>CM031240.1:957193679-958393679 GCA_018340775.1 Taxus wallichiana var. yunnanensis | reverse complement strand
TGTACCTATGTTGAACGATTTGAGAAAGAAGTTGTTAGTTGAATTTCATAATTCACCTTTCTCTGGACACCCGGGTATCACAAAAATGCTTATTGATCTGAAACAACAATACTTTTGGAAAGGTATGAAAAAGGATGTCATTGATTTTGTGACTCATTGTTTGGAATGTCAGCGGTTAAGGCAGAACATATGCACCCTGCTGGACTGTTATATCCTCATAGCATACCGCAGTACAAATGGCAAGTAATAACCATGGATTTTGTACAAGGATTACCCATGTCCAGGAATAAACATGATGTTATCCTGGTAGTTGTAGATAAACTGACTAAGGTAGCTCATTTCATCGCTGGAAATCTAAAGGATGATTCACCAGTGCTGGCCAAAAGATTCGTACACGAAATTTTCAGATTACATGGTGTACCAGAATTGATTATATCTGACAGGGATCCAAGAATGACGTCAAGATTTTGGCAAACGCTTAACGCAGCTCTTGGAATGAAACTAAACTTCAGTTCTGCATATCATCCAGAAACGGATGGACAAACTGAGAGGGTAAATCAAGTGTTGGAGGACATGTTGCGAATGTATTGCATGGATCAACAGTATAAATGGGAAGAGTATCTTCCATTAGTTGAGTTCGCATACAACAACACTTATCACTCATCTCTTAAAATGGCACCATTTGAAGCACTTTATGGAAGAAAGTGCAGAACTCCTGTTAGTTGGGATAGTGTTGAGGATAGAGTGGTAATTGGACCAGAGATTCTCACTGAAATGGAACAGCAAGTTAAGCTGATTCGTGAACGATTAAAGGAAGCAGCGGATAGACAGAAGAGCTATGCTGACCTTAAGCGGATTGATCGCAGGTTTGAACTTGGTGAGAAGGTTTTTCTTCGTGTTAAACCCAGAAAGAGTTCTATAACTTTTGGCAAGGCTGCCAAGTTGTCACCTCGATTCGTGGGACCTTTCGAAATTGTCGAAATAATCAATCCTGTAGCTTATCGATTAGCATTACCACCTGCTTTATCTCGCATGCATGATGTTTTCCATATTTCTTTGCTTAAGAAATACGTTTCAGATCATCACATGTTTTAAATTGAATTCCTTGCAGGTCCAAGACCCAGGAATAATCGTGGTTAAACCCACACGAGTGCTGGAAACTCACCAATTGCATTTGAGAAATCGTGAAATACAACAATGTAAGGTCCAGTGGGACCAGTTTAACGAAGAAAGTGCAACTTGGGAAAATTTGGAAGAGATGAAAATTGCTTTTCCTTTTCTTTTTCAACAGAATGAAATCAGTTGACAAAACATTTCTTTTATGAACTTATATTTTTTTTAAGTTTATATGAAAGCCAGATGGAGGCAAACATTATTCAAGCTGAATAAAATGTGTTGTGACATTAATTTCTGGAACTATTCAAGTTGGAAATAGTCGCATTGTTTTGTGAACTAATAAATTGGTTGACCTGAAGGTTAATCGAATATGTAATCATCGGGACGATGAATCTTTTAGGAGGGAAGCATGTAACACCTTGGACTGTAGTTACTTCCTCCTGAGCATACAAGTGTTGATATGTGATTTCTTTTGAAAGGATGTGTTCCCTTGATTGAGAAGTCATGCTTGATATGTACTGTATCTTCTTTGCAAATTGCAGATCTTTGACTGAGTCGGAATATGATTGGACTCTTTTATTTCTTTCATTTTACACCTGAGTTTAATCTGATCTTGGAATGAATTATGGAGTTATCCATCTATAAGACCTAGCCTTGGATCAGTGGTATTGATCCAAGTGATGCTTTAAGTTTATTCGTGATGAATTAAAATTATAGACCTTAAGCAGGTTGCAAGGTCTGGATGCATTGAATAAGCTAGTCCGGAGTATAACTCAGGCTGATCATGTTAAATGAACTGGTGCCCGATATCGTGATATATCTGGAAGGTCTTGATCGCGGACCAGGTAATAAATCAGTTACATAAAATTCAATAGCCTATTGGCATTGCAGGAGTGAACCCTGTTCGTGAATGTATGTTGTAGGTTCTTTTTCTGAGCATTTGAAATATTAGACCTAAATAGGATTTATTAAGGTTAGTAACCTAAAACTAAACTTAACCTAGGGATTAGATTAGTGTTAATCTAACCTAGGCCTAAGCTATAAGCTAAATGTTCTAAGTTAGTAACTTTGTGCAATGAGGTTAGACTAAGTGTTATCCTAAATCCTAACCTAAGTTACTAACCTAACTATTGAACAAGGAAGAAGGGGACATATGGAAGGGTGCGAGCCATGGGCAGCAGTTTCAATGGCATTAAATACATGGATAAGCATGGAGGATAGGTAATTTGGTAGAAGTTTTAACGGCTAGCAAGAGCCGACGTGGCAGAGTCGCCAAAGTTAGAAATGGTCTTTGATGTGCATTTGTCCATCGCCAACTATGGCGGTCGGTGGCAGTGGAGATTGAGCGGGAAATTAGGAGTAAATGCAATTAATGAACTCGGTCTTCGAGCTCGGGTTCCTCGGGAAAGCATGCAAAAAGGAAAACTGGTAGTTTGTTTGGTTTTTCATACGCTCCGGCTTTCCCTCTGTCTGTTCACTGGTTCTTCGCACCAGTCTATTTGGTGTTGCATGGAAAAATGAGTGTAACTCACTCTTTTCTTTGTCAAGGAAAGTTTATAAGGCATGGGAATAACAAGTTATTGTTGTTGAATCTAACGTGGAAAAAGAGGAGAAGGCACGAGCTCTTTCAGTGGTCTTCTTCGGATTTTTAAGCAAATAACCAGGCATGTTAGGCCCTAACCTTTAAAAATCTTGCTTTCTTTCAAGTGATTTCATTAGAACAACTCTGTTCAGATGATTTTTGGATTCAGTTGGTTTTTATGATAAGCTGTGCGTGATTTTGTTGCTATATCTTCTTACTGGCTCGATTTTTCAATAAAACCCTTAACGGGTGTGTGTTGTGTTTCGATCTGTTGCACTATCTTGTTGGGTTTTGCATTTCGGTTAGAATTAAAGAAATGCTTGCAAGGAAAAATACACGAATTCGGCTTGTGGGAGTTCATGCATTGTTTTCTTGTTTGATTCAGTCGATACCTTGCTGTTTTCACTTGTTGAGAAGGATACTGTTGAAACTCTTGAAGGTGCATGATATATCAACTTCTGTATATGATATGTCATGGGTAATATACGTTATTGATGCTGTTGAACTTCATTAAACAAAATTACGTCTTGTTTTCTGAGGAAGTACAGTTGTGAATGCATCTTGTTATTGAATACTTGAGTTGATAGTATTTTGACTTCTGAAGGAGTTTTTGATGGAGAATATTACTTGGGTTCGACTTATTTTAAACCATTGATGCGTATGTTATGTTTTCCTCTCTGTGTAACTTAGAGCGGATATTGTTTTTTTGGGCTCAGTTGGAATCCTTGTTACTTAACCAGTATTTTGCTTCTGTATAGGCCTGAACAGTGAATATTATCATTAAAATGCATTCATCTTGTATAGCGGCTTCTGTAGAAGTTTATTTGTAAAATACCACATGGGTAAGACCTCTTTTTTATCCTGGAGGCGTATATTATGTTTTCCTTCTGAATTTTCTCAGTTGTGAATACTGTTGTGAAATTCTTGAGTCGTGGTCTCATGAAATCAATTTCAGTATAAACTTGTTTAGAGCATTAGTGGTATGGATACAGTTAGAGAATTGAAATGATGCGAAGTGGCTTGATTTTCGATTTAACCTTCGCTATACATGTATAACGTTCGGACTCTTATTTTAATTTCTCGTGTTCCTTCTGTCTGTCGTTGTGGAAAGTAAAGGAAGAGTTTTCTTTTCATAACTTACTTGGTTGAGACCTTGTTGAAATTGTTTCCTGAAAAATGACTCCTTTGTTAGTCATGGTTGTGTTATTTTAAATTTTGTTCCAGTTAATGAGGTTGTGCGTGTTGTGTGGATTCAGTACGAATATCTCTACATAGGCATAGGGAAAACATCATTTGTTTTAATGTTGTTGAGCCTCTCGGTTGACTGTGATAAAAAGGTTGTTTTTTTTATTACGGCCTTGGAAACTAAGTCCTCGCAGAGTTTTAGTTGGGATGAGATTGAGCTGTACGTTGCTGGGTGGAATTGTAGTCGTGCTTGTGCATAGTTACGTCTTCTAATAGTATGAATATCCAGTCTTGAGCTTGACTGAACTCAAGAGCTGATTTTGTACCTCGACAAGCGATGACATTGGATACTCTTCTCATTTGTTGATTGTATGGAAGGTTATGTGGGTCTGTTAATAGATTTTCATTACTGTCTTGGCGCGAAATCTACTGTATTTCTTGGAGGCTACAGGAAGTTGTTATAATCCAATTCTAACAAAACTGTGGTTCTTCTTATGGTCTCGTTTGACTTATTCGCATGCGTATAAGGTGAGTGCTTACTCTTAAGGAGACGGTACAGTCATGAGCATGATTGGAAGGGAAATATGAATGACTCGTTTTCTTTCTCTTCTGTTGTAAAGTATATGTTGATATATTTTTATCTAACTGTTGGAACTGTTTTAACTACTGCTGGAATCATGGGTTGTTATGATATTCATTTTACTATGATGAATGTAATGATCTGTCTGATGTTTGTTGTCCTGGGGATTCAGATGGATAGTTGTCTCAGATACTTTCGTTCTTCTTGATCCCTAATATTTTGATGAAATATGTTTACTTGTTGGGTGAATTGATCTCATTTAAACAGGGTGTTTAATGAAAACAATTGATGGATTGCAATTGTTTTAAGAGTTAGTGCTTATCATGCTCAGTTCATCGAACTGACCCATGTTGACAATTTTTGCAGATGGATGCCGTAAGTGGTAAAAGCACGCAGATCTGATAGGATGATCAGATTGTTTAATTTGATTTTATGTTGAAATACAACTTGATTTTCTAAATGTACTATATGAGGAAAGATGTTCTTCTTCCGTTGAGTATTGTATCAAGTATGCTGAATGCATAAAATGTATTTGTTTAGCTTTGAAAGGAATGGAAATAAATATTTGTTACTTATGTGTTTGTATTCTTATTTGATAGTTTGACTTTCTTCGGTTCAAATACCTGGAGGGCATTGTTATCATTGTATAATTTGGAGACTTTTGTGATTGTCAATGTAAGCTTGCAAGAATATGAGACTGAATTCTTATGATTGTTTAGCAGTTCTAGTATGTTCTATCTAAAGCTAAATTGAAATTTAGATCACTGTCTTTCTGAAAGATAGGGTTAAAATAAACCTAAGCAGAACGCTAAACAAGCTGAATTAAATTATTAATCCCTAGTCTTGATTAAGCCAGGACAACATTTAATTGGATTCTTAATCATTATATCTTGATACTTATAAGTACGATATAAATTCAGTAATGAGAACTGAAATAAACCAAAAAGGGGTTCTGTTGGCAATCACATGTGAAGATTATGGGTTATTGCCCAATTTCGTGATTTAGAATTATGTATATTCTATGAACTCCTTGATGGAACCTTAGCCTTAATAACTTCTCTGTGTAAAGGGTTTTATTAAGAAAGGTCATTCTAAGGTGAGGAACCCAGGGATCGGGAAAGGCTAACCTTAGGGGAACGTCTTTTAATATAATTTAAACTCAATGTGCGTAACGCTTATTAATAAGTAGATCTTTTCGAGGCGGATTTAAAGGTTGACGGCACAAGTCAACTGCAGGGTTGTACCTTCGAGAAGATTAGGATCTTCTTGAAGATTACAACAATGCAGTTGACTTATGACGACACCCTTTGCATTGATCGATTAAGATTTACACCTTGAACTCGAACAAGTTACTCTGGGACCGATTAGGAATGTGGTCACGTTATAAGGCTGCCTAGGAGATTCGGGGTATCTTGACACACTGGTTTAACTAGGGTTGAACCAGTATGTCATCGTATCCCTAGTCCTCGTGGGCATCCATATAACGTTGTCACCTTACTAATCCGTTTCCGAGTGAATAATTTGGGATAGGAGGGACTGACAGAAGTCAGTATAAGACATTCTACATAACATAAGAATGGGGTGAAGGACGTATTCCAGATTGACGAGTATGCCGTTAAGGAATACGAGACATAAGCAAGATGTTTCAAATCTTTGGCCAAAGTATCGCAAGTCGTTGATTGATTGCATTGTCCCGAGTCACCTAGTCTAGGGATGAGATGCCGATGAATAATGGTAATAATTATTCGATTAGGTTCCTTGAAGAGCATTCAATCCCGAATAGGGAAGAGAACCGCGAGAGTGAAGTGATAAATAAAAACTCCAACTCTTATTACTCATGAATAGATCGGTAGATCACCGAGTCATGGAATGAATAGATCGGAGGTACTTCGAGTCATTACAGCTGTATATGGTTATCTCGTTATAAGAATGGTTATTTGATATGTGAGTTCTAAATTATGTATTTAGAACCCGGGATGCATTTATCAAAAAAAAAAAAAAATTGACTTGTTCTAATGTATAAAATGAGGATGTAAATATAGACTGAAATTCACCTCACATTGTGATCCTTTGGTAGGGTGTTACGAAACATTCTAGCTAACCTTTTAAAAACCTCTGTCATCACATTTCCACCACTTAGACCTTGCAATCCACTAAAAACAAAACCAACAAGTGTTTGACAATACAAAAATTTGCACCTACCTTCATGTGTCAAGGAATGATGTAGAAAATTGTAAGGCTCTCCAAACCATTCTCTTTCAATTGTGTCCTCCTGAAGAAAATTTTGACAACGATGATCTTCTAGATGAGCACCATATTACACCTTCACCTATCACCACACATTCTCACCCCTTACCTATTCAATAACCCACATTTCTAGCTCCACAACCTTTTTAACCTCCTCCAATATTCGAGATTAATATGGTCCTGGATAAGAGATATAGCTAAAACCCCACTAAAATGCCAAGGTGTGCCCTACTCATTTCACAAGGCTCTTATCCCACACTAGGTTTTTCTCCATCAAGCCATTATACCTTTCATGAAACACCTTCTTCATCCACATCTCTTCCTCGATTAACATGATTCATGTTTCCATTCGTGCCCAAAAAGACAAAGGAAATGAGAAAGAAACTATCCCATCTCTGCGATCTTGTGCCCAATATACCATCTCGTATCCGCACTAAAAATTATTATTTTGGGACCCACATATCCTATTTCTAAAAGGGGTTTCCCATCATATAATGATAAAATAATTACACTAACCCCTGTAAAATTATCTTTATATGACCTTTTCCAAAATTTTAATCCCATCGACAGGCCCTCATGGAGGTTCTACAATCCATTGAGGTTTTACCTAATGACCCTATGTTCGTGGCCTCCATTATCACCCCTCACCATGTGGCCTCACTCACTAATTCATTGCATTCTGTACACCTACTACCACTCATCAAGTAGCCTCACTCAGTTTCTCTGATGACAAGATTATACCTCTCCACTTAGATGATCTTGATCCTGCCCTTTTCATTTCCATATACATTGATAATATATGTGTTCAATGTGTTATGATCGATGGCGGTGCTAGCATCAACATCATCTCCTCCCATGCATAAAACCAAATGTGCATCCCTACCAATTGCATGCATAATAACCGAGTTATGCTACATTCATTTAATGATGACATCACTTCCACCCTTGGCACCATCATTCTCCACATTCGTGTGGGCCCTCGTACTGTTCTAATATTTTTCTATGTCTTAGAGGGGAATCTCAAGACAACCTATTTCTTGAATGAAATTGGATCCATGTCATGGGTTGTGTTCCTTCAACCTTACATCGATGTGTAAAATTTGAACATGAAGGAAATAAATACACCATTCCAGCCGACCATTCACCATTCAAAACTTGCAACATGTTGTATTAGCCTAATGATTTCCTTATTTTGGTAAAGGCATCTACCAACGCTACTACTTCTCCTTCACTAATAACCCCATCTACCAATAATTCTTCCACCTCTCCTATACCTAACTCCTCTATTCCCACTATTTCCATAGCCTTTGCGGTTGACCTAACCACCAACCCATCACCTTCTCAATCAACTAATGCTTCTTTTTCACAATTATCTAGTGATTTCTCTATTCCCACTACCCACATATCTACTACTAATCCCTTAGAAGGTGTTTTTCAATGTCTCACTTTGGGGGAGTACTGCCTATACAACATCGACACATTCCTTACTCCTCAAGAGTATGGTAACCTTCTCCAACATCCTCTCTATGATCACTACATAGGTGAGGTTTTCCCTTACATTCCTCCCCACCTTCGTACCACCTTAATGTATGGGGGAATTTATAATTTTACCTATTCACTTGATCCACTTTTCCAAATGCGACCATTTTCATCTCGGCCTCCAATCTCTTACCAACCTCCACTTCTCCCACACCTTCTTCCATTCTATGCATGGAAGGGATTTAACTTTAGTTTTTATGAACAAGGCCTTCATACTATCATCCCATGCACCAAATGTAAACATAAAGACCGAATTGGTATTGGCTTTCTCAAACCATTTTCAAAGAGATCCCGTGACGAACTCATTGAGAATGAGATCCTTCCTTCACCCCATCTACTAACTTCACCACCTTCACTTACGGATTCTATGGATCTAAAACTCATTCCTCCTAACTTTGTTTTTGTGAACACCATTTCCTTAGGACCTCTAACTTATTAATGAGATGGTGGGCCTTCATCTTCTCTTCCCTTCCTGTATCCCGACATGATCAATGACAATACACCTTCTATAAATATTGTTCAATGTCAATATGATGAGTCTATTCTCACCTAACTTGGTGTGGAAGATTCTTATATTCACCGGCCATTACCTTCTGAGACATAAAGCATGTTAAATGAATCAACCATAAAAATCAATATTAACATTTAGGACGACCCACGCATTCTAAAGATAGGCTAGTATTTAGATTCTACAAACATGAATCTTTAACTTCTTTCCTCCGGGATTATAGCAACGCTTTCGCTTGGTCTTATGCTTTGATATGCCCGGTATTGACCAATACATTGTGGTCCAAAATATCGTAACTATTCCCGAAGCCGAACCCATAAATAAAAAGTTGTGGAAAATGCATCCTCGCATTGCCTTTCTTGTCAAGGAAGAACTCCAATGCCTTCTTTCGATTTATTTCATCCTACCCTTTGATTATCCCCAATGGATCTCTAACATTGCTCTTGTCACAAAAAGAGATATGGGGACTTCGTATTTTCATGGATTTCCATGATGTTAACTTATATTTCCCTAAAGACAACTTTCTACTACCTACTATTGACCAACTAATTGATCTCACTACCAGCCATGAGATTTTATCACTCATGGATGGTTTCTCGCGTTATAACCAAATATTACTCACCTCAGAAGATCAAAACAAAACTTCCTTCATCACTCTTTGGGGACCTTCTGCTATCGATTCATGCCCTTTGGCCTTAAGAATGTTGGTGCTACATATTAGTAGGCTATGACTTATATCTTTCATGACATCATGCATCACATATTGGAAGATTACGTTGAGGACCTTCTTTCCAAATCCAAAATTCAGGCCGAACACCTTATAGTCCTTAAGGTCATCTTCAATCGTCTCATCAAGTATTGTGTTCACCTTCAACCTAAGAAGTGTGTCTTTATGGTTATCTCTAGCAAGCTCCTTGGTTTTATCATTTCTTTACGTGGCATAGAAGTCAATCCCGCTAAAATCAAGGCTATTCTCAAAATTCCTCCACCAACTAACCTTCATCAACTACATAGTTTGCAAGGAAATTTGTAATCTATTCATCATTTTAGTTTGTATATTTTTGGCCACTACCACCCATTTCACCATCTCCTTAAAAGGATGTTTCCTCCAAATGGGATGATGAATGCCACAAAGCCTTTAAGGCCTTACAACAATAACTCCTCTAACCACCTATGCTCATTCATCCTAAGGATTACTAACCATTTTAGATTTACATTTTTGCTACTAATCATTCCTTGGGTGCCATGCTCGCTCATCGTGATGAGAAACATAGAGAGAAAGTATTTTATTATATAAGTCACACCCTTTTGGAATACGAAACCAGATACAACCATGCCAAAAAATCTTCTTAGCCTTAATTTTTGTCGCCATTAAACTTCACCATTACCTACTCAACCAAAAATGTTTTTTTATCACCAATAATGACCCCTTACATTACATGTACGCTAAACCCGCCAACATCAACGTGCTTTGCATGTTGGCTCATGCTTCTTACAAACCTAGACCTTGAATTCACTCATAAAAAATATATTAAAGGAAAATCCATCTCTCGACCAACTTGTAGATGCACCCCTCTCGGACATCAATCCTCTAACTTCTATTTCCTAGACAAATCCATCACCACCCTCTCTTTGGATTATACTGCTCACCAAATGACATTATTCTTTTATGGTTCCAAATGTTAGCATGGGGTGGTGCCAAATTTATCCTCATTATTCTTAATGGTGAACCTATGTCATTATCTTTCAAACTATATTTCGATTTTACTATATTGCTAAATATGAAAAAAATGTATTAGGTCTTGAAGCCACCATCACGTTAGACCTTAAATCAATTAATATATTTGATTTACTCTTAAATGGTTATAAATAAAGTTAATGGCATATACCAATATCATAATGAAATACTTCAAAAGAATAAACATCATGTAGATATACTTTTGACTACCTTTGACCATTTTGAACTTCAAAATACTCTGCATTTACTAAGAAATTTGTAGACACCATGACCTATCTTACATCTCGGATACCTGCTTTGTTTTCCGACTCAAAAATCTTTATCGAGTACAAAGGTTGAAATCATCTTCTTATTTATTTTGAGACGTCAACCTCGTTAAAATTTTTGAACTTGACCGTGACATGACCTTTGGTATAAGAAGTTTACAGACTACCTTTCCCTTTCACTTCTACCTCCAAACCTTACTCGCAATGGACAACGAGCCTTTCTCAAAGGTGTCTCTCGCTATTTCATCATGGGTGTTCTTCTTTATAAATGTGGCTTTGATGGTATCCTCTTACGATGCCTAACAAGTTCTGAAATTCCCTACACCATCAAGAAATTTCATGATGAAATTTGTGGAGGTCACTTCAGTGGTTTAGTTGTCGCTAAAAACATTCTCTTCTTGGGCTATTATTGGACTACCTTAAACCGTGATTGTTTTCATTATCTCAAACGTTATGTGAAGCACCAACAACATGATAATCTTCATCACACCCCTAGTCATGCCTTACAGGTCGCACAAGACCTTTGGCCTTTCTCTCAATGGGATTTGGATCTTTTCGGAGAGATCAATCCTCATTCTTCATAACGTCATCAATGGATTATAAACACTACTAAATAATACATTAAATGGGTGGAATCCATACCACTTATTTCTAAAAAAGCCAAGAAAATATGTGAATTCATCAATCATCACATCTTTTTTCACTTTAGTGTTCCTCACCACCTCATCACTGATAATGGAAAACAATTCAAAAATTAAACCCTACGAAAACTCTATGACACCTTCTAAATTCAACTCGTTTTCCTCACCTTACTACCCTCAAACAAATGGCCAAGTAGAATCAACAAAAAAACCTTAAAAAAAATTCTTATGAAAGTTGTTGAAGATACTGGAAAGGATTGGCATACGCACATTCCTTTTGCCTTATGGGCTTATCACACTAGTATTCATACTTCAAATTCCACCACACCTTTCTCTCTAGTCTATTATACGAGAGGATGTTATGCCTTGTGAATTACACATTCCTTCTCTTTGTATCTCACTTAAAGAGATGCTCATCGATGATGAATTTTTCTAAGACCATTTGGTACAACTCGAGTATTAGACGAATTCCATCTCAATGCTCTCAATCACCTCCAAATCTATCGAAAACATATCAAACATTCCTACGAAGAATTTGTCTAAAAACGAACCTTCCAAGTCGGTGTCCTTGTCCTAAAGGAAAACCAACATGTAACAAAAGAGGAGAAAAATAAAATGGGGCAAATTTTCTCCTAATCAGCCCGGACCTTATATTATTACTCATACTTATGGATCATGTGCTTATCATTTGTCTTCACTCAAACTTAAACCCGAACCTGATCCCCTCAATGCTTTGCATCTTCAACCATTCTATTGTTGAATCAAGTCCTATATCACCTTATATCAATTAAATGCTTGTCCCTTGAACACCATTCACCTTCCGCTTACCTATTTTAAGGATCAATGACTAAAAAGAATCATGTGATTACTCATCACCTTTTAATCCTTATCTTCAATGTGAGTACCACGACTCTACTCATGGCATGATTCTCTTGGATACTTTTTTTTTTTCAAGATGTAATCCCATGGTCATTCATTACATAAACCATCTCTTTCATAGTTATCCTCTGTGTGCTATGGTTTTGTCTACAACACAAGAGCCTATTGGTCTCTATAGTATTTTCCATGACTTAAAATTCCAAAAGAAAAAAAGTAAAATGGGATTCATCTCCTTGAGTCAAACTTCTATTATAATAAGAAGACTCAAACTTTCTATCTCACCGATATAAATAGACTCGCTCCCTCAAAAGGACATCTACTCTTTCTATCTCACGATATAAATAGACTGCTCCCTTGAAGGAAAGCTATACCAAGCTAGTCATACTGTACATAGTCTATCATAATAAGAAGACTATTCTTACAAATAATAAAATCAAATATTCATAAGCTTACCACATCGATCAGCTTCACGAAGACCTCAAGGAGATAATCTACCCATCCCATATAGACTTCCCACATTGATTAGTCTATTAACACAAAACCAAAAGAAAAACATACCTTTTTCATCATGGACTTGCCTATTTTTATCTTGAGTCTCTTGTCAAATAGGTATGTCGTCTCACCCCAGGTTACGCTAAACTAGCCTCTTTCACCTCATTTAATTTTTCACCCTAATCTTCTACCTTCTCAAGGGACTTGCCGCAAATGTGACATTTTATGATTATGTGACTTTCTTCACCCTTAGAATAGTCAATTATGCAACACCTTCAGGGTCTCTTATGTTCATAGGACAATCTTTGGTATGATAGACTTGTTATGGTTCTTATCAATTAGGCGGCTCTTGTTGTCTCCTTTACCATTCACCTCTTTTCTTCCTTATTGATCTTCCTATATAGGAGTAGACCTTTGACACCTACATTCTATAAATTCATTTTCCACCAAAATCACCCATTCCTAAATGACCTAAACTCACCCATGCCTAAATGACCTAAACTCAACCATGCCTAAATGACCTAAAATCAACCATGCCTGAATGACCTAAACTCAACCATGCCTAACTGACCTAAACTCAAACATCCCTAAATGACCTAGACTTAATCATGCCTAAAACCTACCAACCCATCCCTCTACCTCAACATATTATTCCCTAACTTATGGGAGAAATGCATCAGCCTGAGGCCCCTCTTCATCACGGTTATGTAGGTAGCACTCCGAGGGCATAGGGCCCTTGGAGGTTAGCTCGGCCACTCTTTACCCTAACCAATTTCCCCTCATTTTTCTATTAACATTCTACCTTACTTAGTTTCCATTTTTCACAAACATTTGGAAATTAAACAAATCATAAAAACATACATACCTATCATATCATCAAAACATCCAATCAATCATTTCACATATCCATGATATAAAATATTTGGAAATTTACACCATAACATACATATACATCATCATTTATTTTCCATACTACCAATAACTTGAAAATTAAATCAAAGCAACAAATCATTACCAAACCATGCCTAAATGACTTGGAATTCACCATGCCTAACTCACCTAGACTCCACCATGCCTACATTACCTATACATTTCCTTGATTGGATTTAGGAACACATTATTTACATATACCTCAGCCTTACCCATGTCATGACCTACATACCTTAACCGAGCTACCTTTTGTGCCTTTTGAAATTGTGTACTCGCTATACCTTCTGATTATGTTACACATGTTGTTTAGCCTAATGACCTTACCTTTCCTATTGTCGTGTTGTTTATCCCGACCAAAACTTTAGTGTACCAAATCATACCTAAATGGTTCTACACCTAACCTAAGTTATTTTCCTGGACCATATCATGTACCCTAGATACCTGAAACACTTCAACCTCATTTGGATAAACCTATTGACCTTGGACGATGTAGATTTTGTACACTCTTCTACATGATACTTGTGTCATAGTCTATATATGTGCATGTGTTTGATTGTCATTACCTATTACTCGATTTGACCATTACCCATTACCCAAAGTGCCCATACCCTTACCTACAACCCACCTACCTTCACTTTCATCACTTACACATTTATCAAACCACTCACCGACTTCATCTAACACCTCATCAATTTGTAGTTTGAGGGGATCACCTTCAGCCTTACTTGGGGCAACCTAACCTCCATTCACACCTGGAACACCAATTTCATATTTTTGTCAGTGTCACTTACAAATACAAGCTATGCAACAAAAAGGGGAAAAATGTAGACACCAAAATTGGGTCATACTCCCCTTAAACCCTGTTAATTAAATTAACCATATCCTACCTATTCATATCCCCTAGTGCACATGTTAATTAAATTAATTATCTTAATTAAATTAATTAATATCCTCACTTAACCACCTCACCTAGTCACCTCACTCAATGACCTACTTAAACCTCATTAATAACCTAAGAGCAAGAATAAACCTATCCTAACTAACTAGGAATTAGTCTAAACCTAGACTTAACTCTTATTAACAAACCTAAAAGGACTCCTAATTATATTTCCATGATCTATCACTCAAGACTCGATAGAAGGTTGGAGATCACGTTGAAAATAGAAAAATCTAGATATTTTTGGCCAACCTAGATATTCCTACCTTGACCGACACCGGTTATATCTCAATCGATGTTGGTCACCTAACCATTTTTGGTTAGGTTAAATATATTTCCAAAATCCTTTTCCTAGGTTGGTCATTTGATTCAGGATCTCATTCTTCTAGAGACTTGGAGCACTCAAATTTCTTTAGCACTCAGGAAAAAGAAGACACATGAGAGCACTACCAACATTAGTCACCATTCATCATCCTCTTCACGATCACATATTCACAATAGAGAGGCATGGAGGTTTGAATTGTCGTGACACGAATACAATGAATCTTCTCTCTAGATCTCTATTGTCATTGTCTTCATCACCTACGTTCTCCAATCTACTTTCTAGTAAGTATTTAACATCTCTACACTGAATCTCTAGTTTCCTTATGTAGATTTATTTATTCATCTATGTAGTCTATTTCTCTCCACACCCATATACTTCCTTCCATCAAACCATCACCTGATCATACCCATAATTTTCACCCATTTTCACCCTCTCCTAATCATCTTTGAGTCTTCAGAACCATTTTACAACCTCACTCTCACCTTCTCCCACCTCTATGCAATCACAGGGAGTCTAGAAAATCAATTCTAAGAACAATCGATAATTACCCCAACCGATGCCAATTAGTCAACTCGATGTCGGTCCACTCTTCCTAGCCAACATCGGCGGTCAATCAACACCGGTTATTATGTCTGTCAATATAGCTCAAACAAACTAGCTAATAACCACTTTCCAATAGCCTAGAACCATTTCTAATCCTTACCAGACCTTACCTAAAGCCTGTACCATACCTGTAACTCAACACCATCCCAATCAACCCTCCCGTTTTGACCTTAAACAACCTTTTGCATGACCTTTCTTATTGTTTTGTATGAGATACCTAAATAATTTCAATTCCAATAAGATATTTACTTCATGTATGATTTAACTAATATTAATATTGTATGTAGAAGTGGATTGTCACCATGTTTAGGAAGTATCACACTTCCCGGATCTAGCTTCTACTAGGTAGTCCACTCATTGTTTTGTTTAACTCTATTTGGTGGTATTTTTTTGTATCTACAGGTAGTTCCTCCTAGCCAAAAGGAGCTCTCACATCCGTTCTAATCTAGAAGTCATCTACGCATGAATTCAATCTTTAACTGAAATTACAAGAGGTATTCCTCCTTGGTCTTCTACCTTTATCTATTTCATTAATTTTCTGAGAATCTGGTGCAACATTAATAAACATAGAGCTTAGAAGTTGCTAGCTTTGGAATATCATGTCAGAATATTTAACTATAGTCATGGAACATGGTTGTAGCTAAGCATTTTAATCTATTCAATCCATCAAGAAAAATATGTATTCGGAAAATTATTATTATTTTTCTTCTCTGGAATATAATAACAAGCCTAGTCAAATCCGCTAATCTCAAATTTTTGTTACGTCGGATCAAAGAAATGTAATAAACATCAAGCTTAGTTGTCGTTAGGATTGGAATATAATTTTGGATAATCTAGCCATAATAATGGAGCTTAGCTCAATTTTCAAGTAAATCGGTATTAGTTTTCTTTTATGCAAGGTAACAAATATCCTAGCGGTCACTAATCTCAAATGTTTTTTTATGTTGCACCTACGGAATGTAATAATATTAGATCTTAGCAGCCTCTAGGCATCGAATATCAGTCTAGGATTCAAATATTATGTTGAGCTTAGTGAACTCTAGGCTTAAACTTTCATGTTGGAATATCTAATTAGAGTAATTATATCATTTTTATAATGAAGTAGTGTTATAAATATAAATTATTAATCTTTTTGTATAAAACAATAGCAAAATAAACTAGGGATCACTAGGTCCAAATAATAGTTTGTTTCCCATAGGAAAAAGCAAACAACCGAGTAACACGGATGCTAAGCTACACAAATGTTTTTGTTAAAGAAGAATTATAGCTCATTGGCCACTAGGCTAGACAACTTTTTTAGTGTTTGAGTTTACAAAGAGATACATACATATACGTGTACAATCCTATATTAATATATTTTAAAAACTCAATATATCTTTAATAATATGTACCATATTAAAAATTAAGTTTTATATGAAATATGTTATTCTCTAGTTTCACATTGAATTAGAAAAAAACTCTAATTTCATAAAATGGTTGTCAACATAAAGAATTATATTGCGCGCGACCACAAATCTCTTTTATTTTTAGCATAATTAGTGGGGAAAAATAAAATATATACAAATATAATGATTAAATTTTATATTTAATAATATCTACGTATATATATATATATATATATATATATATATATATATATATATATATATATATATATATATATATATATATATATATATATATATAATATATATAATATATATATATATATAATATATATGTTTACATTTTACAAAAATAAACTTGTTGAAGACATTACATTTGACTATTTCTATATGGGAAAATGTATATAATTAAAAATATATATCATACAATTGAATACTTAACATAGTTCTATAGTTTTAAAGAAATTTGTTAACCTACAAAAAAATTTCTTGAATGTCAATACGACAACCATATAAATAATGTACAATGAAATAATTAGCCACGTTTATTTATATCATCTTAATAAAAAGCATTAAAGGAAGTCAAAATGAATACCTAAATAATACTTTGGGTCTCACAAACCATTAAGATTTGTTTTAATTGTGAATATGTGATGTGTGGTTTATAATTGGGGAGACATGCCATCATTTTCGAGAAACAATAATCATAGGAACAAGAACAGAAAATCCAAAAAAAATCTAGCCATAGAAGGGATGAAAGGGAACACGTTTAACATGGAAAAATTCAAGAGCTGAAAGGGGATTACATTTTCTTTCTTTAGGTAAGAACAAAAAAATATTTCTAAAAGAAGAAGGCAGCTTTAATAATAAGAAGATGAAAAGGAACTGCAAAGGTAGTGAAGGGCAAGGTAGGGATAGACTACCATGAAAAACACAAGAAATAGTGAAGACAAAGCGAATGACAAAGTGCTTGAATCAAAATAGGTTGACATATACTATAATAGATGATTTTCATAAATACTTGATTTACTAGAGTCTAAACTTTTTCATGTTTGAAAATGTATTTAAAACCTCTATCTCTTATCCAAACAAACTATCTACATGATTTTATCCATAACCTCTATTTCTTTCCTCCTTTCCGTACTAGTTAAGATAAAATGTAATTTTATATTGCCTAATCTAAATACAAGATTGCAATAAATGAATAGAAATTAAGGATATCAATGAATACTCAAGCAATTAAGAACTAAATAATGAAACCCTAATTGTAAAGAGAGAGTATAAATACTTAGCTGATTCATAGAGTTCTAGAGAACACAGAGTTGGAAAATTTGAAAATGTGAAGCACATACCATTGTAATGGAACACAAAAAAATGTATAATTGGAGGAACAAGCTGGATTAGGGTATTTGGAGAGGGACAAGGGTGCTTGCAGGTGTCATAGGCTTATTTATGGGTATCGTGGTCCAGTGGAAATGCTCAAAGAACCTCCTCTTAGGTATCACGAGGTGTTCAAATTTAGTCACCTTTGATTTCGTAAAGTTCACACCAATATTACCGAGGTCACTGTAAACCTACAATAAAGTATGAACCTACAAAACCCTCAAACAAAAAATGAATCCTAGAAAAGAAAGATGCAAAATGAGGGTTCATATTGTCCTCGGTTGGAAAAATGGTGAACTTATGTCCGAGTGTTGCACTACATCTCAAACCCAATGTAGTTTCGTGTGTGTGTGCAGAATCGTGCCCAAGGTTTCTCTTATGTCATTCGCACATGGATAAAGAACAAGTAGCTAAAAGTAGAATGTAATAGATGTGTGCATGAAATAGAATGAACTTCCCTCCTATGAAGTGTGATGTAGAAAACTAGCCCTTGTGTCCCTTATGATGGAGCTAGATGGATGTAATAGAGCTCTTAGATGCCTTGATGGATGCAACCTTAGGTGGTGATAGATAGTGTTTAGTTCTTGGTCCCTTATTATGATCACATCACTTTATATTTAGATGATTCCCTTGATTTAATTTCATAATTAACCCTAAAAATTCCAACTACCAAAATGATAAGATGCTCAAATGACTACAAAGGACCCAAAAAGTGTGAGTAAAGTATGAATAGGAGAAGGGTTCTTGATGTTGGAATCCTAGCTAGGTATTAGTGTCCAGGATGAAAATGTCAAGGAGTAAAAACACAGATCGAGAAAGGGTTAAATACAAAGGGAGCAACATAAAATAAAGAAAGGCAGCCAAAGACATGGGTTGATTAATACTTTTCTTACTTAGGAATCATATCAATAGTGGTATGTAATCAATTCTAGATAATTACTCAAAGTGCGTGATTTTGTGTCTACATTTTCCCTGCTTTATGTTGGTGAGCGAGAAATCTTAGTAACATAAAGTATATAGAAATGTGTACTAACAACCATGTAGATCAATGATGCAAACGTGCTTGAGAGGGACTAGACAAAATGTGGAGTGATAAAAATGTGATGCGTGGATCCTACGGAGTTGAAAGTGCAAAATGTGATGAAAATGAACCTAGAGCAGAAACACATATGTAGATGTCAATGTGTGTGATGTGGATGATGTTGACTACACATTCCCATATGGACAAGCCTACAAAATGAAATCCAACAAGTAATCAAATATGCATGTATATGTGTAAAAATCATGTAAAGGAGTATATAAAACGAAAAATGTGAAAAAGAACATGTTAATCTTATCTCGTGATGAGGAATAGAGTGTAGAAAGGATCCTTTAAATGATGTCGATGCGTGAGGTTTTGGGTGATATCACGTTAGTGAAATGGAAGAAGTATAGGTAGAATAGTATGGTGTTATCCTCCAATCCTTTAACTTCTTCCCACAATGTAGAACACCATTGTATATGGTTTGTATAAACATGTAAGAAGATAATTTAGACCACGAAAAGTGGGTTGCAAACATGGGACATCACGACAATGTCGTAATACAATCAAGGTCGAAGTGGTCAGTAAGAAATAAGAGAAAATGCAAGACATAGGGCAAAGCCCACAAACAATGACAACTAAAGGCAAATAGTGTATTAGACAACCATAGAAGCAAATAGTCCTACATAAAAAATTTTGCACATGAAGCACTGTTAGCATGTTAAAAAGTTAAAAATTATGTCAAAGTGTGTATAATATGAGAAATTAGTGTGCTATGAAACAAAATGAAACAATAGCACTGTGTGAAATTGGATGCACCCGAGATCCATTGTGGGGTGGTACTAGGTATTGCGCCAAACATCCATGTTGCATGTAATGGATCTGTAAAATCTGCGATCACAACTAGAAAGCAAGTGAATGTGCATGTGTGTATGGAAAAATAATGACATACAATATATCTATCTAGCATGTGTAATAAGATGAACATGTAACAAGTAAATGTAAACAAGAGTAAATGCAACCAATATTTACAGTATGTTGTGGGTGAGGAGGAATGGAATGTAGTTTGAATGATAGGAGCAATGTGCCCCGAATTGATGGAAATGTATGCAATCATGTTCATTTATGTATGCACCTCAGCGATCAAGAATGTACCTTAAATGAGAGTGTGTCATCAAGAAATGGTTTGAGAAATGTGTTGTTGTGTGTAAAGAGTTGATGAATTGAGCGTAGAGTGTTAATTGTAGAATGATGATGTGTAGACGATACAAAATGTGACATAGGGATGATGTGATTTTAATATTGTAGAATGAGGTGCTAGGATTTGTGATGATTTATCCTAATGCGTATATCACTAAATGGGTGAGTAAGATGCTAGAAAACATGATGATGTAGCACAATGTGTATATCACTAAATAGATGAATGTGATGATGGTATAAAATGTGATGATGTAGCACAAAGCGTATATTACAAGATGTATGGATAATATGCTAAAAATTGGTGATAATTTATCCTAAAAGTGTATATCACAATATGTGTGAAGAAGGCACTAGCTAGGAATGTTGCATGATAATAGGATTGGATGATTGAATGTGTGAGTGTGATGAGGTCCATTTTATATGTATACCCTTAACAATTGAGTACAAACTTTGGGACTAGAATGCATTATTAGGTAATGACTGCAACATGTGGGAGTGGATGCAATAGAGATATAGTGTGAATGTGTGTAATGAATGAGATGCAAAGTGTGTGGAATATGTTGTGAGAGAAAATGTCCTAAGTGTATGATTCACGGTGTGTGATATGTGTAATGTGTAGTGTGAGTAAGCAATGTTATAGGTGTGTGTGTTGAATATATTTAGTGTAACATGTGTTGTATGATCAAGTGTGTGAGAATGTGTGGTGTGTATAGTGTGCAGTATGTAAGGTTCATGTGTATAGGATTCCCTCAATAGTCAAGTGTGAACCATAACACAAGAGTGTGTCATAGGGAAAGGATGATACTAGAGTGTGTCAAGATGTATATGGTGTATGTGATAGAATATATGTGAAGTGAGGAGGAAATAATGCATTTTTCAAGATTAGCGGAGAGAAATAAGTGTGATACCCCCAAGTGTACTATGATGATGGAAATCTATGCAGTGACACGAGAGGTGCCATGCCATTATGGGAGAGATTTGTCTGTTTCATGATAAGAGAGAGGGCCAACACAATGGTAGACCAAAGTAATAGTAGGACCATATGATGGTGGTGGAATTTGAAATGTGTCTTGGCTATCAGTAGAAGGAGTAGTTGTTATCCAAAATTCACCCCCCAGGGTAATTTTGATAACATGCATTAAATTCTTCGGTCCCGAGCAAGATAGATTGATTCAAGGCAAAAAATCATGTTTCTGGGGTCCCCTCGGCTTTTTCTAACTCTCCTGTCCAAGAAGAAAAGAGAAAGTTCTAAAAAAGGGTGAAAAAGTTGCAAAAACCAAGCTTGGGGCAGAAAAAATCATGAAAATCGGCTAAGTCCTAGTCCAGGCGGTCCTTGGGACAGTTGGGACGTCGGGGCGCGAACCAGCCAAAAAGCCTCCAAGCGGTCCACGCAGCAATTGGGACATCTAGGCCGTAGGTACGTGTGGGACGTGAAAAGCTGATTCGGCCGAAAAAGGGAAAAAATTTCCTAAGTCTTTGTTTCGCACAGTTGGGACAGTTGGGACAAAAGTACGTGAAAGACGCGGATCGGCCGTTTGGCGCAAGTCAGTCCATTTCGGGTGGTTCGAGAAATTTGTCCTAGGAAGTCTGGGACAGTTGGGACAAGAGTATGTGGAGGACGCAAACCAGCCGGTTCGGCCGAAACAGAGAACTTTCGTTTGGGACATCTGGGCCAAAAGTACGCGCGGGATGCGAAGAGCCGAAAGAGCCGAGAGCAAATGGAAATGTGCCACGTGTCTTTGCCTCAAAGAGGGACAGGGAAGCCCGAATCGGGCGGATCGGAGAAATTTGTCCCAGATAGTTTGGGACATCCAGGCCAAAAATACGTGAGGGATGCGAAGACCCGAAAAAGCCGCCAACGAATCAGAATGTGACGCGTGTCACAAGGGGAGGCGCAATAAAAATTTCGACTAAGTGTTTTTGGCCCAAAATTTCAAAGGGCGAGGTTTGAAGGGTCGGCCCGAGCCAATGGACACAGGACACGTGTCCTAAGGTGGGGGAAGTGCGGAGCTCGGGAGGACTTAGAAAATTTAGCAAAAGTTTTGGCCGAAAAACTAAAAGGTAAAGGTTTTCCCCGCCCCTGTCAACGAACCAAATGATGCCACGTGTCCCAAGTGGCGGGCGTGGGGGAAAATGAAATTTTTTCCAAAGTGTAAGAAAAGTCAAAATTTTCAAAGGGAAACCCACAGGAGGCAGAGGAGAGAGAATTTCTCGTCCAATCAGTGCTTGCCACGTGGCGTCCGACCAGCGGAGCGCGGAAAAATTCAAATTTTTGCCCGCCGATCCGTTTTTTGGGCCGTTTTTGCCCTAAAACTTCAGACCCCCATATCTTTTGATCCAGAGCTCAGATTTGCATGTTCTTTATATCATTGGAAAGCTTATGAAATTCTCTATAGGATTCCATGGTCAATCTTTAATTTTGGTTCAGTTTGGAGAGAGAAAATTCAAAAACATTTCTGGTACGTGTTCATGGCCAGAAGTGACATTTCAGCGACCAAATTTAATACAGAATGGGTCGCACTCTCCTCCCATTTGGTCAAAATGATAGGGTATGGGTTTGTAAGGTCCTCCATGCTGATTTAATGCATTTGCAGTCAATGAGGAATGGGCTCCCACGTTTTTGTACATTTTCTCTCTCATGGGCTCGACCCATGCAATGTAAAAGCCAGATTTGGCTCATTTTGGGAGGGATGATTACAAGTTGTTCATCTTTTCAGCTCTGCCCTCCCTTATTTTCTTCTCCAGGGTTGAAAATGGAGTTTGAACCTCCTCCCTTGCTCTGTAATGGTGTTTTTTCCTTTTACTATTGAAATGATGTTCTGTGCAAACTTCTGAAGCAACAAAAACGTGTTTTGTGATGCATCTGTCCATCCTTGCTCATTTTTCACTTGTTTTCTTCTTGCCTCTCTTCATTATAGGTATTTGTGCAAGTTTGAATGTTCATTGCAGGTCTGGAGCTATGTTCATGGAGTTTTGGGACATTTTCTGTGTGAAATCTATCCTTGGGCCTGTGATGCATCTGTCCATCCTTCCCATTGCTCACCTCTCCTTGTCCCATGGTAGTTTTGATAGATGTTCAACATTCTCCTTCTCTGGTGTATCACCGTTTTAGTGTAGGCTTTTCTTTTTTCCCTTTTCTCTCTCTCTCTCTCTGTCTCCTTGGCATGGTTAGATTAGGTTTAGATTAGCTTGCCTGCACTAGAATAGCTTGTGGCAGGTAGTTTAGGAGCAGGAACCAGCCTTCTCTGGAGATTCCTTTCTCATTTCTGCAAGTCCCACACTTGGAGAAAGGTTTCAATGTTGTGCAATCACACTGGATGCTAGAGTGATCAACCTAGAAATCTGATCAACATCCAGGGGTGCTGTGATTTTGCACTAACAGTTTTGGCACGCCCGGTGGGACCTTAGAGGTCTTCCACTTCATCTTTTGCAGGTTGGTGTGTTCCTGTGAAGATTTCAGCCTTTGGAGGCACTTGCAAACACATCTGGTGACTCCATCTGATCAGCAACCCATTTCTGAAGTTGCAGACCTGTTTTCATCCATTTCCATCCATATTTCTTTCCATCTCTTTCATTCTTTTCCATTCCATGAAGTTGTGCAATCATGACTTCATTTCCATCATGGAACTCACATTTACAACAACAATACAATGTTTCCCACCTCCAACGTGTTTTTTAAATCCTCCAAATCAGCATTTTGGTCAAGTTCAAAATCAGCATGCATACCCATATGAGCAGCAATGCCAAAATCAGTTTTCTATGGAGATTTCCAAGAGCAAGAGTATGCATATAATGAAGACAATCGATGCAAGATGCTGGTCTCATTGGAGAAAATCCAAAAGATGGAGGTAGAGATGGTGCAGTCCAGAGCAACAGCTCAAATGAGAGCTTTCAGAATTGGTTGCAGACTCCTTGTCCATGGGGAGGCCCTTTTCCAAGACACTTCAGCCCTCAAGAGAAGCTTGACTTCATGATTACAACGCTTGCCATTGCTTGCAAAGTGGATTGAAGAAATAGAGGTGTATGAGAGGAGTATTCAGCAACCTTGTCAATGGGTAAGCACGCCATCTCATGCCTTTCTTTTTCCTCTTTCCCAATCTGTTTTACCTCAGCAGTGTCAAGTTTTAAACTCCCCATCTGCTGTCCCAAATTTTGATCCCATGTCTCCACCTCTCAGTCTTCCACCACACCTCAATTCTTCTTTCCTTTTTCCTTCCAAATAGTCATCCCCTCCACAAGAGCTAAAAGAAATACGCTCTCCCCCAAAGAAATAAGAGGTTTCATCTCCTCTACCACCACAAAAAATTGCCAAATCAATTGAGTTACAACCCATCCCTCCTCTTGCATTCCCAATTCCATATGGGGAAGAAGAAATTGCAAAAATCGGCCATGAAGGACAGCAAGAGGAAGAGCCAAGAAGAAAAGAAATGACAGACAACTTGAGGGTTTGGGCTGCCAAATTTGGGATGACAAAGATCCCCTTGATGGTTAAGCCTTCAGAAGAGATGGGAGTTGGAGAACAAATGGTGGTCAGGACTGATTTTGTTGCAGCAGAAGAAGAAGTTCTTGCAGTCCCAACTTGTCCTCTAGAGTAGCAGATTGAAGAGTTTGACTTGACAAACTTCATGCTGGAGGAAGAGTTCAATCAAGAGCAAGATTGTCTTCAAACATTGGAGGAAGGAGAAGCTGCTCCAAATCCAAAAGAAGAGGAGCACATTCTAGTTGTGGAGGAGAAAAGTGCAGATCCAAGGGCTTTGAGCACAAAGCAGGCTACAGGAGAACCTTCAGTTCTTCTTTCTACTTCATCTCTCTCAAGTTCTAGTACTGAAGAAGAGTTTGATCTCTCAAACTCAATGTTGGAGGGTGAAAGAAACCATGGTGGTCAAGTTACAGATCAAGAAGACACCATGGAGGAAGTGGAGCATTTGCAGCAGGACAACCATGAGGTAGTTTATCTGTCAGATTTGGAGGACTGTTTTGATGGAGAAGAGCCGGTTGAGTTTCCACCATTCTCTCTTTCATCATCCACATTCCAAACACTTAATTCTACTATCATGAAGGAGAGCATTCATTTGCAGCAGCCTGCATCTTATAACAGCTCTTTGGAATCAAGATTGGAAGATTTAAATCTTTCATGTTCTTCATTAGAGGAAGAGAAAGGACAGAGGAATTTCACCATTTCTTCCACACCATCCATTCAGGAGGGTCTACAAGAGAACTCCATTTTGGAGTTGAAAATCAGAGCTATGGGCATATCAAACAAATCAGACCTTGCCTAATCAGGTATTTGGCTTCATTAGAGCCAAAGGAGAAGTCACAACCAGTCATGCTTGCTTCTGAGCATGAGGATGAGCTACAAAGTACCAAGGATCAGTTGTCATACCTCTTCAATCCAAATGCAGAGCAACTAAAAGAGGTATTGAATTTGCCTTCAGCTGATACCTTGATGATTTGGGTGGAAGACTAGCTTCTTGTTGATTTTCCACTCATCCTAACAGCCATGATCAGCTCCAAATCAATTGCATGGCTGCCACTTTTGAGAAAGGGAAGCTATTTCTCACAACCAATTGCAGGGTTTGTTTAGCTTGCCTTTGCTTCCAGTTAGAATAGAGTAGGTAGGTTTGCTTTCAGCAGAAGAAGTGCTTGTGCACACTCTACATGTTTCATTTGGAGCATGTATGATTTTCAGTTTTGTACATAGTTTTTGTGGTGCTGGTTTTGCTCTTGCACGCCATTTTCCAAAGGGCATTTTGGTGAGAACAACTCCATGTCTAGTGGGATTCAAGCGGTTCAGAGGGAAGTTTTCAAAGTTCAGATCAGTTTGTAGGTTACAACTCATGACTCCATGCCCAATGGATGCTTCAGGCAACTGGTAACTTCATCTAGCAGGTAGATGACCCCACTGAGTCACCAAATTGTTATCCAAAATTCACCCCCCGGGTAATTTTGATAACATGCATTAAATTCTTCGGTCCCGAGCAAGATAGATTGATTCAAGGTAAAAAATCATGTTTCTGGGGTCCCCTCGGCTTTTTCTAACTCTCCTATCCAAGAAGAAAAGAGCAAGTTCTAAAAAAGGGTGAAAAAGTTGCAAAAACCAAGCTTGGGGTAGAAAAAATCATGAAAATCAGCTAAGTCCTAGTCCAGGCGGTCCTTGGGACAGTTGGGACGTCGGGCGTGAACCGGCCGAAAAGCCTCCAGGTGGTCCACGCAGCAATTGGGACATCTGGGCCGTAGGTACGCGCGGGATGCAAAAATCGATTCGGCCGAAAAAAGGGAAAAAATTGCCTAAGTCTTTGTTTCACACAGTTGGGACAATTGGGACAAAAGTACGCGAAAGACGCGGATCGGCCGGTTTGGTGCAAGTCAATCCGAATCGGGCGGTTCGGAGAAATTTATCCCAGGAAGTCTGGGACAGTTGGGACAAGAGTATGCGAGAGACGCCTTGAAACCAGCCGGTTTGGCTGAAACAGAGAACTTTCGTTTGGGACATCTGGGCCAAAAGTACGCGCGGGATGCGGAGAGCCGAAAGAGCTGAGAGTGAATGGAAATGTGCCACGTGTCTTCGCCTCAAAGAGGGACAGGGAAGCCCGAATCGGGTGGATCAGAAATTTGTCCCAGATGGTTTGGGACATCCAGGCCAAAAATACGTGAGGGACGCGAAGACCTAGAAAAGCCGCCAACGAATCAGAATGTGACGCGTGTCACAAGGGGAGGCACAATAAAAATTTCGACTAAGTGTTTTTGGGCCCAAAAGTTCAAAGGGTGAGGTTTGAAGGGTCGGCCCGAGCCAATAGACACAGGACACGTGTCCTAAGGTGGGGAAGTGCGGAGCTCGGGAGGACTTAGAAAATTTAGCAAAAGTTTTGGCCGAAAAACTAAAAGGTAAAGGTTTTCCCCGCGCCCCTGTCGACGAACCAAATGATGCCACGTGTCCCAAGTGGCGGGGCGCGGGGGGAAAATGAAATTTTTTCCAAAGTGTAAGAAAAGTCAAAATTTTCAAAGGGAAACCCACGGGAGGCAGAGGAGAGAGAATTTCTCATCCAATCAGTGCTTGCCACGTGGCGTCCGACCAACGGAGCGTGGAAAAATTCAAATTTTTGCCCGCCGATCCATTTTTTGGGCCGTTTTTGCCCTAAAACTTTAGACCCCCATATCTTTTGATCCAGCTCGATTTGCACGTTATTTATATCATTGGAAAGCTTATGAAATTATCTATAGGATTCCATGGTCAATCTCTAATTTTGGTTCATTTTGGAGAGAGAAAATTCAAAAACGTTTCTGGTACGTGTTCATGGCCAGAAGTGACATTTCAGCGACCAAATTTAATACAGAATGGGTCGCACTCTCCTCCCATTTGGTCAAAATGACAGGGTATGGGTTTGTAAGGTCCTCCATGCTAATTTAATGCATTTGTAGTCAATGAGGAATGGGCTCCCACGTTTTTGTACGTTTTCTCTCTCATGGGCTCGACCCATGCAATGTAAAAGCCAGATTTGGCTCATTTTGGGAGGGATAATTACAAGTTGTTCATCTTTTCAGCTCTACCCTCCCTTCTTTTCTTCTCCAGGGTTGAAAATGGAGTTTGAACCTCCTCCCTTGCTCTGTAATGGCATTTTTGCCTTTTACTATTGAAATGATGTTCTGTGCAAACTTCTGAAGCAACAAAAAACGTGTTTTGTGATGCATCTATCCATCCTTGCTCATTTTTCACTTGTTTTCTTCTTGCCTCTCTTCATTACAGGTATTTGTGCAAGTTTGAATGTTCATTGCAGGTCTGGAGCTGTGTTCATAGAGTTTTGGGACATTTTCTGTGTGAAATCTATCCTTGGGCCTGTGATGCATCTGTCCATCCTTCCCATTGCTCACCTCTCCTTGTTCCATGGCAGTTTTGATAGATGTTCAACATTCTCCTTCTCTGGTGTATCACCGTTTTAGTGTAGGCTTTTGTTGTTTTTCCCTTTTCTCTCTCTCTCTGTCTCCTTGGCATGGTTAGATTAGGTTTAGATTAGCTTGCCTACACTGGAATAGCTTGTGGCAGGTAGTTTAGGAGCAGGAACCAGCCTTCTCTGGAGATTCCTTTCTCATTTCTGCAAGTCCCACACTTGGAGAAAGGTTTCAATGTTGTGCAATCACACTGGATGCTAGAGTGATCAACCTAGAAATCTGATCAACATCCAGGGGTGCTGTGATTTTGCACTAATAGTTGTTAATTTGACCAAATTAATTGGAAACAGAAGTGGAACAAGATGGCCAGAATCTTTAATGGTGGTAACTTAGGTGTGATCGACATTTACACTAGAATACTTTATAGGAGGAGAAGGTGGACTGATTTTGAGTGGTGATTGTGTACTTTTACTTGGTAATATTGTAGATGACTTATTAGGAGGTGTTGGACTAATTTTTAATGGAGGTTACTTAGGTGGTGCTTTATTTTACGTAGAAGGAACATGAGAGGTAATGACATGATGTTTAGACATAAATGAGTTAGATTTATGAACCCATTGGGATGTAACAATTAAAGATGTAGTGCGATGTCATGCAACGAATGATATAAAACCTTGACACTAAATATGATTGATTATTCATTGTAAATAATATAAATCATTTTCATTATGTCCATTGATTCGATGATAACTAATATGGGCTACCTTATATTTTACAAGTCAAAAAGAATATATCCTTGCATAGATGGTAAAGTGAAAAATTGATGAATAAGGATCTCAAAATAATGTCATGTTGCTTAACATTGTGAACAAACATGAGAGGTTTCGGTAATGTCAAGACTTGAGGCTCACTAATATGAGCACATGTAAAAGACATAGGATGTAGATGAGATGTAGAAACAGAACAAACATGAGCTTGAGAAGCATCCTTAAGATGTTGGATTTCAGATTTGAGAGATGTAATTGTGTATTCAATAGCCTAAAATTTGTCTTGAAATAAATAATGCAAAGCTTGAATAGGTTTTCAAATAGATTGATTGGATTTGGAATCAAGAGAGTCCTCTAAAATTCGATCGAAAATAGTATTGACTTGAGATAACAACATGTTGATAGGCATATATATAGTCTCTAGGTTTTTTTGAGATCATCTTTACAAGATGGGTGCATTTGAATCAATTGAAGCAAAGAGACTTCATAGACCTTAGAATCCGTGATGAAAGAAAAACAAATATCCTAGAGTATTCAAATGCGGGTTCACCATTTTTTTTTTTATTAACACTAAAAATGGTTGAGGGGACTATATTGTGTACAAAAGGAATGATCCAAGAACATACAAATAAGGCCAAGGGTATACCATTAAAGCCAAACTAAAGCAAAAACATAGATAAACTAACTCCAACATTAACCAAACTAACAACATAGAAAGTAACAACATTAAAACTAACAACAAACCAAAAGGGAACCCTTCTTCACATGGCATAAACAAGTAGCTACTAATCATTCCTTAATCAGGTCACCCATAGTATGCATGCAGTCATTCCACTCCTTAACCAATCCAAAGAATGGTTGTCTTCCAATATTCGTAGTCTGGTTCAATCATCTCCCTTTTGGTAAATGTGCCATCATTATCCAACTGCTTCGTTCTTTGCATAGATTGTATCATTTCTACCAACATCTTGAGGTGATGAATAGTTCTCTTCACATTCAGAAGGTGGACCTCTTTAATTTGCATGATGATTTCCTTCATTTTTAGAATGTCTTGCTCCATAGAGATACATATTTCATTTTCATTCTATAAGTTATCACCGATCACAATGATAGTAAGCTTTTCCAATTTCTATTGGAGTTCACTCAGATTGATATTCACCATACTGATTTGGTGCCTATTGATGTCATTGTCAAGTCTACAGTTCTCAAACTCTTTTAACAAAACATTGGATTTCACCACGAGTCCCGAGCTGCAAATAGGCTTTTCTAAGAAAATTTTAGTACATGAAGTCTCATAATATCCTCATCGGTATTATGGGAATGCATATAAGATATCTCTTCCTTTTTCATCCTTTTGGGGGGTTATCATTTTTCACCGCCATTTTATTGCCAGTATCCTCTTTAATCTCCATTTTCCTAACCCTTCTACTGACCCCCTAGTCATAACCTTCTTTTTGGTCCCCTGAATCTGAGTGACCTCAATGTTCTCTTGTTTCCTCAAGTCTTCTTCCTCCTTCCTTTTCTTCTTAGCATTTTCCTTATCTAAACTAGACCTCATCCTCTTCACCACTACTTTACCATTATCTTCCAGGCTAGGGTTTTCTAATTTAACACCAAGTTTAACACTTTTGCTAACTATGGGTGCATCTGTATAAGAAAATTAAGAAATTTCTACTGATCTATCATTTCGATATGGTGAGAATGGGGAAATGATAACCATAAACCACCTTGAAATGTCCTTGAAGTGTAATGTAGGACATAAGTAGTAATGAAATTTCATCTTAAGGGGGAGGTAGTTCATCGTTATTGAATTCGTTGAAATGTTGCTTTAAAGTATCCTTATCTTGCATAAAATTGTCCATCTCTAGGTTGTAATCCAATTTGGGATTGAAAACACACCTTCCCTCCAGGGAAAGACCAATGAATTTGGCTATAAATCTCGGTGATATTGTGAAAGAGATACTCTAAACACAAACATAGCTTTTGTTCCAGGAGCTAGTAATATGAGAACTCATATCTTCATCGTACCCATTAAATTTTTAAAAAAGTTTAACAACCCTTCTTTTTCTAACAGTGCAGGGGCCTCATCTGATATGTTAGGCATAGTATCAGGTTCTGTTATCACTAAATCACCCCCCAATTTACTGTTATAACCCTTCTTTCTTTCTCACAATTTTTTTTCTCCACCCACAGGATCCACAACAGACCAATTTTATAATTCAGGGTCAAGTTTTCTAAGGAGTCGATAAATAGAATATTTTCCCTGTCTTTCCAATCTTTGGAGTAATGAGAGGAAATTTTTGGCATGAGTATAGCATGTACATCCATCATTTTTAAATCCGCCATCTTTTCAGCATCACAAACCTTAGTTTTCATCATGATAATGGCTTAGATTTGGGGTCTGAGTCTCCTTCAATGATTCTAATAGTTTGTTCATCCAAACTAGCTATATTTTCAACCACATTAAAATATTTTGCGACCACACCCTTATTAGCAAGATTTTCTGCCAAACTATTTCCTTCACAATATATATGTTGAAAAGATATAGAAGTGAAGGAGGTAATTCTACTTTTGGTACTCTTTATAAAATCTTCTATAGTCAAAGATACAGATTTTATGCCCAACATACTAGAAATTATATTCAAGGAGTCACCTTCAACAATCAAATATTTAAAAACTTTCTCTTTCACAAGCTTAACTACCAAGAACATCGCCATAACTTTAGCCACATGATTGGTTTGTATACCAAAATTAAAGAAGTAGGAAAGAACAAAGTTACCTTTGAAGTCATGGAAAATGCCACCTCCACCCACTTTCTTGGGATTCCCCTTTGTTGCTCCATCAAAATTTAGCTTTATAAAACATTTTGGAGGGCTGGTCAATCTAATTCCTTCTCTTGGATTAATTTTTCTTAATTGTTCAACACATGTTAGATTCCAATTACTAAAGATATGTTAGAGAACTTATTTTTAACATCTTATATACATATTTAGGAAATAAGCATACGAGGAAGTCTCTTCCCTTTGAAAATCCTCCTATTTCTTTCTTTTCAAACCTCCCACCTAGATGTTTGAGACTCATGATCCATAGGTTATTTAAACCTTAGCTTTTGAAAGGAAAAATCCACTTTGGCCCATGGCATATTCGACCTTGTTAGCGCTTACCCAATTAACTAAAAATAAAGCAAGACAGAGGATATGATTTAGAGGGAGATAGTGTAGGCCATAAATGTATGGTTGACCATCTCGATATTATTTTCACATAAAACACATTTGTTTACCATGTGAAAGCCTCTCTTAGTGAGATTGTCAACAAGTGAAAATCTTATTGATCACAGTGAGCCAAATTTGAACATGTTAACCTTTGGGATGATATTTTTATTCCATATTTTTCTAGCTAATAAATCTTCATCACTAACTTCTCCTTAAAAAAATTGAGCATAGGCAGATTTGAATGAGAAAATACCATTTTCTTCTTTGTACCGAACAACTTTGTCTTGTTCCTTTTTGTTGTAGGACAAGTTGATTATGAAGAAGGTCATTTAAAATTTCCTTTTTCCCTTTAAGGTCCCGTATGTCCAGCTCCACATGTTTCCAAGTCTAAAAATCCCTTCTTCCCTCATGTATTTTTTCACCATAATCCCATATTTTACTTCCAACAACTTAGATATTAGTGGAAATTTATCCTCTAACTTGAAATTGTCAGCCCATTTGTCTTTCTAAAACAAAATTTTAGTGCCATCTCCTATTTTCCATCTGCACCCTTTTTCAAAAGTTTCCTTAGCCCAATTTATTTCCTTCCAAATACTTGACCCATTGAAAGAAGAAAGTTTAAAAATCCATCTCTCGTCATTGACATCCTCCCAATATTTATTTTTAGAATCTTTGTCCAAGCACCTTCGCACTAATTAGCCTCCAACCAATTTTGGCTAATAAATATTTGTTCATTTTAATCCAGTATCTAAGGCCTAAGTCACCCATATTCTTTGGTTTACACACTCTTTTCCATGTGACCAATGGAATACGGTCTTTGCTTTTGGTACCACTCCATAGAAAATGTTTTTGAATACTTTCAAGTTTTTCTCGTAACTTTCAAAAGGAGCTGATAAAGAGACATCACACACACTGAGAGACTTTGAAGTGAGCTCTTAAGAAGAGTGACTATTATTGCTTGTGATACAAGGTTAGCTTTCCAGTCAGCCAATTTCCTTTCAAATATTTCTATTAGGAAGTTCCATTCCCACCGAGGGTTCTCTTATCCCCTAATTGCATACCTAATTAGAAGCGAGGAAAAGTTTTAATGTCACATCCAAGAACTTTTGAAATCTTCTTGCTCCTACTATTCATATATTTAGAAAACAAATGGAGTTTTTTCGTAATTGACAAGCTGCCCAAAAACCTCCATGTAGTCATCTAGCACCATCTTAAAATAATTTGCTTCGGGACCAAGGCTTCACATTAAGCTAAAAGGTAATAATATATTGCCTAATTAGAATGCAAGATTGTAGTAAATGAATAAAAATTAAGTACAACAATGAATACTCAAGCAATTAAGCAATAAATAATGAAACCCTAATTACAAAGAGAGGGTAGAAATCATTAGCTGATTCACATAGTTATAGAGAATGCACAGAGTTGGAAAAATAGAAAATGTGAAGAACAGAGCACGTCGATCTTTGGAGCACAAAAAATGTAGAACTAGAGGAACATACTAGACTAGGGTGCCCTAAGAGGGACAGGGGATACCTATGTGTGCCTTAGGCCTATTTCTCGGGTGTTGGTTCTATGGAAATGCTTATAAAACCTCCTATGAGGTGTTGTGAGTTGTTCTCCTTTAGTCACCTTTGATCACTCTAAGGTCGCACCAAGATTATCGAGGTCATTGTAAACCTACAATAAAGTATGAACCTGTAAAACCCTCAAACAAACATCAAATCCTAAAAAAGAAAAATGAAAAATGAGGGGTCGGAATATCCTCATCTATCAAAATGGCGAACTTATGAATGAGATATGTCTACATCTCAGACCCAATGTAGTTTTGTGTGTGTGTGTGTGGAATTGTGCCTTAGGTTTCTCTTGTGTCAGTCAAATGTGGATAACAAGAAATTAGATAGATGTAGAATGTAATAAATGTGTGCATGGAATAGAATGAACTTCCCTCCTATGAAGTGTGATGAAAAAAACCAATGTTTGTGTCCCTTGTGATGGAGTTAGAAGGATGCAATAGAGCTCTTAGATGCCTTGATGGATGAAACCTTAGGTGGTGATAGATAGTGCTTAGTTCTTGGTCCCTTATTATGATCATGTAAATTTATATTTATATGATTCCTTTGCTTGAATTTTGTAATTAACCCCAAAAAGGCCGACTACCAAAATGATAAGATGCTTAAATGGATAGAAAGAACCCAAAAAGTGTGAGTAAAGTAAAAAGAGGACAAGAGGTCCTAGGGGGACTAGGATGCCCTGGCGGTGACATCCCGGCTAGGCATTAGTGTCGAGGATGAAAAATGTCAAAGAGTAAAAATAAAGACAGAAAATAAGAGTGTAATACTAAAAAGAGAAATAGAAAATAAAGAAAGGTGGCCAAAGATATGGGTTAATTAGTACTTTTCTTACTTAGGAATCATATTAATAGTACTATGTAATCAGGACTAGATAATTACCCAAAGTGTGTGATTTTGTGTCTACACGTACATCCTTTGTGTGATTTCTCTGTAATCAAGATTACAATCACTACCTCATGGATCCCTTGTAAAAATTGTTAGGATTTGTGCACTCGGACTTGCAATCTATCCACAATTTATTTTTCTTTCCTCTTTACTATTCTTTATTTATGTGCTTGCTTTGGAAATGATATTATAATCATTGCCTCATTGTTCCATTGCAAAAAACAAAGTGGTGATTCATACACTCATATCTATAATCTAATACTTGTGTGTATTGTATTATGATTTCAAGAGTTACTTTTCTATGATGCCATAAAAACAAATCCTAATCAATATTTCTTCAGGTATTTAATAATTTTTTTGATACATTCTACAAAAGAAATTTCATAAATAGAAAAAATATAGGATATGAAAATTTGAAATTACCCCTCATTAAGAAAAAGCATGGGCTATTGAAATTTCAAATATTTGTAAATACAGGGGAGTTCGCAATTCAAAATTTGAGAAGGTGTGGGATAAGTGGAAAAAGATTTTAGAAATTTTTATTTTGAAACAAGTGAAACATCGAAAAAAAAATTAAATTCAAATTAATACAATTTTTTTTTATCATTAAAATGGGTTGAAGGGGTCCATACCTATACATGAATCGAGGATAATTCCTCATATTTACAAAAAGCTTCATCAAAAGTAAACGACTGTGGCTCCAAACTAACTACTTCTAGCTCATAGACAAAAATATATAGAAAACTATATATAATCAAAATAAAACATCAATATAGCCAAGATTACTTCCCATCCTAGGATGTGAAATAATATTCGATGCTACCCAAGTGGCGCTTTTTATTTTTCCACTTATTTACTTCTTTCCACTTGTCGTGTTTTGACGTAACAACCAATGCTAGATCACTGGAATTTTCAAATGCAATCAAGTTTTCGGACACCGAATCTTGATCCGATTCCAAACATCCGGAAGTGTGCCCCCTTTTCGCTCCACCCACAACCATGTGATTCTTATGTAAATCCTTCTCTCGTATCAATTTTTATGTTTTTGATTTACCCACTTTGTTAGGATTTCTCTGATCCTCCTTAAAGTTTGAAGAAGACACCAGATCTAGATTTGGATAACCCCAACCACCAGTAGATGAAAAACCATTCATTTTAGCTGATTTATGATTTTTCTTGAGGGGGGCATAAAGCTTGAAAATGTCCATTATTTCTGCATACCCTATACTTTGAAAGGTAATATTTTCATAGTCCAAAATTTTGGTATGTTGAATTCCACCAAATTTTAAATTTATATGATCTAGAAAACCCTTTCTCAAATCAATTTCTATGCACATACATACCTATGTACATAGAACTAATTGCATTTTTTCTAAGTCCTCTTTGATTAAATTACCCAACACATTTCGAATCTCCTCTACAAAGATACCATAGCTACAAAGGAAGATTAGGAAGCCTTACCCAGACAGGCATTTTGGAGACCGAGTAAGAATTTGGATCAAAATCTAGAAACTATGGGGTCAAAAATAATCTAGCAGTACCCCAGAATCACAGACCATCAAAAAAACACCACTTATAATCCTCTAGTTCCCTAAAAAGGTCTACAAAAAAACCTTTGGAACAAAGATAAATTTCACACTTATCATTCCAATTCTCAAATACCCACTAATAAAGTGTAGAAGAGGAGATAATGGTATAGCTCGATACCAAATGAAATGATATAATAGAATATAGAATAGAATAAGATTGCAATGACCAAAGAGGGATGGAAGCCTCACAAATATTATTGATCATGAAATCAGATTACATAACAATGTAAGAGCTGTAATATTTATAGATATTAGACAGCCTCATATGGATAGACATGACACCCTATCAGGCACCAACTACGAGATGATAAGACCCATCTCACATGCACATGTAATTACTACTAATACCAATATTGAATGTTATCCAACATAACAATATTGAATGCAAGTCACTAGACTAGAGTGCACATGTTGCACATTATTAAATAAAAGACAATGCAATAAAATGCAATAAATATGCCTATGCTAAATTATGCTAACATTCCCCCTTAATTTTGCATAGTTTCCATGAAAGTGGAGAGGAACTCTCTGAGCGGTGTGAATTTGTCACGTGCAAGTGACTTAGTGAAAACATCTACCTTACATTTCAACTTGTAGGACAAAAGCTGGAGTTGTATGTTGTGCTTGAACATGCTCGCGTATGAAATGAACTGTACTTCAATATGCTTGGTTCTCTCATGAAATCTTGGATTGCGAACAAGCTTGAGAACTCCTTCATTATCAACATATCTTTGGAGTAGATTTACTGTTGTGGTAGACCAATTCCTTCCGGTATTCGGCGTAGTAGCCATATTGCTTCACAAACAGCTTCACTGCTGACTCGATACTCTGCTTCTGTAGAAGAGCGAGAAACAAAGTTTTGTTTCTTGCTTCCCCATGATATCGGTCCAGATCCCATAAAGAAGATGAAGCCTGATGTTGACTTCCTATCATCCATGTTTCCTGCATGATCTGAATCTGAATATCCTGTCAAGAAGAAGTTGTCGTTCTTCTTGTACTCTAGACCAAGGTCAATTGTACCCTTTAGATATCTCAGTATTCTCTTTGCTGCTTTCCAATGACATATTTTCGGTTCTTGCATGAAGCGTGATAAATAGCTGACTGCAAAGCTGATATCTGGTCTAGTATATGTCAGGTAAATGAGACTCCCGATCAACTGCCGATAGAGAGTTGCATTCACCGGTGGTGATGGATCGGAATGAGATAACTGAAGTCTCACTTCCATAGGTGTAGCAATAGGAGTGCAGTCCATCATCCTAAATTTCTCGAGCGTTGTCTTGGTGTATTTCTGTGACACAAAGATATGATTCTCTTTTTGCCATACTTCCACCCAAGACAATAGTGCATGAGCCTGAGATCTGTCATGTCGAATGATCGATTAAAATCCTTCTTTGTTGCATCGATCATCTTCACGAGAACTACTGTAATGACTAGATCATCACATAAACAACCACAATGACAATCTCCCCCTTGCTTTTTGAGGTAGAGATTGGGGTCATAAGGATTCCTTTGAATCCATGACTTATGAGATGCTCATCAATTTTGATGTACCATGCCCAGGGTGCTGTTTTAGGCCATATAGAGATTTTATGAGTCTGCATACCATCATCTCTTTTCTGGTATTACATAACCCTCTGGTGAGTCATATAGACTTCTTCTTGCAAATCTCCATTAAGAAAGGCACTTTTCACATCCATTTGGTGGACTTTCCAACCAAATTGTGCGGTAGAGCAAAGATCATCTGATTGTCTTGATCTTGGTTGTGGGAGCAAATGTCTCCTCATAATCAATGCCTTCTTGTTGTGCATACCCCTTTCTTTCAAGCCTTGCTTTATACTTGTCAATAGTCCCATCTGATTTGTACTTAGTCTTGAATATCCATCTGCATCGATGGGTTTCTTCCTGGTGGAAGGTCGACAAGTTGCCATGTGTTGTTCTTCATCAGAAGTGATACTCGAATCCATGGCATCTTTCCAAGCTTTTGATTGTAGGGCTTCTGAACTGTAGATGGCTCAAGCTGTTTCAAAACTCTCATTAGGGCATAATTGACCTCTTCACGAGCTTGATTGCGAGTTCTAGGTCTAGGATTGGATGATGTGCTAGGTGCTTCATCCAAATTTGCATCTCTTATTAATTGAGTATACCATTTAGGTAACTTCTTAGTTGTTCCATTGGCTTGTGGTGGATCCAAGTTTTCACCATCATCGATTCATCACTTGTCATCTTCGGTGGGAACATCAAATTTTGTCTTCACAGAGGTGTATTACTGCATGTTTGTTGAGTCGTTGAGTGGAGCATCTGCTTGTTTCTTCTCAAAGAACTCAACATCCCTACTTGTGTATACTTTCTTTGCTTTCGGATCCCATAATCTGTACCCAAGTGCTTCTTCACTGTATCCAATGAATATCAGTTTCTCAGCTTTCATATCCAACTTGTTCTGTTCTTCTTGGGTATGTGCATGCTAGCTTTACACCCAAATACTCTTAGGTGTGCAATTGATGGTTTCGATTTGACCATGCTTCTTGAGGTGTCACTCCTTCAAGAGCTACTTTGTGGGCACTCTGTTCAACAAATAGACTGCAGTTCTTGCAGCTTCTTCCCAAAATGTCTTTGTTAAACCTGAGTCATCAATCATACATCACACCATTTCCATGATAGTATGATTCCTTCTCTCAACTATACCATTTTGTTGTGGTGTGTGAGTAGGAGGCATTTGTCGATGAATCCCATGAGCTTCTAGGTAAGTCTTGAACTCATTGCTTGTGAATTCCCCCCCTCGATCTGAGCGGAGAGTTTTGATCTTGCGACCAACTTCATTCTCAACAAGTGCTTTGAACTTCTGAAATGTCTCAAAGGCTTGACTCTTGTTTCTTAGACAATATATCCACATCTTTCTTGAGTAGTCATCAACACAAAGCATGAAGTATTGACATCTAGAATGACTTGGTTGCATGGGCCCGCAAAGATCGGTGTGCACCAAATCAAGCTTTCCCTTAGCTCTATATGTGTTCTTCTGGAAGGGTACTCTGTGTTGCTTTCCAGCTAGGCAATTGTGACACTTGTCAATGTTGTGCTTGAGTGTAGGCAATCCTTTCACCATGTTGCCCTTTTGAAGTGTTTGGAGATAGCCAAAACTGATGTGACCATATCTGCGATGCCATAGTTCTGCAGATTGTGTGTCTTTGGCCACTAGAGCTTGATCATCCTTGTGGACAAAATCAAGTTGGAACATGCGTCCCACATTGGAGGCTCTTGCTACAATCTTGGAACCTCTTGACTTATCTCTTATCAAGCACACTTTTTCTCCATTATTACTGTCAAAATCCAACTTCAAGTTGTGATCAAGGAGTTGACTAACTGATAGCAAATTCTTGGTCACCCGTACATATAATACATTTGTGATTTTGCGGTCATGCTTTCGAGAGGTAGTGAAATGTTTCCAATCCCCTTGACACTGTATGATGAGTCATCACCTAATGACACATGGTTCTTGTTAGGTGAGTCACGTAGTGTGTAGAACCAATCCTTGCGTCCAGTCATGTGTCGAGTTGCACCCGAGTCAACATACCAGATATCTTGTGTGGACTTGGTTTCTTCATCAAATTGAGCAGAATACATGTGGTGTCCTTCATCTAAATCATCCTCATGTTCGGCAATGTACCCTTGTTGTTTGGGTTTTCTTTGCCAATTACCATTTTTCTACCCTTGATTGTTGTTGTTGTTGGACTTCCCTTTATTTGAATTATTGTTACCTTGTTGGTTATTGGGTTTTGAATTGCTTGATGAACCCTTTTTGTAGGAATTGTACCAACAATCTTTGATGTCATGTCCCCCTCTATTGCAAATGGGACACTTCTTGGTGTTGTCTCGTTGACTTTGGTCCCTTTGTTGACTTTGATTTTGTTGGGACTTCTTGTGATTGGACTGAAATTTCCCCTTTCCTTTATGATTGGAAGATAGTGCTTGCTCATCTTCATGATCTTTGTTGTTCATTGCCTCTTCTTGTTGGAGTAGATTGACCAACTTCTCAAAGGTGACTGTGTTCACTCATATTGATAGTTGTCACAAAGATTATGTAGGAAGGAGGAAGTGCTCATAACACAATTGGTACGAGGTCTTCATCACTTATCTCTTTTCCCAATGCCAATAGAGATGCCCTCAAAGTAGCAACTCATCTCAAAAAAACTTCAACCTTCTCATTGTGCTTGAACTTGAGAGTATGCAGTTGTGATAGTAGGTTGAGGATGGCATTCTTGTTCTTTGCCTCATAGACTATGCTCAACTTATCCCATGCATCCTTGGCCGATGTGGCATCTCTAATGTGGGGTTGCACATCATCTGTTACGCTAAACAAGATGATCAACTTGGCCTTTTGATTGGCCCTGTCAAATTGAACTTGTTGTCTTCCATCATCAAGTGATCTTGTTGTTTTTCCATCTACAACTGTCCATAGGTCTTCAAACTCAAGTAACATCTTGATCTTTGGTTTCCATGCAGCATAGTTGTCTCCTCTAAGCAGTTGTGAATCTGGCAAGAAGAACTTTGGTGCTTGTGCACCCATTTCTGCAATCTGAATTTCTGAAACTCTGAATTTCTGACAAAGGGTAAGGCTCTTATCACTCCAGGTTTATGGTCTCCCTCTCAATATACCGTCAGGCCGATATACCAAACCTTTCTATATACGCTCCCTTCCGATATACCCATCGGTACGTGGAAGAAGATCACCCTTTCAATATACCCATCAGTATGGAAAGAGGTGTTAACACACGTGAAAGAATTTAGTACGTGGTACGTAGACAGTACTGGAGAGGGGTTTGTGCAAGCACAAATGGATGGGAGGGCTCAAATGTGTGTGTATTGTGTCCTTATTACTCCCATCGATTTTATAGGGTCGATGCCCAGACGACATTTAGGCAGCTGTGTTAGGCATTAAGTGCAGTAGTAGTCACGACGGCATCACCCATAAGCACTTCCCAGAGGCACCGTATATACCAAAACATTTCTTTATGAGATCAAAGATCTCGTGTGATAGAACCAAACATAAAATAAAAAAATTGTACTTTTTTTTTTTTTTTTGCTTTATGCACCAAGATTAGTACAAAATGCTCCAAAAGTACATCAAAATGAAGTTTTTGTGTCCCCCCTCTTTAGAAAAAGGGTCTAGAATCACAAAATACACAATTTAGGCCAAAAATATTTTTACCCCCCAATAGGTGTTTTTCCGCTAAATTTAGCGGTGGCTCTAAATGTGTTTGGTGAGCTTCTAAATTTGGAAATCTCAAAAATTTAGTAATTTCTCCAAATTTTCCAAAAAAATAATTTAATAAAAAATATGGAGAGAGTGGGAATTGAACCGCTGACCTGTTTGTTCCCAAGATCCAAACAAACAATCTGAATATTGTTTTCACCTTTTCTCACAAACCGTGATCTAGGTTTTTCTAAAATTTTGACAGCAACATCATACAATATTTTTCTTGAAACCCACAAAATTTCAGAAGAATCGAATCTTAGTTTTTGAGATCTTACCAATTTACCAGCTAGATCTGATTTTTTTTTAAAAAAAATGATCCGACTTGTACAGACTTTTCATCATATGTAGAGGCCAAATCTAAAGATGATGTAAACTGCAAAGTTGTGCATCCTCCTTCTTATCTTTCCAAAAAAAAATGGCATCAATCTGACATTGTATGAAAAATTTACGTCCTTTTTTCTAAGAGCTATCTGCTGGAATTTTGTTGACGGGACTGCTTCAACCTTTGCTCCCGAATTCTTCACACCTCCACTTTCAGATCTGATTTTTTTTTTTTTTTTTTAGATCTGATCTTTTTTTTTTTTTTTTTTTTTTAGATCTGTAATTTTTTTTCAAGATCTTTCTCCTTTTTTTTTTTTAGATCTCTTTTTTTTTCACAAATCTTTTTTTTTTTTTCAAGATCTTTTTTCTTTTTTTTTTTTAAGATCTCCAAATCTGAAATATTCCGCCAATATGTTGGATCAATTGGCTATGCCAATGACTAATCAAAAAAAAATTTACCTTCCAAATAAGTGGATAGGTCAAATTTTAGTTGAGGGATGCTTGGAAGGAATGGAGGCTGCGGGATGCTTCAATGGCTCTCCTTTGATGCAGATCTTCTTCTCAATGGATCCTCTCAATAGTGCTCCTCTTGACCTTGCTTGGATAATAACTATAGCTCGATACCAAATGATAATAATGGTATAGCTTAGATACCAAATGATAGAATAGAATAAGATTGCAATGACCAAAAGAGGGACGAAGCCTCACAAATATTATTGATCATGAAATCGGATTACATAACAATGCGAGAGTGTAATATTTATAGATATTAGACAACCTCATAGACATGACACCCTAGCACACCTATCTTTATTTTTAATTTTTATCAAAATCGATATCGACATTGTTAGATATAGTGCACGCTAATTTAATATAATTCTCCAATTAAAATGCATGTCAATTTTGAACCGAAAAGTTAGGCAACATTATAATTGACACATTTATTAAGAAATTTATATTTAAAGAAACGCCTATAAAATATTTTAAACCTATATAAATCTGCAATATTATTATGTAAATAATACCCACTAAAATGATGACACGTGGCATGAAATTTATAATATCTCTTTTGTTTGTCAATATTTTGGTGTTATTTACATTTTACACTTTTAAACCTAAAATATAATTTTCCACTTCATACATGTATCAAATTGGATTATATATAGGAATTAACTTAGTGACCGCAAAGATCGCTTTCTATGATCTATTATTCCAATTTCTTATTTAAAATAATAAAGCCTCATGTCTTAGTGGCCTAAGATATTCCTTTCAATAGGTGTTAGCAAACAACTATGCATGTTTTATGTTTTCTATTTATTTTTCGACGAGTAGCCTAGTGGCTGCTACCCTCTATATTTTATAAGATTCCTTTCCAATAATGTAAAAACTATCTATACAACTTGAGATCACTAGCATATTTCATTATTTATAATTGTATCATATTGGCTATACTATTCGTGGTGGAGAAAAGTGTTGCACTACATACCCTTGAGAGGGAACATGCCTTAAGTAGTTCTCAAAATATATATTGTGTATAACACATACTTCATAGTGGTTTGTATCAAGGAAAATGTTTAGTGACCCCTAAGCTCCATTACTTGTGTAAGGTATTAGTTGCCACTAAGCTTTTCCTTTGAATAGAGTTAATAAAAACTATGCATATTTTATGGTATCTATTTATTTTTCGACGAATAGCGTAACATCTATTATCCTTTGCATTTTCTAGGATTCCTTTCTAGCAATGTAAAAAAACTATTTGTAAAATTTTGGATTGCTAGTATATTTCATTATTTGTAATTACATCATATTTGTTATTGTATCCTGACGAGCCAAGTGTTGCATTACATACCCTTGAGAGGGATCATGATTGATGTAGTTATCAAAATATATATTGCATGTAACACATAATTCATATGATTTTGTATCAAGGAAAAATTTAGTGACCGCTAAGCTCCATTACTTGTGTTAAGTATTAACGACCACTAATATTTTCCTTTCAATAGATGTTAATGAACAACTATGTATGTTTTATGTTGTCCATTTATTTCTTGACAAGTAGTCTAAGAGCCACTAGCCTTTACATTTTCTATAATAACATTCCAACAATGTAAAAACTATTTGTACAACTTTGGATCACTACTATTTTTCATTATTTATAATTGTATCATATTGGCTATACTATCCTTGCAGAGCCAAGTGTTGCACTACATACCCTTGAGAGGGATCAAGCTTTATATAGTTCTCATAATATATATTATGTATAACACATAATTCATATTGGTTTGTATCAAGGAAAATGCTTAGTGAATGCTAATTTCTATTACTTACGTTAGGTATCGATGAAGGATAAGCTATTCCTTTCAATAGGTGTTAATGAATAACTATGCATGTTTTATGTTTTCCATTTATTTTTCAACGAGAATCCTATTGTCTGTGGCCTCTACACTTTATAGGATTCCATTCCAACAATGTAAAAACTATCTATATAGCTTTGGATCACTAGTATTTTTCATTATTTATAATCGTATCATATTGGTTGGACTATCCTTGGTGGAGCCAAGTGTTGCACTACATACCCTCGAGAGGGATCAAGCCTTATATTCTCAAAAGATATATTGTGTATGACCTATAATTCAAATCAGTTTATATCAAGAAAAAGATTGCCAACCGCTAAGTTCCATTACTTGTGTTGGGTATTAGTAGTCACTAATCTATTCCTTTCAATAGTTTTTGATGAAAAAATATCCATGTTTAATGTTTTCCATTTATTTGTCAATGAGTAGCCTAACAATCGCTAGCTTCTATATTTTCTAGGATTCCTTTCTAGCAATGTAAAAAACTATTTGTACAACTTTGGATTGCTAGTATTTTTCATTATTTATAATTGTATCATATTGGCTAGACTATCCTGGTAGAGCCAACTGTTACACTACATACCGCCAAGAGGGATCAAGACTTATGTAGTTCTAAAAATATCTATTGTGTATAACTCATAATGCATATCGGTTTGTATTAAGGAAAATGCTTAATGACCACTACGTTCCATTACTTGTGTTGGGTATTAGCACCGCTAAGCTATTCCTTTCAATAGGTGTTGATGAAAAACTATGCATGTTTTATGTTGTCCATTTAGTTTTCTATGAGTAGCCTAATGATCGCTAACTTCTATATTTTCTAGTATTCCTTTCCATTAATGTAAAAACTATTTGTACAGATTTGGATCTCTTGGTCAACAATTTTTTGTTTTCAAACTAGGAATTAAGTAATAAATTTTGATATAGAATAGTGTTGATAGGCTCCTACCATTAGATCTAGTCATAGTAAAAACTATCTATAAAACTTTGGATTGCAAGTGTTTTTCACTGTTTAATATTGTATCATATTGGCTAGACTATCCATGGTGGAGCCACGTGTTGTACTACATACTCTCAAGAGGGATCATAATATATAATGTGTATAACTCATAATTCACATTGGTTCGTATCAAGGAATATGCTTAGCAGAACTGCTAAGCTATATTAATTATTGAAAGGAAAGGTTTGGTGTCCTCTAGGGTCAATAATTTCTTATTTTCAAAATAACGATCAAATAGTAAATCATGGTATACCTTAGTGGTCAATACTCTACTACCATTATATCTATTCGTAAAAATATCTATACGACTTTTGATCACTATTGTTTTTCATTGTTTATAATTGTTTCATAATGGCTAGAATATCCCTAGCATAAACCAAGAGTTGTACTTAATACTCTCTAGAGGGATCAATCCTTCTATAGTTCTCATAATATATAATGTGCATAATACATAAATCACTTCAATTCGTATCAAGGAAAATGCTTGGTAACTACTAAGCTCCATTACTTATTGAAATAAAAGGATTCGTGGTCTGCTAGGCTCAACAATTTCTTATTTTACAAATAACAATTGAATAAAACATAATAGTAGTATAGCTTAGCTGGGTTGCCACTTCATATGGGAAGAATTTTATATAAACTCGATCCAAGATACATCAATTTGTGAATGCTTGTATCTATGCGATTTTGTTTGTCATTATTTATCCTACATTAGTTTGCATAAGCTGGAAATTACATGTTCTATTTGATGCAATTTATAGTGCAAATGTTGGTCACCGCATTTGTACAATAAATAGGTAAGCATGGGCTTAAGGAGGTCTCCCGTGAGGAGTTTGCCTATAAGTTTCATTTATCAAAATTTCACCATTTCTCGAAAATACAAGTTTGATGTGCAATTCTCATACTTTGAATAAAAAATATTAAACATAAATACAAAATATTAATCATACTTTAAATAAAAATATTAAACACCGAGATAAAATAGTTCTAGAACAACTAAACTTTTATTAAAAATGGACTAGTTGCGACCATGAATCCAAAGTGGAAAAATAAAGTTAGATATGAGGTTATGGAAATTATCCAAACATCTCTATGTATGTGTAATTCTTCTTGTTTTTGTTGTCAACTAGTAATCACAAATATCTTTTGTTTTTAATTAAGAGATATGTAGGAATGGGTCGGTCCATTATTGTAGATAGAGTAGCCTAGTGACAATTTTGGGAGGAACAATTAAATTCCCATGTAAATTTTAAATATTTTTGGATCATGTTCTACAACTTGTGATGTTATGTTTCTTGTATGATTAGTTGTGACACATCACAAATCAAAGGGATGTGCTAGAAGAGCTTCTTTAGAAAATAGTCTCATCCACAAATCCCTTGAAACTCAATGAACTTATATGATAATCTTATGTTTTTGAACAACTGAATAAATTTCAAAACTTTTAACTCATATTTTAACAAAATAAATTTACAAAAAGAAATAACATAAGAGTATTTAATTTGAATTTATAAGTAATAAATAAAATTTTAACAAACAGAAAAATATTTATTTTTAATTTTTATAAGAAAGTTGATTTCACTAATGAATATTTCATTATAGAGTGATTCATACTAATTACTTTCCTATGAATCTTATTTAATGGTTTGGTGGTTTAATTACTTTCATTATCGATCGATTCATAATAATTACCTCTAATCTGTAAGCACGAGCCAATTTCAACATAACAATATATTATTTCACACACTATTCAATATAATAGAGAGAACTCCATAGATATAGGTCTTTATATCCCTATAATCTAGGAAACTGTTTACCCTAAAATATCTCCTACAACCCACATATGAGAGTTTTTTAAACAACTCTCCAAATATAACTACGAATTATCTAATTTGTAATATATGAGTTGTTATAACTCAATACAACACAAATATTAATCCAACAATAATGTGAGTGCTAAATATATTTTCCTAACATTCCCCCTTAGCGCAAACATGGGAAGAAAGCACATCTTAAGAACTAGAAACAATTGTATGCTTCCACATAATTTTAGGTATACATACTTGCTAGCTTGGATCTTGGCTTTGTCTAGATCTTGCTACACATGACCAAATCGCTTCACCACAAAGTGAATCACATACCGAGATGATCACATTTCAACCGATTCACCTACATACACGAACTCAAAAGTTCCTGCTTTCACTTCCAGTGAACGCTCTTTCACCGACCGATCGATGTTATAAGTATGACACTAAAAGAATATCAACAATGAGGATCACTCCAATTCAAATTGCCCTCCTATACAACTATTCTCAACATCTGCAATGCACATTCACCTCATTTAAAACTTTAGTAGGGAATGAAAACCATGTTTTATCTCTACACATGCCACTCAGATAAAATAACTGAAATAGTAAAATGTGTCACCAATGTTGTATGCGACCTCCTTGTTGGTGACTGACAAGAGGTGTTGATCGCCCTCCATCCTCCATTGCCTCTGATCTCCAATAACACGCTGCTAGCTCAACTAGTTTTGACTTGGATGCTCAATATTTTTCACATTGGGTTTATTTTGTCTCCCCCCACAAAGTGAAACACAATATTTTCCGAACTTTATGTAACACTGAAAATGCATCCATGAGGTAAATTGTTTTTAATTTTTACAATTTTCGACTCTTGACTTGACTTTACCATAATTACACTTTTATTTTGACAATGAAAATCTAATTTGACAACAAAATTATTGTCACAAAAAGATGACACATGACTAACAAATAATATAGACACTATATAGTCAAATTACTATTAAAATGATAATGTTCGTATTGACCATTTAAGACACAAAATCATATATACATACATTAGGCTTGCTAGACTCGAGACACTAATGTTTAACAAAATATTTTTGAAACTAGACACAAAGTTTGACAATAATACAAAGTAAATTGATTTATATCAATTCTAAACACAATTACAAATGACTATGTAGCACATGAGATTTAACAAGTGATAAAAATAGACAATAATACTAAACTAGCACTTAATAACGACTACAAAGGTATACGCTTAGAACTTACATAAAATTAAACTATACTAATTGACTCGACTTATTTTCACCATTCGAATAATCAATATGAGAAACAATAGAAAACCTAAGTAGCCCACACCCACAATTTCAAAGAGACTTACACACACTTCCATAACTTTGACGTGGATACTGGTCAACTGCACATATGAATGTCAGGAGACACGTCACTGGGAATGAACACGTATACACAAATGTGAAAATAACATACACATCAATGAAAAAATTCACCGAGTGAACTTTCAGAGGATTCTTCCCCAAAATCATATAACCGTCTTTGTAGAACCTGAATTGTGTAATTCTGGGAAAATGTGGATGTAGAGAACGAAGCCACCAAGATTTCTATCACCCCACCAAATTATATAGCGATTACAAGAATATGCAGAATTTGTAGACGTCACAATGATGTTTTGAAACCAAATGCAACTTGAAAATCAAAACCAATCTGCTCGGGTGCGGTGAGAATGAAACGTGCAGTGAATCGAATAGATGTTGTTGAGAACATCTCCGGTAGGCAAAAGCATTGAATCATAATGCTTCTCAGAAAATAGTAGTATTGAATCCGTGAGGCAAGATCCCCTCAACACTGGTGTAGTCTCAAAATATTGCAGATCTAATAAAGCTCTACATATAACTACACTCTTGTAAGCCTAGGAGCTGAGAAAAAATGTTGAACGACTAGAAAATGCGAGTTTACTGGTAGATAGGTACACAATATTGAAATAAGGGCCCTTGCTAATCATAAACAACAATATCCAATAGAAAAAACTGAAATTGAATGCTCATATAAGAGACAGCTAAGAATACTGAATGTCCCTCCAAATAAATTTCTACTCCATTACAGGCCGACCTGAATCAAACTACTCTGATACCAGATGTAAGAGCAAAGAGAATTTCAACACAGAAATATATTATTCACACACTATTCAATACAATAGAGAGAATTCCATAAATATAGGCCTTTGTATCCCTATAATCTAGGAAACTATTTACCCTAAAATATCTCCTACAACCCATACATGAGAGTTGTTTAAACAACTCTCCAAATATAACTAGGAAATATCTAATCTGTAATATATAAGTTGTTATAGCTTAATCCAACACAAATATTAATCCAACAATAATGTGAGCGCTAAATAGATTTTCCTAACATATTCAATAATGTCTTATGAATCATGGAAAACAAAATAAGGTGCAATGATAGACCATGATGATCTAGGGATCAATTTTTATTTATTGTTTCTTAAAAGAAAATTTGGAAATATAGACCATGATATTAACTTTTAAATATTTTTAGGAAAATTCTACATATCATTGAAAAAGGAAACATAAAAAGGAGTAATATCCTTGATGGAGATGGAAATATTGCAATCAATCCAAATTATTAGATATTATGGAAATATTACATTCAATCCAATTCTTAGATATTATGGAGAGATTATGGATTGAATTGCACATATCCCTTCTAGCGTAGCTTGTAACTCATGTGCAATTGTTGGTTTAGATAAATAGGTAACTCCCATAACAAGGAAAATGGATTACCCCATAACATATACAAGGGAAATTAATCACTCCCATAACATGAATTACTCCTATTCGAATGGTGAATGCAATTTATGTAGTTAAAGATAAATTTTGATTAAAAAAAAAGGGTGAAAAATTATCAATTTAATTGTGATGAAATACACAAGTTAATTGTTGATTGGAATTTGAGATTTTTGGGCATATAGTCATCCTTTATTTATCTATTATTTCATCTCTCTTAAAGTAATGTTATGATCACTAGACTAAATTAGTATGTAAACTAATCAAGATCTAGAAACACGACCTATAAAGATCATTATTTGAGTTAAGATTATAAGACTGCATAATATTTTATTTATTGATCACCAAATTTAGAAAATGTATATGTGACTTGGAGGTCTTATTTATAGTGTGAAATGATTATTTTTTACTTTTGTATGATGATGATTGTTATTATTAAATTATATTAGTTATAGATATTATATAATACTTCTTTTTTATCTTTATAAAAATTACGATGGAATTAAATTCTATCTCAATATATTATTGCTATGTTTTTTCAAGTCAATATTGCATTTTGATTTATAAGAATTATAATACACTTCTTAAACCATAAAATAGATTTAAAGAAGACCACAAAAAGGAATTCCTATAAAAGATTATAAGAAAAACCATGAATTAGTGATTAAATAAATTCAAAAAAATAAAATAAGGTTATAATAGGAGAATAATAATGAAAAAAATAAAATCATTTAAAAATATTGACATACCTTTGACAAGAAGCCAAAAGCCAATATGATAAAATCATTTAAAAATATTGACATACCACATGAAACAACTTTATGAGTATGGCTACATCAAGTTTAAACGAATATAAAGGTAAATATAACTAAACATTGTAAACATGAATATTTTTTGTTTAATATGTGATCAATTATTCACAACTCACATATTTGTGAAACCCCTTTGTTGATTTCATCATCAAGGGACAATGTTTATGTCATGGGGAAATGTGAGGCATTATTATATTCTCAATCACTCTTAATATCCACTCATTGTTATCCTCTAATAAAACACATTATTATATTCCCACTCACCAATGATCCACTCAATGTAATTATCATGTGTCTTACACTGTAGATTTAGATCAAACAACTATAAAATGATTAAACATGTATTTTAAGAGATAAAATATATAGAGATATTCATTGTAAGTGACCATTTAGTATTATAGCGATAAAATTTTGATACTTTTGTTCAACTTTAATATAATTTCCTTGTTTCTTGCAAATGAATATGGTTTTTAACGATTCCATGAGATTATATCCACCGGATAAGATAAATACATTACTCAAAGAATTGAGGTTTCTAAAAGGACAGACTGTGTTGATAAATATATTGGGAATGAATGAAGATACCAATATTTGGGGAGGCAAGGATGCATTTGAATTCATGTCGGATTGATTTGTAAGTAGATAAGTTACTAAGAAAAAGGTGGATTCATTCCATTTGGATTTTGAGAAAGAATTTGTGTGGGCAAAAAAGCAAGTGGTTGTTAACCTTCACTCATTCACCAATTTCACCTTCACCTTATGTGCAAGTTTATAAATAATGGGAAAGTTTTGAACAATGAGTGAAGGTGAATTTAGAGAGTATCATGTTTATAAATAATGATATTATTTATAAATTGGGCATTCATGGGGCTATTTGGATTATGAATATGATTTTGTTTATCATACAATTATCTTCTCTATAAAACACAATGCAACTCGATAAAATTCACTTGGTTCTTCTTTGCACAAATTGATCTTTTGTATTCTCCCATGTATGTTTAATTCAACATTATTTTAGATTTCAATCCATAATATCATATTTTTGAAATAAATTTTATCCATTGGAAATATATAATTCTTAATAATAATAGAAATTTCATTAATCATGTTAGTTGTATATCACATTTAATCTGAATGCCCCAAATTTAGATTCATTATGGTTAGATATGCATGTTTGTAACTAGTTTTTAAGAATTGTTTTATATGTATTAAGAATGAAGTAATTGGAAATGGGAACCATCTAAGAATATTTTTCATATCTTCATCAACCAATGGTTCATTGTGTTGAGGATTATTTTCCATTAGAAGTTTAAAGTTGTAACAAAGACATCAACATGTCAAATTTGAAAGTACTTATCATAACAACTTCATTAAATTGTAATTGTTTATTTTTCTATAACAAGTGGTCACCGATCGATGCACACTAGAAGAATGGAAATGAAAATGGAAAATCAATCGAAAATCAAATTTAAAATGTGTTCGCATGTAGAAAACTGGGTTTTTTACACATGAAAAATATTTTGTGTTATAAATTTACATTTTTATATACTTGTTTGTGAATGTTGTGCCATAATTGAGACACAAGTTTTCATAACTCTCGGGAAGAAAACAAAAATTATGAATAATTGTATATTGATAAAGAGGGAAAAGAAACCAAATTATAAAAATCATAAGATCACATTTAGAAATCTTTTATTACATGGTTTTAAATTTTAATAGATATAAAGTGTTCAGTTGGTTATCAAGAAGGAAGATGGGTAAACTTATTCTTACAAGGTTTCATTCGAGTCTCCATGAAGGAAGATAAGAATCTATTTTCTATGTTTTATATTTTCATTTCGTATACATAACCCATTTCATAAATATTTGGGTATGTGTATATATAAGATTTTGTTTATTTGGTTGCATAATTAATCCACATTCTTAATAGACACCAATTTCATCCTATGGAGATATATATCCATCCATTATAAATTGTGAGTGTGTGTGTGTGTGTGTACATACATTTCTAGCCCTGATATAGGGCAGTTGCACTGGTCAGGGGATGAAGCAATGGGCCATGACATTGGTACAAAGTGGAAGGGGGGGAGGCTGGGACCAATGAGAGGTCATGAGGCATGGTTTTGAGTGGGAAATTCCCAAACTTTTGCAAAAGTCTAAGGGTGTGGCCAGACTGCCCCCTCCTTCCTTCCACTAATCAAAATATATATGAGACTTTTGTTTGTTTTATAAATTTCAATCAGAATGAAACAACACACACACACACACACACATTTAATTTTCCTCTCAAAGGCGATTTTATGTAAGAAAAACATATGGTTTTATTTTCCTTGCTTAAACAAAATCCACTTGATGTTTTTGATTTCATATTATATAAACGTAGATTTTTAGTAAATGTATTTTAATACATATGGAAGGGTGTAGGAATGTAACTATTCTATATTCCTTATATATAACACAAATGTCATATATTAAAACCACTATTATAAATATGGAAAAATTATGAGAATTTTAACCATACATTTAAAAGAATATCTCAAAATCAATCTTGGGAGGGAGAAGAAATTTCTTCCCGAACTAATTGAATGATTGAACAATGGGTGAGTTGATAATCCAAATCATTTCTCTCTTCTTTTGAAACAAACTAAACATATGTGAGTTCGGTTTTGGTAACTCTAACATAAACATTTCTTATTAATTTTAAGAATAGTCAAACCAAAATTTGATAAGTATTTTAATAAAATCAAGGTTCAAACTATGAACATTGTTTATCCTTTAACAACAAGAATACCTTTTGTAAAAAAAAATAAAAGTAATTTTAACTCACTACTTGAGGCTTAGTTGATTTTTTGTACTTGAGGCTTGAATCTTGATTCATCAAATATAAATAAACAGCTTAAATTATAGTTTAATAATGTTAATGTGGCATATGTTGTGTCTATCATTGATAGATATGGAAGATATATAGAGGTGGAAATTGAAAATTAATGTTGGTAATCCGTATGATGGCCACGGGAAAGAGGTAACATTTATTTATTTATTAGTGTCGAAGACATGGTAGGAAAATATTTGCTTTTAATAAAATACATCTTAAAAATTGAATTAGTTTGTAATCCTCTTTAAAAAATAAAATAAAAAAGTTAAAAGAAACATTTATTCGCACTTATGTGAAGTTTCATAGAACTATCATATTAAAAAGGGGACATGGTTTGAGGAGGGGCCACGGTCATCGCTGCGACCACTACCCAAACCTTGCCCCAAAATACTTAGGACAATGGCTATGAGGGGTCATAACCATGTCCGTAATCCCTGCCCAAGCCCTGCCCCCTCTCCCATTACAATTAACTACCACCAAAAGTATTCAAAAGCAAGCAAATAACTATATGAATAAATACATGATATATAAACATAATTTATTAACTTTATGAATGAATTATAAACATGATATGTCATTGAGAAGGAAAATCTAAAACTTGAAAAACAAACCCATTGAATGAATGATTGAATTGATTTTATAGGAAATTTACATTACCCAACCAAATCATTGATTCCACCAACCACTAAATTAATTTCTCACGACCACTATTATACAAAACGGATCGAGCCTTCCCGATGTTATAGTCACTATACAAATTTCTCTATATTTCAATGAAAGGTATTACAAGTATGATTCCTCGCACTTATAATGTCATTTCTTTATAAACCCTATTCCTCAACTGCTTCACCCGATTCTTAGATGTATTAACGAAATGATAGGGTAATGGGCATATGAGGAATACCTGTTCAAATGTTGGTTGATGGGTTGTTGCGCGCATATGACTTCCGAATCCACAACTGGTTGTGAGAGCTTCCTTTTGGCTAGGAGGAACTACCTGTAATAAAAGCAAGACCACCAGAAGGAATTAAACAATATGTGCAGTGAACTGCCTAGCGTATGCTAGATCCGGAAGTGTGATACTTCCTAGATGGCTGTCAGTCCACTTTGTTTTAAACAATTTAATGCGGTAAATAAAGTAAATCCTATTGTATTTCGAAATGATTTAGGTATCTCACTTAAAACACAATAAGAAAGATCTAATCTAACAGGCTAGATTAGAGTAGGATCTAAAGGTCAACTGGCCCAGTTCTGGGTCTCTGCAGTCTAACAGAGGTCTCGGCGGATCGCAGAGTGAATGAGGGTGAGGCGGAATTAGGTGGGTAGGTAATTGTTCTGGGTTGTATGGGAAAATACAGAGACCGATGCCGGTTAAGGGTGACCGACGATGGTTGGGTGTAACCGGTGCTGGTTATTGTGGAAATCTAGGAATGCCACAGAACAAGCTTTGGGTCTCCTTTGTGATTGCACAAAGGACTTTGGTTGGTTGGAATGAGGTATTGGGTGGTTTGGGTAGGATCTGGTGAGGTTTTAATGGGTATATGGAGGGGTGAGTGTTGGAGGAATTCAATGGGTGGCTAGGTGAACAATAGGTGACAATATAAGGATGAAATGAAATAAACCAGAGAAGTATAATGTTATACTTACTTGGATCCTGGTCCTGAATAGTCATGAGTGAGGGATGGAGGTGTTGATGAGAGGTTGAAGGCTGCAAGTGATCACAAATTATAGGAGAGCTTCTACATGGGCTGCATGTGCATTCCTCTTTGCTTGGTTAGATCATATCATTGTTGGGGTGGTTGTGCAGAGAAAATACTTGATCTCCTTCCTTGCATGTGTGTTCTCACTGAAATTCACTCTCAAAAGATGTGATATCTCTCAGAATGTGCTAATGTTCACAAATTTTTCAATATTTTTCCAACCTTCAGAATAAGGTTGTTTTGAGGGTTAAAAGGGTAACCAACGGTGATTCCAGATTAATCGGTGATGGTTAGGGGTAACCGGTGTCGGCCAAGGTGGGATTTCCTAGGTTTACTAAACTAGGGAGATCCTCTTGATTTTCTCGAGATATCGTGTCATTAACCCACAGATTAGACCGAAGCTTCTTGTAAGCATGTGAGAATGTGGTTAGAAAGAATGTAGGCATTCATTTATAGGGTTTGGGTAAGTCTTAGTTAGTTATGGAAACTTACTAAGAATAGGTCTTAGGTTGAGTTGGCTTGATGAGGCGTCTAAATGAGGTGTATGTGTGGATATTATTTAAATTAAGATATTTAAATAATAAATATGGTGAGGATAATGAATTAATTTAATTAAATTAATTAAATTAATATTAGTGGGGTGAAGGGGGCTATGGCTAGTGAATATGATGAAGGGTGCTTATTTTTTAGGGACCAAAGGGGAGTGTGAGCTAATTTTAGTGTCTACATTTTGCCCCTTTTTGTTGTGTAGATTGTATTGGTAAGTGATGCTAAAAAAAATAAGATGTGGTTGCCCCATGTGTGGATGAAGATGATCCTCCTCAAACCAGGAACTAATGAGGCGAAGGTAAAGCAGTGAGTGGTTTGATAAAAGGTAAATGTGAGGGAAAATGTAGGTGGGCACGAGGCAAAAAGGGTTAAAGGTCTATCCAGCAATCTATGTAATGGATCAAGGTCAAAGGTAGCAATATTCAAATGCACGCACATGTATAATCTGCAAAGACGCTACCGTGTTGAAGAGCGAGTAAACTCTACATTGTCTAAGGTCGATAGGTTTATCCAAACAAGGTTGAAGTGATTCCAGATATCAAGGTATAGGATATGGTCAGAAACACAACATAGGTTAGGTGCGGGAACGTTTAGGTATGTTCTGCACACCAAAGGTAGGGTCGGGATAAACAATTATGGCAATAGGCTAGGTAAGGTCATTAGGTCAACAACACAAGTAATAGTGCCGCAAGGTATAGCGAACACATGAGGTCAAAGGTCACTAGTGATGGGCCAAGTCCAAATATCTAGGTCATGGCATGGGTAAGGCCAAGGTAGGGGTAAAATAATGAGTCCCCAAAGGAGGACAAAGGGAGGTAGTAAATGATTAGGTCAAGAAAGGTGAGGTAAATGGGTAGGGTAAAGGTGGGGTGGGGTAAATGATTAGGGTGAAGGTTGGGTGAGGTAAAAAAAGGAGGTAGGGGTAGGTAAAAGGGTAAAATTTAGGGCAATGTGTAGGTGAGGGTGACTGATGCCGGTCATGGATAACCGATGTCGGTATAGGTCAACCGATGACAGTGAGGTAGGGCATGCGATTGATGTCGGTCAAGGGTAACCGACGTTGGTTAGGTCAGGTTTGTTATAAAAACAAAAAATCCACATTTTTGTTATTCATTTGTTATTTTGCAAAGTGAGAAAATGAAAAAAGAGAGAAAAGAGAGAAAAGTGTCTGGATGGAATGGAACAGTGAGCTGGCGGTGTGATCGACGAGTGATTGGTTGGTGAGCAACGGGTCCATAGGATCATTGCGAGGGATTTGTTTGGGTAGAGGTTGCGGGTAGCTATTTGGTGATGGTGGAGGCTAGAGAGGGATCAAGCGAGCCATCGGTACAATAGCTAAACGTGTCACCGAGATGGTGGCAAAGCAATGAATGGTAAAGCACTCTACCCTATGTGTAGTTGATTTGATAGATTAGAGGATTAGTTTATTATTGTAGGTTTTGTTGGTTTAGTTTAGAGGATGGGACCCGGAGGCCAAGGGTACTGGTGATACAGAGATGGAGGACATCCACCGAGATGCCTGATATGTGGTCACCTAGTTTTTGTTGTATGATAGTTATTTTTGTGATATATACTGGCCTGCGTGCAAAGAGATTTTGTATTATTTCATTATTTTGTTGTATATATGAGACCAGCCTGTGTGCCAATGACATTTTGTATTATGTATCATCCTATGTGCCAACAATTTTGAGATGATGGACATGATGAGATAGCCATGTATTTTTGAGATACACATTGATTTATTTATATGATGAGATACATGGTATTTTTTGATTTGTTGATGTGTTGATGAGATTTTGATTTGTTATTTTGATATGGATGGAAAGTAGGTGAGTTAGGCATGATGGAGTCAGGTTGGTTTAGGCATGGATCGAGTCAGGTTGGTTTAGGCATGGATCGAGTCAGGTTGGTTTAGGCATGGATCAAGTTAGGTTTGTTTAGGCATGGATCGAGTCAGGTCATAGGCATGGTTGAATTAGGTTTGTTAGGCATGGTTGAGTCAGGTCGGTTAGGCATGATGGAGTTGAAAGTAGGTGAAGTTGAGATTCATTATTTTATGCAATGAATGATAATATGGATCATATGTGAGATGTGTTATAATACATGCATGATGATGGTAGAGAAATGGTAGGTGTAATAAATGTATGTTGTGATAATGTTTAAAATATGAAACAACTTGTTATGCATGTGGTTGAATTTCCAATTTTGGGTATAAAAGGGAAACTAAGTTAGGTGTGATGTAATGTGAGGCACATAGAATATGAATTCTTTGGGGTAGAGGATGGTCGATCTAACCTCCAAGGGCCCCATGCCCTCAGAGTGCTATCTACATAGTCTCGGTGAAAATGGACCTCGCCGATATAGTTCTCCCATGAGTTAGGGAAGAATATGAGGAGGTATGAAAATGAGTTGGTAGGTTTTTAGGAATGTTGTGGCTTTTTTATCTATTAGGTGTGGGTAGACTATAGGTAAAGTGATGTAGGTGGGGTCGATTGTGGAAAAAGAAGAAGATTACCCCAAAAGTAATTATCGCGGACCAAGTCCTATATAAGGTAATCAAAACATAAACAAGGACAGCTAAAAGATAAGAGGGGGAAATAAAGCCACCTGATTGGTGAGGATCATACCGAGTAGATCACACCTTGAAAGAGGTGATGAACGTAAGACCCTAAAGACATTGCATGATTGATTGTTCTATGGTGAAAAGTAGTCACATGATCACCAAATGTCATAGTTTCCAAGAAGTCCCTTGAGGCAATTAGGAAATGAGAGTGGGAATGGTAAGAAGGGTGAAAGGTAGTTAATTGTTATATGGTGTGAGGTAGCATGCTCTTTGGGCAAGAGATCCGAGGTCACAATGGGTAAGTCCATGACTAAAAAGGTTTGTTGTTTTGACTTATAGTTGAGATAGACTGATCGATGCGGGAAGTCTATATGGGATGAAGAAATTTTAACTCCTTGAGGTCTTCATGAAGTTGATCAATGTAGGAAGCTTCAGTTGCTCTTGTTTTTTTTAAGCTTTACATAGCTGTCCTTCGAGGGAGCAGTCTATTTATAGCAGTAATTATCCAGACGAAGATTCATTTTAGGGAGTCATATTTTGAGTGGAAGTTTGACTCAAGGAGTTATATCCCATGTGAGGGATTTGAAGTCATGGACAAGACCAAGGTGGAAGATAGGACTCTTGTTCAAAAGGCAAGGTGGAACGACCATGGGATCTCATCTAAAGGTAGATGAAAAGTATCCATGAGAATCATGCTATGTGTCGTGGTACACATATTCAAGAGAAGATAACAAGTGACAGTACTCACATGATTCTTGTTTAATCGTTGGTGAGGTGTATGAAGTGAATAGTGCTCAAGGGATGAGCATGGAAAGAGACAAAAGGTGAGGTAGGATGAAAATTCAACAATAGAATGGTTGAAGATGTAAGGCATTAAGGGGCTCAGGTTTGGGTTTACCATTGAGTGAAGATAAATGATAAGCACCTGATCCATAAGTATGGGTCACGATGTATGGTCCAAGCCAATTAGGAGCAAATTTTCCTCGTTTACTTTTTTCTCCTTTAGTTACATGTTGATTTTCTTTCAAGACAAGGTCACCAAATTAGAAGGTTCGTGCATGGACACGTTTGTCCTGAAACACACGTTTGATACGTTTTGGTAAACTTGAAGGTGATCCAGAGTGTTAAGGCGACGCGTTCATCTAATAACTCTAGTTGTGCTAAATAGTCCCGATGAAATCCATCATCATTGAGCATGTCATGGAGAGAAATGTGGAGTGAGGGGATATGGACTTTGAGAGGCAAGACAGCCTTTGTACCATAGACCAGAGAAAATGGTGTGGCCGCAGTGGTAGTGTGAATACTAGTGCGGTATGCCCACAAGGCAAAAGGAATGTGCGTATGCGAATCCTTCCCAGATATCGTAAACCACTTTCATAAGATTTTTTAAAGCTTTTGTTAGTGGATTCGGCTTGGCCATTGGTTTGTGGGTAATAAGGTGATGAGAAACTAAGCTAAATGTCGAAGGCATCACAATTTTTTTGCAATGTTTTGTTTTTGAATTGTTTTCCATTATCAGTGATGAGGCGATGAGGAACACCAAAGCGACAAATGATGTGGTGGTTAATGAACTCACATATTTTCTCAACTTTCGTGGAGATGAGTGGTATGGCTTCCACCCATTTTGTATAGTATTCGGTAGTAGTGATGATCCATTGATGGCGTTGGGAAGAATGGGGATTGATTTCTCCGACAAGATCCAAACCCCATTGAGAGAAGGGCCAAAGGTCACGAGAAACTTGTAAGGCATGAATGGGTGTATGATGAAGATTGGAATGTTGTTGGCATTTTACACAACATTTAATGTAGTCACAAAAATCATGGTTAAGGGTCACCAAGAATAGCCTGTGTGAAGAATAGCTTAGTAACAAGTAAGGCCACTTTGAAGTGACCTCCACATATGCCATCATGAAATTCCTTAATGGTATAAGGAATTTTAGAACTTGTGAGGCATCGTAAGAGAATACCATCAAAGCCGCACTTATAGAGGATTCCCCCCAAGATGATGTAATGAGAGACCCTTTTAAGGAAGGCACGTTGTTCGTTATGGGTGAGATCAGGAGGTAAGATGGAGAGAGAAAGGTAGTCAAAGTATTGTTTGTACCAAAGGTCACTCGGTTGGAGGTGATGGTTCCAATAGAGTAAACATCATGAGGTAAATAAGAAGGTGATTGGAGGCATTATACGGTGACAAAGATTTTAGAATTGGCGGGTGAAGTGGGTATTTGGGAAGCTAAGCAGGCCATGGTATCTGCAAACTTGTTAGTTGAATGTGGGACGGTTTGAAGGGTGTAATGGTCAAAGGTGTTCAAAATTATAGCGACATGATGTTTATACTTTTAAAGTATCTCGTTACGACATTGGTATATACCATTAACTTGGTTTACGACCAATTGAGAATCACCAAAGATGTTGATTAATTTGACATCTAAGGCGTAGGCAACTTGGAAACCTAGTACCAACACTTTGTATTTGGCAATATTGTTGGTGCATTAAAAATCTAGTTTGAAAGACAAAGGCATGGGTTCACCATCAAGAGGAATGAGGATAATACTAGCCCCACCTCCACATTGACACTTAGAACCGTCGAAGAAGAGTGTCATTTGGTAAGGAGGTTCTTCCAGGGAAAGGGTAGCAATTGACTCATCTCAAAAGTCAAAATTAGAGTGTTAATCCCTAGAAATAGGTGCGTCGGCCAATTGTTCAGCAATAGCTTGGCCCTTGATGGATTTTTGATGAATGAATTTGAGGTCAAGATCAGCTAAAAGCATAAGCCATCATGTGACATGCTGATTTTGATAAGGTTTGGCGTACATGAAGTGTAAGGGGGTCAATGTTGGTCATAACATAGGTTTTTGGTTGAGTAGGTAATGACGAGTTTGGTGGCAACAAAAACTAAGGCTAAGAAAAGTTTTTCAGGGTGGTTGTATCAGTTTTCATAGTCTAAAAAAGTACGTCTTATGCAATAAAATGCCTACTCCCTGTGTTGTTCATCACGATGAGTGAGCATGGCTCCCAAGGAAAGATCGGTAAAGGGATATGTAAAGGTAAAATGGTTGATCATCTTTAGGTGGAATGAGTATGGGTGGTTGGAGAAGGTATTGTTTTAGGACCTCAAAATCTTTGTGACAGTCATCATCCCATTTAAAGGAGAAATCCTTCTTGAGTAGATGATGAAATGGTTGACACCGATCAGATAATTGTGAAATGAAACGGTGAATAGACTGCAACTTACCTTGTAGGCTACATAGTTTTCTAAGGTTAGTAAGCAGAGGCATTTCAAGAATGGCATTGACTTTAGTAGGGTCAACCTCTATACCACGTAGGAAAACGATAAAGCCTAGGAGTTTTCCTGAGAGGACCGCAAAGACGCACTTCTTAGGCTGAAGGTGAACATAATATTTAATGAGATGGTCAAAGATGGTTTTGAGGATGGTAAGGTGCTCGAGTGGTGTTTAGATTTGGCTAAGAGATCATCCACGTAATCTTCCAATATGCGATGCATGATGTAATGGAAGACGTAAGTCATATCCCGCTGATATGTGGCACCAACATTTTTAAGGCCAAAAGGCATGACTCAATAGTAGAAGGTCCCCCAAGGGGTGATGAATGAGGTCTTTTTTTGATCTTCTAGAGCAAGCAAAATTTGGTTATAACCCGAGAAGCCATCCATGAGTGATAGCATCTCGTGACCAGGGGTAAGGTCGACCAGTTGATCAATACCGGTAAGGGAAAATCATCTTTCTGGAAGGCTAGGTTGAGGTCATGGAAGTCCATGAAAATGTAGAGTCCCCCTGTCGCTTTAGTAATAGGGACAATTTTAGAAATCCAACAAGGATAATCAATGGGTAAGATGAAGGAAATAGAAAGAAGGCAGCTTTGAAGTTCTTCTTTAACGAGGAGAGTAATGCGAGGTGCATTTTCCTCAAGTTTTGTTTGATGGGTTTGGCATCGGGAACAGTTACGATATTGTGGACCACTATGGTGGGGTCAATACTAGGCATGTATGCATAAGACCAAGCGAAAGTGTGGTTATGATCTCTAAGAAAAGAAGTGATGGCTTCCTGTTCAACAGCATCTAAAGATTGGCTGATCTTTAGGATGTGTGGGTCATCCTAAGTATGAATGTTGATCTTGATAGTCGATTCATTCAACATGGTTTGCGTCTCAAAGGGTAATGACCGATGAATATATGAGTCTTCTGCACCAAGGTAGGTGAGTACGGATTCATAATCCCGACATTGAACAACATGAATTGAAGGTGTATTGTCATCAATCATTTTAGGATACAAGAAGGGAAGAGTGGAAGGGGCCTCACCTCGTGTTGATAAGTCGAAGCCCCAAGGAAATGGTGTTTATGAAAAAAAAAAGTTAGGAGGGATAGATTCAATATTTATCAACTCCGTCGGTGATGGTGGTGATCAAGGCGAAGCGGGTGGAGAAGGTGGAGAAGAGTTAGTGTCCTTAATGAGTTCAATGTGGGCATGTTTGGTAGTTGGTTCGGAAAGCTCATACCACTACGGTCGTTATGTTTGTGGGTGGTACATGGAATAATAGTATGGCGGCCTTGCTCATAAAATCCAAAACCAAAATCCTTCCACACACATCGGTGTAGGAAGGTGTGGGTGAAATGGTGATTGGTAAGTGATTGGAAGTCAGCAAAAAATGGGCGAGTTTGTGGCGGTGGTTCAGGTATGTAAGTGGTAGTATCCAGTCCCCCATAGGTGAGATTGGTATGAAGATGAGGAGGACCATAAAGGAGGCATTCTCCTATGTGGTGATCATAAAGGGGTGTTGGTGAAGACTTCCATACTCTTGTGGAGTAAGGAATGTGTTGATACTATATAGGCGGTACTCCCCCAAAGTAAGGTGTTGAAAAACACCTTCCAAGGGATCGGTGGTTTGTATGTAGGTATCTGGAATGGATGATGTGTCGGAGGTCTATGCAAAGGTGGAGTTAACGGATTGGGAAGCTGATGGGTCAACCATGGAGGAGGTATGTGCGGTTGAAGCAACAGTTGTATTGGTAAGTGGAGGTGTAGGTGAAGCGAGAATGGCTACGAAGGTGTAATGGCTTAATAGGTATGAGCACATCATTGGCTTGGTAAAGCATGTTACACATTTTAAAAGGTGATGGGTAAGATGGAATGGTATAGGTGTGTCCTTCATGTTAAAAATTTACATAATGATGTAAAGTGGAAGGAACATAACCCATGACACGAAGCCGTGGTTTTCCAAGCAACGGGTTATATTGAAATTCCCCCTCCAAAATGTAAAATAATTCTTAAATAGTGCGGGGCCCATGTGAATGTGGAGGATGACAAAGTTACTTTAGTGTAGAAGTGATAGCGTCATTAAATGAACGCAACATGACCGGATGTTTATGCGAGTAATTATCGGTATGCACATTTGAGCAAATGCATGGGATGAGATGATGTTAATGCGAGCACCCCCATCAATCATCACATGGCATAACCGTATGTCATTTATGTGGATAGAGATGAAGAGGGCTAGGTCTAGGTCATTGTTTTGGTGTGGCATGATCTCTTCCTCCGAGAACCTAAAGGAGGCTACTTAGTGAATTTGGTGGGGCGAAGATGAAGGTGGTAATTTGGTGAGAGAGGCTACATGATGGGGTTTGATAATGGAGGCTACGGGTGTAGGGTCATCGGGTAAAACCTCAATAGATTAAAGAACCTCCATGAGGGCTTGACGATGGGATTCCGAGGTTTGGATGGGGTCATATAAGGACATTTTGAGGGGAGATTGGTGTAATTGTTTGAGCATGGTGCGATGTGTAACGCCATTAGAAATTGGGTACATGGGGCCGTGGATAGTTATTTTAGGTGTGGGTGCAAACGGTATGTTGGGTATATGATTAGTTGGTGGGTCAGTTGCCTTTTCTTTTCCGTTATCCTTCTGAGCACATGTAGTGATGTGTATCATGTTGATTTGAGGGGAGTCATGAAATGGAGAAGGTGTAGGATGAGTGGTGTAATGACATGACGGGAAAAAACCTACTGGAGGAGAAAATCCTTGTGAGGTGAGCTGGGCACAACGACATTGGGGTGATGGTGTGGCAAGTTCTCTGATGCAAACCATGTTAATTTCAAATCTTGGGGGTGGCTCTAGGAGTTGTGAGGGTGGAGGTTGTGGTTGTTGAGTGGGAAATGTAGGAATGGGTGTCGGTGAAGTAGGATCCTCATCAAGAAGGTCATCGTCATCAAAGTTGGCTTCGGTGGACACAACTAGATAAGGATGGTTTTCAAGGCCTTGTAGTTTTCCACATCGTGCCCTGGCACATGATGGTAGGTGAAAATTTTAGTATCATCAAACCCTTTTGGCTTGGGTTTGAGGGGTTATAAGGCATGAGTGGTAGTAATGTGATGACATAAGTCTCAAGGAGGTTGGTTAAAATTTTGGCATAAGACCTTGCTAGTGGATTGCAATGGGAAGTGAACATGGGTTTGGGTGTAGGTGTGGTTGATTGTTGAAGAACGACCTTTGGAAGAGGAGGAGCGGGTCAAGCTATGGGTTTGGGTATTGGAATGGTTTTGGGTGTTGGTCGTGCTTGTTTAGGTAGGGGTATAGTAGATGAACGGGTAGGAGGGTGTGTAGTTGTTTTGACTACCTTATTGTGGGGTAGTGGAGTTTTGTTTTTAGGTTACACCTTCTTGGGTAAAGGTGATATGGGTGTATGAGGTATAGAAGGAAAAGCAAATGGGGAATAGGGCTAGTTACCCACGGGGATAATGGAGGTGCTGTGAAGGTAGATGATGCAGGTCGTGCTTGGGGTGTTAGAGACAACAACTGAAGTGTAGTGGGTAGTGAAGCAATAGCTGAGGGTATTGGAGGTATGGGTGGTAAAGATGCTTTGCAAGTGCTAGTGTAAGTCATGTTGGGTGTCCGGGTAGGTTATAGGTTTGTGAGGAAGGAATGGGTTGTTTTGTTTTTGGTTTATTGATAGGTGGAGGTTGCTTGACCATTTTGGGAAGCCGAGATCCTAAGACAGATGGGACAGTGCGAGTGTGATTAGCGCAGGCATCAGGTATGAGTTCTATGGGTTTGGTGTTTCGTTTAGTTGTCGAGTAGGTGTGGTGTTGTCTTTGGAGGATGTAGCTAAATCCAGGTTTGATAGGTGGATGGGTAAGGTCAGGTGGTTGGGGTGACACCTAATGTGGTAATAGGTTTAGTTGAAGACAATATTGTAGGTGTGGGTTTGGGTTTAGATGTAGGTTTAGTTATGGGTAAGGGTGTGGTTTGAGCTATAATAGGTGTTGTGGAAGGTTTTGATAGAGGTGGTTGTGTTCGGTTTGATTGGTCGAAATATGTTTGGTTAGATAGTGGAGGTATCGGTAAGGGACATCTACATCGTGTTGAGACCAAAATCGAAAGACATCCCCATAATAAGGCTCTATCCCCATAATCTAGGTGATCGACCAAACGTGAGAACGACATGTCTCGTAGGTGGAGTTGATGAGGACCAAATGAAAATTCCCAGAAATGTGTCTTAGAGATGGGGAATTGGCTAGCTTCACTTCCGTGAGTAAGAGAGCCTAAAGTAGGTCTATTGGATTTTGGGTAGCTGATGGAGAATGCTCACCAAGAGGCAAAGGTATCTCAACTGGGTCTATGATAGGTAGAGGAGATGATGGGAGCTCCTCTATAGGTGGAGGAGATGATGGGTGCTCCTCTATGGGTGAAGGAGGTAATGGGTGCTCCTCATGAGTGGAGGAGGTACTGTGGGTACCGGTTCTCTAAGTGGAGAAGCCAAAGGTGAAATGGTCTCAATGTTAGCGAAAGACTCCTCCGTAGGTGATGAAGGAGATGAAAGGTGTTCCTTTGGGGTGGAGGAGTAGGTGCGGTGGGTTCCAATGCGGAAGGATGATTTTGGGCTAGGATTTCCTCTATGGAAGGAATATGGGGTAACTGGGAGGTGACAAATACGTCAGTAAAAATAGCATGAACCTTGTAGGTATGGGTATCATGAGTTGAGGTCTCACCGGTTTGATCAGATGAAGGGGCATGGTTAGGAAATGGTTTCTTGAAGATGTGTAGGTTCCTGGTTGGTAGGTGCGTTACGATTATCCATGGTTAACTTGCCATTCTTGAGCACTTCTTGGAAAATATTTTTGAAAGTGATGTAATTTCCATCACTATGACCCTTTACTCGATAATAGTTATAGAAGTCATGTTCCTTATACCATACGGGCATGGGGCAGGTGGTCAAAACCAACATGTGGTTTTATGGGTGGAAGAGTGATGGCTCCAGCTTTGATAAGATTTTCTAAGATAGAAGAGTAAGGTTCACTAATTGGGGTTTATTTCCGTTGCTCTCGTATAAATTGAAAATTCTAGATGGGTGAGAGATTAGATGAGGGGATAGCCCGATTTGACAGATGAGTGGGCTAGCCTTGAGTACCACAAAGACATTAAGCGGTGCCCTTAGCTTTTGAGTAATTAGTTTTGGTTTAGAAGAAGAATAGGTATCATTCGACTTGAATGCCAAATTCTTATTGTGTAACTAGATTTTCTTCTCTTTGATGGCCCAAATCTCTAACTTTCATGCCGTAGTGAATGGTTCATCGAATGTTTGGAAGGTTTGGACCTATAAGTTCAGTGAGATATGTCTAGCACAAGCCCACGTGAAGATCTCAATGAGTTCTGTTTGTGGTAGTTGGAATGTGAGTTAATTGATCAAGCTACTCCAACAGTGACAAAATCTGCGATAGATTCGTCCTCATACTTGACACGTGGAGTATAGGTCACCATGGTAACCTTCTTGATGATATTGATAGAGAAATGATCCAAGAAGGCTTAGGCTACCTAATTGAATGAGAATATAGAGTGTCTAGGTAACCCATTATACCAATCTAATGCAGGTCCAAATGAGAGACATGGGAAAGGTTCTCAAGAGCAAGACATTATCATGAGCATTCGAGATAACACCCGTGTTGAACGACCACAAATGTTACTACGAGTCTTCTTTTCTATTTAAATGATTGAATTTAGGCATTTCCCAATGCATGGGATATGGGTAGATAAGAATGGATGGGTGGATGGGTTCGTTAGAAATCTCATCGTAGGTGAGAGTGTTGTGGGAGCCGAAACCGATGCCTCCAATGTCTCGTGATCTTTTCCAACATCAATTTGATTAGGTCATTGGTAGGTTGCAATGATTGGGTGCCTCTGTAGCGTGAAAGGGTTGGATTTGGGCATATAATGGGGTGGCACTCCAGTGTATGGTGTTGTCATGTAGGTTGATTGGGAAGAAGGAAGTGAAACAAGGTACGTACTGGAGTGACTAATGGATGAAACGAGAGGCTAATGATAGTATGTATATGGAGGTGCAAGGGTCATGGTAACCCTAGTGGCAATGGGGGCTAACGATTGTGGAATGGGAAGGACCACATTTTGAAATGGGGTAGGGGTCACCGACACCGAGGTGGTAATGTAGCTATGGGTATGTATGAGACATTAGGGCGAGATAAGGTTACATTTTGAGTAGTTGTCGAGGTATTGTGGATGTGGTGGGTGCTATGAAGGTTTCGGACGTGATGAGTCATAGAGGATACAGGACCTAGTTTGTGAGGTGACCGGGGTAAAGTAGATGTGGGAAGCATAGAGCTAGATGGGGATGATGCAGGAGTGGGAGCCAGAGTCGGGGGATAGATATGGGCATGTCGTATATCAACTGACCCAAGGCATCTTGAGTGGATGAATGGGAAAGTTAAAACTGCAAAGCAGCAGGGTTTTGGTCAAGGAGTCGTGCGAACTCCTCATCTCTAGTAGTGATAGTGATAGGTTGGATGGGATCCATGGCTAGTGATAAAATGGAAGGTGGTGAATGACTAGGTGGGAGTGGTTGAAAACTGGCATGAAATATGAGTGCGCTTGCTTGTTTTCGGGTCAGCACTATGTGAACCAAGATTTGATCGTAGGGCTACTTCTCTGTAAATGACAAAGAAAAATAGTAGGAATAGGTGAATCTGGTGGCAAAAAGTGGATTAAGTACCAAATGTTGGTTGGAAAGTGAAATAATCTAACTTTCCAATGCCGGTTAGGGAAAACCGATGCCGATTATGGGTAACCACCGCTATCCACCGTAGAAAATGGACAATGAGTGAAAAACAAGGCAGAAGGTCAAATCTGATAGGTATGCCAAATCTGATGATGTTTATAATGTCAATGGGAATGATAGCAGTGACAGGGACTGTGAAAAGTGGAAGAAGATGAATAAAATGTCCTTTTGGGTAGGTTAACAAAAGGACTGGACATAACATCATTTTTAGAAATAAGAAGCAGAATTTTAAATTCACTACTGGCAAGATCTCCCAAGGCATCAAAGAGGACATGGCCAGATTTAAACCACCCAAGAACAATTGTTACCCTGAAAATGAAAAGCACATCTTATCAAATTGGCAGATCGGATATTGGAGCAACCCCGGGAATAGTGTGGATAGATCTTTGGTTAAATGGCATCCCCCTGAATCAAATTGGTTCAAGCTGAACTTTGATGGAGCCTCTAAGGGGAACCCTGGAACAGCAGCTGGAGGAGGAGCAATACGGGACCATAAAGGTAATTTGATTGCTGCATATGCTGGAAAAATGGGAATCCAAACCAATCATTTTGCAGAAGCTTTATCTGCTCTATGGGGATTGAGAGTTGCACGGACCCAAAATATCCAGAACCTCATTGTTGAAGGGGACTCCCTTAATATTATTAAACTGCTTAATCAGTCCTCTTCTCCTAGCTGGAATATCAAAGATTTTATCTCTGAATCCATAAGCATCAGTCATACCTTCAACAGCATCAGAATAATACATTCTTACAGGGAGGGAAATAAGCTGGCCGATGCATTGGCCAATTACGGCATTAATATAAATTTCACTATTTGGGATAATGATAGTATCCCTAATCAGCTTCACAACAGCATACATGCGGACCTTCACACGCAAACAATCTCTAGAGACATGCCTTAATCTTTGGAGGAAATCCATAAATTCTTCCACATGTGCTGTTTTAATTTATTTGGCGTGGCAAATGATATCTACTTCAAATGATAGCAAGATTTTGTTTCGGAACTTCAAGTGGAGATGTCTAAATTTAAAAACAGCGCACGCGGGAGGTACAATAGCTGTTGATAGTCGGATGCCAAGCTCCGCGAAAACCGAAGATAACTACAAGGTGAAAGCTGACAGGGAAAGGGTTTTCACGCGCGACTCCACGCAGGCTCAGATCGGCAATCATACAGCCGTTCGTGGGAGGACCAACGGCTACAGTTCCCATTTTTATGCGACCCTCAAATAAAGAAAAACGAACCACTCTCAACGCCCAAAGGTATTCTGAAAATTGTTGTAACCAGCACATCATTGTGAAGATGGGAGGGCCTCCCTGCCAGATTGAGCCGTGCGCGGACCCTGACTGGAAAGAAAACACTGAGCTCTGGAACATTCTTAGCATCGGCGGATTCACCAACTTTGTGGAAAGAGTGCAAGGACATGATCAAAGCATCTCTCGTCGCTTTTCCAAGGAGTGGAATGAGAGGACGGTCGACTATGGAGGGCGAAAATTCTTATTAATGAGGAACTCATAGCGAAGCGACGGCCTCACTTGAAGGATACCACTTCTTCAACAAGAGGGTTATCAAAGAGGTTGAAGAGAGAAGATTTGTGGAGGAGGAGGAGAAGCTCATATTCAACACCGCGGGTCTGCTTGTTAACTCAATTCCACCCCCGTATGACGAAGTCACCCGCATGATGATTCGCTTCATATCCTTAGAAGGCAGGTTTGTTACTGTCCCTGCCAAGCACCTTGTCTTTTTGAATCACTTTCGTAGGAGTAGGTTGGTTTGCTTCCCTCACTATCTGTTAAATTCTCTTGAACGCTCCATTATGGAGTTCCGTAAGCATACCCAAGCGGTTCCCTTACACCAAGGGCTTATTTTGCTTATTCACAAGCACTTTGCCTTATTAAATTCCCGGTCTCCCTTCCTCTCCGGCCCGGCTTTGTTGGGTTCCGCTCTCTTGTCGATCCGCTCCCCTGCCCTTTCTGCTGCTGCCGCCGCCTCGCCGGTGCCGCTACACCCATGCCGGCTGCTCATGCTTCTCCTTCTTCTCCTCCCGTTGCTGCCCTTTGCCACCCACCCCCTGTCTCTACCTCTAAACGTGTCACCGGGGGCTTCTAGGAGACTCAACCTTGAGTCTATTCTTTGAGGGGGTTGAACCTTTGGAGGACGTTGCTCGTGATCTCGCCGAACATTAGTAGTGCCGGTCCTAAAGGCACCAACGGACAACCCTTCTAGGAGATTGGAGGCCTTAGAGGTGAGCTCAATTTGCTGAAGGATGAGGTTAAAAACCTTGCTAAGCAAAAAGGCAAACAAAGCATTGAGGGGAAGGGAGCATTGGCAATAGCGATTGATGACATATATAAAAACTTACCTCCTTAGACTCCCGCCTTCTTGGAAGATGAAGACTAGGCATGAGTATAATATTGCAGCCTTCAGGCCATCGAGGAGTTCATCGAAGGTCATGCAAGAAGTGTTTCACAAATGCTTACCGGTGTCCCGCTACACTTTGGGGCAATGAGAAAGAGAGCAAAAGAACCAGAGAGGAGCTCGATAAGACGGATGCTGCTCATATGACCACGCTGGGCATGTATCATGCTTGGAAAAGAGTAAAGATGAGTATTGATCAAGCGGCCAAGAAGTAGTCCCGACTACTTTTGCTGGTCCTTATTGTTTTTTTCTTGCTTCTTGTAGGCTTGCTTTTTTTTGCCGTTGTTTTCTTTATTAAGTCTCGTTTGTGTAGCTGTTCTGGGCTTCGTTGTTCTTCGCTGTAGCTTTTGTGCTTTGCTACAGCTTCTCTGCTCCTCTCTCTTATTCCGGCTTTTAGGCCTTCTTTTGTACACAAGGGTATAGTCCCTTTCAAAAAACTATTTACCAATATTAAAAAAACAAAAGGACACGACCGACATCGATTGGGTATAACGGACGGCATACGTCGAGGGTAACCGATTGGCGATTCGGACTAACACCAAGCATTCTTATGAAATTAAAACAAAGATGAAAGAATAGTGATTTTGAATTAAAATCTGATGTAGAATCGACCAAATTTTGAGAATGATGATGATATGGCCCAAGCACACTCGGTGAAGCCGTTTGGAATACACCAGCCGTGATGAGGAGTGTGCAAGGATGAACAAGAAAAATGAAGGACGTGATCTCTCACCCCAAAACATAAGCCAAGAAGAAACACTAAGAAAAATGTGATCCTAGGAGTGCCTTTTCTATTATGTTTGTTTAGCTTATGCTATTTAAGGACTGACACATGAATTGTGAAATAGAGTTTTTCGGTGAGGATGGCTTCCTACGTAGAAGGAGATCTAAAAGGTGAGGTTTCAGGTATGTTATGGTGGGCGGGATTTGCTCAAGTATGACTCAATAGAGCGGCGAGTTGGGAGTACCTATTAACCCTCGAATCGTGCGATCGATCATTGACAGCATTCCTAGGAAAGATGTTGTGAAGAATATGTGTTTGTTTTGAATTTGTGTAATTTGGCAAGACTCAGAGAGAGAAAGAGATGTGCTTTCTATGGTTTGTTTGTCAACCATCAGCTGGTCATGACTTCTAGCGTATAGGTTTCCCTCAATTAATGTGAGCTAATGCGATAAATTAGAATGGAATGCACTTATTTTTAAGCCCAAATCGAAGTGTGAAGTTGGATGACACAATAAGATGAAGAGGAAGAGGGATGATCTTTTACTACAATGCAAAAACATGAAGAAATGGTTCTTTTTAATTACACTAAAAGAAAGGTTTCCTTTAGAGAAAATAGAAAGAAAAGGTGGCTTACCAAGGAAGAAAATTAGTGTATATGTTTTTCAAGGGAAACAAACACACAACTTTTCCTAGAAATCAATGAAATGCAAGGAACCTCGAATGGGTCCCACCAGGCATGCAAAAATGTTTCACCTAATTCTTAGATTTTTCTTTGAAGTATTGATGAAATAGATAGGGTAACGGGCATAGGAGGAATACCTATTCAAATGTTGGTTGATGGGTTGTTGCACGTGTATGACTTCTGAATCCACAACTGGTTGTGAGAGCTTCCTTTTGGCTAGGAGGAACTACCTGTAATAAAATCAAGACCACCAGAAGGAATTAAACAATATGTGTAGTGAAATTCCTAGCATATGCTAGATTTGGGAAGTGTGATACTTCCTAGATGGTTATCAGTCCACTGTTTTAAACAATTTAATGCGGTAAATAAAGTAAATCCTATTGTAGTTCAAAATGATTTAGGTATCTCACTTAAAACACAATAAGAAATATCTAATCTAACAGGCTAGGTTAGAGTAGGATCCAAAGGTCAAGTGACTAGTTCTGGTCTTTGCGCAGTCCGAGAAAGGTCTCAGGTAGATCACAAGTGAATGAGGGTGAGGTGGAATTTTGTGGGTAGGTCACCTGCGCTCGTTGTATGGGCAAATATAGAGACCAATGCTAGTTAAGGGTAACCGACGGTGGTTGGGTGTAACTGGTGCTGGTTACTATGGAAATCTGGGAATGCCACAGAATGCACTTTGGGTCTCCTTTGTGATTGCACAAAGGACTTTGGTTGGTCGGAATGAGGTATTGGGTGGTTTGGGCAGGATCTAGTGAGGTTTTAATGGGTATATGGAGGGGTGAGTGTTAGAGGAAGTCAATGGGTGGCTAGGTGAACAATAGGTGACAATATAAGGATGGAATGAAATAAACCAAAGAAGTATAACATTATACTTACTTGGATCCTGGTCCTGGACACCTATGAGTGAGGGATGGAGGTGTTGATGAGAGGTTGAAGGCTACAGGTGATCAAAAATTGTAGGAGAGCTTCTGCATGGGCTGCATGTGCATTCCTCTTTGCTTGGTTAGATCAAATCATTGTTGGGGTGACTATGTAGGAGAAAATACTTGATCTCCTTCCTTACATGTGTGTTCTCGCTGAAATTCACTCTTAGAAGATGTGATATCTCTCGGGAATGTGCTAATGTTCGTCAACCTTTTTCAATCTTTTGCCAACCTTTAGAATAAGGTTGTTTTGAGGGTTAAAAGGGTAACTGACGGCAGTTCTGGCTTAACCGGTGACGGTTAGGGGTAATCGGGTTGGTCAAGGTGGGATTTCCTAGGTTTACTAAACTAGGGAGATCCTCTTTATTTTCTTGGATCTCGTGTTGTTAACCCCATGGATTAGACTGAAGCTTCTTGTAAGCATGCGGGAATGTGGTTAGAGAGAATGTAGGCATTGATTTTTAGGGTTTGGGTAAGTCTTAGTTAGTTATGGAAACTTACTAAGAATAGGTCTTAGGTTGAGTTGGCTTGATGAGGTGTCTAAGTGAGGTGTATGTGTGGATATTATTTAAATTAAGATATTTAAATAATAAATATGGTGAGGATAATGAATTAATTTAATTAAATTAATTAAATTAATATTAGTGGGGTGAAGGGGGCCATGGCTAGGTGAATGTGATGAAGGGTGCTTATTTATCGAGGGACCAAAGGGGAGTGTGACCTAATTTTAGTGTCTATACTCACACGTTACAAGAGCGAGGCATTACAAACCCTAGCCCTCGCATATTACAAGTGCGATTCCTTGCACTTTAATTGTTGGTTTTGTAATTTTTATTTGTTAGTATTAATTTTATTTTTTAACCTATGGGATCATGCCTTATATTAGTTAACAACCACTAGAAATTAATAATCCCAAAATTTTAGAAAATACAAAAAGTATCAAAATGGACTTTAATAATAGCGAATGTGTGAGTCCATGCACTTTTAAAGTGTGAGCAATCACACTTTGAAATAGGTTTTGCATTTTTTTATTTTTTTTTATCAAATGGGTTCATTCCTTTTATTAGTTAGTGACAACTATCCTCTCAAAATCCCATTTTTTTTAAAAATCCAAATAATGTCGAAATAGAATCCAATAATATAGAAATTGGAAATCCAATGAGTCCAATAACGACAATACTAAAATCCATTATTTATACTAATTGAATCCAATTATAGTAATAATGGAATCTAGTATAAACAAAAATGGAATCCAATATACACAAAAACGGTGATATATTTCTTCCAAAATATGTAATATTGAGTCCGATTCACTGGAATATATTTAATGAAATAAGTGTTATTCACTCCATCTCATGTTTTATCCTTATTGAGGTTCTTCGATGTTCTTGAACCACTACTTACTCTCTTATTCTCTTCTTCCTACTCTATTCAAATTTATCTAAGATCATGACCTAAAAGGTAAAAGGAAGTAACTAATTTACAACCCTAACCATGGTGGAAACTAACCACTCATGGTGAAACTTGACTCAAGGGTTGAAAACACCTTAGATACATCATACATAGTCCTTTTACGACCTTTTACAACCTTCCATGACTCTTTCATACAATATTATGCCTTTTAAGCCAAGATTTCTAATTCAAATATTCAATTACTCATTTTGGAGGGAAACTCCAAAATGGTCACTAAACACTCACCAAGGGACTTAAGATGACTAAGAAGGATTCAAGAACACCTGAAAAATACTCCTAAAACCTACAACACACCAAAACGCTTTGTAAACCAAAATTATTTTATGTACAAAGTTGATGCTCCTGCATCATTCTCCCTAAGTGAAAGAATTTTATTTTTTAACCAAAGGGATCATGCCTTATATTAGTTAGCAATCGCTAGCCATTAATAATCCCAAAATTTCAAAAAATCCAAAACAATATCAAAATTGGAATATAATAATAGTGAATGTGTGAGTCCTCGCACTTTCAAAGTGTGAGCAAACACACTTTGAAATAGGTTTTGCATGTTTTTATTGTTATTTTTCTATTTTAATTTTGATTGAATGGGTTCATGCCTTTTATTAATTAGCAATAACGGCCTATCAAAATCCCAAAAAAAATTGAAAATCCGAACAATGTTGAAATTAGAATCCAATAATAGCAACATTTGGAATCCAATAATAGCGAAATTGGAACTCTAGGGAGTCCAATAATGACAATATTGTAATCCATTATTTCTACTAATGGAATCCAATTATAATAATAATTGAATCTAGTATAAACAAAAGTGGAATCCAATATACACAAAAACGGTGATAGATTTCTTCCAACATTTGTAATATTGGAGTCGAGATTCACTAGAATATGTCCATATTTACTTTGAAATAAGTGTTATTCACTCCATCTCATGTTTTATCCTTATTAAGGCTATTCATATTTTCTTGAACCTCTACCTACTCTCTTATTCTCTTCTTTCCTAATCTATTCAAATTTATCTAATATTATGACCTAAAAGGTAAAAGGAAGAAGCTAATTTACACCCTAACCATGGTGGAAGCTAACCACTCGGGTGACACTTGAATCAAGGGTTGAAAACATGTTAGATACATCATAAATAGTATTTTTACTACCTTTTACAACCTTTCATTACTCTTTCATACAATATTATGCCTTTTAAGCCAATATTTCTAATTCAAACATACAAATACTCATTTTGGAGGGAAACTCAAAAATGGTCACTAAACACTCACCAAGGGACTTAAGATGACTAAGAAGGATTTAATAACACCTGAAAATACTCCTAAAACCTACAACACACCAAAATTCTTTGTAAACCAAAACTTGTTTATGTACAAAGTTGATGCTCCTACATCATTCTCCCTAAGTGGAATAATTTGTGTGCTAGATTAAGTAGTTTTTTCTTATTCTTGTTCTATTTGTATAGTTCCTTTGATTTATTTCTTCTTTTAATTGTGTCTTCTTCATCTTCTTTCTTGCTTTGTATTTCATCTCTCTCTTATATCTTCTTCTTCATGTTCTTGTTCTAAAAATGCAAATACTTTCTTGTATCTTCTTCATTTGAGATCTTTTAAGAGCTTCTCCTTCAATTGTTTTCACTTCCTCATCTATTAAACCTGTATAAACACAATCACATAAAATATTAGAGGAAAAACATGAAGACTTTTGAATCCCCTTCATTATATTTTGAACGTCTTCTAGCTGTTACAACTTCAAATATGCCTCTAAAAGTGTTTTTCTTCTTCTTTATCTTCATTTGCACCCTCTTCAACTTCAAGAAATAGATATTCATCTTCAAGAAACTGGAATTCATCTTCAAAATTTTTACAAGCATTAAAAATACTTCTTCAACCTAATTTTCATCTTCATTAGTGAAAAATCTTCATATTCATCCTTTTTAAAAGATGCTAATAAGCTCTCTATAACTTATTCTTCATCACATTTCTTATTTTCTACATATACAATCTCTTCGATTACCTCTTCTTATTTATTATTTATCTTTTCCTCTTCTTTTATTATAACTTCTCTCAGATGCATTCCTTGTTGTTTCTTCACAAGTAACAATAAAGGATACTTAATTCTTATTCTCAACACTATTCTAACTTTGTTTGCTTCTTCCATACTTATTGTTTCCATCAACAACTCAAGCTACTCCACATCTTTTCTAAGCTATTTTAGTTCTTGTTGAAACCATAAGTCTCTCTTTCTTGCATCCTCTTTCATCTTTTCTTCTTTCATATTTCTATCTCTCTAATCTTGTTTATTCTTATGGAATAATAATGTAAAAATCCATTCACTATATCTTGTTTCTCCATTTTCTCTTTTCTTTTGAGAAATGCTTTTCTATATTTCTTTGAATTTCACCTAGGTTCTTTTCCACACCTAGTATCCTGACATTATTCCTTTAATTAATTGATTTCAATTCTTCTTATTATTTTGAGGGATTTATTTCAGTGAAAATAATAAGAATAAGTGAAATCAAGTAAATAAAATATTATCTAATACCAAATAGATGTAGAGGTGGACAATACTTCACCATTTAACCATGTAAAAATGATTATAATGTATCATGAGCCCATAAATGCTAGATTTACCTTCAATTATGCTTGGATTTCAAGGATCAATGAGTCTATGATCACATTTGGTTGATGTTTCCAAACTTTCCCATCTTTTTTTGTACCCCTTTTCTTATATCAAACTCACAAAGTAACTCGAGAATCAGATTAGGAATTATATAGTTATGTTATAGACTATTAGCAATCTCTCAAGAAGAAATAATTTTCCTAGTACTTAACCCTTTCTTAGACTTATTCTTAGTGTTCCTAATTTTTCGTAGCTAAGGAAATCTAAATCTAATATTTTCACATGCACCCTTAAGAACATCCACTAACTTCCATGTTCACTCAATCACCTCAGTTGTGCTTCTTAGAAAATAACCTTCTTAACTGTCCTCATTGACTCATTTATCTTCTTACCATGTAATTTAAATCTCTTTTTATTATTTCTCACTTCTCTAAGTGTAGTGATTACCTCCCATTGTTAAATCTATCTGAGTCTACACCATGACCATTTCAACCTTCAAGAAACTTACAATTCCTTATTACCTTGTCTTGGATCTATTATTATTCTTCTCGCTTAATTCATATATGATAAAGCACCTTCTGAGGTTCTATAATCACCATTAATAATTGTAATACCTCACATCTCTATTGTGTACAAACACCATTCAAATAAGAAGGTACAAACCTTTCTCCTTTCTTTGTTTTACTTTGCTTAAACTATGGATTGTCTTATTGTGTTGAAATTTGACTTGGAAATGAATTAATTCCATACATATAGAATTAAACCCAATGGTTTAATCCATATACACTCTCGAACTCTCTATTCTTATCAAGAAACTATTTCATTTCTAAGTAGTTTCATCATAACACTACCTAGTCTAAGACTATTAAGAACTTCATTAGTCTTGTCACCCCAAATATATATCAAAATAAAAATTATTAATAAGTCTTAAAACACCTTCACTCAACCTATTTCATGATCCCAAACCTTTTACAACCTTGAAAATACAATTAAATAGTATTTAAGTCTTATTCCTTCTTCACTCTTTCCACCCAATCTAGTAGCCCTAGGAAAACAAATTTCTTTCATAACTTTTTTTATACATTGTTTATCAAAGAATTTAAACTCTTTATTGATACAAATTAATCTTATTTTACTACCATGTCAACCATGAAGAGATGTGTTAATGTAAATATTCCCAATTCAAGAAATGTTTGTTTTAATTATGTCTATTTTAGCCACCAAATAAGACTATCAAGAAGTAAGTTCTCGGTCCATACATACCCAAATCACTTCAAACATCAAAAATATCTTTCATTGTCATGTAAAAATATATGTATCAATATTCAAGTGATTTCATCTAAATAAACTCAAGTTATACTCTTTATATCCTTTTATCCCTAACCTAAGGTTTCACAAGTACTTGAGAGAGAGGTTTCTTCATAACTTGAACAAAAAGGTTTTAAAACCTAAAACGTGTCTTTCAAGCTCTGTATGGGCATCCTCAAACTTTTTCCTTTTCATAATAACACCTAGAAATGCAAAAATACTCCCAACAATAAGCTTTGCATTCATTTTCCTTAATAAAACCATGTTTTCATGCGACAATCAAAAAAACCTTCACTCAATCTCATTTTACTATTGTGTTTCACCTCTAAAACGAATTATTATACATGTACCTATATATCACAACTCTTCTTATCATCACATTCATCATTTCCTTACATATTTCCTCAATTTTACTCAAGAATGCCCAAGATATCATACCAATTTTGGATTTAAAATAATTAAGTATTCTTTCCTTATCTTCTCGAACCCTAATAAGGTTCATTCACATCTTATAAAATCTCTTTCATGCATTCTGAATCATTTACATTTCTTAAACATTGCAAAAATCTTAATCCTTACCCTTTCATCACAAAAACATCCATTCAACAAGTCATTCATAGAAAATACACTATTAACACATCATTACCAAAATTTAGAATCATTCATATAGTGGAGTCCACAATAATACACCATTTAAAACTAATTGAATACATTCATACACAAATATTTCATCAAAAGACTCATTTTATTCATATATACAAGAATCTTCCATCATTTCTTTACAAAAACCTATTTTTACAAGTTTTCCTTGCTCTCCATATTGGGTTATTTCCTTATTGATGATCTTCACCTATTCTTGAACCTCTATATATTCTCATATTCTATTATTCCCTTCTCTATTTGAATGTATTTAAGATCATGACCTAAAATGTAAAAGGAAGTAACTAATTTACAACCCCAACCATGGTGAAATATATCCACTGACATGGTGACACTTGACTAAAGGGTTGAAAACACCTTAGATACATCATAGATAGTCCTTTTAGGAAATTTTAAAACCTTCCATGACTCTTCATACAATATTATGCCTTTTAAGCCAATATTTGTAATTCAAACATTCAAATACTCATTTTGGAGGGACACTCCAAAATGCTCACTAAGACCTTGACCAAGGGACTTAATATGACTAAGGAGAATTAGAGAATACCTCAAAAGAATATTTAAACCTACAACACACCAAAAATATTTGCAAACGAACACTTTCTTATGTTGAAGGTTTATACTCTTGCATCATATTAGATAACTTGCTAGATGGATTATTATTTAGACATTACTATGTTTTTTCATCATATCAAGTATATTATGATAACTTGTTTTTGAAAATACATTGTATGTAATATATGTTGCCAATATATTATATGGTCATGTTACTTGATTTTTATATGATGGTATCAATGTTATGAGTTGATTCTCATATGGTTTTTCATTTTGGATACATCATGGATGTTTTATCACATTCATTATATTGCTCGAGATAGATGGATGTAACATAATACATTCAATTGTATTTGATTTAGTGGATTAAGTTAAATATATCTGTATTTTCACCTTATATAGTTTTTGTGTCGAGTAGATATGAAGTTTACATTTATTGTGAGGGATTGTAGGTTACGCTACAAGGGGAACATGGGTTTCAGATTTTACACCTCCATGATGCATAAAGGCCTCGTAGGCCAAACCCATCCCCACCTTATTTCTTATACCTTGTTTTTATTTGGTGTTGTAATTGGAGTTTGGGATTTTCACCTTTGGCATGTGTTTGGTCATAATTTATCCCTCTTTCATCTCTTTTACCTTGTCAAATTAATTTTTAACCGATTTGTTTTAGTGATGTTTATTGTTTGTTTATATTTAATTATACTTTCTTGTAATTGGGAAGTATTTTGTGTTAATAATGATTAATTAGGGATTTGGGCCACCTAATCATGTACTTGGTGGGCTCATCATGCCTTACAAAATCCCACACCCTCACAAATCTCGAATTTTGGAAAAGAATGAAAACTTAGGGGCATTTTTATAAAGATGGGGGCTACTCTTACCTTAAAAACACCCCCATGGTCCATATCTATTAGTAGGAGGACATATTTCTAAGCTCAAAAATATTTTCCCTCTCTTAATCCTCTCTTTAGTCACCATAATTATTTACATTTTTAATTTTTTGGGAGACTTGGGATTTGGGTGCATGAATTTGGAAGATTTGAATCCCTTGGAATATTCCCTTGCATTTATTATTTGTTGTACTTAGAAAGGGACTCCTTGATGTTTGAGATTTTCTTAGTTAGAAGGGTGACACATGTCACCCTCCCATGGGTTTTGTGTTTTGGAGGTTTTATCCTATTTGTATCCCTAACTTGGAGAGCTAGGGAGATTTTTGGTTCTTTTTTTATCTTGGAGAAAAATTTGGAGTGGATATTTTAGATTTTGAAGATTTGAATCTTGTTGGGGTCTTCTTTGGTTGTGAGGTAGGCCTCACACCTCTTATTTCATGAAATATTATGTGAAATGATATCTTGTTATTGTTTTGGTGGTTTTGAATGCTTTGTATGGGTTATGTGTCTTGTATTTTGATTATTATCTCTTCTTTTTTGGTTTTTCCTCCATCCACCCCTCATGGGGAGTGGATTTGGGAGATGATGGGGGAAGAGGGAGGGAACACTCTTATTATCCCTCATGGCTTGATGGGAAAGCCATGAAGGTGATCACATTTCTACTCCCTTCCTATGGTGGAAGTAGGAGGGAATTTCCATATGGTTGGAAATATCCTCCTATCCTTGCCAAGGAAGCATTCAAGGCTTGAAAATCCTTGGAAAGGAGGAGAATTAGAGGAATAAGCATGTTGGAGGATTTTGGAGTATGGAGTTGGAATTTTTATGGAATATATCATTTACACACTATGGCTTGACTTATTTTGTTTTGGGATCCTCCTTCTCCATTTCCCATTTGTGGTTTTGGGACTTGATTGTTTCTCCCTTTTGGTTGGTAATGAATCCTTTCATTCATGGCTTGCTTGTTTATTTATCACTTTGGTTTAGTTTTCCTTGTCCTCTTGTGAATTTTGGAGGAATTATTTCTCTCTCCCATGGGCTTGGAGTGAGGCTAAAATTAATTATTCTTGGGAGAAAGGCATGTAATGATGCCTAAATTTTGGGTGGGAAACATGTAACCTTTTGTGGTGTTGGATCACTTACATACTTGGAGGTTGGAGATGGTTTTGGAGCTTGATAGGATTTTTTTCTTTCTTGGAGGAAAATAATGTTTAATATAAACTTTGGCATGTTTTTCCCATGTCACAGAGAGGCTTGTAAAATTACATTATTAAACCCATTATGTGCTGTAATCTTCTCAATGAAGGGAAGATTTTACCGAGCTATTATTGTTTGAAATTTTATTCAAATAATGTGTAAATATTGCATATTAGAAGGTTGTTAAATACTATAAGGAGCTCTTTATTAGTTTGGGATAAGTGTATTTTTTTGGACTATAACTATTTGGTTTGTTTCTATGACACTTAATGTTTGGAAAATATTTTGTTATAGAAATGGGAAATAATATTATCCTTATTAAGTTTTGTAATCTTGCTATATAATTATATCTTGATAGAATTGATTTAAAAGAGTAGAAAATATTTTTGGGTTGTAGAAGGAAGAATTGTTTTTTAGAGTCCATTGGTAATTATCAATTTATGATTATTAGTAAAATGACTTGTTGAAAACATACAAATCTTGCAAAAATAAATATTCTAAATCATTAAGTGTTAGAATTTGTAAAAGTTATAGGAAAATGGACAAAATGATTTATATTTTTATAAATGGACTGATGATGATGGTCTTCAACATCATCCACCTTATAAATGTATAGGTATGTCAAGAATTTTATACAGTCTTCTATAAATGGATATCAATTTTGATGTGGTAATACATATATAGGTTTATATGTGTAGTCACAAAATAATGCACTTTAGATATTATTTAGTCATGGTCTCATACTACTATTTAGAAGGTTTTTAAGTGAATAAATTACTAATTAACCCCCATATTTATGCCATCTTACTTTATTTTCTTTTATCCTTCGATCTCTTACACCCAAATTTCAAGTCACTTCCATAACTTTACATTATTTTCTCCTTGAGTGGAGCGTCCAGCTAGTATCTTGGGGTGCCCATGGGCATGTTGGTCCCACCAGGGGCTACCCGAACCTTTTTGAACCTTCTCGCCACATTTTGGGCACTTTCTAGCCATTTCAGATTCTTATCTTTTTGGTGTTTGGCCATTTCGAGGTTAATTACAAAATTAGATCAAGAGAACCCTATAAATATAAATGTATGAGACCATAATGAGGGACCAAGAACTAGTCACTACTATCATCCACCTAGAGTTGCATCCATTTGGAGATCATTTGCATCCATTAGCTCCATCATAAGGACAAGTTGGTTAATCTGCATCACACAAGCATAGAGGGAGGCATTCTATTCAATTCCATGCACCATTGTATTACATTTTAAATATAGTTTTTGCTCGCTACTTCACAAATTGCGACTCACACAAGAGAACCTAGGGCACATGATGTACACACACACTAGAACTATATTTGGGTCCAAAATGTAGTGCAACACTAAGTTAGTAAGCCCATTGTTATGGAATCTAAGGTCATTTTGACCCATTCATTTGCATTCTTAGTTTTGTAAGGTTTTGATAATTTTTGTGGTCTTTAGCAGTCTTCTATACATCTTGGATTTTCAAAGACACCAGGGCATTATGCAACAAACCTAATGTGAAAAATAATGAGGGTTACGAACCACCTACCATACTTGTGAAAATAAGTTCTAGACCTTTCACATAGAACAATATGACCATTCTTCATACCAGAGCACCCAAAAGCACCCTATTCCCTCTCGAGGAACTCCAAGATAGCTAGATATCTTGGATCCATACTTGTCGACACCTCTACACATTCATTCCTACTTCTTGATTCTCTAGTTACTTTTGTGACACGGTCAACGAGCTTCTCAAATCAGCTAAGTCATTTCCATACTTATCTTGCATATTAGGGTTTCTACTTACATTAGATTAGTTGCCTAGGTAATTTTTGATAGTTACTTATTGAATTTATTTACTTTATTTACATGTCGTCCTAGATTAGATTAACTACACATATTACCATTTTTTTAATCATTTTGGTGAGCCCAACTTGATCATTCATGCTTATAGGATCTTCATTCATTTCTTATCATTCTAATACTTAATTCATATTTCTTTAATTTTATGTATGTTACCCATAGCAATGATCGGTTTGGATCCCTCAAATATTGTGATATTCCTTCATTAACTTGTAGGGACTCTAAATCAATGGATGATATCCCTACATTTGTCGCTACTACTTCAAATCCTTTAAATAATTCACACAATTTTCCTCTTCTTGAAATAAAAATAACTTATATTGAGAAGTCATATGACAAAGATACCAATGTTTACCAATATCAACTTAAATTTATTACTCGACTTTCTCCAAGCATTGCGTGAAAACCCTACTCATCTCCCTCATGTCTTGTATGTTGTAATCGCTGCTAAGAGAGATCATGATGTCAGTAACTTATGTAGTTGTTTCTTCTTCTCCCATGATCTCTACTTGACCTACCTGTGTTTCTTCTCTCAATACTATAAACATCGATCCCACCATTTACCTTGGTACTTCTCATCCGTACATTGGTTCTTATTAGAATTCTCCAGATTTGACCTCTTTATATCAGGATTTACAAACCCAAATCCATCAACTTCAGCTAGCTACCTCATGCACAACACCATCGTTAGACTTAATAATATTGTTGCATACTCCTTTCACACCTACCATATCAACCTATCCATTTCCACCCAATTTGTTTCTCCTAATATATTTATCTTTAAAGGCCATGGGAACTCACAAGAGAATCTTTGAGCATTTCATGTAGCGTGCCTTGACTATGAGATGATCACACTTTACTCGCTAATATTTTCCTTCATAGTTTGCAAGACTTTGTGATGAGTTGGTTCTATGACCTACCCATGCATTTGATAGTCTCTTTCATGCATCTCGTCAATGCATTTCTCACACATTTCTATACACATTGAATCTAAGATATCCTATGCTCAACTTGCATATCTCAAGAAAGGGTATCACAAACACTTATCCAATTATGTATTGTAATACAACAATAATTTAGATAAGATGTCTAACATAATTGCAGATTCCGAGCTTCAAGACTTATTCATTCAAAGTCTCTTTCCACATCTTCAAGAAAACATTCTCTTTGAGACCTTTCCTTCATGTGATCAACTTTGTCACACTCTCAAGCTTCGTAACACTAAACTCCTAGAAATAGGAAACTTAAGTATCAAGAGAAAACATCATCATCCACACATTTTCAAGGTAAGGCAACATTTAATCTTGCCACAACTAAACCCATAAATAAAAAAATTATTGTAAATGCAGTATCTACTCATAAGGAGCTTCAATCGTAACCATATAGACATCCTCTTACTAATATTAGTATACCTCTGGGCATTTTATTACCATAGCTAATCAACAATAATATTATTCCATTACCATCTCCACTTCAAATAGATCCATTTCAGCCAAAAGGATGCAATTTTGATGAACATTCTTATTGTGATTATCATAAATGCTCAAACAAAGGACTTCTCTTGGAGGGAAAGTGGAGCCCGAAGAGGATAAGTTCAACATGCTTGATGAAGAACTCATTTTGGAGCTCGGTCAAGGTGGAAAAAATGGAAGTGAGCTCATAGGAGACAAAACTCGATGATCAACTCGGTGCTCAGTCAATTCACAAGGAGATGAAGGAGCTCAACACCAACTTGTGAGTTGGCTCGGTGAGCCAACTACCAAGTTGGTTATTTTTGACCCATTTACATGGACTCCCCCTTCACTATAAATAAATCCTAAAGGGGTCCCACCATTAATATTTTTAATATTAATTTTAATTAAATTAATATTTTTATTTAAATATTTTATTAATAATATTTATTATTATTATTTAAATATTATTTTAATTAATTGAGAAGAATAAGTCAAACCAGGAATTAATGGCACATGATGGAGGCTTCTCAATGTGGTACAACCAACTTTAATAAATGCATCATGTGCCTTCAATTTAGGAAGGTAATTTATGACTCTTTCTCTCCTCTCTCTCAACTTCTTCTATAAATGTAAGTTAGAAGCTCATTCCAATGGGTTGCAACAATTCGGACATGTTGGATAGTTAGATATCTTAGGCAAGTGCAATTTTTTAAGAATCTTGTTTCTTCTACAAGTTGTCCTTATATGTGGAGGGAACTTTCGAGCCTCATTTTCAAGACCGTAATGGAAACCATTACCTCTTCTCGAATTTATGATGCATTTTTAAGTTGTTGAAGTAATAAAAGTGTGTGTTTTGTTACTAATCTTGGTCCTTTCATTCTTCTATACTTCTTTGTGCCTTTTCTCAAGCTTGCAGGTACATTGTGCATGTCCACATTTCATTGCAGTTATTGGAGTTACGTGCTTATCAATTGGTGGAGTATTACATGCAGTTGAGTTGTGGTGCCCATTCACCCTTCTCAATTTCATCCTTCTTCACTAGAATATTGCTAGATTGTTGTGTGTTATTGAGTTTAACAAAGGGAACACATGCTTCCTTTTCTGTGGTATTATGTTACCCTCTCTAAGCAGTAGTAGGTGAATTTGACTTTTGGTACACACACCCTATTCGATTAACCCTTCCTAAGTCTGGAAACACCCTTTATTTGGTGCATCACCATCCCTAGTATAGTTTCATTTCTTGTAAATCACTTTCCCTAAAACCCATGAAAATGTTAACATAGGTCTAGATAACCATTTTATTGTACTAGGAATAGTACAAAACATAGTTCAGAAGAGGAAGTTTGGCCCTCTCCGAGAGATTCATCTCGAGCCCAATTCCCAACTTGAGATGTGATCCCATGTGTCCCAATCACACCGAATGTCATGTTCACATTCTTTCCATTTGGAGGGTGCAGTGATTTGGTGACAATAGATTTTTACATGCCCGATGGGACAAGAGTTGGTACTTCTCTTCTCACTTGCACAATTCAAAGTACACGGTGACTCTATCTCTCTGGATTTGAATTTTCGGTGTACTCACTTATGCGAAGAATTCACAAAATAGCTTCTACAAAGAAATTAAATCATCAGCATATCGAACTTTCCTTGTCTCCTCTAAGGAGAAGGAGAAGAGGCATCTCAACATCACCCATTGCAACATTACTTCATTTCATTAAGTTGTTGTGCTCTTAGTGAAATTTCAGCCTTATAAGGCATACCCAAGCACAAATGGTGACTCCATTGGTCAAAGTGACCCACTCTCGTATTGCAGTTTTCAGTTTTACCCATTTCCATCTAGTTTTCTTCAACATATTTCCATTCATGAAGCGGTGCCATCATGAATTCATTTCCATAGTGGGATTCCCACTTGCAATAGTGATGGTTCTTTCCATCTTCAGGCTATTATAATCCACCTCTAGACCAATTTCATGAAAAATATCAGTTTCAACATGCATGCCCACATGAGCAAGATGCAAATCATTTTGGTCACCCACCAAACCTGGGAATATCTTTGAAGAAAAATGGCATGTGGATTCTAAAATTTATCCTACACCTAAGTAAGACCACCCGCGCAAGAAGGTTCTAGAGTTGAGTATAACTAGGTGAAAAAAGGACAAATGAAATGAAAAAGGAATCCTAGATTGGCTTCAACATTCCATACCCATGGAATGGCCCTCTACCATGTGAGATTAATCCTTAACAAAAGCTTCAATTCATAATCAATATGATGACTCAAGTTGGAGAATGGATCAAAAAAAGGGACATTCATGAATGAAATGTTAGCCAATCCTGTCAATGGGAGGTCTCTGAATTACAACCTTATAACCCTCTTCCCGTGTTTCCATCCATACAGTTGCACTTTAAGCCCTATGGTCCTAACCTTCCAATTACTACCCCTATGGTAGAATTCACTACTTCATCTTGTATTCCTCTATTCCATCATGAATCTTGTATGCCTTGTTCTTCTAAAGTTCATTATTTTCTACAAGGGCCATCAAGATAAGAAGATGAATCTCTTCTAATTCCTCGAATAGTGATGGAATTAGTTAAATCCCAACCCGCCTCTCTTCTTGTAGTCCCAAATTCATTTTTGGAGGAACATCATCATGAAATAAGAAAAATGGAGGAGTATGTGGTGGAGGATACTAGAAAAGGATAACATGCAAAGAATATTAAGGAATGGGCTATAAAACTTAACATCAAGCAAACTTCATTCCTGAATAAACCTTCGTAGGACTTAAGGTTGAAGAAAAAGTGGAACAAAGTAGTTTTGTATCAAAGAAAAATCCAAAGTCAAGGATGAAGACCATTAGTCTACCTATTCAGAATGTAGTATCCATATTGGTTCCATATCTTTAGAGGAAGTTGAATCACCACAAGTGGAAAAAATAGTTGTAGAAAAGAAAGAGCCAACTCCAAATCTTCTAGGAGAAGATCATGTGCAAGTCAAAGAAGAAAAAATATCAAGTGTACAAGATAGTTCTAGTGAATGCAATGATCCTAATTTCCATGCATGTCAAGAACTTGCAACACTTTTGGAAGGTGGTAGCATCTTTCCAAGGTCATCATTAGATGTTACAATCAGCCACAAAAAGTTTCATGAGACCAAGATAGATTCAAAGATTGAGAATGTAGAGGCTTTCAAATCATATTCCCTCTCAAAATATGATTTTTTAGATGAATTTGATCTTTCTAATTTCATGTTTGAGAATGAAGAATATCAAGGTGAAGGAGGTCCTAGTTTTGAGGATACTCATATTAAAGAAGAACCTTTGATACAGTCAAAGAATGAAGAAGCAAATTATCTATTAGATTTGGAAGAATGTTTTGATGGAGAAGATCCTATGGAACTTGACAAATTTTCTATTCCATCACTTATTTTCCAACACAAAGTGTCGAGTGCTAAGGAGAGACATACTCAAGAACAAATCATTACTCATAATCATCCCTTGGAATCAAACTTACAGGAATCAAGTATTCTATATCCCTCATCACATGTAAATAAGGAACACACAGAAGAAGCTTGGGCTGATCTAGAAGAATTGAATGAATATTATGTCATGGAGAGCTTCATATTTTCAATTATGGAACCTATTTTAGTTAATGATTCTATGATAGAGGAAAATAATCTTGAAGTTTTTTATTCCCCTAAAAATCATCAAAAACCACAAATAAGAGGGTTTGACCTTTCAAATTCTATATCAAATGAGGGAGATGTCACTACGATACCATCCATCTTTATTTGTAAATGGGCAACAAGAGGGAAATCAGGTCGTGAATAACCATCTTTTTCGAGGATGTCTTAAGCAAGACTTTCTTATTAAAATTGAAGTTCAGAAAAGCATGAATATTCAATGGGTTAGACCATGTCCCATAAGGTATTTGGCTTAATTGAAGCCGAGAGAGCGCTAGAACAGGTCACATTCATTTAAGAATGTGAGGATGAGTTTCACAATTATGAGGATTAGTTGTAATGCCTCTACAAGACAAATGCAGAGAAACTAAAAGAGGAATTATTTCTCTTTCTAGTTGATACTTCAAAGTGGACCAGTGAAGAATTGGGCTTGTTTCATTTTTTTCACTCTCATTCTCGGTTGTGTTCATTATCAAATCATCTGCATTAAAATCCATTGTGAGAAAGGGGAGATATTTTGCACAACCATTTGCGGGGTTTGTTTAACTTGCATGTGCCACTAATTAGCATAGAGTAGGAATAGGGTTATTTTTAGTAGAATAAGTGCATTACACACCCTACATGTTTCAATTAGGGCATGTATGGTTTTCAATGTTTCAGTGTGTGTTGTCTTTCATTTTTTTTATTGCACACTATTTCATCATTGGAGGTTTTACAGAAGAAGAAAGGTTCAAATTTTAAATAAGAGTTTCATGATATACCTAATTTAAAATCTTCTTCAACCAAAATTCTGCAGTGTTCCATAAATGCCAAGCATTTAACAGATTAAGTATACCTCATCCCCAACATTTTAGGAAGGTCTAAGATTAGCAATGCTCAAGGTAATTTTGGGATCGATCGCAATGAACCATATCATTTTCATGATCCCAATATTGACTCCATGGAATCATGCTTAGTAGGAAATCATCCCTAAGAGGTCGTAAAAATTTTTACCCATTGCAAACATGAAAAAATTAGACATCAAGGTCCTATTCTAATCAAATTATGATATTTCTCCCAGGGACTCACTTCTGGTCATAATACAATTAAAATAATTAAATAAGTGATCTCACCTAGCCCAACTTAGGCTCAACTCGGTGTTAGCTTGATGTGTATCTATATGATAGAAAAGTGACATGCAAGCATGAGAATCTACAAGTATCCCTTCTTCGTACCCAACCTCCTGAGGTCATGTCGAGACAACTGGTGGAAATGAAATATATGTGGTTATAGAAAAACTAGTTGGGAAATCTTATAACCTCAACACATAATAATGGAATCTACAAGTCTAAGGAAAACAAAACTCTCCTAACCTGAATTGGTGTAATGGATCGTTTAGATATAATAGTTGCTCGACACTCCAATCAATGTTGAGCTCTACCAAGATCCTAGCTATTAGCTGTTGGATGCGTGGAAAGTGACCAGTAGGTGCTTCGTGTATATTTCCGCACAAGGTCATGAAAATTGTAGTGAGAGGTGTAGTGGATTAATAGGAAACTATGGGTATTTTTCTAGTCTAACCCAAAATATATTAGCTTGACGGCTTCTATGTTTAATGCAGAAAATTGTGTTATGATATCCGACGGGAGTGGTGAGGATATAAATACTAGCGTAAATCGTAAGCGGTGTCAATGTTTAACTAATTAATAGGAAGGTTTGGTTGTGGGACCTAGGGATCACAACCATGATTTCATGGTTATTATGGACTGTTATGGTCATGTGAAGAATCAATCTCTTCTTTCGACTATCCAATAGTCGAAGCTTTTTCAATGTCTATGTTTAATACTAGGAGTTGTGTAATCTTCTCAGAATACCTTACGGGTGTTATGGCAACTTGTATACGTAAACCTGTGTCTATGTCAATGAGAAGGTCTCTTGTGTTTGGATGTGGAACTAATGGATCACAATCGAATATTTTCTCTCTTTCAGGTCCTTATATGGTCATGCAGATATCCTATCAAGGCAATCTATAGTTGGGTTGACTTGACCGAATGTGTATGCTTTGTCATCTTTAATATTCAATTCTCTCAAATGTTGACTAACTTCTTGTGGGTTTATTGACATTTAAAAGACTTGAATTCTAAGACCTTGATCTATATCTGTTAATGTTGTGAAGAGGTTTGGCTGGGGTATTATCGGTTCGAATACGTAATCCCTAGGATCTCTAGGTCTCGTAATTGCCATGAAAGAGATAATCAAACTTTAACTTAAATAAGTAAACTAATTATGAAAATAAATCCACACTATGCTTATATTTATTTTTTATATTTTAAAGGATGTAAATTTCAACAAAATATAAAGAGGAGCTATTCTAATATATTTAGATAACAAACAATTAATCTAATAACAAAATAAAAACAAGCAAGTTAGCTTTGATGTAGCTATTTGCACATGTGCACTTGTGAATTTATCCTAAATATTAAACAACTAACTAATTTAAATGAAAGACCTTCAATCTTACCTCGTAAATGAGGAATGAATCGAGCTTCTCGAAACTATCATTCCCATAACTTCCCTACCAATATTGAAAGTGAGCTTTAACTGAAATAAAATTATTTACTAATCTATTTGATATATTGTAACTACAACTTCAACAATTCAAACTTGGAGTTTACAAAACAACGGAAAATCCAATTGTATCGTGAATTGTCCCGTTAGTATGATCTCTTTATTCCTTTGTGTTCTCATGAATCCGAAAGAGTGGGAATGTGACAACGGTAGCAGAAGGAGATATTCGAATAGTGGCAACTTGGATTTAAACTAAATATAATGCAAGTAAGAGAGGGATAATGCAAGTGAACAGATCTTGACTATGCAATTCCTAGCAGGATTATTGTAGGGATACAACAAAAATATACATAGAATTCTAGGATCTACTTCTTGTGCCAAAACAACAACCTAAAACTCTAATATTATCAAATGAACTTTAATCTAGGACTGAAACTATCTTATGCTAAGATGATAGTGTTGAGAATAACAATGGAACAAAATGAAAGTATGAAGATCAAGTGATCTCTAAATTAGAAAGGAAAAAGGATCCTTGAACCGAGAGGTGAGAATTCAATCGAAATCTAAACCTATTGAAACTTATGGAAGAACTTTAAAACACACTGAATAATAAACCATAGAAGGAGAGGGGCCATTTGCTTGTAAATAAGCTTGGTATTTATAGCATTTGGATTTACAAGAGGGTAAGTTTGAATTGAACTCTTCTATTATAAACAAAGAGAAATTACTCTTTACCAGGAGCCTAAAACATAAATGCAAGAAAGAGTGGTTGATAAATGTGAGTTCCACTTGATTTTTTATGTTGAAGAAAGCATCAAAAAGTTATGGAAAACACGCACAAGACCACTGCCCTGTGTAGGGTGGTGGTTTCAAGACCGCTACCCCATCCTATGCGGTGGTCACAGGACCGCCACCTAGGTAGGGTGGCGGTCCTAAAACTAATGACAGAAATGCAAGGAAAAGGGGGACAAGGTTTAGAATGAAGCATGTAAAGGCTAGATACGGAATTTTAGGATGTAAATGTATACTTGGCGAGATTTCTAGATTCCGAACACCTTGCGAAGAGATCTGAATCATCATTGGGGTTTTTGTAACCTCTTTCGCAATACAGTACCTATAATTTTGGTTACATACATATTTCCCCCTCAGAGAAAATTTTTAGCCATGAAGGGGCATAATAATGTGGGTCCAAGTATGGTGGACCTAAAATGGGGAGTTAGAAGCTATACCTGACATATCCGTGTGTCATAATGTCACCATCTAGATTCCTCTATCTGGAAAATGAAAAGAGAACTCAAGTGTAGATAGATAAAGAAATCAAAAAATAAATACTAAATTAAAATGAAATGAGAACTTACCTCCGTTTCTGCTCTAACCCCTCAAAGAACATTCAAAACAAGGTTATAAAATTTTACATATATATATATATATATATATATATATATATATATATATATATATATATATATATATATATATATATATATATATATATATATATATATATATATATATATATATATATATATAAAAGGAGCCCATTTCCCTATTCATTGCGCATGTCAATTTGGTAATTTTTGAGCTCTGGGACCCACGGTAACCATTTTTGACGAGAGTATAGTCAAAACATTCGTTGTAAGATAGTGATCATGCCTCGAGATCAAGACATTGACTTGTGAAGTCTCAGGTTAGTTTTTCTCAATTCATTATTTTTAAACCTAAAATATAAAAATGTTGAAATCTTTTTCTTGGGGGTTATTTTCAAAAATATTAGTGTTAAATGAGTCTCTAGGGGGCCGCCCATAGGGTAATCTTTTATTTCATTCAAAATGGTGTATTTTACCATTTTTAGGCATTTTTAGGGCTTCATGGGTGTACGCCAAATCGTCATAGGACTGCCTCCCTACACAGAGCGGCGGTCATGGGACCACCGCCCTGTGATGGAGGAATTCGTAGGATTGCCACCCTTTTTATGGTGGCGGTCACTTAACTACCACTCTGCATGGGTAGCGGTTCTAGACAGAAAAGTGAAAACAAATGCCTTAGTTAAATATTTTTACATTTTTGACATTTTTCTATGTTTTTGATGAGCTTATCTATTAGACTATGTTGCTAACTTGCTCTTTTTCTATGTTTTGGGTGGATGCAAAAGGAGGAGTATATTAGATGGAGCAGAGAGAGGGAGTGTGATTGGCTCCTGTAGTGTTGGACATGTTGACCCAGGCAGAGAGAGACACTTTGCAGAGGGCCAGTATTTTGAGGATTTCACAGGTTCCTCATGTTACTCCTGCTAGTCACATATTGTGTGACTTGTTCTCATACTAGGATGCGGACCAGAATACTTTCCGGTTTCCAGGTGTTAGGGGTGAGTGGACTATCACCCTGGAGGACGTCTATCATATATTGGGGGTTATAATTCTTGGGAGTTGGTTGTATCTTAAGACAATGGGTTCCATGTCTTAGATGGTTCATTGGGATACCTATATGGGAGACGTTGTTGTCTCCTTTGGCTTGAAGAAGGGGGTGAAGGTCCTATCTATTTTTCTCCCATCCCTATCATCCGTAAGGCCATTATGGGTATCTTAGCCTCATAGTTGATTGGGGATAAGGGAGGAGATACTCTCTTATACTACTTGGGCTCCTATTATTGCACAGATTGAGGCCCACAACTATACTTATGCTTGGGGAGCTAACATTCTTGGGACTACATACCATGACTTATACAGGGTGGTCAGGTTATAGGGGTAGTCCTTGAGTCATCCCACTTTATTTATGAGTTGGGTGTATGAGTACATTTTCCCCTATGGAAGGGGTGTACTAGCAGAGGATCTAGGGGCATTAGAGCAGCAAGGTGGATGGGGATGAAAGTACTCAGGATGCCACACTAGCCAGTGGCTTCATTAACTACTGCAGATATGGAGGCCACTCCTTATTAGGTCATGGTGGGAGTATGGGGAGAGGAAACAAATACATTAATTAACTTCTCTACTATAGGTCGGTTAGTAGATAGGATAGAGAGGGTGGAGGTCCACCCCTTTGACTGATTCCCTCAGTAGTTTGGCCTCCCCTACGTTGATATGCTTCCTCCAGTGGGTCCAGTATACAGGACTATTCATGAGTCCTGGGGAGGCCCTAGAGGAGATCGGGGTTGGACCATAGTTACTCCTGGAGTTCCTATTATGGTTATGTGGGTAGTTTGGGCCCGAGAGGCAACAAGTTCTCCTCGATCACCGTTACTTCAGATCGGAGCTACTCCTACTTTTAGTCGGGGGCGGGATGAGCCTATTGATGTGTACTTAGACTCTGAGGAGTTCACAAGAGGGGAGACAGAGGAGAAGACGATGGGAGGTGAGACCAGTGGGATGGCCGAGGAAGATGATAGTGATTCTGAGTGGCATGATACTCAAGACATCTTGAGGGCTGAGAGGGTTGAGGCAAGTGTAGAGAAGGTGACCTTAATTTTAGAGGAGTTTCCTTCTCAAGATGGTGGGGGAGATGATGATTTCGTGGCAGGACATCATTTCTTTCTAGATTTAGGGGAGGCTCCGCAGTCAGTAGCAGCGTTAGTAGCAGGTGTAGATTCTAGAGACCCTACTTGGATGCCTGGGGATCCGAGTGAGTTGCTACTCCTTTCTCGACCTTGTTAGTTAGAGATGTTTGGATGATATTTCTTTTTTTGTTGTTTCATTTGTTTTTGACTTGTTTTTGGTGATTTTCTAACTTTTTATTTCTCTTTTTATTTGCAGCGAATGTTGAGTGATGGTGGGATTTGATTCACTGATTGTGTGTGGACACCCTGTTGCTTCCGCCGTCGAGAGAGTACTCGGCTGAGATTACTAAGGATGTTGGAGAGCCTTCAGCAGAATTAAGTGTACATACTAATGTGTTTTCCTCTGTCTAGAAGGTGGAAAAGTTAGTGACCTCCCTTCGTACTGAGCTAGCTAGATATAGGACTGCTGAGCACCTGATGAGGTGGAACCATTCTCGTAGTGAGACCACAACTAGTGGCCGTGATCGTGAGCACTCAGTTCATTCATAGCATCATCGTAGCAGGATCCCTAGATGCGGTCATACACCCTCCGAGGGATCCCACAGGGATTGAGAGGTCATTTGGTCTTTTTGTAGTGATTTTTCCGGATGTTTATATGAGTTGTTTTTGTATTTTTCAGGCTCATTGAGCATTTTGACCATGCTTAGTGCATGATTGCTTTGTATGTAAAACACGATTCTTATATATATATATATGTATATATTTGGATCTATATCTTGTTTATATCTAGAGTTTTTGTGGTTTATTTCCCATGTGTACACTAGATGTTTTTAGAATATTTGTTTTTATATGCTTTTCTTAAATGTATGCAATGGATGAAAAGTGATAATAAGTGTTGAGTAGAATGTTTCTCTTTATTTGTTTTTGTAATGCTTTGGTATGTGATGATGCAAAGATATTGTAGTACTAAAATTTTGGATTCTTTGGGAAATGTTCATTGCTTCTTTTTGTTTTGGAAAAACATGATGAAAATGTAGTTAAAATGACATGAACTTGCCCCATTCCTAACTCTATGCAACTAGTAAGATGCGAGGGCTCAATAATAAGAGTTGGGAAGGGTGCAAATTGTATGAGTTTGACTGAATGGAAATGATGAGAGAAAGACAAGGTATTGACATAAATAAAATTTATACCTATGTACTTACTCTTAATTGAAACTACTACATAGTTTAGATTGCAACTTACTTTCAAGTTTACCTAGACATAGATCCATGGATGGCAATTTGGTTGATAAAATCTGGTTTTGAGCATTTAATATCTTTAGAATTTGGATACTTAATTTCACCGAATACACTTTTTCTTTGCATTTTTAAAATACTAAGATTCATTAATTTACGTGAATGGACCCCCTACGCCCCCGCCCCATGCTACTAGTAAGTAATTATGGGCTTGTCACCGAAGTCAAGACATAGGCAAGTAAGGACGCTTCTTTCCTTTCTCAACCTTGCATCACTAGTAAGAGATGCAGGCTCATCACCAAGGTTTGGTGGGGCAAAGAAGTGTGTAAAATAAAAATATTCTATTTTGTTTAGTAGTTTTTATTCAATTTGGTTTCGATATTTCTGATTTGTGACTTTGGAGTATCCTTGTTTCAAAGATACGTAAGAGGGATATATGTGACACCAAGAAGCTTCTAGAACAGACCGTAGGTAAGAACAACTTAACCTAGTGTGACCAAGTATACGTGCCTTGGTATGGTTTTTGCTAAGGTTTTGTCTTTTGGATTGATGCGATGATTTTGAAACCATTTTGATGATATTATGAAAATTGAAGAGATATGATTTGAATGCTTTTGCCAATATTTTCAGAAGCTTGTAATAACTTGCTTAAGAATAAGTTCCTCAACCACAAAATTTACGAAATGAGTGAAAAAAATGAAACAACCGAGTGAATAATGAAAGGTAGGTAGATATAATATACAAATGGTGGTGTTGATGATTTAAGTGTAAACCCATTTAATATGTAAGGAATTGACATTTTCATTGAATTCTTCGCCTTCTAGTGTTCACAAGAGATACGCACTTTTTCCGTAGTCTTTCATGACTCGGTATGGGCCCAATAGCTTGGGCTGGAATTTCCTTCCTTCGCCGCTTTTCTTATCAATCCGGTTGTCTAGTCTCGTAACTAGGTCTCCTTGTATATTTCTCATTCGTAGGCCTTTTTGTTATATTACCGGTACATCCAAATATCATAGGCTTTGTGTCGTTGTTTATCATTTAGCCTAGCCACATCAAGGTTTTCTAGTTGAGAGAGGCATGCCTCTCTATAGGCTTCTTCTCCCAAAATCCCTTGTAATGAGATGCGGAGACGGCTATTTCGACCTCAAGCGGGAGAACTACTTCTACCTTGAATACTAATGAGAAAGGGGTTGCCCCTGTTGGTGTTCTTATTGAGGTTTAATGGGCCCACAAGGCCAGTATATTTTTAAATGCCAATCCTGTTTTTCTCCTTAAATGTTTTGAGGAGAATGGATTTTAACGTTGTTTTATTGCCTCAACTTGTCCATTGGCTTGGGGGTAATAAAGAGAGGTCATGTGATGGTTTATCTTGAATTTGCTGTATAACTCACGAACCTCATCATTTTTGAAGGATGTGCCATTATCTGAGATAATGACTTATGGGACACCGTACCTACAAATGATTTGATTCAGAATGAACTTAGTGATTACAGAACCTAGTACGGTGGTGAGAGGCATGGCCTCTACCCATTTAGTAAAATATTCCATGGCTGTGATTATAAAGTTGTGGCCATTTTTTGATGAGGGAGAGAATTTCCCTATCAAATCTAGGCCCCACGTGGAAAAGGGCCATGGGGTTGCGATTGGTTGCAGAGCTTGTGCTGGCATGTGAATCTCGTGGGAGAACTCTTGACATTTATGACACTTATGCACAAACTCTACTACATCATGTTCTAGAGTGGGCCAAAAATAGCCCATCTGATGTATTTTACGAGCAATGGCGTGGCCACCAAAGTGGCCTCCACATATCCCACTGTGGGATTTGTAAAGAATATTTTTAGATTCTTTTGTGTCAACACATCTTAAAAGCATTTCATCGAAGGATTTACGATAGAGCACCTATTCTAAATTAAAATATTTAATAGCAATAATGTGTAACCACCTTCTTTGTTGTGATGTGGCCCCTTCTAGGTACATGTGGTTCATGATGAAATTGATGATGTCAGTGTACCAAGGACATATAGAGATGGGGGCCTAGTTTTGACAAAATATATGCACTCATCAAGAAAGTCTAGATATACCAGATCACCTCCATCTAATGGATTTTCAACTAACTAGTCTACAATGATTTGTCCCTTAACAGACTTTTGGTTTAGAAATGTTAGTTCAAACTCACCCATTAGGGTTATGAAACATCTAGCCTTTTTAGATAAAGACCTTTACATGAGGAATGTTTTTAAGTGATCTATCTTTACAATGAACCTTGTTTCTTGATTCAACATGTAATGTCTTAAACATTTTGTTGTGAAAACTATGACAATGCATTCTCTTTCTTCCTATGTGTAACACATTTCATAATCGAGCAATGTCTAGCGAATGAACTAGACTCGCATGTTCCCATTTATCATTATCTTCCCGACCCAACATATAGGCTAGCGAGACATCGTAGCTCCAGCTCATGAATACAAGATGAAAGGATGATCTGGTCAGGAGGCATTAGCATGGGGAGACAACAAGAAGTGTTTAACTGCTTCGAAGGCTTCGTTGCATTCTTCTGTCCAATCAATAATATAGTCCTTCTTTAATAAATTGTTGATTAGATGAACAACAAAAATTAAGTCTGGGATGAACCTTCGAATTGCACCGAGTTTCCCAAGAAATGATCTGATACCAGACTCATCTGATGGTGGAATCATTTCAAGAAGAGCTTGTATTTTCTCTGGATTGACATCAATCCCTCGTGACGATATAATGTAGCCCAAAATCTTGCCTCTTGTCATGCCAAATACACATTTCTCTAGATTCAATGTGATGCCATATTTGATCAATCATGAGAGAATGATACAGAGTACTTCTGGGTGATCCCAACGCTTCTTGGCCTTGCAAACAAGTCATCTACGCAGGATTCCAAAATCTTATGAATAAGGTCATGGAATATGTATGTCATTGGCCATTGGTATGTAGCGCCAACATTCTTAAGACTGAATGGCATAACAGTGTAACAATAAGCTCCCCAAGGAGTTATAAATGTAGTCTTGTCTTGATCCTATTCAGATATTTTGATTTGATTATATCCAGAGAACCCACCCATGAGAGACAAAATCTCAAATCCAGCTATTGCATTAACAATGACATCGATGGATGGTAATGAGAAGTCATCTTTGGGGAAATCTTTATTAATGTCTCAAAATCCTATGTAAATACGTATCTTCCCATTATTTTTTAGAATAGGGACGGTATTAGATACCCATTGTGAATAGTCGACTGGTTTGATGAATCCCACTTGGAGAAGCTTCATTACTTCTTCTTTCACCATAAGAGCCACTTTTGGTTTCATTGGTCTCGACTTTTTCTTAATTTGCTTTGCATCTGGTTTGGTAACAAGATTGTGTACCATGATATGTGGATTGATTCCCATCATTTCTTTGTAATTAAATGTGAAAGCCTTTTTATGTTTCTTAAGGATCTGGGTGTGTATTTCTATCTCCTCCAGAGTTAACAAGGATCCCAACTTCAAGATCTTCGGTTCTTCCTCTATTCCAATATTTATGTCAATTGTTCCTTCGATTAAGGAAGTGTTGCCTTCTTCAAATTCAAGTGGGGCTGGAGGTAGTTCAAAACCTTCTCCATTCTCTACCTCGTAGATATTGAGATTCTTTTGCGGGGGAGATTCTATCATGGGATTTCCAAAATACGAAGAGGAATGTGGGATTAGGAAAAAATCTATTATGTGATGAGTAATATATAATTCCACATAGGAATTTAGATGTCCAAGAGTGACCCTATCACTATCAAAGTGATCTAGGATAGAAAACTCATTCTTATCTTCTATATGTGTCAAGATCAGGTTTGTTGGTATTTTTCACACCAATGGCTTAGTATGAAGTAATACCATGAAACTTGTATTTTCCAACTCACTGCTTGGAGTGAAATAGGAAGCTAAGGTTGATATTGAATCAATGATAAGGTTTTGTTCTTGTGGGATTGCTTTGATTGATATGAGTTGAATCCCTTGGTTAGATCTAACACCGCCATTTTATAGAGTTGTAAGTGTTCAACTCTAGTTTCATATACCTCAGATACTTGGTTTGCAACTAATTGTGAGTCTCCTAGTACCCTAATATTATCAATTCCTATTATCTTGGCTATGATGAGGATAAGGAGGAGGGCTTCGTATTCAGCCCCATTGTTTTTACATTCAAAGTTTAACTTAAAGGAAAAAGATAGGATCTTTCCCTCGGGAGAAGTAAAGATCACACCTGCCCTAGATCTGAAATGACATCTAGCTCTATCAAAGTGGAGAGTCCAATATTTGTTCAGAAAAATAGATGTTGGGACATTCTTCATGTCTACTTCCTTTACCTCGCTACTTCTACCATACAAACTTTGTCTACTCGTAAGGGATCCAGCCTCTAGGGTGCATCTCATACCCATGGAATCAAATGGTAGGATAATAGGTAGATCTTTCTCTAGTAACTCTACAATTTTTGTGGTAGTTCCTAATGATACCGTCTCTCTATGACGTTAGTCTCATTTTTGAGTGCTTGGAATTCCTTCAACTACATTCATAATTTCTAATTCTGTTGTAGGCATCAAATTTTCTTCCTGGTTTTCAATTGACTAGTTGTTAAGTTGATTCATTGGGAGTTTAAACTCGAGTGAATGCCTGGTCTCTTATTCAAATCTGCTAGGTGTATATCGAATGGTTTTAGGTCACCTTGTGCCACAAATATATTTCCCAGGTGTAAAAATATTATTTCCTGGAATAACGTGGAAGGGATTACCTTCATAAAATGTATCCTTGGTTGACCGAGAATCATATTATAGTTGGTTTCTTGATCTATAATATAAAATTTGGTGAGGACTGTCTTGGGTCCTAAGGTGACTTGTAACACTATAGTCCAAATTGAAGTGGCCTTGAGGCTATCATAACCCCTTAGAGTATTTCACATTATGGAACAATTTGTTTCTCCATATCCTAGCTTTTGAAGAAAAGTGAAGGGGACTATGTTAATCTGTTGCCCATCATCAATCACTACACGTTTAACATAATTATTGTAAACCCATACTTGCAAATGCAAGGTTGGGTTACCTCTATGTGTAATCTCGAAGTGTCTGTTGGAATTTTTTATATCAAATATAAATTCAAGATCCATATCCGGTTGCCTTGGAGGTTAGACGTCAAAGTCTACATGGTTTACTTGCATTTCAAGAGGAGTGATGTTAATTAGATGACGAAGAACCGATGCTACTAAGATAGCATCCCCGTGGCGAGAGTTCTTCAACAAATCCAAGAAGGAAATGTGAGAGAAGGTTTTTGTTAGGTCATTAATTAGATCGTAAGTGCCTATGGGTTTTACTAGTGTTTGTTGAATGTTGTCTAGTTCTAATGGGTAGGTTGGGACTGGTTGAGAAGAATAATCTTGTGTTCTTGTTATGGTTTCTACATGTAGCTTGGTATCTAACTCTACTAGACCAACTATCTTGGTTTGTGGTCAAGTTCCTAATTGGGGTGCGACCGGTGGATTTAATGAAGTTGAGGCTTCATGATCGTTATTTCCTATCATAACACCCTTGTTCATCCTATTTGGATCTAACCTGTTATTGTTAGAGTGATTTGGGAGAGGATCATTAAAAATATTGAGGGGTGCATTTTGAGGGGAAACTAATCCCGTATAAGTGTTTGGCGTGGGTAATGCAAAATTTGCTAAAAACATATCTATAAAGAGTTGTCTTTGGTCTTCTGGAAAATGTTGCATGAATTTATTGTAGTCGCAGAAAGTCCTAGTATCATGGCCTTGAATCTTTTGGAAACCATAATACAAGTTGGGATTATAGTTTTGAGGTTGTTGGTTTGAAACCTGTTGTGGTCCAAAACTCTGATTAGGTTGCTGGTTGTTAGAGTTAAAATTTTGAGGTTGTTGCTTTTGGTTTTGATTCTGATATCTAGTTGGGTTTTAGATTGGACCTTGTGTCTAGATTTTCTGTTGTTGTTGTTGTTGTCGTGATGGATGATTAAAATTCACCGTGTTGATTTTTGGAGTGAAGTTATTATTTCATTGATTTTTAATGGGTGGTGAAATGTTCATGACGCTTTTCCCTTTTAACTCAGGGTCTCGTGACTCCATCTATTGTAACCCCGTGGTTTTTGTTAAGGATCTTGGGTCCTTGATTGGTATTCCCGACATTAGGATAAGTTGTAGTGTTTTGATTAGGAGTGATTAATTTCTGTTTGTTCCATATGTCTTACGACCGCTATCTATTGCCGCTTAATTGATTCGGAGGGCACTCTTAAGTACTTCATCATAAGTCCTTAGTGGGAACTTCTATACTTCTTCCTTTATCTCTCTATTGAGAGAATGAAGGAATAAGTCACATAGTTCCATCTAATCCATGTTTAGAGCACTTGCTGATGAGTAGAGGACTATATGCCATCTTTGAATAAAATGGGCAGCAGATTCATTGTGTTCTTGTTTAATATGTAAGAATTCCCTGATCCTTGTTCTTAATAATTTGTTCATATCAAAAGCTTTGATAAATTTTGACACAAGTTATTTGAATGAGTGTATTGAGGCCTCAGGTATTCTATAATACCAATCAAGGGCAATACCCTCTAAGGTTTTAGGGAATATCTTAGCAACAACCACATCCCAAGGGAGCAATTCTCAAATGGTCGTGGCATAGGCCTTGATATGTGCATTTGGATCTCCATCCCCTTTGTATTTAGGAAAATCGACAAGAGATCTTGGAAGCATGATGCTTCGATACGGTGAAATATAGAGGTTCTTTCAAATATTTTGAGTAATTTCCTACCGCATAGGTTTCGACCATCGATGGTTCCTACTGGGGGGTGGAGTTGGAACGGGTTGTTGATATGGCATAGCATATGTATTTGCAGGGACATAAGGAAATCCCTATTGTTGAGAGAACATCCCGAGAGAGGAAAACATATCTCCTGTGGTGATTTAGAATAAATGTTTAATTAGGGAGGAGCATTGTTCGATATGGGTTATTTGGTGATAAACCAGAGGTATCATACTTTCAACTAGAGCAGCATTTGTAAACACAGCTTCTAGTTGTTGTTTGTTGTGGGTATTTATACGAATGTTGAGGAGGCATGTCTAACATGCCTATTCCTATGAGGAGGTCGACTTGGCTGGGATGATGTGGAAGGTTGGAAGTTACCGCTTGCCCCGAATATGAAGTTTGATTTGCTTGAGAAAGATCCAATCCTCTGACTCTCTCGACCAAAGTTGAGATGACCTCAATTGGTGATGGCCCAGTGTTTTTCCTTGATGGTTGTTGTGATACTCTTTGAGGTTGTAAAGGCATATGGTACCCTGCTATGAATTGATCATTACTCTGCCTAAGCTCACCAAGAGAAGTTTCCATTGGTGGAGGAATGGGGGTATTTTCTTGAAGCGGGGTATCGGGTTGTGTTTGCAAACTTCCTAGAGATGGATACATGTTTTGGAAGTATTGCTCATTTCGGCATGGCGTGGTGTGGATCCAAGAATGGGAGTGGATCTGATTGCCTACTGATTTGTGGTCTAAAAAAAACCCGAGGAGATGAAATGGATTCTCCAATAAACGTCATATTTTTAGAGCCTGAGGGCTTTGGTTGTTGCGTTTATGTGAGCTGATCTAGCTCCTCAATTTGGAATGAAGAACTAGAGCTATTTCTTTAAGGATTTTGTGATGACAAGTAGTTGCTTGAATAGTTGTCAGCCAATGCATAAAGTGAGGGTGATGGTTGTCTATTTGTTTTACCATAATATGCTTCAAGACCTAAGAGAGGTCTGCCATATGCGTCGTATCCTAACATATTCAATGGGTATATAAATTACCACAGAATAATGCAAATGAACAAAGATGGATAAAAGAAATGAAAATTAAAAGGGAGCAGCTTATTGTGTTTCACATCGGGTTCACCAATTTTTATGATAGAAAAGTGACATGCGAACATGAGAATCTACAAGTAGCCCTTCTTCGTACTCAACCTCCGGAGGTTGTCTTTGAGAAAGTTGGTACAAATGAGATATATGTGGGCATAGACAAACTAGTTGGGAAATCTTATATCCTCAACATGCAATAATGGGATCTGCAAGTCTAAGGCAAAGAAAGATCTCCTAACATGAATTGGTGTAATGGATCATTCAGATATAATAGCTGCTCGGAGGCTCCAATAAATTTTGAGCTCTGCTGAGATCCTATCTATTGGCTGTTGGATGCATAGAAAGTGACCTGTAGGTGCTTTGTGTATATTTCAACACAAGGTCATGAAAATGGTAGTGAGAGGTGTAGTGGATTAATAGGAAACTATGGGTGGTTTTCTGGTCTAACCTAGAATATATTAGCGTGATCGACTTATATGTTTAATGCGGAAAATTGTGTTATGATATCCGGTGGGAGTGGTGAGGATCTAAATACCAGCATATGTAAACTGGTGTCAATGTTTAACTGATTAGTAGGCCCGTTGGGTTGTGGGACCTGGGGATCATAACCATGAGTTTGTGGTTGTTATGGACCTGTTATGGTCATGTGAAGAATCAATCTCTTCTTTTGACTATCCAATAGTCATAAGATTTTTCATCTTCTATGTTTAATACTAGGAGTTGTGCAATCTTCTAAGAATACCTTATGGGTGTTCTGAAACTTGTATATGTAAACCTATGTCTATGTTAATGATAAGGTCTCCTACGTTTGGCTACGGAAGTAATGGATCACAACAAAATATTTTCTCTCTTTCGGGTTCTTGTATGGTCATGTAGATATCCTATCAAGGCAATCTATAGTTGGGTTGACTTGACTAGAATGCATACGCTTTATCGTCTTCAATATTCAATTCTCTCAAATGTTGACTAACTGCTTGTGGGTTTATTGACGTTTGAAAGACGTGAATTCTAAGACCTTGATCTATATCTCATTAATGTTGTGAAGATATTTGGTCAGGGTATTATCGGTTCGAATACATAATCCCTAGGATCTTTGGGTTCCATAATTGCCATGCAAGAGATAATTAGACTTTAACTTAAATAAGTAAACTAATTATGAAAATAAATCCACACTATGCTTATATTTATTTTTTCTATTTTCAAGGATGTGAATTTCAACGAAATTTAAAGAGTCATATTCTAATATATTTAGATAACGAACAATTAATCTAATAACAAATTAAAACAAGAAAGTTAGCCTAATGTAACTAATTTCCCATGCACTTGTGAATTTATCCTAAATATTAAACAACTAATTTAACTAAAAGACCTTCAACCTTACCTCATAAATGAGGAAGGAATCGAGCTTCTCGTAAACTATCATTCCCCACAACTTCCTTGCCAATATTGAAAGTGAGCTTTAACGAAATAAAATAATTTACTAATTTATTTGATATATTGTAGCTACAACTTCAACAATTCAAACCTGGAGTTTACTGAATGTTGGAAAATCTAGTTGTATCGTGAATTGTCCCCTCAAAGATGATCTCTTTATTCCTTCATGTTCTCATGAATCCGTAAGAGTGGGAATGTGACGATGGCATCAAAAGGAGATATTCGAATAGTGACAATGCCGACTTAGATTTAAACCGAATATGATGCAAGTAAAAGAGGGATAGTGCAAGTGAATAGAGCTTGACTATGCGATTCCTAGCAGGATTATTGCAGGGATACAACACAAATATACCGAGAATTCTAGGATCTACTTCTTGTGACAAAACAACAACCTACAACTCTAATATTATCAAATGAATTTTAATCTAGGACTGAAACTATCTTATGCTAAGCTGACTATGTTGAGAATAACAATGGAACAAAATGAAAGTATGAAGATCAAGTGATATCTAAATTAGAAAGGAAGAAAGGAGCCTTGAACTAAGAGGTTGAGAATTCAATTGAAATCTAAACCTATTGAACCTTATCGAAGAACTTTAGAATAGGCTAAATAATAAACAATAGAAAGAGAGGGGCCATTTTCTTGTAAACAAGCTTGGTATTTATAGCATTTGGATTTACAAGAGGGTAAGTTTGAATTGAACTCTTCTATTATAAACAAAGAGAAATTACTATTTACAAGGCGGCTAAATCATAAATGAAAAAAGAGTGGTTGAGAAATGCAAGTGCCACTTGATTTTACGTTGATGAAAGCACTAGAAAGTTCTAGAAAATTTGCATAGGATCGCCGCCTGTGCTTGGCAAAGGTGGTCCTAAAAATAATGACAAAAATGCAAGGAAAAGGGGGACAGGGTTTATAATGAAGCATGCAAAGGTCAGATAAGGTATTTTAGGATGCAAATGTATACTTGGCAAGCTTTCTAGATTCCAAACACCTTGCGAAGAGATCTGAATCATCATTGGGGTTTCTGTAACCTCTTGCTAATAGTACAATACCTATAATTTTTGGTACGTATAGTATCCTAGTGCCAACTTGATGCTAAGTTCAATGGGGAGCTCAATCTATGGTCAGCTCAGAAAAGAGCTCGTAAGTGAGTCGCAGTGGAAAGCTCGGAACATAGCTCGGGAGAGTCGGGGTCTCAACTCAGCTTAGAGGTTCGAGCTAAGGGAGACTAGGAGGAGTTTGAGCTAGTTGATGGAGCTCGATGGAAGAAAGGAGAGTCGGGTTTGGATAATGGCTTAGTCAATGCCATTCTTGAGTCAAAATTTCATATCTCACTTAACCGAGCTCGTTGATGTTGATGTAATGAGTTTAAGCTCATGTGAATGCATCATTATTGTGCTAGGTTAAGGAGATCACTCAGTGGAGAGCTCAAATGGATTTCGATGTATAAGCTCAACGGAGGGATTCATCAGAAAGTTCATTTGCGGAGGAAGGGAGCTCGATGGGAGCTTGGCAGCTCGGTGGAGACACTTCCCCCTCTTGCCAAGTGGGGATATTAGCATGGCATGCCATGATGGAAAGACACTCCATAGGTTCCCAAGGCCACGTTATCAAGTGGGAGGGTACAGAGTATTTTCCAAGTGGAACTTGGATGTTGGCAAGCCATTGTAGTAATCCCACACATGGGAGAAAATTTAGTATATTTCCAAAGTCGAATTTTGATGATGGTAAGCCAGGATAGTAATCCCATACTCAAGAAATTGATAGAGGAGTCTGAGTCTGTTTCCATAATATTGGGTGAGTCACCAGGAGATTCGAACCATGTTGGAGTGATTAACAAGAACATGCTCATGGAGAGGTTAGGTTATCAGTTAAACCATCTAGTGTGTGTGTGTGTGTAATGCATAATCAAGTAGATCTCACTCAATAATTGAGTTAATAGGAAACTTAGTATGACAGACCATTTCAAGGCATTGATCCCTTAATGTAACATAAGATGGAAATGAGAGATTAACATGTTGGAGAAGTTCAGTTGTTCCTGAAATTTCGGTGAAGAGCTCATTCGAATCACCATAACAAGTTATCGTGAAATATGCCCAATATCATGGTGTTGTGGTGATTCAGATCTCTTCTCGGGGCTTGTATGAAGTGAATAATCCCCATGACATAAAATCAGTTGGTGATTTTCTCATATGATGGTGAGCTCAAATGATGTCAGTGCTAAGTTCTAGTGAGTGGTACACATTGCAAAGAATTAAAAGGAATCTCACAAGAAGGGTTCACAATAACTGATAAATTTAGTTGAGTCCAAAGATGAGGAGCTTTCATCAATTTAATGAACCATGTATGTTTTCGAAGGAGGGTGTAGATCTCTTAGAAAGCAAGCTCATCACAAGTCACAAGATTAACGATGAAATCACAAGGAAGGATCAAGTCTCACAGGAGTGAGTTGAGGTTAAGTTTGTAGGAGTGCCTGTAATTTTGATCGAACTCACCATGGAATTCCACCTTGGAATTATAAATGAGCTCAAGGAGGCATGATGCATGAAAGCGGTGAGGTGGGCTCGAATAAGCCCGAGACATGGTTCACATTATAAAATGAATTTGGGAACTCAATAAATGGCTCCATAGTATAGGAACTCAGCTTGTTGAATGAGCTCAATTAGAAATGTAGGAATGCCATGGATTTGGCATAAGCTCACAAATAAGATTAGAAGACATGGAGGGGGTGACCCAAACATTGGTGAACTAAGCTTTCCAATCATCTCGATGCGTGGGGTCTCATCATGCAAAAATGTGGAGCTCATAGCCATGAGGAGCTCGATCATGGATTGTAATTGATGAGCTTATAGAAAGGGAAGACATGTTTTCCAAACTGATGAATGACATTTCAGGTGGAGAGCTCATGGAGCATGCATGGTAGGGATCGAGCCAAACTGGTGGAGGAAGCTCCTTTGAGCTCAACATGTTGAGAGATCAGGCTAATGAGATAGGTGAGTCACTCATGAATGATTCTTTGACAAGAACCGAGTTGAGCTTGATGATTTCAACTCATGGATGGCTCAGTGGTGAGACAAAGGTGAGATAAACATGGTGAGTGGTTAGATCGGTGCGAGAAAGAAAAATTGAAGACTACATGACACAAAAATGTGAAGCTTAATAAGCTGAACTTGGCTCACAAAGATATCTGTTAGGAGTTCATGTTGAGTCGCAATGTAGAGAGCTCAACATTGAGCATGCATGGGAGGTATCAGGTTTAAACTAAGGAGCTCAGGATGTTAAAGACTCATGCCCAGCTTGGAGCTCACGTGAATAGAAGGAGAAATTACATGGAGCCTAAATTGGTAGACTTTTGAAGAATAATCAAGTTTTGAATGTCAACCGAGCTCACTAGGAAGAGGCTAAGGAGAGTTCATGGATGAAGCTGAGTGAAAATGATAGAGTTCGATCAATTTCATGTTTCAATGCAAATCCAAGGATCTTGATTTGACAAGGAAGCTCGAGTTTGGGTTTCTCGTAGTAGTAGAATATGCAACAAAGGAGCTCAGATCAATAACACGGATAGCCAATTTGATGGAAGATCTCGATGGAGCTCGGCACACGAGTTCACCCGATAGATAAATCACTTGGAATAAGGCACATTAAGAATACAATAACTCGGTGGAGAGTTCAATTTTTGGGACAAGTTATTCAGACATGATGAATTCGAGCCAATCGAATGTAAGACACGAGTCTAGTGGGGATCCTGTGAGCCCGTCGATGTAAAAATAAATGTGAAGAGTGATTCGTGACTCGCTAAGGAATATGCCTAAGTTGCATGAGGTATTCTAGGGTAGTTTCGAGAATCTCATTCAAATTTTGATCTCAAACAAAGGACTCATCTCAGAGGCAAAGTGGAGCCGATGAAGATAAGTTCAACTTTCTCAATGAAGAACTCATTTTGGAGCTTAGTCACAGTGGAAAAAATAGAAGTGAGCTCGTAGGAGACAAAACTTGGTGATAAGCTCGGTGCTCAGTCAATTCACAAGGAGATGAAGGAGCTTAACACTAACTTGGTGAGTTTGGTCGGCGATCCAACCGCTTGAGTTGGTTCTTTTTGACCCATTTACATGGACTCCTCCTTTATCGCAAATCAATCCTAAAGGGGTCTTGTTGTCACCAAATCACTGCACCCCCGAATGGCCTAAGAATTAATCATGACATTCGGTGTGATTGGGACACATGGGATCACCTCTCAACTTATGGGACTTGGACACGAGGTGAACCTTTGGAGAAGGCTAGCTTCCTCTTCCTAAACTAAACATAACACTACTTCTGATGTAAGAAAGATGGCTAACTAGACCTATACTAACATTTCATGGGATTAGGGAGAGAGAATGCAAGGAAATAAAACCTATACTAGAAGTGGTGATGCACCGAATTAAGGGGTGTTCAACTTCCGGAAGGGTTAATGTGGGTAGGATGCATGCATCATTGCCCACCTTTACCTATTGCAACTTGGAAAGGGTAAAAATACCATAGATTAGAAACACACGTTCCTTCGGTAAACTTTAAACATACACAATAGAGAGATCGACTTTGATTTGATACACAAATAATTTATCAAAAGGATAATCACAAGCACATATCTAGTATCCACATATGTGATAATAATAATGTAACTCTTAATCAACAGGAGGAAAATAGTTTCTCACAATTGATGAGAAGTAATCACACTATTCTTTTCACAATATGAAACAAATAATCTGAAATAAAGGTAAATTAATCAAATAATGCTAAGGAATCACATTCACAAGGCATGTAATGATTAATCATTCAACACAATAAAACAGATTTTCAAGTGCAAGGAACAACTCTGAATATAATTAAAAGGTTTCAACAAATCTCTGAAAGCACTCTTCCAAGCTTGAAGAGTAACTTTCCTCAAAATCTCTCCAAAAATATGTCTCTCCTAAATAATGGAGAGCACTCCACTATTTATAAGTTCCTAGGTTAAGCCATTACAATTAGGCCTTCAACTAACATTTAACTAAAAATAGTAATGTCATTAATAAAAGGGAACAGGCTCCCATAAAAATAGCAAATTTTTTACAGAGGGTTGACCAAGTCAACCCTACAACTTTGACCATTTCTAGAGCTTGAACCTGTCCTTTCATGGCTGCTCAGCTTTGGCCTAGTTTGCCCTCCTCTCCTTTCTCTAGCATCTTTTTGTTGCCCTTCTTCCCATATGGCCATTTGGTGTCTAAACTTGAGAAAACGCTGATAATATCCCAAGTTTCTTCATCTCCAGTCCATATGCATACTTGGTTTACCACATCTACTATTTTATCTCTTTTTGATCCTCGTTGGCAACCTTCAAATCTTACTTACAAATTTCTTTAGTCTCCCTATGAATTTTGACATAGAACCAGTCGATCAATGGAGTCACTATTGAATTTTTGTAACATCATCATCCCACTTCACCAAGTCTTTGAAATTTTCTTTGATCTGATCCTCGGGAAGAGCATCGATATTCTCATTGAAAAACTTGTAGTGGGCATTGTCAAACTCTTCAGAGATATCATTGAGGGAATCTGTAATCTCTACCCATTTATCCTCCAATTTCTTAATTAGATCTTGTAGTACCTGACACCAGAATTCCATAGCCTTCTGATATTCAAACAATTTAGAGGCATCATCAATTACCTCTTCCTATAGAAGTAAGTTAGAATATTCCTCTCTTATGTCACTCCACATCACCAAGGTTAGATTCAAGTTATTATTATCCTTAGAGAAAGATTTTTCCATCTTAGCAATGGTGGTTTTTGTAACCTGTAAATCTGTAAATCTACATGGCTTCTTTAATCAAAGGGTTGGCCTCTGCAAGATCCTTTCCATCCATCCATCCATTCACCGTTCTCCCTTTACTGGCCTAGCTTCTCGAGCTCATGATAAGAGATATCATCTATTCTAGATGAAATTTGCATGACCGTAGTAGTTGAGATGTTAGTAGATGGAGTGGGCTGAGTTACTCTATGTAGTAACGTGGTGAGCTACTTGACCTTGGCCTTAAGCTCATATTTGGTAGCCTTTTCTTTGTCGTACTTCTCCAAAATGGCCCCAAGAGCAGTGTGTACATCTTGCTTGGCTCCTTCATGAGTGGCCTTTCCTAATGAGAACTTTGAGATCTCGGTAGTCCACTTTGTTGTTATAGTTTCTTTAGTTTTACCCTCAATAGGGGTAGCCACTTCTATCACATGCTATCCTGATGGATTAACTGGTAGAATTGATACAGTTCTTGGTATCTTGGCCTGTATTCTTGGTATGAACTCGAGAATGCTAAGATCTATCACATCTCCTAGAGGAAACTTTTTCTTTTTCTTGGGATTCTCATTTAAATGACCACTCTAGTATAGCTAGAGCTGAGGAAGATAGAGTAGTAGATCCAATACCTGAGGTACTAATTAGGGCAAGGTCACTAGAAATGACAGTTGATATCGGCATGATGTGGAAATGATGGAAGGTGTGGGTGTGAGGACAGGAAAAGGGATTGACAAAGCAATGTTGGGGGTTGAAACCGAAGAAAATGGGAGTGTCAAGGGAAGTGAAGATGAAATGGGTGACCCAATATTTTCCCCAGCTGATAAAACTGGAAGTGACAAAAATACCTGGGCCATAGAAGGAGATGGGAAAGAGGAAGTGGTGGAAGATGTAGAGGGAGCTGATATTGGGAGTCATAATGGAGGAAGGAGAATATGGGATGGATCCGAATGACACTAGGGAATCACTTACTTCCACAACTTCAAAGTGATGATTGGTACTATAGATGTTGTAATCGTAGGAGCAGGAGATCTAGACATATATGAGCCACCAACCACAAATGAGATCTTCTTTGGAATGGTAAGAACCCTCTGAGTCGACCTCTTTCCTTTTTTTGGTGTGGGTTGGTTTACTGGTGATGTAGACCCTATATTTGTAGGTTGATTTTCATCCTTGGGTGATATTCCCAAGGTAGCCAACCAACTAAAAGTTCTCCTTAGAATGGTCCTGCCCTCTCTCTCGGTATTGCTGCACTCTTCCACATACCAATCTACCCATGGCAAAGGTTGATTGACAACATCATCATCCCTGTATGATACATCTAGGACCTCATCATTATCCTGTAAGTCTTTTGGTACATCAGCCAATCCAAACTGTCATACTTCATCAAGAGTCACCTTTTGTAATCCCTTTTGCATATAATGTATTCGTCTCGACAATGGATCCATATGTATTCTAATTTTGGCATATGAGCACTAGACTTCCCTATCTCCCGAACTCACCCCAATAGTCAAAGTTATTTCATGGATGGAAGGTTTGTAGGGTTACATTAACCATTTCAGCATCCATGATTCTTGCCTTATGGATAGTTGGGCAATAATACTACCCAATTGTAACAGGAAATGCATTCTCACCTTGTGATGCTTGTTTTGGATTTTTGGTAATCAAACAACTGTCAAACCAATTACAAAAGAACCCACTTGTCAATGGGGCACTTTGGCAACATGTTGGGGGTGCTATGAAGCCCAAAATCGGAAGGTAGGTGAATTTGGGAAAATGAAGGTAGATTGCTCCCCATTCTCACACCCTCTTGGAAAACCTCATCGAAATTTGTTAATTATACAACTCCTTGTCGAAGTGATAGAGGACAACAACAAAGAAATCGTCATTGATTCTTCAAAAGTGCTTGCTCCCCTCATCTAGAGTAAGCTAGGGATAAAACTTGTATATCTCCAATGTGCTTTGTGAACACCCCCGGTATTCAATCCTTCATAATCTATCATAGTAGTAGCTACATACACTAGGAAATATGTCATGTAGAAGGATTTAGTTTCTGCCACCTTGCCCAACTGGTAGTGAATGTTGCTACTGATATGTTCACCCCATCGATAAACTCATCATTATTCTTGATAGTTGCTATGTACAAGAACATCCATTCTTGGAATTCCTTTGTAGAAGGAAGACCTGAAACTTTGCTCAAGAGTATAATGAGATCGTTGACCTCCTGAATGAAATCTGATCGATGTATAGTCTTGGGCAACTTGGAAAAATTCTTAGTCAGGTAGGACTTCATCATGACCTTTGAGCATACTTCTTGCTTTTTATCCCAATGCTCAACTACTATTTTAGGTGAGATAGTGGCGTAATCTTGTACTTCTGGAAGTTTAAATCAGTCTTCAAAGAAGTCCGGGTCCAGATGAATTACTACCATATTGTCACTATCCCTTATTGACATAGAATCTTCATCGTAGTGGATACTGCTGCTAGGAAAAATTTTGGGTACTACATGGATGCTTGATAACCAAAGTGGTAATGGAAAGACCACTATCGAAGATGACCTACATCCATGGTTTTTTATTTGGTGCTTTTAATCTTTTCTAGAACTTTGTAAGATCAATCGCCCGAGATCGGTGTCCCCGATATTTTCTAAATCAAAGGTTAAGAAGGACTAGGAGAAACTCCAAGAAATGTGTATTTCATCTTTCTTTCCCTTTAAATTAGAGGCGACATCAAACTCTGTGTTCTGGGAGTTTGAATGTTATAGAAATCCGAAAAACTGAGAGTAGGAAAAACTCAAAACCCGAACCAAAAAATTTTAAAAGAAAATAGTGGAAGAAATCTCCGAAATTTTTTTCCGAAGTCGGGGTCCCAAAAATATGAAATCTCTAATTCTCTCGAAAACTCAAGTCTAAATCTCTAAAAATACAAAGTCTAAATCTCCAAAAATCCAGTGGGGATGAGAGAGTTGGTACCTTTCTTCTCATTTCATTGACACAAGGTACCTGATGACTCCATCTCTCTGGATTTCATGGTTCATTACATCAACTAATGTGAAGGATTCACACAAGAGCTTCTTCAAGGTGGGATAATTATTTTCATATAGATTTTTCTTTGTTTCCCCCAAGAAGAAGGGGAAGAAACTTGTCGTACACCATCACCGCAGCTTTACCTCATAGAGGACATTAAACTCCTCCGAAGGAAATTACCTCCTACTAAGATACAACCAGTTTGTGAACGTCATGGTGGCCAATACTTTTCCTCCATTCAAGACCAAGTCCTTTGCTATTAGCACAAAGGGACACCATACCAAAGAGCCACCTTGAAAAGTTTACAATTTTTACTAGTGAGACTAATGTTTCACCATGGGAACACGTAATGGATGTGGCTAGCATCTATGTTGTACATAGTATTACAGAAGATAATGTGGTAGTTCGACTCCTTACTACTTTATTCAAGGGTAGGGCATTTCAATGGTTCTAGAGTCTAGCTTTTGGATCCATTTCCAATTGGAATGATTTAGGGACAAAGTTGTGTAGATAGTTTGAGGATAAAAGTCATAATCTTTCACTTATGGAGCAATTTCATACCATCAAGTGATATCCCTAGGAGTATATGAGCAACTTCAATCTCTTTGCTGACAGACTTGGAAATGGATCCCAACACTTGTAAGGCCATCCCTAGAAAGTGCATTTCTATATTACTTACAAGAATTGAATAGTGATGTCACCGTCATGATTTAATCCATGGGGGAATTATGATCCCCGACACTTACGAAGTGGTTGTACGAGCTGAAAATTGCCTAATTCAAGCAGGTAAAATTTCTCCTGACCTCCCATTCCTATTTGTGTAGAGTTCGTAGGACAACAACCACATTGACCCGATTCCAACAGCTTCTATTCCAAAGATCCATGCATGTGTCCAATGATTTGGCTGAAGTAAAGCCACTTTGTTACAAGCCTTCGAAATGAACTCATGGCCATGAAGAGGCATCAGTCCCAATATGCTTGCCCCTTTCAACCCCAATATCGACAAACCATTCTCCATTTCAGTGGAAACGGTCACCACAGAGCTAAGCCATCGCCCAAGCCGTGAATGTGAAGATTTTAAATTTCCGAATCCCTTAGCTGCTAGCTCATCTAGAGCCATAGGCCTAGTCCAAAACAACCTCATCCAAGACTATGAATGGTGCTACCCTTGTGCTCTACCCCATAATTAGAACCTCTACCCAACTAGAGTTTTGATTCAAGCTCTCATGGTCTAAGGAATTTCAAACCCATCTAACTCATCGATGAACCATCAATCTAAGATGGTCAAGAATAGATCACTGAGGAAACCACATTACTCGAATTGGCAAGTGATGATTTTTGTGGACCAAATACGACACATCCACAAGAGCGACAAATACACATTCTAAGAAGGGGGAGATAGATCCTCAAAATTCAACAACCGAGTAAAGAAGCCTCCAAAATTAAGCGGTACTTCCTTCACGTCCTTAAGCACAATCATTGGTAGATAAATATACAAGGAAGAAATTACTGAAACGTCTACCAATCAGCCTTCAAAGGGCGATGGACCTACAGGAATTACAGTGCCCAATAAACATTTCCCAAAGGAGGATTCTAGTGCTCAAAAGGTTATCAAAAAGTAGGAGCAATATAATTCAAGATTATGGAGCAGATGAAAAAGACTAATTTGAGTGTTACCATGTACAACGTGCTTTCAATTCACACAAGGGAATTTTTTTGCTAGAAGCTTTGAATAGATTTGATACTACTTTTAAAACCTCAAGCCATGGAGCATCCATAAGAAATGCTGATTTATGTTAGCCATAAGCAAAAAGGATTCCTAGGTCCAATAAGCCACCACCATTTTATATTTCTCTAATCATTGGCTATCATCTGGTTCATAATTGTATGATTAATTCTAGATCTAATAGTTCTGTCATTCCTAAATAGATTGCATATGTGTTAGGTATTTCAAATACCCCAATTTCAAAAGGAGTTGTCCAGTTGGATGGTACTGCAAATAAGATGGTTGGAATCATTAAGGATCTTCATCTTACTGTTCATTCATGTCCTAGCTTGTCGCTCACACAAGACATATTAGTTATTGACCTCCCTCCAATTTTTGCAATTTACTTGTCATGAGATTTCACTACCAAGATGGGTGGCTATTTATTGGCAGACTAGTCACATATGATCCTGAGAAATCGTTATGGGACGAAGGTAACTATAAGAGAAGAACCAATTTCTCTTACCCTTGTGAAACCATACACATCCAAACCCACGGATGGTAACTATGCCATTTGTGACCCGAGAGGAGATTGTAGACCATGAACCAACTACTCTTGTAAAAGAGGTGCCCAATGTAGTTTTGGATGAGGTAAGTATAGATCATCAATATGAACTGTATGTTGATTTATTGGCTAATGAAGAATTTGGTCTGTTGTTTTTAGATGAGACTAGATTGGGAACTTATTATATACATGAAGAAGGTATAACCATGCCTCAGTTGATTAAGATGCCCAAAGTGATTCTGAAGGACTATGGTAACTATTCTTCAATGGTTCAAGGAGTAAAAATGGATCTAGTGTAGGAGTCATGTTAATTTCTCCAGAAGGGGATAAATATTTCTCATCTTTTCGATTGTAGTTCAAATTGTCATTTAATAATGTTGCCGAGTATGACGCCCTTATACAAGGGTTGCAGCTAGCCTAATAAAGATGAATCGAATATCTGATCACTTTTAGTGATAGCGAATTGGTGGTTCATCAAGTAACAACCCACAGTGCATCAAAGAATGATCTCTTAAGATCATATAAGAATCGAGTTTGGGACCTAATAGAGGAGTTTGAAGCTTTCAGAATTCGTGTGGTTCCTAGAAATCAAAATCAAGATGTTGATAGGTTTACCACCATCGATCTTGATATGATATACCCGTGGATGTAATGAAGGAGGGGCGAGAAACAATCAAAATGGCTATTTGTCCCACAAGATACCGAGATGATGTAAGTAGTTGGAAAGTTTTTTATAGTGATGAGTAGATTGTTCTCTTTCTACAAAAAAGTAGAGTTCACCACCAAACATCAAGGTAAATTACAGGAATCCTATGGTGACCAGGTCATTCAGTTGAGAGGAAATAAATTACCAAAAGGCTTGGTCATGCTTGAATCTATCTTCAATTTGGATGACCAAGCCAAATGACAAAACACAAATATGGTGGTAAAAGAAGAATATTTTGAGGAAGTCGAGGTGGCCAATGAGAAATGTTTAAAGATTGGTAAGATATGCACTACTTAGGAAAAGGAAGCTTTCATTGAGTTGTGTCAGAATATCATGATATTTTTACATGGAGCTACAAAGACTTGCGTGGTTTTGACCCAAGCCTAGCTCAACACACGATTGAACTAGATCTGAACTCTAAGCCAGTTCATCAAAAACAAAGGCCAATCAATCCCAAGGTTGAGCCGCTAATGAGGAAAGAGCTAACCAAGATTATTGAATCTTGCATAATTTTTCCTATCAAAAATTCATCATGGGTAGCTAATTTAGTGCCCGTAATAAAAAGAACAGGAGATCTAGCTGCGTAGATTTCGTGGATCTCGAACCATGCCTCATTAAAAGATCACTACCCTCTTTCGTCAATGGAACAGATCATCCAAATGGTGGCGAGGAGATAAAAGGTTTTCTCTGTTGGATGGCTATTCAGGATACAATCAGATTTTGGTCTAAGAATCTGATCAATTCAAAACAGCTTTCACTACTAAGTGGGGCACGTATGCATACAACAAAATGCCATTCAGATTATCCAATGTAGTGGCTACTTTTCAAAGAGCCATGGACATGGCATTTAAAGGACTCATCAATGACATGATCCTTGTTTACCTTGATTATATAACTATTTATTCCAAATATGTTGAAGATCATATTACACATCTAAAGATATTTTTTCGTAATCCGTAGAGAGTTTGGGATCTCATTAAACTTCCAAAATGCATTTTCTCAAAGTGCGAAAGGAAATATATTGGGACATATTGTTTCAGCTAAAGGAATCTCAATCGAATCGCTAGGATTCAGTCGATTTTGTCTCTATCCCTCCCAAGTCACAAGAAGGGTCTCTAGAGCTTCCTTGGGAACTATAAACTTTGTTCGGAGATTCATTCCCCAATTTGCAGCATTAGCCAAGCTATTGACGGCCATGCTTAAAAATAACATTCCTTTCTCATGGACAAAGGAAGGGAGAGAAAGCTTTGAGGCTATCAAAACTACTATTTCCCAAGCTCCTACGCTGGTAAACCCCCATTTGAAAAAGATTTTATTCTCTATGCTTTTATAGGTCATGAGAGTATTTCAGGTATCCTCACTCAATGAATGATGATCTAATGGAGCAACCTATTGCCTTCTTTAGTCAGTCTCTCAAGGAATATGAGCTCAAGTATTCTTTTGTCGAAAAGAAATTCTTTACATTCATTCGAGCTCTGAAAAAGTTCAGGCATATGCTATCCAAAAAAAAGATACACTTGATGGTTTCTCCTTTGGGTGTTAAAGAGTTTTTGTTGAATAAAGAGATGAATGAGAAACGTCCTGGGTGGATCACGAAAGTAATGGAGTATGATGTATAGATCAAATTCACTGAACTTATCAGAGGCAAGGGGTTATGCCAGCAATTAGCTGTGTACATGGATATAAGAATGAGAAGGATGTTGCACTCCTCAACATTGATGAAGAAAATGGTCGATTGATTAGTTTACTAAAATGGAAGATTTCCTTCTCTCATGAGTATGTTCCCCAAATATGGATAAGATTCAATGACATACTTTCCATCTCTGGTCTATTCCATACATTGTGGTAGATGGCATTATTTTCTGAAAGGATTGGAACGCCTTTCTTTTACATTGCATCAAACCAAAACAAGTAAACAATATATTGGAAGAGTTTCACAATCAACCGTCAGAGGACATTACTCGGATGAGCTACTACCAAGATCGTGCGGGCTGGTTACTACCGACTGCACTTTTTCAAAGATGCCCGTTTTTGGGTAAGGAAATGTAAGGAATGTGCTCTTTTTGTAGGAAAATAGAAGTTGACAGCTCTCCCGTTGCATCCCATTCAGGTGGATCAACCCTTTGTTCAATGGGGGTTGAATTTTATTGGTATGATCAATCCTCCATCTAGTAAAGGAAATAAATGGGTCCTTACTATGATTTTTTTTTCACCGCTAGACGTAAGTAGTGGTCTTGAAGGAGAGCAATGAAAAAGTGGTCCTTGAATTCTTGGAGAGTATCATGACAAGGTTCGATGTTCCATTCATTATTATCTCTAACAATGCAACCGCATTTCTCGAGATGAAAATAACTGAATGGGCTATCAAGAATGGGGTCTATCTCAAGACTTCATCTAATTACTATCCACAGGGAAATGGGTTGGCCGAATCCAACAATAAGAACCTGATAAGGATCATCAAGCACATGATGGAGGCCAACAAATGGACCTGACATACATAACTTAAATTTACTCTATGGGAAGATAAAATAACACCTAAAAAGGCCATCGGGGTTTCACCTTTCATGCTCGTATATGGAAGGGAGGCAAAGTTGCCACTTTCTTTAGAAATGCCTTCCCTAGATTTGGCTTATCGGTGAGAAGTTGTGGAGGATGAAGCCTTAACAATGAGGTTTTCAGAACTCATGGAGCTAGAAGAGATTCAAAACACTATTATAAATACATCGATAGAGCATCAGGATCAGGTTAAGAAATCCTTTGACAAGAAAGCCTCTGATAGGTTGTTCAGGGAAGGGGATTTGGTTCTAAAATGGGATGAAGATTGTGCCAAACCAGGAAAGCACGCCAAGTTTGATGCTCTCTAGAGTGGGCCCTATGTCATTACAAGCTGCAAAGAGGCAAATTCATTTTTCCTATCCAAACTCAATGGAGAAGAATTGCCCATTCATGTGAACAGGATACACCTCAAATCTTGCTTTTGAGGAGGTTGCACCCTATACATTTTTTTATTTTCCTCCAAGTGCTCTGCACATAGTTTTGTTTCTTTTCTTTTTCTTGTGTGTTTTTTGTGTTTTGGTCTTAGTTTTTTAGACTCCTTTGCCCAATGTTTTTCTTAAGGCTACTGGTCTAGAAGCTTAGCAGCAAGCTTTCCCTAGAGATCGCAAAAAATGTTAACCATTTAACCTACCTTAAGGAAGGCTATATGTCAAAGTTATGTTTTTAGAAATCCTCACATAGTGAATTTTACTAAAGCCAAGAATCTAAAAATTTTCAATTTTCAGACTTCGGGGTTTTTCCCTTTTGGAGTTTTTAAAGCTAAATTTCAGAATTGCATTTGAGATTTTCTGAAGTTTGAAACTCGAAAGTCTAAAAATTTAGACTTTTGGGCTTTCAGAAATTTAGAACTTTTTGGATTTTTGTTTAAATATGACTCAGACTTCAAATCCAAAATTCTGAAAGTCCAAAATTTGGAGTTTTGGGTTTCAGGTTTTCGAAGTTCTCCGAGTCTTTTTAGGATTTTCACTTGTTTTTTTTTCAAAGTACGAAACTCTGAAAGTCCGAATTTTCAAACTTTCAGGTTTTTGGGTTTCAGACTTTTAGTTGCCAATTTATCCTTTTGCTTCCCTTTTTTTCGAAGTCCGAAATCCCAAATTTTCAGAATTTCAGGTTTTCAGGTTTTGGAACTTCGAGGTTCTAAGCATGATTAATTCTCACCTACCTTCATATGGATCGAATTTTTACCATTAATGTCAAGATTTCTATATAAACGCAGATTTTTACTTTTCATTTTTACCTGACACATTCACTCTGACATCTCATTCTTGTCCTTTTCGGCATCCTTTTCAAGGTATGTTTTTGGTTTTACTTTCTTTTGGTTTTTAGGTCTTTTCTCCCTTTTTCCCCCATTTGGGTTTCTTTTTGTTTTCCCTCTGTATTTTCTTGTGATGTCCTTCTTTTTCACCTTGTTTTGTTGTGGAGGTTTTCCAGGTTTTCAAGTATGGGGATCTTTCTAAGTCCCTCATACTTCCTCCTGTTTCCCAAAATCCACTTTGGTTTCTTAACACTTCTTTTTGTAGTTACTTCAGAGACCATTCAAAGATTCTTTTCGAGAAAATTCATTTCAGAGAATTCCTTCAAAAGATCACAAGGCAGGAAACTATTTCGAGCAACCTTTCAGCAAAAAATCTTCAAAAATTTTGGATTTTGGAATTTTGGAGAACTTCTGCATCGGAGATTTCTTTCAGACTTTCATAATTTCAGAGAAATAGTTTTTAGAGATTTCAGTTCCAAGTTTTTGGAGATTTCAGTTTTGAATTTTCAGAGATTTCGACTTCAAGTTTTTGGAGAATTAGAGATTTCAGATTTTTGGGACCCCTAACGTTGGAAATTTTTTTGAGATTTCTTCCACTATTTTCCTTCTGAATTTTTAGGTTTGGGTTTCCAAAGTTTTTCCTGCTCTAAGATTTTTGAATTTTCGTAACATTCAAACTCCTAGAACATAGGCTTGATGTCTGCCTCTACCTCAAAGGGGAAATAAAAGATGAAACACACATTTCTTGGAGTTTCTCCCCAGTCCTGCTTAACCTTTGATTTAGGAAATATCGGTGACACCGATCTCGGCATTGATCTTCCCGAGTTCTAGGAAAGATTAAAAGCCCCAAATAAAAATCCATGGATGCAAGCCATCTTCAATAGTGGTCTTGCCCTTGCTGCTAGTTTTCCCACATCTCGTGTAATGCCCAAAATTTGTCCTAGCAGCAACAACCCACTATAACAAGGATTCTATGTCAATAAGGGATATTGATGATAAGGTAGTAATCCGTCTAGACCCAGACTTCTTTAAAGACTTGTTTAAACTTCCGACGTACAAGATTATGCCACTATCTCACCTGAAATAGTAGTTGAGCACTGGGATAAAAGTAGGAAGTATGCTCAAAGGTCATGATGAAGTCCTACCTGACTAAGAAATTTTCCAAGTTGCCCAAGGGGTAAGTGCAACAAGTTGGGGGACAAAAAGGGGTCATAAGTGGACGTCATATTGCAAATAACAACATAATATCAACTTGTAGGGATTATTAGCAATGCATACACTAAAAATTAGAAAAACTTATATCAATATGAATCATAGCATCTGAATCTAGTTTCTAAACTACTAATTTTTAAAAAATTGGACAAGTTTAGCTATATTAAACACTCAAAATTCAATGACTTGGTATTTTTTTTTAAAACACCTATAAGATTATAGTCCGTTTTCCCATGATTTGGATGACCAAAAATTAATATATATTTTTTTCCTTTGGTGAGAAGTTATATGTCACTATCTATCTTGGGATATATTTTATTTTGTATTTTTTTGAGCAATATTTTATTTTTTATGATTTTTTCCATGAAAGTGGTCTAAAAACATAAAGAAAACAGAGCACTTTCTGTTTTCCTGCCATAACTTCATCAAAAAATATTGAAATCAAATAATTTTTTTTTTTGAACATGTATATAATTTCACCATGGTTGGGATGGTATAAGTTTTATCACATTCTAAGAAGTGAAACAAAATTTTCAGTCTTAAATGTAGACATAAACATTCATGGGAAAAAGTGTCTTAAAGACCTACTATTAGTAAAAATTATAAAATGATATTTATCCTATTCTATTCACTTTAAAATCAATATTTTTACAAAGCTAATAGTCTCCCTACTCTTTGGTACCATTTTTATGACATATTTTTTACTTTTTGGCATGGTTCAAGTCCACGGAAGACTAAATTTGATGTTTTGTTGTTTTTGAAGTAAAATTCAGGATTTGATGTCCACTTAATTGTCCCCCAACTTGTTGCACTTACCCCAACACTATACATCGATTAGATTTCATTCGTGAGGTCAAAGATCTCATAATACTCTTGAGCTGAGTTTCAGTCTTCCTTTTACAAAGGAATTCCAAGAATGAATGTTCTTTTACATAGTCATTATAAAGAAGAATGATGAGTTTATCGATGGGATGTGAACATATCGTAGCAACATTCACTACCAGTTGGGCAAGGTGGAAAAAAATAAATCTTTCTACATGACATCTTTCCTAGTGTATGCAGCTACTGCTATGAGAGATTATGCAGATTAAATGCTAGGGGTATTAGTAGCACATACTAGATATATGATTTTTATCCCTAACTTACTCTAGACGAGGGAGAAAGCACTTTCAAGAATCAACAACGCTTTCTTTGTTGTCGTCCTCTATCACTTCGACAAGGAGTTGTATAATCAATGGATTTCCGATGATGCTTTATAAGAGGTGCGAGAATGGGGAGCAATCTACCTTCAATTTCCCATATTCACCTACCTTTAGATTTTGGTCTTCATAGGTGCCCCCAACAAGTTACCAAGGTGCCCCACCGACAAGTGGGTTCTTCTAGAATTGGTTCGGTAGTTTTGGATTACCAAAAAATCCAAAACAAGCATCACAAGGTGGGAATGCATTTCCCTATTACAATTGGTAGGTATTCTTGCCCAACTATCCATAAGGCAAGAAACGTGGATGTTGAAATGGCTGAGGTAACCTTGTAGACCTTCCATCCATGAACTAACTTTGACTATTGGGGTAAGTTCGGGAGACAGGGAAGTCCAGTGCTCATATGCCACAATTAGAAGACATATGGATCCATTGTCAAGATGAATACATTGTGTGACAAAGGGATTAAAAAGGATTACTCTTGATGAAGTGCGGTAGTTTGGATTGGCTGATGTGCCAAAGGACTTACAGGATAATGATGAGGTCCTAGATGCATCATACAGGGATGATGATGTTGCCAATCAACCACTGCCATGGGTTGATTGGTATGTGGAAGAGTGTAGCAATACCAAAGAAAGGGCAGGGCCCATTCTAAGGAGAACTTTCAGTTGGTTGGCTACCTTGGGAATATCACCCAAGGGTGAAAATCAACCTACAAATATAGGGTCTACATCAGCAATAAACCAACCCACACCCACAAAAGGAAAGAGGTAGACTCAAAGGGTTCCTAGCATTCCAAGGAAGATCTCATTTGTGGTTGGTGACTCATCTTTGTCTAGATCTGCTACTCCTAGGATTACAACATCTGCAGCACTGAATCACCAAGTTGTGGAAGTAAGTGATTCCCCTAGTGTCATTTAGGATCCATCCCATCTTCCCCTTCCTCCATTCTCACTCCCAATATCATCTCCCTCCACATCTTCCACCACTTCCTCTTTCCCATCTCCTTCTATGGCTTAGGTATTTTAGTCACTTCTAGTTTTATCACTGGGGAAAACATTGGTGTTGATAAGAGAAAAAACTTAGCAGAAATTACACACGAGTCCGCATAGAAGAACAACACGGGAGCAAAGGCATGAAGGTATAGGAAGGCGTCACACATGGAGATGTAAAGTCAAACTTTTAGAACTTATTTGATTTTGGAGATCAGGTATATTCTTAGAAATTGGCGTGCAAGGAGCACACAAAGTGATGTCGAGACTTGCTTGCTACTCTTCGTGGAGAATCCTCATTTTAGAACATTAGAACAAGAATTTTTTTTTTTTTTTGAAAAGTGCTTTCTAGTTCTAAATACATAATTTAGAACTCACAGATCATAACAATCATTCTTATAATAGATAACCATATGCAGCTATAATGACTCGGTGTACCACCGATCTATTCATTCCATGACTCGGTGAACTACCGATCTATTCATGTGTATAATAGAGTTGGCGTTTTCATCTGAACACTTCACTCTTGCGGTTCTCTTCCCTAATCTGGGATTTCAGAATGCTCTATCCAAGGAACCTATCTGAATAATTGTTACCATCATTCATCGGCATCACGTCCCTTAGACTAGGTGACATAGGACAACGCAATCAGCAGCTTGCGATACTTTGGCCAAAGATTTGAAACATACTGTTCATGTCTCTTATTCCTTGACGGCATACTCATCAATCTGGAATACATCCTTCACCCCACTCCGATGTTATATAGAACATCTTATACTGACTTCTGTCAGTCTCCCCTGTCCCAAGTTTTCACTTAGGAATGGGTTAATATCATACTCACGTTATAAGGATGCTCTTGAAGACTAGGGGTAAGCTGACATACTGGGTCACCCACTGTTACCCCGTGTGTCAAGGTACCCCGAGTCTCAAAGGGCTGCCTCATAGCATGTCTATGGTCCTAACCGGTCCCAAAGGAAAATCTTGTTCGAGTTTTAGGTGTAAATCTTAACGATCAATGCAAAAGGGTGTTGCCATAAGTCACCTGCATTGTTGTATCCTCGAGAAGATCCTAATCTTCTCGAAGGTACAACCTTGCAGTTGTCATGTGTCAACATCCTACAATCTTGCCTCGAAAGATTTACATAACTTCAAGAAGTTACTTAAGTTGAGTTGAATTTGAATTAAAGGCCCTCCTAATTGGGTAGTCTTTTCCCAACCTAGAATTTCACACCTTTGAGTTGCCTTATGTAATTAAGTTCAATTTTCACAAGAGAAGTTTAATAAGATTTGTGACCTCGTCAAGGTGTCCATCGGTTCCTAATAATCTTATTTCCTCATAATAGGGCAATAGCCCTAAGTTCTCTCATAAGGAAGCTAACTAACCCATAAGGGTTCATATCAACCCTGAAGACTGAATATATCAGACTTATTGCCAATAAGACATGGTGAATTTAATCCATCCATTACATTTCTTTGACTTATAACATTATTAAGGATTAGTATAATGCTCATCGAGTTATAGCTACTTGTTAGGGCATAAATCAACCCCAACTTCCATAGAAATGCAGTGAACTAATTTTCATTTAGCCATATTCATATTATAAAAGAATTACTAGAAAACATGGAGTAATCAGTCACATAATTTTTACAAGGCTTACTTAGGGATTCCATTTAGATCCCATGGCGTAAAATAATAAAAATGCACTCTTATTCATCCAGACGCGAGAAGATCAACTCAACAATTAAGAACATAGCCATGTAAGAAACATTTCTCCATTTCTTTTAATCTCAACCTATACCATTACAATTTATGCACTAAGGCATATTTTAATACAATAAACATCAATAAAAGAACAACTTTCTTCCTATAGTACAATTAGAAAGATCCTGTCGTAATTCATCATAAAAATCAGATTAAACATTCTGAGCATCATATCAGATCTGCGTGCCTTTACCACTTACGATGACCATCTGCAAAAATTGCTAGCACAGGTCAGTTCAATGAATTGAGCATGATAAGCACTAATTCTTAAAACAATTGCATTCCACCAATTGTTTCCATTAAACAACCTGTTTAAATGAAATCATTTCATCAAACCTAAAACATGAATCACACTAATTAACCTTCTACCATACATGACTTTATAACATAACTTCATATTATAACTACCATATCAACTTAAATCTTTTCGGATGATTCATCTTATATTAGAGACTAAGAAGAAACAAAATGTATCTAAAATATCCATCCATCTGAAAACCAAGGACAGTAACAATCCAATAAAATTACTCCATTCAAGAATGAATTCTTACCAGTACGTGTATCCAACAGATGTGCATTTAACAATTCAAACAAGGATAGATTATAGCCTCTAGCAAGTTCAACTGATGAAATTCCTTTATACTCATTGCATTATTTCAATGACATTGATAAGTATACCAACTTCTACTACAATACTACTTTTATAAAGCAGGTAACTATATAACTCAAACAGGGTAATAATATAACCATAGATAAGGAAAGGAGACTTCGGTCCAGACTCAACTTACCACCCTCTCCTCATAAATTTGATAGTCTATTCATCTTATACCCCTACCATAGAGTTCTCATGGAGATACAAAAGAAGGAGCACTCATAATTTCCAGAAAGGGAGAGAATACTTTCCTATTCCAAAATCCTATATCAACATATACTTTACAACTTAAGAGAAAGAAACAGAGGCATTCAGATCTCCATTCCAAACAAGTTCAGGACTGTACCAACTTCCCAGGAGTAATGCATATACAATCGATCTTGAATTCAATTAGGGAAGAAGAGAAAGCAAGAAAATCAACACCCAAGTTTACCATTAGCTCCAATCTGGTAGAACTATTTAAAAGGTCGCCCTTAGATCCCTAGGGTCTTGCAATTGCATATTAACAAAAGCCACAAATTGTTATAAATGAAATACATATACGTTCAAATATCAGTCCACAATCTTGATCCAATTAAAATAGTCTACCCTTCACCCAGGACTCGAATCATTTTAGACTACGAGTTAGGGTAATGCTATCGTTACTCACCAATAGGTTACACTAACTATTTACACTTTGGATAATTTGTTATTGCGTTCAAGGATACCAAACAAATAGCACTTCCAGTGTTAATAGATGAATTCTATTGACAGATTTCAAGGTCACTACAGCAACATCAACACAATCATTCATATTCTAATATAAAAACTAATTTCCATTCGTGCAGACCTAAGATCACCCACAAATTGTTAGGGAACAGGGTTCATCAAGTAAATTTTCACTGGGTCACAACTGTGTTCTAATATCCAAGTAAAAATCATAAAGAAAACAACAACTACACCAAATATTTCATCACTTACAGAACCCATAATCAATGACCATCCAGACCCTTTTCAACAGAGGTACAGGCTTGTATTCAAACATATTTCTTACGCATGCGACTAAACCAGTCGAGCTCTATAGAAGGAACTACAGTTTCATCACAATCCAACTATATATTCACCTGAAGCTGTCAAGCAATAAAAGAGCTCATACGGCTAAGCAATAATCAATAAACCAACCAAATTAGACACAACAATTCTTTCCGTGTCATTCTCCAAACATGAAATCATCCAACACAACGTCTAACATGGTACAGTTTGGAAACTCATTACCTCAGTCGAACAAAGAGACATAAAACACGTCTACAGAAGATGATACACATATAGTATTCACAGCAAGGTGAGAAAAAAAAAAAGAAGTAGATTCAACATGGTCTACGTATAACCAAGGATTCCCAATTCAACAAGAAAAGAAGAAAACAATACTTGCTATCAACCAAGCCGACTTGTACAAAAAAATCATCTGAATAGAGTTGTTCTAATGAAAGCATTTAAAGGAAAGCAATATTTTTAAAAGTTAGGGCCTATCATGCCTGATAGTGTCACTTAAAAATTTGAAGGAGACCTCTGAATGTGCTCGCACCTTCTCTTCTTCTTCCACGAAAGATTAAACAACAATAAATTGTTACCTCCATGCCTTATATACTTCCCCGACAGAGAAGGAAGCTAGAAACTCTCAAAGTTGCCATGCAACACAGAGTAGATGGCTGGTTCACGAACCAGTGCTCAAGCAGAGTGAAAAACGGAATGCATGGAAAACCAAACAACCAAACAATATTCCTCTTGCATGCCTTCCCAAGCAATCCACGCTCGGGAACCAAAGTTCATTAATTGCATTAACTTCCATCCTCCCGCCTATTTTCCATTGCCACCGACCGCCAAAATTGGTGATCGCCACAAGAAAACAAACAAACATTCCCATCCTTGGTGATACTACCACGTCAAGTTATATTAGCCATTTGTAACCTCCGCCAAACCTGACAGCACTCCAAGTCCTTCAACCTTATCCCCCTCTTAAATGCCATGGAAACCACCACCCATGACTCGCGACCCTTCTTAGTTCCCCCTCCCTTCTTAGCATTAGTTAAGATAGGTTAGAAACTTAGGCTAGCTCATAGGGTATGACATTAGTCTCACTTCCATAGCACTAGGTGTAGTTAACCCTTAGGAGCATTAAGCTCATAGTTTAGGGCTAGGTTAGATTAGAAATTATTTTAACCAATAGGTTATAGTTTAGGTTGAGACTATTAACCTTAACGAATCTAGTCTAGGTCCCCAAAATAGGACCAATCAGTGTTAGAGTCCATACCGGATAAACATTCCTGTAAGGAGTCTATTTGGCATCAATAAATTAAGCTTTTGGTATAAACATAAACATCTTACCTGGCTTAAGGTCCAGCCTTCTGATGTTACGATATCTGGAACCAAATTCCATTTATCATGATCAGCCTGAGTTAAACTCCGGGATTGATCATTCAAAACTCATTCAGACCTTGTAACTTTCATAAGGTCAATAAATTTTGTTCATCCTTAATAAACTTAAAACATTCCTTGGATCAATGCAACTGATCCAAGGCTGAGTCACAAAGGTGGATAAATCCCCAATTCATCCAAAAATCAGGTTGAGAACTCAAATGCAAGAATGAAAGAAACAAAAGAGTCCAAGCATATTCCGGCTCAGTCAAAGATCTTCAAGAGCAAAGAGGATACAATCCATATCAAGCATGACTTCCCAAAACCAAAGGAACATGTCCTTATATAGAAGAAATCATTTATCAATACTTGAATGCTCTGGAGAAAGTAACAACAGTTCGGGTGTTACATGCTTCCCTCCTAAAAGATTCATCGTCCCGATGATTACATCCCTTGATTTACCTTCAGGTCAATCAATTCATTGGTTCACAAAACAAATTACTATTTTCAACTCGAATAGTTCCAGAAATCAATAACACGATACAATTTATTCAACCTGATAATGTTTGCCCCAAAGATGGCTTACATAAAGACATGAAAAGATAAATCCATAATAATTATATATATATATATATATATATATTTTTATTTTTAGTCAACAGATTCCATTCTATTCAAAAAGAAAGGGAAAAGCAATTTTCATCTCTTCCATATTTTCCCAAGTTGCACTTTCTTCGTTATTAAACTGGTCCCACTGGACCTTACATTGCCGTATTTCACGATTTCTCAAATGCAATTGGTGAGTTTCCAGCACTCGTGTGGGTTTAACCATGATTATTCCTGGTCTTGGACCTGCAAGGAATTCCAATTTAAAACATGTGACAAGTCTGAAACGTATTTCTTAAGCAAAGAAATATGGAAAACATCATGCATGCGAGACAAAGCAGGTGGTAATGCTAATCGGTAAGCTACATGATTGATTACTTTGACAATTTTGAAAGGTCCCACATAACGAGGTGACAACTTGGCAGCCTTGCCAAAAGTTATAGAACTCTTTCTGGTTTAACATGAAGAAAAACCTTTTCACCAAGTTCAAACTTTCGATCAACCCGCTTTAGGTCAGCATAGCTCTTCTACCTATCTGCTGCTTCTTTCAATCATTCACGAATCATTTTAACTTGTTGTTCCATTTCAGTGAGGATTTCTGGTCCAATTACCACTCTATCCTCAATACTATCCCAACTAACAGGGGTTCTACACTTTCTTCCATAAAGTGCCTCAAAAGGTGCCATTTTAAGAGAAGAGTGATATGTATTGTTGTATGTAAACTCAACTAATGGGAGATATTCTTCCCATTTATACTGTTGATCCATGCAATACATTCGTAACATATCTTCCAACACCTGATTTACTCTCTCAGTTTGTCCATCCGTTTCTGGATGATATGCAGAACTGAAGTTTAGTTTAGTTCCAAGAGTTGTATTAAGCGTTTGCCAAAATCTTGATGTCATTCTAGGATCCCTGTCAGATATAATCAATTCTGGTACTCCATGTAACCTAAAAATTTCATGCACAAATCTTTTGGCTAACACTAGGAGAATCATCCTTTAGATTTCCAGTGATGAAATGAGCTACCTTTGTTAGTTTGTCTACAACTACCAAGATAACATCATGTTTATTTCTCAACATAGGCAGCCCTTGTACAAAATCCATGCTTATTACTTGCCATTTATACTGCGGTATGCTATGGGGATATAATAGACCAGCAGGGTGCATGTGTTCCGCCTTAACCCACTGACATTCCAAAAAATGAGTCACAAAATCAATAACTTCCTTTTTCATTCCTTTCCAGAAGTATTGTTGTTTTAGATCAGCAAGCATTTTAGTAATACCCGGGTGTCCAGAAAAGGTGAATTATGAAATTCAACTAACAATTTCTTTCTCAAATCATTTAGCAAAGGTACGTATACTCTGTTTTCATAACGTAAGATTCCTTCATTATCAAAATGAAAACCTTTATACCTTTCATCTTTTGGTTCTGCAGCAAGTGCTGCTTTTACTTGCTGAAAGTATATATCAGATTCTGAGGCACTTTTTACCTCATCTTTAAACTAAGTTCTTAATGTTATAAGAGCAGAAATGTGCTTCCTACGACTTAGAGCATCTCTTTACTCTATTCTCTTTTCCTTTGATGTAGCTAATATCAAAATCATATTGAGACAAAAACTCTAACCACCTTCGTTGTCTTGCATTTAGATTAGGCTGAGTGAAAATATATTTCAGCCCTAAATGATCAGTTTTCAACTCAAAAGGTTTCCCAAGTAAATAGTGTCTCCAAACTTGAAGTGCATGAACAATTGCAGCAAGCTCTAAATCATGAGGGGCATAATTCAGCTCATGTAACTTAAGTTTTCTACTTTCATATGCTATGACTTGATTATTTTGTAACAAAACACCTCCAAGGCCTTCCCCAGAAGCATCCGTTACAACATTAAAGTCTCCATTAGGGTCCGGTACAGCTAATATAGGTGCTTGAAGTCAACTGACTTTTCAAACTTTTAAAAGTAGTTTCACACTTATCATTCCAAATAAATTTCCTATCCTTCTTCTGTAATGAAGTTATCGGTGCAGCCACTTTAGAAAAATCCTTAACAAATTTTCTATAATAACCAGCAAGGCCCATGAAGCTTCTTACTTCGTGTACATTCTTTGGTGCAGGCCACTCGGTTATTGCCACTATTTTTGAAGGATCTACTGCAATTCCTTCTTTACTAATGACATGACCCAAATAGTGAACTTCAGTATCAAAGAAAGAACATTTGGATAACTTACCGTATAACTTTCTTTTTCTCAAAATTTCCAAAACTATCTTCAAATGCTCATTGTGCTCTTCAACACTTTTAGAATATATGAGAATATCATCTAAGAATACAAGCACAAACTTGTCCAAATATTCTTGAAAGATATTATTCATTAAGTTCATAAAAGTTGCGGGTGCATTAGTTAATCCAAAGGGTAAAACCGTGAATTCATAATGTCCGTACCTTGTTCGGAAAGTTGTTTTATGAATATCTTCTTCCTTAATTCTTAATTGATGGTACCCAGATCAAAGATCTATCTTGGAATAAACCGATGCTCCACGCATCTGATCAAATAGATCATCAATTCTTGGAAGTGGGTATCTATTCTTGATTGTTTCTTTGTTTAACATCCGATAATCAATACACAGTCTAAGTGTTCCATCTTTCTTCTTCACAAATATTACTGGCGCTCCCCAAGGTGAAACACTTGGCCTAATCAAACCTTTAGACAAAAGTTCTTGCAATTGTGCCTTAAGCTCGACTAACTCTGTAGTAGTCATCCGATAAGGTGCTTTAGAAATGGGTTCCGTCCCTGGTTTGATTTCAATGGTGAAGTCAAATTCCCTTTTGGGTGGTAAACTTGGTAATTCCTCCGGAAATACATCCTTGAAACTTTGCAACAGTGGGTATCGTTTCATGGAATCACCGTCTTCTTCGCAAATTTAGATATCTTTACTGCATATAAGGTACATCCTTTGTTTTTAGCCTTTTTAAGTTGCATAGCTGACAGTTTTCTAACTAAAATTTCCCATTTCACACCTTGAATTTCTGTTGTTTTCAGCCGATCATCTAAACATCTTATATTCTTTTCAAAGTAGTCTACTTTTGCTTTATGATCAGCTAACCAATTGACATGCGATGACAACGTCATAGGATCCCAAAGGTGCAACATAGAGGTCAACTTCCGTGGAAAAGTTAGGTAAGTCAAGGACTGCCCCAAAAAGACACATACTCACTGTATGAACAAAGTTATTACCATACTGTACAGTCCAAGATTTATCCATTTTTCCAGCTTTTCTTTTAAGTTTAGAAGTGAGTTTACTAGAAATAAAACATTCAGTAGCTCCTGTATCAAAAAGAATAGTGACAGGTATGCCAAATAACTTACCCGGAACTTCTATAGGTGTCACTTGCTTTTCAGCTTGCTTGTCTGCTACTGCAGCATGTATCTTATGCTGCTGATTACGATCATCCTTCTTCAAAGGGCACTAATTTGCGTAGTGATCTTTGCCACAATTATAGCAGCCTCCTACAGGTCCCTTTTTAGGCTCAAAATTACTTCTAGCCTTAAAATTATCACGTTGTCCTCCATAGGGCTTCTGCCCATTGTTATAATTCTTGGCAAAACTATCCCTTACATTTCCAGCAGGCTTATTCGCTGTCGTTTTCTTATTATTATCCACTGAAACTTACTTCTGTTTCCAAACTTTTCCATGGCCCCTTCTTGGGTGCAAGTGAAGTTGAAGAAGGGTTTGTAACCTTCTTCTGCACTTCCTCTTTATGAGCAGAAATAGCCTTTAATTTCTGTTCTTGCCTTATGGCTTTTTCAACAACCCCTTCCATAGTGGTTGGGCTGTGAACATCGACCTCTCCTCCTATCATGGATTTAGTCCCATGATGAATTTCCATATTCTAAACTTCTCGTCAGTTTGATACTGCGGTACGTACTTGAGAAGTTTCGTAAACCACTCCCAGTATTCAGTTACAGTTAGCTTTCCTTGAACTAAGTTCTGGAATTCTGTCATTTTCTGATCATAGAAAAGTTGTGGCAGCCAACGTTGCCTAAAATAGCCTTTAAATTGATCCCAAGTGATGTTGGTCTCATCAATATTTAGCTCAGCTTTACGGCTGTCCCACCATGAAGATGCTTCATGGGAAAGCTGATAGGCTCCCCAAATAGCTTTGGTTTCCTCCGAGAAGTTTCTTATTGCAAAGTACTTCTCCATTTCGCTGAGCCAGTTCTCAGCTCCATCTCCTAATGTGGTGCCATCATATTTAGGTGGACTTATCCTTTTTATATCATTAGTGAGTTCCGCTGCCAACCTGGCCTTTTTGTTTTCTAGTTGGACAGGTACATTTCCAGTGTTATTACCAACACCCATATCGGGGTTGTCCTCAGGAGGTAGCTGATTGTTGTTACCAGCTTCATCATCCTCCTCATTTCCCATTACTTGTTGTTCAAGTACAGCCAAACGATCTCTTGTGTCCAATAGGGCAGCAAGGATCTCATCAAGCTTTTGGGTTGTTGCCACCCCTCCCTCTAGTGGAGCATTATTCGCAACGTTCCCCTTGTTCTAACCATTTTTTGTTACAAGAAAATTTAGGTTTTTATCAGATTATGGACACAATAGGTCCAAGAGCTGCAACCTTCAGCTCTGATACCAAGATGTAACATCCTCATTTTAGAACATTAGAACAAGATTTTTTTTTTTTTTGAAAAGTGCTTTCTAGTTCTAAATACATAATTTAGAACTCACAGATCATAACAATCATTCTTATAATAGATAACCATATGCAACTGTAATGACTCGGTGTACCACCGATCTATTCATTCCATGACTCGGTGAACTACCGATCTATTCATGTGTATAATAGAGTTGGCGTTTTCATCTGAACACTTCACTCTTGTGGTTCTCTTCCCTAATATGGGATTTCAGAATGCTCTTGTCCAAGGAACCTATCTGAATAATTGTTACCATCATTCATCGGCATCACGTCCCTTAGACTAGGTGACATAGGACAACGCAATCAGCAGCTTGCGATACTTTGGCCAAAGATTTGAAACATACTGTTCATGTCTCTTATTCCTTGACGGCATACTCATCAATCTGGAATACGTCCTTCACCCCACTCTGATGTTATATAGAACATCTTATACTAACTTCTGTCAGTCTCCCCTGTCCCAAGTTTTCACTTAGGAATGGGTTAACATCATACTCACGTTATAAGGATGCTCTTGAAGACTAGGGGTAAGCTGACATACTGGGTCACCCACTGTTACCCCATGTGTCAAGGTACCCCGAGTCTCAAAGGGCTGCCTCATAGCATGTCTATGGTCCTAACCGGTCCCAAAGGAAAATCTTGTTCGAGTTTCAGGTGTAAATCTTAACGATCAATGCAAAAGGGTGTTGCCATAAGTCACCTGCATTGTTGTATCCTCGAGAAGATCCTAATCTTCTCGAAGGTACAACCTTGCAGTTGTCATGTGTCAACATCCTACAATACTACCTCGGAAAGATTTACATAACTTCAAGAAGTTACTTAAGTTGAGTTGAATTTGAATTAAAGGCCCTCCTAACTGGGTAGTCTTTTCCCAACCCAGAATTTCACACCTTTGAGTTGCCTTATGTAATTAAGTTCAATTTTCACAGAGAGAAGTTTAATAAGATTTGTGACCTCGTCAAGGTGTCCATCGGTTCCTAATAATCTTATTTCCTCATAATAGGGCAATAGCCCTAAGTTCTCTCATAAGGAAGCTAACTAACCCGTAAGGGTTCATATCAACCCTGAAGACTGAATATATCAGACTTATTGCCAATAAGACATGGTGAATTTAATCCATCCATTACATTGCTTTGACTTATAACATTATTAAGGATTAGTATAATGCTCATCGAGTTATAGCTACTTGTTAGGGCATAAATCAACCCCAACTTCCATAGAAATGCAGTGAACTAATTTTCATTTAGCCATATTCATATTATAAAAGAATTACTAGCAAACATGGAGTAATCAGTCACATAATTTTTACAAGGCTTACTTAGGGATTCCATTTAGATCCCATGGCGTAAAATAATAAAAATGCACTCTTATTCATCCAGACGCGAGAAGATCAACTCAACAATTAAGAACATAGCCATGTAAGAAACATTTCTCCATTTCTTTTAATCTCAACCTATACCATTACAATTTATGCACTAAGGCATATTTTAATACAATAAACATCAATAAAAGAACAACTTTCTTCCTATAGTACAATTAGAAAGATCCTGTCGTAATTCATCATAAAAATCAGATTAAACATTCTGAGCATCATATCAGATCTGCGTGCCTTTACCACTTACGATGACCATCTACAAAAATTGCTAGCACAGGTCAGTTCAGTGAACTGAGCATGATAAGCACTAATTCTTAAAACAATTGCATTCCACCAATTGTTTCCATTAAACAACCTGTTTAAATGAAATCATTTCATCAAACCTAAAAACGTGAATCACACTAATTAACCTTCTACCATACATGACTTTATAACATAACTTCATATTATAACTACCATATCAACTTTAATCTTTTCGGATGATTCATCTTATATTAGAGACTAAGAAGAAACAAAATGAATCTAAAATATCCATCCATCTAAAACCAAGGACAGTAACAATCCAATAAAATTACTCCATTCAAGAATGAATTCTTACCAGTACGTGTATCCAACAGATGTGCATTTAACAATTCAAACAAAGATAGATTATAGCCTCTAGCAAGTTCAACTGATGAAATTCCTTTATACTCATTGCATTATTTCAATGACATTGATAAGTATACCAACTTCTACTACAATACTACTTTTATAAAGCAGGTAACTGTATAACTCAAACAGGGTAATAATATAACCGTAGATAAGGAAAGGAGACTTCGGTCAAGACTCAAGCACTTACCACCCTCTCCTCATAAATTTGACAGTCTATTCATCTTATACCCCTACCGTAGAGTTCTCATGGAGATACAAAAGAAGGGAGCACTCATAATTTCCAGAAAGGGAGAGAATACTTTCGTATTCCAAAATCCTATATCAACATATACTTTACAACTTAAGAGAAAGAAACAGAGGCATTCAGATCTCCATTCCAAACAAGTTCAGGACTGTACCAACTTCCCAGGAGTAATGCATATACAATCGATCTTGAATTCAATTAGGGAAGAAGAGAAAGCAAGAAAATCAACACCCAAGTTTACCATTAGCTCCAATCTGGTAGAACTGTTTAAAAGGTCACCCTTAGATCCCTAGGGTCTTGCAATTGCATATTAACAAAAGCCACAGATTGTTATAAATGAAATACATATACGTTCAAATATCACCACAATCCTGATCCAATTAAAACAGTCTACCCTTCACCCAGGACTCGAATCATTTTAGACTACGAGTTAGGGTAACTACTATCGTTACTCACCAATAGGTTACACTAACTATTTACACTTTGGATAATTTGTTATTGCATTCAAGGATACCAAACAAATAGCACTTCCAGTGTTAATAGATGAATTCTATTGACAGATTTCAAGGTCACTACAGGCAACATCAACACAGTCATTCATATTCTAATATAAAAACTAATTTCCATTCATGCAGACCTAAGATCACCCACAAATTGTTAGGGAACAGGGTTCATCAAGTAAATTTTCACTGGGTCACAACTGTGTTCTAATATCCAAGTAAAAATCATAAAGAAAACAACAGCTACACCAAATATTTCATCACTTACAGAACCCATAATCAATGACCATCCAGACCCTTTTCAACAGAGGTACAGGCTTGTATTCAAACATATTTCTTACGCATGCGACTAAACCAATCGAGCTCTATAGAAGGAACTACAGTTTCATCACAATCCAACTATATATTCACCTGAAGCTGTCAAGCAATAAAAGAGCTCATACGGCTAAGCAATAATCAATAAACCAACCAAATTAGACACAACAATTCTTTCCGTGTCATTCTCCAAACATGAAATCATCCAACACAACGTCTAACATGGTACAGTTTGGAAACTCATTACCTCAGTCGAACAAAGAGACATAAAACACGTCTACAAAAGATGATACACATATAGTATTCACAGCAAGGTGAGAAAAAAAAAAGAAACAGATTCAACATGGTCTACGTATAACCAAGGATTCCCAATTCAACAAGAAAAGAAGAAAACCAATACTTGCTATCAGCCAAGCCGACTGTACAAAAATCATCTGAACAGAGTTGTTCTAATGAAAGCATTTAAAGGAAAGCAAGATTTTTAAAAGTTAGGGCCTATCATGCCTGATAGTGTCACTTAAAAATTCGAAGAAGACCTCTGAATGTGCTCACACCTTCTCTTCTTCTTCCACGAAAGATTAAACAACAATAAATTGTTACCTCCATGCCTTATATACTTCCCCCGATAGAGAAGGAAGCTAGAAACTCTCAAAGTTGCCATGCAACACAGAGTAGATGGCTGGTTCACAGAACCAGTGCTCAAGCAGAGCGAAAAAAAGGAATGCATGGAAAACCAAACAACCAAACAATATTCCTCTTGCATGCCTTCCCAAGCAATCCATGCTCGGGAACCAAAGTTCATTAATTACATTAACTTCCATCCTCCCGCCTATTTTCCATTGCCACCGACCGCCAAAATTGGTGATCGCCACAAGAAAACAAACAAACATTCCCATCCTTGGTGATACTGCCACGTCAGGTTATATTAGCCGTTTGTAACCTCCACCAAACCTGACAGCACTCCAAGTCCTTCAACCTTATCCCCTTCTTAAATGCCATGGAAACCACCGCCCATGACTCGCGACCCTTCTTAGTTCCCCCTCCCTTCTTAGCATTAGTTAAGATAGGTTAGAAACTTAGGCTAGCTCATAGGGTATGACATTAGTCTCACTTCCATAGCGCTAGGTGTAGTTAACCCTTAGGAGCATTAAGCTCATAGTTTAGGGCTAGGTTAGATTAGCAATTATTTTAACCAATAGGTTATAGTTTAGGTTGAGACTATTAACCTTAACGAATCTAGTCTAGGTCCCCAAAATAGGACCAATCAGTGTTAGAGTCCATACCGGATAAACATTCCTGTAAGGAGTCTATTTGGCATCAATAAATTAAGCTTTCGGTATAAACATAAACATCTTACCTGGCTTAAGGTCCAGGCCTTCCTGATGTTACGATATCTGGAACCAAATTCCATTTATCATGATCAGCCTGAGTTAAACTCCGGGATTGATCATTCAAAACTCATTCAGACCTTGTAACTTTCGTAAGGTCAATAAATTTTGTTCATCCTTAATAAACTTAAAACATTCCTTGGATCAATGCAACTGATCCAAGGCTGAGTCACAAAGGTGGATAAATCCCCAATTCATCCAGAAATCAGGTTGAGAACTCAAATGCAAGAATGAAAGAAACAAAAGAGTCCAAGCATATTCCGGCTCAGTCGAAGATCTTCAAGAGCAAAGAGGATACAATCCATATCAAGCATGACTTCCCAAAACCAAAGGAACATGTCCTTATACAGAAGAAATCATTTATCAATACTTGATTAAGTGCTTATGGATCTAGTTCGGATAATGATGAATAGATGGATTAGTTATGAAAAATATATGTTTACTTCTTTATCATGCTACCATTCTACTACAACAACTCTTAAGAGGGACCCAGACCTTTGCATGCTTGGTGAGTGGTCAACCTAGGGCCGAGTGATGTGCCAGCATTTACTAGGTGTTAACTAAGAATTCTAGGCTACATCATTGGTTCCGTTCTTTGGGACCTCTTTTTCAATTGTTTTTAGAATGTTTCACTATGAAGACATACTTGGCTAACTTTGGTGAGCTTTGAAGAATGGATTAACGATATGGAGGAAGAATACGCACGAAGGTTTGACATTGGATCCCAATTTAGCACACACACTTGGGTAGAGAAAATATGTATAACGGTTTATACGAAAACTTCTTTGTTATCTTTCCAAAGAGAATTGTATGAATGGTTAAATGCATATGCATCTAAGTGGAATTAGAGGTATCTCACACTTGTTTGGACAAAGGAGCAATTTCAAACACTATATAATGCTGACTTGAGTTGGAATCACACGGTAGATACCTGGTTTCATGGTGTCCTAAACAGCTATATTTTGGAGTATTCAATTTCAACTTATTCATGTCCAGAGGTAGTGGAGTTCCAGTTCCTCGGTATCATAAAGGGACGTATTTGCAAGGTATTCTGCTGGCTATCAAAATACTAATGGTAACGTTGAAATTGGAAGCTAAACCCATGGAAATCTAAAAGAATCTCCATGCGCGGGGGCATGAATAGGATTGTTGAAAGATGGCAGACCTAGCAGTAGCACGGTGAAGGGAATAGAGGTGGCTAAAGTATGATGAGGTGCGTGAGAGTGAATTATGCAAGAAACAAGAAATTACAGAATGGATGGTGTTGTGGAGAGAGATGGCTCATGAAGGATTTGAGGCTCATGGGGAGGAAGAAGAACAAGAGCATCAGGAACTCCCTCATCTAGCAAAGCATGATAGAGAACCCTCTTTGACCTCACATGGAAGCACACTAGTAGATGTGACCTAGGCCGTGGGCGCCCATCTAAGCCAACCTATTGACCTAGCCCTTGCACTTTATTTTCCAGTATCTAGTAAAGCAAGTAAAAATAGTTTTAATTTAGGAAGTGAAAGCACAGAAATAGGTCAAGCAACAAGTAAATCAATGGCAACATAGAAAAATTTGTTTTTTTTGGGGGGTAAGTTTTCAAGCTCATCATCTACATAGAATATGAGCGCGCCAAGTGTGGGATTCACCTCTGGAATTGGGACTACTTCATAGACTCTAGGGGTTTAATATAGTACCACTATTGGGACACAAGGGAGTGTATCCACGAGCCCTATTCCAAACCCCGGGAGGAGGATCGGGTAGTTTGGGCATTTCTAGTTTTGGTGGTTTGGGTGGTTTTGGAGGAAGAGGAAACTAAGGAGGTTCTGGTCGGTGGTCAAGGCCCGCAACAACCCCAAAACATTTATACAGAGATGTCCCTTCATCTCCCGGTAGTATAGAGGTATCGAGGATGATGCTTGAACATGTTCATATGTGTGAAATATTGTGCCATGTGAAAGGCATTACGGTCTCTCGAGAACAAGGCAAGTCAATTTGCTACTACGTTACGGGGGCACGCATAGCTAGCGTAGGAAGTTTGATCCCAATAAAGCTTGTATTACCTATACAACATTGAAAGTTGCTTTCTTGAAATAGTTTCATATCCTAGAGTTTGAGTAGAAGATTATAAGTGCACTCACGGATATAAAGCAAGGCACTACTAAAAGTGTACATGAGTATGATGCTTGTTTTAAAACGCTTTTATCCAAACTCTCTTATGACATTCATATGAGTCAGCATGCACAATGGTTTGGCAAGGGATTGATTACCCCATTTCGAAGAGCACTGTCACATAAAAATTATACCAACCCATGTGAAGCATTGGAGGTCACTTTACACGCTGAAGCAATTAGGAGTATTGACACTAGAGTTAGTCCATTTTTGGAAGCTCAGATAATAGCTATGGCAAAACAGTTAGAGAAATTATCGGTAAACTCAGCTCATGAAACACACTCAGGAATCTGGTGTACAGATTGTGAAGTGGAAGGCCACACCAAGGATAATTGTCCCCTGAATCTGTACATTTGTTGCTATTGGGTGTGAGAATTTCCATTTGAATCACGATGCTAGTCCACGCCCCTACTACAACACACGATTAGAAAGAATGTATCCTCCTTTTGTAAAATTTATAGGTCCACGACCCATAATACTGAGGACTTTAGATTGATTGGCTGAATCCATGATGCCATTGATATTGGGGTAAGACAGGCGAGTGTGGCTGATAATTCTAAAGGGAAGAATGAGCATCAGGATAGGGATTATAATAAAATGCGCTATGAAAGGAATGATGGAAGGTTTGAAAGGGGTTCATGAAAGGGGATGAGGATACTAAGGCGGATATGGAGGAGGAGGCCAAGGTGGAGGAAGGAGTGAATTCCCTCAAGGAACTTGCTATACATGTGGTTCACCCGACGAGTATAGGTGCGAATGCTCGTAGAATATTTCCTGTTCATTTTGTGGAAAGGGGCATAGTTATGAAGAGTGTCCGGATTTGTATGAGCATCTCAGTAAGCAACACAAGCAAGAAAACAAGGGTGCGAGGATGGTTAGAATCTAGCATGTGATAGAGAATTAGTGGATGCCCAAGTTAACACCAGAACCTGAGGTGGTAATAGTCAAGATAACCACACGAGCTGAGGTGGCACGCACAAGAGAGGTTTGCAACAAAAACTGACAATCACTAGGGAGGAGGTTTTGCATGCTAGGTATCCAGATCCAGCTCATCAGAAAGAAGTTTATCAGGAAATGATGGAGGTCCTTAGAAGCCTTCAAGGTGAGATATAGGGTTTGAAAGAGCAGCCTCGAAATGGAGCACAAGAATACGAAGCAGGCCCCGTCGGATATTGATTTACATCGAGAGGGTATGTAGAACATTGTGCCGGGAGAATAATTTTCCTTTATTAGGAAATTGGTTGAAAGGGAATATTATATGCACAGAAATGAGACTAAAAGACAAATACTTCATGTGAATCTTCCCCTAATAGCATTGATTACGATAAGGAGATCACTTTGAATGTTTTTGTGGAAGGTTAGTTGTTGAGCAATATTTTAATTGACACAGTACGTAAGTAAATGTACTTACATTAGATGCATGGGAACAAATGGGAGACCCCATTGCAGCCATCATCTAATGTATTGTTCATGGCAAAATGAGAATGAAAGCTACTCTCATAGGAGCTTTGAAGGATGCATCTATCACTATACAAGGGCCAAATTCACAGGAGACTTGAAGTATTAGCACTTGCGAAAGCAAATAGCTTCCTAGATTTTCTTGAGCGCCCTTGGTGTTATGTAAACAATGCTGATTTGAGGTTTAACAAGGGGTATATCAGCTTTGAGAACAAGGAGGAAAGGGTTATAATACTGTGTTATCTTATAAAATTGACAAGGGCAATTTTGCAGGTAACCATACCAAAATTTTGTTTTGGTTCACCGCCAAGGTCCCTTAGCATTCGAAATGGCATAAAATCCCTTTCTGGAGAATCTAGTTTTTTGAACTGAGTCTTTTGGTCCTTTTTTGGTTGGCGCAGATTTTGTTCATGTAACACCAAATGAATTTGTGCCCCTTTCTTTTCCTTTGGCACATCCTTTGGAGTGTTGACATTAAAATTGTTGTGCCTCCCCATGTTGTGCCCTTCTAACCTACGCCGAGGGGCATGCGCCACCATTTTGACACTAAAAATATTGCACCCTTAAGTGGTGCGCCAAGGCACTAAAAACCCCATGTTGATAGTCCTGAATTCACGCCAAAGGCGTAAATAATTTTATGTTGTGACGCATATTCTGCGCTGAAAAGGCACAAATAAATTCATGTTGGCATTCATTTTTGTGCACCCTTTAAAAAAGTTGGTGGCGCATTTATTGCACCTTTTGCTATATATAGGCACATCCGACCTGTCATTTTCACAATTGAAAAACACGTGAAAAGATCTTTTCTCTGCACCTGTCAGTGCTCCTGTCATCCTCGTGTCACTTTATGTCGTATTTGTGGACCCCACATCATTTTTTCCAGTCTATATATTCCTGGTAAGTGGTCCTTTCTTTTCTTATGGTTTTTGTTTTGGTTTGGTTGTCTGTGGGTTGATTTTGTTTAAAAACAAAGAAATGAATCTAAAGAAACAATATGCACCCTCCAGCCCATTTTGCAATCTTCTCTTCCCCCAAACCAGTTTTACCCTCCTTCCAGATCTACTAGCCTGGAGGGCTTTATCTTAGAAATGAACCCAAGATCCTCTTTGCTTTGTTCCCCTTACAAAATCACCTACCTTTTGAGGCCAATAAACCACAAACCAAAGGCACGGCCTTTTCTTCGGCGCAAATAGACTCACTGTTGCACAAAATACAGTCATGCTAAGGGGTGCACTATCCCTGTCTATAGCACATTTCTCCCTCGTGCCTTATAAAACCCTCAAAACCCAAAACAAGGCACAGGTGCAACTCCGGCTACACCAACATGAATGTCATGTAAAATTTTCCTGCGCTGCACCAAAGCTAAAAACAAGGTGCACCTTAACTCAATGATGCATCATTCAAACCTACACCCCTTTGGCACATAAAAAAGTTCTGCAACATGTTCAATACCTATGCCAATGGTGCATCCTACAGCCTTGCAACATCAGAATTATCTGCGCCCTTTTCAAAAGCCTTTATATTGGTGCAGGTGCACATCCTTTGACACCAACACTGAATGTTGTGTGTAATTCATCTGCGTCATGCGCCCTTTGAGATATTTTCTTCCATACAACACTCTTTCTCAGTGCACCTTGCTTTTCGACCCTAAAGCTTGTAGTATACTACGCCGCAGCTTCTAAATTGCTAACTCTTCTTTCTGTAAAGCTTTGATGGATGATCTAACAGCTAACATGGCTCTTCTGCGTTGGAATTCGCTCCTTCTTCTTGTAGATCAGCAACTAAATTCAGATTCGCACATGTCTTCATCAAGCAAGAGGCCAACCAAGTCAAAGGGTAAGGCCAAACTCATAGAGGAAGAAATGAAGTATAAGTATCAAAGGGTCAGGATGCCTGAGTCCCATGCAGAATGTGACTTAGACATCAGGGATGCTTGAACTTGGCCACATTGACATGGAAGATTTTTGGGCCAGAACCAGGAGGGTCACAGGTAGTCCTTGGATGGAAAAATTGGTTGGTAGTGGTCTACACTTCACTGGGGGAATTCCCGTAAGCGTGGTGAATAATGAATTCATGATGGTGGTGGCTCTGCTGCTTTAATAAAGACATGAGGTGTGTCGAGAATGAGAAGGAAATGTTATAATCAACCTCACTACATGACACTTTGAAATCATGTTAGGTATCCCCCACCATCGGCACTTTGTGGCCGTGAGTCAAGAAGACTACATAAAAGCATGGGATGAGAATGAGGACAAATGTATGCAGCTCATGAACGAAGTATACCTAAAAATAAGAAGGTGATAACCAGGTGGCCCCAGGTTATTCATCGCAGTGACTTTTCAAAGGAGTTGAGTGACACCATTACCTTCCTGAGTAGGTTCTTTGGGCTTCCTGATGCCCATTACTTTCACAAATGGATGCTAAGGTATCTGGAGATAATGAAAAAAAACATGCCTGATCAGCATTTTGAGAGGGCAAAGATCATCAGCAGCACCATCTACGAACAACTCCAACAACTCTCAACAATGGGGAGGTTCTACATGAACTCCTACGTGGTCTATGTTGTTGCCTCTAAGAGAGATTATTTGCACTCGAGCCGATGCGGGTATGGCCCCAGTGAAAATATATGAATATTTTCTAGAATTGAAACTAGAAAATAGCATCCCACAGATTCACCAAGATCAAAGATGTCTTCTTCTATGGCACCATCTACCTTTTGAGGCCTAATATGACTCATGGTCGAATGACCAAGAGCATTGTGACTGCAACAAAGAAGTGGGGGGGCATTATTTACGTAATTCCCCACTTTTACTTATCTAAGAGCCACCAAATTCTTAGGGGAGCCCACCAAGTTACGAAGATATGTAGGGCCGAAGTTGATCTTATTGGAGCTTTCCAGATTGCTCATCACATATCATTATAAGTGCACGAAAAGAAAGAAGGGTGGAACTCCTTTCCCCCTCACAGTGGGTAGGTACACTTGCACTTCTCACACCAAGGTCTCGAGAAATATTTACAGAACTGGAGCTGCTCAACCTGAAGCACAATTTCCCTAAAGGCCAACCTTTGATCCACGAAATTTCCTCCCAAAGGCAAAGCTCGATCCGATCCACGTCCCACAGATCGAGGATATCTACATCAACCTGTACCACAAGGTCGAGCTCAGGAGGAAAGACCACTCCCACCTAGCCTTAGCAGAGATCATCCAGTATGGTGTGGCCATTGTCCCAAAGGTTTCCAAATGACTGATCAAGAATTTGATCAAGTCTATCTAGATACGGATGGGGACAACTGGCCATTTTCCGAAATAGACAGAACAAGGGCACCTCAGACTATCGAGGAAAGGGTTAAAGGCACTCTGCAGTACACAGAACATTGGTGTAGATTTAATGGTCTCATCTACCTTGGGGTAGACTTCACCACGTCTCCCTTAGGTAATGCACCTGTCAGGCCAAAGCATTTTCCAAAGGGTAAAGGGAAACATAAGGAAGGGGAGTCAAGTGCTGCTCAGGAGGAAGTTCTCGAGAGTCCTCCTTCCGCCACCCAGGAATAGGTTGTAACCCTAGTATCTCAAGAGAAAGAAGTAGCGGTAAGTATTCCAATGGGCACATCCACTCAGGATGTTAACTCTATTATAACCACTAGGGTTCCCACTTTCTGCTTCTCTTGCTCCTCCTCCTCCTCACGTCACTCAAGTAACCATTCCCTTCGTTGTGTCTTCTCCCCATCTTCTACTATTCCCCCTTCCTCTTCCTCCATCTTCTCTTCCCTCATGGAGTTGTCCCCCAGTATTTCTTCCCTCATCTCTCAGCTCCCTTCCACCCCCATAGTTTCCTCTCCTACAGTAGCTCCTACCCCTGTGAGCATTGGAGATTCGGCTTCTTTATCAATGCCACCGCCAAGTGTCTCAACGTATTTCCCGAGTACACTATAGTTTCTCCTTATTCTTCCACTGCTCCCTCTTCTCCCACCGGTCCGACTCCCTTAAGTCCAACATGGATCTCCTAACACCCGAGATAGCACAAGAGGAAAGTCCCCATTGTACCTATGGAATTCTCTAAGCATTCCAACAAAATGAGCTAAGAAGCAAAAGCCAATAACCCGCTTCTCTCGAGCACCTCGGTGAAAGAGTAATGGAGTGTAAAAGGATCTGTCTCCTACAAATTATACAATGACATAGGTCACAATGGGAACATCCTCCAAGATCATGTAAGGATAGGCCTTATCTGCAGTGGATGCCCTTTGCAAGAAGCTTCAGGAAGTAAAGGAAGAGAAGAGGATACTGAAAGAACAAAACAAACATCTTCTCCAAGCCCTATAGAAAATGGGAAATGCACCTCCTACAACTACCACTGAAACTCTTGAAGCCCTTAGTCAGGATAAGATAAATGAATATGCCAAGATTGGCAAACAAGGCATAAGCAAGATCTTCCGGAGAGACCAAATCCTCAAAGATAGTGAGGAAGTGATCATGAAGTTCACTGAGCTATATCAGAATATTGGTCAGGCTAACAAGGAACTCTAGGTGATTGCAAGACCTATCTCCGAAGAGTTGGACCATGCTAGGTTACAACATGAGACATTCCAGAAGATGCTCGACTACTCAATTGATGATTTAGTTAAATTCGAGTCTTCGATCACCCCAGAGCACCCAACAAAGTCCTTGCTTCTTTAGATTACTTGGGTCGATCAGATGGAGTTTGTCTTGGAGAAGATTGATAAAGTTAAAGAGGAAGTCATGGATGCAATACATCAAATGGATCAAATTATCCTAAGGGTTTCTTTGGGCTTGCTCACTCCATCATATGCCTTGAGGAAGGCAGATGAAACCATTCAGCTCTTCAAAGAGATCATCTCACAAGGGTTAGGGTCAAAAGCTACTTTTGACGCGGAATCCATCAACAACCTTCTGGCTTGCTACGACTTCATGGGTTACCTGATGGAGGTAGGAAATGAGTACTTCAAACTCCCAGAAAAACTCAGAGATGAATGGGAGACTTGTGAAGTCATCGGTGATCACACCAAGGGTCCTACCCAGGATTAAATTCAATTGATGATTAGAAAATTCATGGAGTACTAGGCCCAATTCCACATTTCCTCTCCTAAGCAGAAGCAGGATACCCCTTTCCAACTATGAGACAACGACGAATAGCCTTCCTCTTCTTGGCTTTCTTCTCATTTTTGTAAAATATTTAAAAGTATGTTGACACAAATGATGACATCATCCATGTTGCACCATGGGATGTTGTTATCCACCAAGTTGCCCCAAAGTCAACATTTGACTTTTAGATATTTTGTAGATATTTTGTAATTAAGTCATTGGTTTCTTTTTGCCTTCTCTCTCCTTCTCCTTCTATATATACTTGAATGTTTTTGTATTCAAGTGGTGGACACTTTTTAGATGAAAAATAGAAGTGAGAAGAAAAGGCTTTGTAATTTTGTAATAGAAGAAAACATTAATACAAATATTAAGACTTTGTGCTGAATACATGTGTTATGTGCATCCGATCTTTCTTATGTCAGATCTGTGTGTTTATTCTGTTAGATCTATCTCTACTTTTTTGTCATTTGTTCATTAGTATTGCTTTGTTCGTCTATGTAAGTAGGTTTGGCTCACATACTACCAGCCCAAAACATAGACCCTCCGACCTTTTTCTTCGAATTCATTTCTTTCCTCCCTTCATATCCATCCTATCTCCTCTCCTCAAAATACCCCAACCGGGATGAGATCCCAAACCCCTAAAGGTAGAATACATGTGGGACTTACACAGATTCCTACTTGGTAGAATAGCAATAAACCATTTTCACATTTTTGTCTCAAAGAGGGCCATGCAATGCACACTTTTAGCTCATCTATTCATAAATCGCCCTCCCGACCAGATTTTCAGACCAACAGATTTTGGTGACTCCACCGGGGATCAAAAACAGATCTATGTGAGTGTCTTGTCGGTTAAAGGACACTAACAGTTGCTAAAAGTAACTAAGAAAATCAATAAAACTATAAAAATCACTACCTATTTGCAAATCTTAGCTTTTGCTTGAAATCCAAATTTTTTGCAAAAGTAATCCAAACTGAAAATTTTCTTCAGAGATCTGTAGATCTGGACTAGTTAGAGATCTTTAGTTCGCTGAGTTTTTACGAAACCTTGTATTTTTTTGTAGATCTGAGATCTTGAGATTTTTACAAAAAATTTCAAACCCTTGCAAAAGTCAACTCTAAGATCCAAATATCAGCTTGCTAAGTTTAACCATCATTTTATCCTCGTTGATCTTTGTCATTAAGCCACAATCGGTTTTAAAAAGAGGGATAAAATTTAATATTTAGAAAAGTGCATGTTGCTGATTTTTGTCGAAAAAAAATCAGAAAATCAGCAAGTACAACCAAAAAGAGTCTTTAAATCTACTTTGAAACATTACGAGATCTGAAAGATACACTTTGGCGGAGTGAACCATTTACTCGTGCAGAGAACTCATGGGGAAGTCGATCCTATCTTGAATGCGCTTCAAAGGCATAACTTTAGTATCACACCAAAGACGCTTCTCATCGCTAAGTTCAGCTGATCGGTCAGCTAGAAGTATGTCACCTCCACGAAAGAACCATTTTTCACAAGGAGCATCCACATCCCTTTACTGAAAGCTTTGTTGCTCGGTGGAACCGCACTTCCGGCTCGTGTCCTTTTACGGCTTTTCAAATGGAACTACCATGGGGAAATGTTATGGGCCCTCTTGCCTTGCCACATCCGGTTCACACACTTCCTCATGGAAACTAAAAGAATTTCCCTAAATTTGATGGGAACGGAAACCAAAGCACTAATTTGCATATATCTGCATTCATCATGTCATGTAACATCTTGGATGTTACTTGTGCGATGGAAAAGTGACAAGTGAGCATGGGAATCTACAAGTAACTCTTCCTCACACCCGACCTCTCAAGGTCGTGGCTTTGAGACATCAGGTGGGGATGGAATACGCGTGGGATGCAGACAAATTAATTAGGCAATCTTATGTCTTTGACGTGCACTAGTGGAATCTATGAATCTAAGGCAAAGAAGGCTCTCCTAACTTGAACAAGTGTGATAGATTGATTGGCGAGGATGATTGCTCAAAGGCTCCAATCAATATCGAGCTCTGGTGTAATTCAGTCTATGGGTTGTGGGATACGTGAAAAATGACTTGGGATAGTTTCGTGTATGTCTCCAGACAGGGTCATAGGGTGGATGATAGATATAGTTGACTCTATGGGCGATTCTCTAGCCTAGTCTAGAAATTCTTAGCTTTGTTAGCTGCTACATCTAACAAGGATAACTGTGTGATGATGATAGGTGGAAGTGGAGTGGATCTAAATATTAATGTGCATAAGCTAGCGATAATGTTAGATTGACCTGTAGGATCATTGGGTTGTGGGATTTGTGGGTCACAACCATAGATTCGTGGTTGTTGCAGACTTGCTATGGTTATGTGTGGAATCATTCCTTAATCCCTAGTATCCAATAGTCGTATGTCTTCTTCACCTCTATATTCAAAATTAACAGTTGTGCGATCTTCTCGAGTATCTCACGAGGCATTGTTGCAACCTAAATTCTTAAGCTAGTATCTATGTCTCGTGAGAGTGTCTCCAGCCGACTATGGGACCGAGAGGATCATAACCAAATGATTTCTCTCTTTCAAGTCCTTCTATAGTCATGTGGATATTTATCTAGAGTAATCTGTACTTTGGCTGATTTGACAAAAATGTGTGCGCTTGGTCATCTTCTATGCTTCACCCGCTCAATTGTGAGCTAATCTGTTCATGCAAGTCTCTGTTATTGTTCGGAAGACTTGGATCCTAAGATTCTGATCTATGTCAGTTATTTCTGTAACAAGATTGGGTTGGGGCACGATTGGCTCAAATACGTACTCTCTGGGTTCCCTAGGTCCCGTGATTGTCATACAAAAGAAATGATACAAATCTAACTAATGACAGAATAATTTAACTGCGTAAGATATGTCTATGGATATTCCTAGATCTGATAGTTATTGATAAACTACTAAATAGAATTTAAAGAGCAATTATCTAATATATCTAAAATTCACAACTAAACTAATAACACAATTTAAAACAAATAAAGCAACCAGAGTATAGCTACTTGTCTGTGTAGTTTGTATATCTATTCTAAATAATCTGATAATTGATCTACTCTATTTGAAAAGACTTTCAATCCTACCTCGTAAGTGAGAAGTGAATCATAGTTTCTCAGAAACTATCAATCCCCACAGCTTCCCTGACAATATCGAAAGTGAAATTGACTGAAATGAAATGATTGACTACTTTATTTGATATGCTTTAACTAGAACTTTGAAATCTTGAACCTGTATTTTGCAGAAAAATGGCGAATCCAATGGTGTGTGGCTTTTTCCCCTCGGTGTGATCTCCTCATTCCTTTGTGCTCACGTGGACCCGAAAAGCGTGTAGTACTAGCATCAATAGAAGTAGATATTGGAACAAAGACAACTTAGGATGCAGACTGAATATAATGCAAGTAGGAGAGGGATAGCGCAAGAGCACAAAGCTTGGCTTATGTAATTCCTAGCGGGATTTATTACGAATCATGCAACATAAAACGTCCAGACTTGAAACTATCTTGTTTGATGAACAAAACCTATAACTTAAATGGCTTCCTATTGAAATGAAACTATCCTACTCCAATTTATTTGGATGAAATGACAACAACACTTTACACAAGGAGAATATGTGGCTTTCGATGACTAAACAACGCTAACTATGCATCTAAGAAATGAAACTATGAATCCTAAACAAAATTGAAAGGCTAAGCTATTACAATTAGAAATTCGAGGAACATTTGAGGGGCCATTTGCTTGAGCACAAGCCAACTATTTATAGCATTTCCATTTACCCAAAGGTAAAAACCAAAATGATCTCTTAAACCATAAACAATGCCAAAACACTATTCTAGGGAACCATAATCATTAATGTAAGCCAAACGCGTGAAGAAAGCCAGTAAATGTTGAAATTTACATGAGTCGCGTTAAAAGAGCATTCTGGAAAATGTGTGAAGGACCGCCGCCCTGACTGGCCCGGTGGCGGTCATGAGACTTCTGCCAGCGGGGTGGCGCTTTGTAAATGAAAAACAAAATGCAAAGAAAAGAGGGGAAAAGAGAACAAAAAAGCACACATGGGCTAAGCGGGGCATGCGAGATGTTAATGCATACTTGGGGAGTTTTTCCGGATCCCGAACACCTTGCGAGGAGACCTGTATCATCATTGGGGCATGTGTTATGATGTTCCGATGGTGCAGTACCCTATAATTTTGGGTACGTACATATTGCCCCCTCGGAGAAGCATTTTAGCCATGAAGAGGCATAAAACGTTGGGTCTGAGTATGGCGGTCTTGAAATGGGAAGTTAAAAGTTATACCTGATACATCCGTGTGTCAGAATGATGCATCCAAAATTCCGGCCACCCGCAAAATGAAAAGAGAACTCAAGTGCAGATAAATAAAATGGATCAGAAAATAAATACTAAAATAATATGAAATGAGGACATACCATTTGTGTGGGGATAAGAACTTACCTCCGTCGGCGCTCTAAACCTACGGAAAGGGGATTCAAAACAAGTCAGGTTGTTATATATGTAAAAATGGGCCCATTTTCCTATTCATTTGCGTGTTGATTTGGTTGATTTTGAGCTTTGGGACCCATGGTGATGGTTTCTGACGAAAGTATAGTCAAAACGTCTGGGATGAGATTGTGATTAGGCCTCCACGAGCGGAACACCGACCCGCGAGATCACAGGTTAGTTTTTCTCAATTTATCATTTTTATCCCTAAAATGTTAGAATGATGAAAACTTTGTCATGGGGGGATAATTTTTGAAAATGTTAGTTTTAAAAGGTCTATCTAGGGGGCGCCTATTGGGTAGGCTTTATTTTGGTCAAAAATTGTCATTTTTCGTGTTTTTAGGCCTTTTTAGGGCACATGACCCGTGTGGGTTTTCGGGACACGACCGCCACCCTGAATAGGGTGGTGGTTACACAACCGCCACCCTATTCAAGGTGGCGATTAAAACTCAGCCTTTAAGGTGGTGATTACGGAACTGCTACCCTACTCAGGGCGGCGGTCCTTCACAGAATGCACAAACAACACCTTTTTGAAGTTAATTTTGCATTTTTAGCATTCTTATGTGTTTTCATGATTTTTCTAATGTCATTTAGATACTAACTTGTTCTGTTTTGTGTGTTTTTGGGTGTATGCAGGTGAGGGAGGAGTACATTTGATGGAGCCGAGAGAGAGAGAGAGAGTGATTAGCTCCCAGCAGTATTAGATGCCCTTTCTCAGGATGAGCAGGACACTCTTCAGAGGGCTAGTATACTATGTATATCATGGGTTCCACATGTTGCACCATCCAGTCACATACTTTGTGACTTATTTTCATATTGGGATGCTGATTGAAACACTTTCCGATTACCAGGGGTCCGAGGTGAGTGGACCATTACTTTGGAGGACGTTTACCGTATCTTGGGGGTCCCGATCATTGGGAGATGACTTACTCTTGAGACAGCAGGTTCACGGGCTCAGATAGCACAGTGGGCCTCATACATGGGAGATGCAGTTATCTCCACTGGTTCGAAGAAGGGGGTGAGGGTCTCGATCTATTCTAGCCTTGCCCATCCCCTTGATTCATTAGGCCATTATGGCAATCCTTGCCTCGAGATTGATCAAGGACAAGGGAGGAGACACTCTACTCTATTGCTGGTCCCCCATTATTACACGAATTGAGGGATATGGTCGATTTAAGCCTAAGGAGCCGACATACTTAGGACTACCTACCATGATTTGTCTTGGGTGGTCCGCTTTCTTTGGGGTAGTCATTGAGCCATCCAACCCCGGTTATGATTTGGGTCTATGAGCGCTTCATCCCCTATGGTAGAGGTGTAGAGGTGGCGATCTCGAGCTATGAGGGCAGCGAGATGAACATACATGTTGGTGCTCGAGCACCTCACTAGCCGATCACTTCCCTAACCACCGATGACATGGAGGCCACACTTTGTATCGAGCCATGGCAGGTTATGGGGTAAGGAGGCTCTTACTTTGATTTCCCGCTCCACCACAGGGCATCTTGTTGAAAGGGTGGGGAGGGTGGAGATACATCCCTTCTGGGTTGAGTGCCTCAAGCAATTTGGCTCGCCTTATGTGGGTATGCTTCCCCAGGTGCCCAATGTATAGATCGAGTTCGAGAGGCCAGGGAGGTCCTAGAGGCCGGGGTTGGAAAATTGTTACTCTGGCATTCCTATTATGGCTAGGCGGGTAGTATGTCTTTGGGGGAGATCCGGTGCTCCTCGGCACCCTTACTTGATTGCTTCCGGTCTCGCCGATAGCGGCGATGATCCCATTGACATAGAATCCGAGTCTGAGGAGTTCATAGGGGGAGAGATAGAGGAGGAGACCAAGGCTGAGGCTAGTGAGTCAGGTGGAGAGGAGGACAATGATCCTGAGTGGCATGACACTCAGGATATTTTATAGGCAGAGAGGGTGGAGTAGAGTGTAGAGAGGGTGACACTAGCTTCAGAGGAGCCACTCTCTTAGGGCCTTGGTGGAGAGGATGAGTCCGTAGTGGGACGCTATGTTGCCCTGCCATAAGAGGAGCGTAGCAGTTAGTGGTGGCATCTGTGGTAGGTGCTGATCCTAGAGATCCATCTTGGAGGCCCAGCGATCCGAGTGAGTTATCATCCTTCCTCTTAACGTTTGTTTCTAGTTGTGATTGCCTTAGTTGTTGCCTCTCCTTTTTTTAAGTTTACTTTTACCTCTTGATTATTTCGATTAGCTTTTCTCCTTTTCTTACAGAGACTGCTGATGAGTGGCGAGACCTGATTCACCTGGTATGCATCGATACCCTGATGATCCCTATGGAGAAGACCCGTGCAGAGCTATTCGTGGATGCAAGGGAGCCTTCGGAGCTGGTAGGCACACCGACGCCTTTTTCCCTCGTCGGCATGTGGCTAGGATGGTGTCTACCCTCCGTATCGAGCTGGTAGGGTATAGGACAATAGAGCACCTGATGAGGATTCACTCTCATGGCGAGACCACATCCACCCCTTGGGATTGTGAGCCCTCTGTGCACTCATAGCACTGGCGTAGCCGGAGTCCTAGACGTGGGCGTGCACCCTCAGAGGGATCTCATAGGGGTTGAGAAGCCACTTGGCTCTCTTGGACTATTTTTTATGATGTATCTTGTATCTCCCGGGATCTTTGAGCATTTTGACCATGCTTAGGGCATGATGGCATTATACAGGAAGCTTGACCATTTATATATATATATATATATATATTCTTCTTGGATCAGATGCTTGGTATTAATGTTCTTATGATTTGATTACACATGTAAATTATAATGATGTTTTTATGCTTTTTAGAATGTATGCAATGGAGAACAAATGATACAAATGTTTACTTTCTTTTTGTATTTCGTGATGCTGATATATGATAATGTAGACACAATGTGACTTTGAACTCTAGCTTCTTATAAGCAATTTTTCAGTACTTCATATTTGTTTTGACAAAATGTGATGATAAACTAGTATGATGAGTAGATAAACTTTCCCCACTCCTAACTCCATGCAACTAGTAAGATGCGAGGGCTTGCCACCGAGAGCTAGAAAGGGCACAAGTTATGAAATGTGTTGAAATGATAGTGATGAGAGATAGACAAAGCCTTGGTGGAACCGAATTAGGATGCTACAAGCCTATTCTACTCGAGTGACTCCATAGTTTGGGATGCAACTTGCTTTGCGGTTTATCTAGACTTAGATCCGTAGATGGCCACATGGTAGACAAAATTTGGGTTTCAGGGTTTTGAATTCTCTTGGAATTTTGGACATCTGATTCATTTGTTTTTTACTCAAAATTTTCAAAAGTTCATTTGAATTTGATTGCTTGACGACCTTCAATGTTTATTTGTCAAGAGGACTCCCTACACCTTGCCCCATGCTACTAGTAAGAAGCGTGGGCTTATCACCATGGAAAAAGTATAGGCGAGTAAGGGCATTTCCATCCTTTCCCAACCCTACGTCACTAGTAAGAGATGCAAGCTCATCACCAAAGGTTGGTGTGGCAAGGAAATGTGTAAAATTAAAATTTTCTGTTTGATCTATATTTGACTTGCTTATTTGAGAAAAATGTTAGTGTATTCCTATTTCCAAAGAGATATACATAGGGGATAGATGTGACACAATGAAGCTTCTAGAATAGACCATAGGCAAGGCACCTATCCTAGAAAGAAACCAAAGATGAGAACAAACATGCAGATCTTGGTATGGTTATCGTTAAGGCTTTGTCATATCTAGCTTTATTTGATGAAATGATTTGAAGCAGTAATGACGTTATAAAATGAAGAAGTATGATTAGATTGTTTATGCCAATACCATCGAAGTTTGTAATGAATTGCTTTGAGGATGAGTTCGTTGATCACAAAATTTTACGAAACAAGTGGACAAAATGAATCTAACTATATGAAGATGCAATGTAGATATATTTATATAAATAGTGTTGGCCGCTTATGCGTAGAATCATTTAAGGTGTAGGGAATTGACTGTTTTGCCAAATTCCTCACCCTCTAGTGTACATAAGAGATATCTACCATTTCCATAGTCTTTCGTGACTTGGTATGGGCCCACCATTTGAGTCGAACTTCCTTCCTTCACTAATATTTTTATCAATCCGTCTCGTCTAGCCTTAGAACCGAGATCACCTTGATATATGTCTTGTTCACAGACCCTTCTTGTTATACTACTGACACATCCAGTCAGCATAGATTCTGTGTCATTGTTTAGCATCTAACCTAGCTTCATCTAGGCTTTCTAGTTGGGAGAGACGTGCTTCTCTGTAAGCGTCTTCATCCAAAATTCCTTGTAATGAGATACGGAGACTGGGTATTTCAACCTCAAGTGGGAGAAATACTTACGCCTCGAATACTAGCGAGAAAGGAGTCACTCCTATTGGTGTTCTTATTAAGGTTCGGTGGGCCCACAAGGTCGATATAACTTCAAATACCAATCTCACTTGTTTTCTTTCACGCTTTAAGAAGAATGGATTTTAATGTTTTGTTTGTCACTTCACCTATCCGTTGGCTTGAGGGTAATACTGAGGAGAGGTCAGTATGATGGCTTATTTTAAATTTATTGCACACATTCGTGAACTTTGTCATTCTTAAAAGAAGTCCCATTATCTCGAGATAATGATTTATGGGACACTTTATCAAGAAATGATTTGGTTCAAAATGAACTTAGCGATTACGAGAACCCGGTAGAGTACTAAGAGGCATATCCTCTACCCATTTGGTAAAATACTCGGTGGCTGTGATTATGAAATTATGGCCATCTATGTAGACGAGGGAGAGAATTTCCTATCAAATCTAGGCCCCATGTAGAAAAGGGCCATGGAGTAGCGATTGGTTGTAGAGCTTGTGCCAAAGATGTGAATCTCGTGGGAGAATTCTTGGCACTTACGACACCTTCATACAAACTCTACTACGTCGTGTTCTAGAGTAGGCCGAGAAATAGCCCATTCGATGTATTTTATGAGTGGTGGCATGACCACCGAAGTTGCCTCCACATATTCCACTCGTGATATTCATGGAGAATCTTCTTGGATTCTTCGTGTTGTCGACACATCTTAGAAGCATTCCATCGAACGCTTTATAATAGAGCACTTGCTTTATAATGACGTATTTAGCTACGATGATGCATAACCGCCTTCTTCATTGTGGTGTAGCACCTTACGGATACGTATGGTCGATGATATAATTAATAATATCAGTATACCAAGGACACCTAGAGATAGGAGGTCCGGTTTTGATGTGGTATATGTATTCATCGGAAAGTTCAGATCTACTAGATTGCATCCGTCTAGTGGGTTATCAGCTAACCAATCCACAATGATTTGTCCTTTAACAGATTTCTGATTTACAAATGTTAATTCGAATTCCCCCATTAAGGTTATAAAACGTCCAACCTTCTTAGACAAGGACCCTTGTGTGAGGAAAGTTTGTAAATGGTTTGTTTTTACAATGACCCTTGTTTCTTGATTCAGCATGTAATGCCTTAAGCGTTTGGTTGCGAAGATTATGGAAAGGCATTCTCGTTCTACCTATGTATAACGTGTTTCATAGTCAAGCAATGTTCGGCTAATGAAATAGATCATGCGTTCTCTTTTGTCATCGTCTTCTTGAGCCAACATATAGGCTAGCGAGACATTGGTAGCTCATGAATATAAGATTAACAAAGTGTCCGCTTAGGTGGCATTAGCGTAGGTGGTGATAACAAGAAACGCTTAACTGCGTTAAAAGCTTTGTTGCAGTCTTTGGTCCAATTAATACTATAATCTTTCTTGAGTAGATTGTTGATTGGATGAATGGAAAAACTTAAGTCTGGATGAATCTTTGGATTCCACCAAGCTTTCCGAGAAATGACCGATTCCGATTCATCCGAAGGTGGGACCATTTTGAGAATAGCCCAAATTTTGGTTGGGTCAACATCGATCCCTCGTGACAATATAATGTAACCTAGGAGCTTCCCTCCTGTCACACCAAAGATGCACTTTTCTGGATTTAGCGTGACTCTGTATTCTATTAAATGTGAAAGAATGACATGGAGTACTTCCAGGTGATCACAACGCTTCTTGGCTTTGGTCAACAAGTCATCTATGTAGGATTCCACAATTTTATGAATAAGATCATGAAATATATACGTCATAGCCTGCTGGTATGTAGCGCCAACATTTTTGAGACCAAATGGTATAACAGCGTAGCAATAGGTTCCCCAAGGAGTTATAAATGTGGTTTTATCTTGGTCTTGTTCGGATATTCTGATTTGATTGTATCCTGAGAATCCATCCATGAGAGAAAAAATCTCAAATCTGGTTGTTGCGTCAATGATGATGTCTATGGATGGTAGCGGGAAGTCATCCTTAGGACACGCTTTGTTAATGTCTCGGAAGTCTATGCAGATGCGTATTTTCCCATTCTTTTTTAGAATAGGGGACGATATTAGATACCCACTGAGAGTAGTCGACTGGTTTGATGAATCCTACTTGGAGGAGTTTTATTACCTCTTCTTTCACCATGAGAGCTACCTTGGGTTTCATTGGTCTTGATTTTTGTTTAATTGGTTTTGCATCTGATTTAGTGACGAGGTTATGTACCGTAATGTGTGGTGCAACTCCTGTCATTTCTTTATAATTAAATGTAAAATCCTTCTGATGTTCCTTGAGGATTCGAGTGTGTATTTCTACTTCTGATGGAGTTAACGAGGATCCTAATTTCAATATCCTTGGTTCATCCTCTATTCCGATGTTAATATCAATTGTTTCTTCAATTAAAGAAGCGTTACCTTCTTCAAACTCAGGCGGGGTTGGAGGTAATTCCAGATCATCTCCATTTTCTATTGTGTATATGCTAAGTTCCTTTTGTGGGGGAAGTTCTATCATGGGATTTCCGAAGTAGGAGGATGAATCGGGATTAAGGACAAATCTATCACATGATGGGTGAGATGTAACGCTGCATAGGCATTTAAGTAATCAAGAGTGGTTCTATCACTATCAATGTGGTCTAGGATAGTAGATTTGTTCTCATCTCTATTTGTTAAAAGAGGGTTTGACATTTTTTTCACCAACAGTTCAGTACGAAGGGATACTATGAAACGAGTATCTTCCAACTCACTGTTTGGGGTGAAGCATGATGCCAAGGTTGCTATAGAATCGGTGAGAATATTTTTTTCTCACGGGATTGCTTCAATTGATATGAATTCAAACTCCTTGCTTAAATCCAATATAGCTATTTTGTAGAGCTATAAGTGCTCAACTCTGGTTTCATATACCTCAGAGACTTGGTTTGCTACCAATTTTGAGTCTCCTAATACTCTAATGTCATTAACACCGAGCCCTTTAGCTATGATGAGGCCAAGGAGGAGGGCTTCGTACTCAGGGCCATTATTCATACATTCGAAATTTAGTTTAAAGGCAAATGGTAGGACTTTTCCCTCTGGAGAAGTAAAGATTACACCCGCCTGACTCCGTAACGACATTTAGCTCCATCAAAATGGAGAGTCCAATATTTATCTGGGAATATGGATGTTAGGATATTTGTTTTGTTAACATCTTCTACTTCCACCATGCAAAGATCCTCTACTGGAAGAGAACCAACACCTAGGGTATATCCCATGTCTACATAATAAAATGGTAGGAACATCGGTAGATCATGTTCTAATAATTCGACATTTTTGTAGTAGTTCCTAACGATACTATTTCTACAATGTTAGCCTCATCCTTGAGGGTTGGGATAGTCTTGATTAGGCTCATAGTCTCAAGATCTGTTATAGGTACCAACTTCTCCTCCGATTTTGCGTCAGTGGGTTTATTAAGTTGGTTTGTTGAGAGTTTAAACTCCGAGTGAACACCTGGTCTTTTCTTTAAGTTAGCTAGGTGTATATCAAATGGTTTTGGATCACCTTTGGCTATGAACACCTTTCCTAAATGCAAGAATCTTACTTCTTGAAATAATGTAGAAGGGATTGCCTTCATACGGTGTATCCATGGTCGACCAAGGATCATATTATAGTTGGTTTCCCGATCTATAATATAAAACTCAGTCAAGATTGTTTTGGGTCCTAAGGTGACTGATAGTATTATAGTTCCAATCGACGTGGCTTTAAGGCTATCATAGCCTCTTAATATATTTCTAGTCGTGGAACAATTCATTTCTCCATACCTAGTTTTTGAAGGAAAGAGAAGAGGACTATGTTAACTCTTTGCTCCATCGTCAACCATCACACGTTTAACATAATTGTTATAAACCCAAACTAGAAAATGTAGGGTCGGATCCCCTCTGCGTGCAATCTTAGCGTCTATTGGCATTTTGTTTATTTTGAATACAAACTCGGTATCTCTATCCAAATGCCCGGGAGGGTGGACATCGAAGTCTTATGGTTTATCTGTGTTTCGAGAGGTGGAGTGATGTTAATTAAATGACCTAAACCTAATGCCTCTAAAAGGGAAGCCCTATGGGTAGGAGAGTTCTTCAGTAAGTCCAAAAATGAAATGTGCGAGAAGGTTTTTGTTAGATCACTAATTAAATCATAGGCACCTATGGGTTTTGCTAACATTTTTTGGATGTTATCTGTCTTTGGCAGGTAACTTGGACTTGGCTGAGAGGAATATTCTCATGTCCTTGTTATAGCTTCGACGGGTAGTTCGGCATCTAACTCCACTAAACTGACTATCTTGGGTTGCGGATGACTTCCTAATTGTGGCGCAACTAATGGATTTAGTGAAGTCGAGGCTTCATGATCATTGTTTCCTATCATTATGCCCTTATTTGTCCCATTTGGATTTATCCTATTGTTATTGTGATTTGGGAGGGGGTCATTAAAGATCTTGAGGGGAGAATTTTTAGGGGAAACTGCCCTTGTAAAAGTACTTGGTGCTGGTGATGCAGAATCTGCCAAGAACATATCTATGAAGAGTTGTCTTTGTTCCTCTGGCAAACGTTGCATGAATTTATTATAGTCATGGCATGTTCTAGTGTCATGGCCTCAAATTTTGTGGAAACCACAATACGAGTTAGGATTGTAATTGCTAGTTTGTTGGTTTGGTGTATATTGTGGCCCAAAACTCTGATCAAACTGTTACCTATTAGGATTAAAGCTTTGTGTTTATTGTTTTTGGTTTTGATATCCAATTGAGTTTTGGCTTGGACCCTATGTAGGGTTTCACCATTGTTGTTGTTGTTGTTGATTAAAATCCACTGCATTGATTGTTGGGGTAAAGTTGTTGTTTCGTTGATTGTTCATTAGTGGTGGAGTATTCACAACATTTACCTCTCTGCCGATTAGATACTCCATCTGTTGTCACTCTCTGATTTTTATTAAGGATTTTAGGTCCTTGATTGACATTTTTGGTAGTAGGATAAGCCATAGTATTCTAGTTGGAGGTGATTAACCTCCCATTTGCTCCATACGTCTTATGACCGCTATCTATTACCACTTGATCTATTTGGAGAGCGTTCTCAAGTACTTCATCATAAGTCCTTAGTGGGAACTTCTAGACTTCTTCCTTTACTTCTATGCTGAGAGAATGAAGGAATAAATCACATAGTTCCATTTGGTCCATGTTTGGAGCATTGGCTGAAGAATAAAGAACTGTACGCCACCTCTAGATGAAATGAGAGACAAATTCATTGTGTTCTTTCTTAATGTACAAGAATTCCCTGATTCATGTTCTAAATAGTTTGTTCATGTCAAACGTTTTAATGAAATCTGAAATGAGTTATTTAAATGAATGGATGGAAGCCTCAGGTATTCTATAATACCAATCGAGGGCGATGCCTTCCAAGGTTTTGGGGAATATTTTAGCAACAACCCCATCCCAAGGGAGTAGTTCTCGAATGGCTGTGGCGTAAGCCATGATATGTGCATTCGAATCTCCCTCACCTTTGTATTTGGGCAAATCAAGAAGAGGTCTTGGAAGCATGATGCTTCATATGGTGAAGTCTAAGGGCTCTTTCAAATATTCTGAATAAGTCCCTATCGCGTAGATTTCAACCATTGATGGTGCCTACTGAGGAGGTGGCGGTGGAATGGGTTGTTGATATGGCGTAGTGTATGCACTGGTAGGGGCATAAGGAAACCCCTGTGGTTGAGTAAACATGCTGGGAGAGGAAAACATATCTCCCTGTGGTGATTTGGAGTATATGTTTAAGTATGAAGGGGTATTGTGTAGGAATGGATTATTTTGTACTAGACCGGGAGGTATCGGAACGGTGTTATAAATGGCGTTCTAGTTGGCGTTTGTTGTGAATACTAAGGAGGCATGCCCAACATGCCTATTCTTGTGAGGAGATCTACTTGGCTAGGATGGTGTGGAGGATTAGAACTTCCTGCCTGCATGAATTGGGAATTTTGATTTGCTTGAGCAAGTTCTAACCCCCTAACTTTTTCTACTAAAGTTGAAATGACTTCATTTGGTGAAGTCACGTATTTTGCCTTAGTGGTGTTTGTTGTATATCCTGATATTGTATAGGCATGTGATACCCTACTATGAACTGATCGTTTCCCTACCAAGTTTCCCCAAGGGCATTTCCTATATGTAGTGGTATGGAGGTATTTTCTTGAAAAGAGACCTCGGGTTGTGTTTGTAAACTTCCTATAGGTGGGTACATACTCCGAGAGCGTTGTTCATTCCTGGCATAATGCACTGAATACTCATCATCTAAAACCGGGTATGGATCTGATTGTCTACTAATTTTTGGTCTAAACAACACCTAAGGGGACAAACTAGATTCTTCTATGAACGTCATATTGTTCGAGCCTGAAGGCTCTATGTGTTGCGTTTGAGCGAGCTGATCCAACTCCTCTATTTGGAAAGATGAGCTATATCTAGTTTTTGGAGGTGGAGTTTGTGTTGACAACCGGTTGGTTGAATAATTGTCACCCCATACTGAGAGTGAGGGTGATGACTATCTATTCAGTTGAGCGTAGTATGCCTCAAGACCTAGGAGAGGTCTGCCATATGCATCAAATCCTGACATATTCGGGGGGTATATGAATACCCGCAGAATAATGGGAAGGAGGGAAGGTGGAAGATAGAGATAAGGAAGATGTTACAGTTGTTTGTTTCATGTCGGGTTCACCAATTTTGTACGATGGAAAAGTGACAAGTGAGCGTGGGAATCTAAAAGTAACTCTTCCTCGCACCCGACCTCTCGAGGTCATGCCAAGACAGCCGGTGGGGATGGAATACGCATGGAATGCAGACAAATTAATTAGGCAATCTTATGTCTTCGACACACACTAGTGGAATCTGCGAATCTAAGGTAAAGAAGGCTCTCCTAACTTGAACAGGTGTGATAGATCAATCGGCGAGGATGACTACTTGAAGGCTCTAATCAATATCAAGCTCTGGCATAATTCAGTCTATGGGTTGTGGGATACGTGATAAATGACCTAGGATAGTTTTATGTATGTCTCTGTGGTCAGGGGTCATAGCGTGGATGATAGATATAGTTGACTCTATGGGTGATTCTCTGGCCTAGTCCAGAAATTCTTATCTTTGTTAGCTACTACGTCTAACAAGGATAACTGCGTGTGATGATGATGGGTGGAAGTGGAGTGGATCTAAATATTAATGTGTGTGTAAGCCACTTGAATGTTAGATTGATCTCGTAGGCAAGTTGGGTTGTGGGATTTGTGGGTCACATCTCGTAGATTCGTGGTTGTTGTGAACCTACTATGGTCATGTGTGGAATCAGTCCTTAATCCCTAGTATCTAATAGTTGTATGCCTTCTCGGCCTCTATATTTAGAATTAACAACAGTGCTATCTTCTCGAGTATGTCACGTGTTCTTGTAACTGAATTCTTAAGCTAGTATTTATGTCTCGTGAGAGTGTCTCTTGCATCTGGTTATGGGACCAGAGGATCACAACCGAATGATTTCTCTCTTTCAAGCCCTTCTAAAGTCATGCAGATATTTATCTAGAGTAATATGTAGTTTGGCTGATTTGACCAAAACGTGTGCACTTGGTCATCTTCTATGCTTAACCCGCTCAACTATGAACTGATCTGTTGCAATTCTACTGTTGTTCGGAAGACTTGGATCCTAAGATTATGATCTATGTTGGTTATTGTTGTAACAATATTGGGTTAGGGCATGATTGGCTCAAATACGTACTCTCTAGGTTCCCTAGGTCCCGTGATTGTCATATAAAAGGAAATGATACAAATCTAACTAATGACAGAATAATTTAACTGTGTAAGATATGTCTATGTATATTCCTAAATCTGATAGTTATTGATAAACTACTAAATAGAATTTAAAGAGTAATTATCTAATATATCTAAAATTAACAACTAAACTAATAACACAATTTAAAACAAACAAAGCAACCGAGTATAGCTACTTGTCTGTGTAATTTGTAGATCTATTCTAAATAATCTGATAACTAATCTACTCTATTTGAAAAGACTCTTGATCCTACCTCAGAAGTGAGGAGTGAATCATAGTTTCTTAGAAACTATCAATCCCCATGACTTCCCAATATCGAAAGTGAAGTTGACTGAAATGAAATGATTAAATACTTTATTTGATATGATTTAACTAGAACTTTGAAAGTTTGAACCTAGATTTTACTGAAGTGGTGAATCCGATGGTGTGTGGCTTTGTCCCCTCGGTGTGATCTCCTCATTCCTTTGTGCTCACGTGGACCCGAGATAAGCGTGTACCTTGCTAGCATCAACAGTAGATATTGGAATAAAGGCACTTAGGATGCGGGACCGAATATAATGTGAGTAGGAGAGGGATAGTGCAAGAGCACGAGCTTGGCTTATGCAATTCGTAGTGGGATTTATTACGAATCATGCAACATAAAACATCTAGAACTTGAAACTATCATGTTTGATGAACAAAACACCGTAACTTTAATGGCTTCCTATTGAAATGAAACTATGAATCCTCAACAAAATTGAAAGGATAAGCTATTGCAATGATAAATTCGTGAGGCAAATTTGAGGGGCCATTCGCTTGTGCATAAGCCAACTATTTATAGCATTTCCATTTACCCAAAGGTAAAAACCAAATTGATCTCTTAAACCATAAACAATGCCAAAACACTATTCCAGGGAACTAGAATCATTAATGCAAGCCAAAGGTGGTGAAAAAAGCTGGTAAACGTTGAAATTTACGTGAGTCACGTTAAAAGAGGATTCTAGAAAACATGTGAAGGACCGCCACCCTTAGCAGGGCGGTGGTTACAGGACCACTGCCCTGACTGGGCGGTGGTCACGAGACCGCCACCTAGGCAAGGCGGTGGTTTCATAACTGAAGAACAAAACCAAAATAAAAGAGGGTAAAAGAGAACAACAAAGCATGCAAGGGCTAAGCAGGGCATGTGGGATGTTAATTCATACTTGGGGAGCTTTTCCAGATCCCGAACACCTTACGAGGAAACTCAGATATCATCATTGGGGCACATGTTACGATGTTCTAGTGGTGCAAGACCCTACAATTTCAGTGTACGTATAGTTACCCATGAAGATGTGTTAGTACACCTTTTCCTAGAGACCTTCCAAGGACCCGTAGTAGAATGGTTCCAACATTTGCTGGCCGGATCTATCACTAGTTGGGCCACATTATGAACTACATTTGAAGAAATATATAAACCTTCAGAAGACGTGTTTGCGTTATTGTCCAAGATCACTCACCTAAAGAAGGAAGTCAATGAAACCATGCACGATTTTATCACTTATTTCAATTCACTCATTAACCATGTGCCGCCTGCCATGCTACCAACGCCAGAGAATCAAAAGTGTTTCTTTATGAATGCCATGAGCTCAAGAGTAAGTTTCTTACTCTTACAAGAACAAATTACCACCCTGATTCTTGCTCAAGCTGCTGCCATTTGAATATAAGACAACCTACTCATATATGGTGAACTAAAACGTGAGCCATCTGGGCCTAAAGTTTCAACCTATTCTAAAGCCACTTCATCGGATCTGACATTCCAGAAGATGGCGAATGATTTACTCATGTTGAAGAAGCAGTTAGCTCAAGCTTCCCCCAGCACTTCATACCAAGATATCCCGCGGAGAAATTTCACTTCCAACAATGCCCCACAAAGGCTGCATTTACTTGTAACTGCTCCATGGTTGGCACTTGAGGCTCCTCTGGTCAATTCCCTAGTTGAGATTGAAGAAGAGGAGTGAAATTATGAAGAACCTTCATCCCAAGGTGAAGATGATCAAGATGTCGGTGAACCGACTGACGACTCTACAATCGGGTATATGGAATTTGAAGATGAGGAATATGATGAAGAAGAGGGTACCCAAGGGTATGCAAGTGGGTAGTCCTATGTTGTTTTCACCTACTCTTAGGGAAAAGAATTAGAAGTTTCTACCAAGATACAAAAAGAGAAGGTTGCGTCTAGCATGCTTCCAACTATTGCTAAAAGAGGTAATCCCCTTCCTGCTGAACCTCCTATTACGTCTTTTACAAAAAAATATTTTCCCCCATCTCTCCTCCAAATCATCCTTCTTCTATTCCCATGAAGACCAATAATCCTAACTGTCGCCGCCAGTGAGGGACTCATTCCTTCATCAACACAACCCTTGGTCGCATTTGATATAATCGATCATGCTAAAAAGACCAAGATTCAAATGTTTGAGGCTGAATATCTCCAGTCAAACCCTGAGTAGCTTGTAAGATTGACTGAATATATCCAAAGCCAAGCTACCATAACTTCCCATGCCTTCCCGAAAGGAATCCTTTCCACTCCTCCTGCATCTCGCATAAATGTGGCCTCGACTTCCACATCAGGCAAAATTGAACCTTTTTATCTTTCCCTCCTAATCAATGGTCACAAGCTAAGCAATTGCATAATTGATTACGGGCTTCCAATAATGTCATGCTGGCAAAGGTCACCCATGCTTTGGGCCTCACTCTTACCAAGCCTTTCAGCAGATGTTACTCCATGGAAATCAAGCAAGTTCCATTGATTGGTCGATCAAAGATGCACAGTTTGCCTTTGCGGTGTTCCCGAGAAAAGAGTAAATATGACCATCCTCGTTGCTGATATCCCTACAGCATATGGAATTCTACTAGGAAGGAGATTTTACAAAAAATTGGTGGAGAAATTTATATGGACTGGTCCAAGGCCGAATCCCGTCAAGGGTGTAATGCAAATATTGGAGCCTGAATCAAAAAAGAAGTACTTGGTCACCAATTCTGACGATCCCAAAGCCCAAATTCTCTTCGAATCATCGGGGATGGGAAACTACTTCTTATCTACTGAGTCTGACAAAAAAGACATTCTCATCTAAGAGGAGGACCTTAACAAGATATGGACACTACAGTTTGATGGCAATTATGCAACTAGCGAGATGCGGTCTTTGGAGTATGTGCTAATATCTCTTGAGGAGGAGGTTTTTCCTCTCTCTTTCTAGTTATAGTTTTTCAACATGAATAATACCGCTGAATACAAATCTTTGCTACTTGGCATACAAGCCGCAAAAGAAAGGGGAATCAATAACCTAAAGGTATAAGGCGATGCCGATCTAGTCGTGAATCAAGTAAAAATAATATACCAAGTAAAGAATGAAAGACTCAAGCATTACCACAATGTAGTGTGAGACAACATTTTGGAATTTGATGCCTTCTCAATAAAATTCATTCCAAGAGCTCAAAATGACATCGCCGATTCACTAGCCATTTCAGCGTCCCTTATGCTCCCTCACCTAGGGTTAAAAATAGACACATATACTATTGAGGTAGTCTTCCGCCCAAGTGTGACAGAAAATTCTCAAAGACTGGCAGTATTCAACGATGACAACCAACTTATTGATGACAATCAACTTATTGCCTTTCTATAGAAGGCGAGATAATTTTAGTGAGCTTCACTTTGAAGGATCTACTTCGGCATGTTGTGAATCTATCACTCGATCAAGTGAACAAATCAAAAGAGGGTGATGACATATGTCACTCAAAGGAAATAAAATCCTAAAAGGTTTGGTTTCTCTGGAATGATTGTTTGACAAACATGATCATTTTGTCAAGAAGAAATGGCAAGATGACCCTAACTCCTCTCCAGAGACTAAATTGGTTAATCTGGGTACTATGGAACACCCACAGCTTGTGAACATTAGGAAATGTTGTACACCCGAAGAAAAGTGGAGGTTCGTCAAATTGCTGAAGAAATATATGGACATATTGGCATGGTCTTATGCCAATCTAAAGTCTTTCAAGCCGAAGGACGTTCAACATGACATCCCGTTAAAAGAGGAGGTCAAACCTTTTCGCTAGAAATAGAGGCACTACAATCCCAAGATCTCGGTACCATCCAGATGAAATATAGAAGATGTTAGATGCAAGGATCATTTTTCCTATCCATCACAGTACCTGGGTCACAAACATCGTGCCAGTATGAAAGAAAAATGGTGAGATACACATATGCGTAGATTTTTGCAACCTAAATCAGGCGTCCTTGAAGGACAACTACCCACTACCCATAATGGATCAGGTTCTATAGGTAGTAACTGGTTCAGAAATTTTGTCCATGCTTGATGGTTTTTTAGGCTATAATTAGATTGAAGTCTCACTTGAGGACTGATTCAAAACAACATTCACTACTTGCCTGGGCACATTCGTCATAGCGGGATGCATTTTGGCTTGACCAATGCTGGTGCTACCTTTCAGTGGGTGATGGAATTCACATTCAAAGGTATGATGGGAAAGGTTATCATGGTTTATCTAGATGACTTAACTGTGTTCTCTAAATAGTGAAGTGATCACTGTGATCATTTGGAGCAAGTATTGATTAGATGCCGAGAACACGGATCTCCCTAAACCCGAAAAGGTTTTTTTTCGAGGTCACCGAAGGAAAGTTGTTAGGACACGTTGTAAGTAAGGAAGGGACAAAGATAGATTTTGAAAGGGTTAAAGCTATTCAGAGCCTTACTTTACCCACGAGCAAGACCAGTGTTCACTCTTTCTTCGGAAAAGTAAATTTTCTCAGATGCTTTGTTCCCGACTTTGCTGAAAAGACTCACCACATATCAAATATGATGAAGGGGTCACAAAATTTCTAGTGGAGTAAAGAAGGAAAGGAATCATTCAAGAACATAAAGGCTTTTGTGGCCCATGCACCCATCCTGGTATGTTCGACTTCTCCAAAGATTTTATCGTGTACAGTTATGCATCTAAGCTTATTGTATTGGCCATCTTAATGCAAAAGAATTATGAGGATGTTGAATCTCCAATCACGTTCATGAGTTCTCCTCTCAAGCCTCATGAATTGAAGATGTCTCAATTGGAAAAACATGCCTTTGCCATTGTCAAAGCAGTCAAGAATTTCTGGTACTACATCCTGAACTCTCATACGGTGGTGCTGGTTCCCGACACGGCACATCAAGTCAATCCTAACTCAACAGGAGTTAGGAAGCTTATGAGGGAATTGGATCGCAAAGGTCCAAGAGTATGACCTAGACATAAAACAAGGGCCTATGTCAGCTTATGGCTGAAAATGAAGATTCAAAGGTCCCTAAAGAAAAAGATGATTGCATCGATGGAATGCAAGGCCAGCTAGAGAAAGTTGATTCTCTACCTATGGTTTTGTTTGTTGCAACTAGCGACGAATGGTATTCAGACATCACTTTCTTTCTCACTTATGGTGAGTGCCCAGCTCATCTAACTTCAAAGGAAAAGTGTACTGTAAAGCTCAGGGCAGCCAGGTATGTCATCTGGGATGATGGTTTATACAAGCGTGGGATTGATGGCATCTTCTTGCGATGCGTTGACAAGCCACAAGCAGTAAAATTTCTAGAAATTTTTCATGACTCAGCTTGTGGTGGTCACTTTTCCTCTTTTTCACAAAGACAAAGATCATCTCGGGCTGAGTTACTATTGGCCAATGCTATTTCAGATACAATGCACCGGGTAGCAAAATGTGGGCTCTCCCAAATAGTTTGTTGGAAAACTAAAATTGGTTTCTTTTCCCTTCAGGCCTCATTATTGACAAACCATTCGAAATGGGGAATTGACTTCATTGGAGCACTCCATCTCTAATCGAGTGCCAAACATAGTTATGTCCTAACAACAACAGAGTACTTCACCAAATGGGTGGAGGCCATACCACAAACATGCCACTTCGATGTTGTTTGCAACTTCATCAAGGAAAATATCATCGTGAGGTTTGGCATTCCACACAAAATCATCACCGATAATGGTTCCAACTTCTCCTCACAGAAGTCATTAGTTTTTGCTATGAATACGGGATAACCTTGGCCCACACCTCGATTATTATCCCTGTGGAAATGGTCAGTAGAATCTAGCATAAAGAACTTAGTGACCATCATACGGAAGCTAGTCAATGCAAATTAGTGGTCATGGCACAAGTCATTATATGATGCTTTGTGGGTAGACTGTATTACTCTAAAGAGGTCCTCGGTATGTCACCTTTCTAAGTATTATATGGAATCGATGCTGAAATTCCCATTTCAGGAACTTCCTACTCAGTGCTTGGCATGAGTGATTGAAGATGAAACTTTCTAGAATTATCTTGAAAAGAGGGTCATATACCTAACAGAGCTTGAAGAAAAGAGAGTAAAAGTGGTCGAAAGAATCACCAAAGATCAGAATCAAGTCAAGAGACTGTTCGATAAAAAGGCCAAGAAAAGAGATTTTCAGGTAGGAGATCTCGTCCTTTTATGGGACAAGCGAAGAGAGCCAAAAGGCATGCATGGAAAGTTTGATTCTCTATGGAGAGGACCTTTCAAGATCAAGCAGCTCAACAGAGAGAATAGCTTCTATCTCTTGTATCTAGACGTGACTAAACTCCCGCTTCCCTATAGTGGGCAGCATCTCAAAATATTCAGGAAGTAGAGCTTGCTCTCTTCTTTGTACAGTTTGCTTTAGTTGTGTGTTTGTTTTTGTTGGTTGTTTGTTTTCCCTTTTATCGTCGCCCTTGTTTTTGACTCTGTAACCCAATGGATAGGCACATGTTGATTTGGGATTCTCTACCCTTAAGCTTCACTCAAAGATAGTCCCCAGAAAGAGCCAGTTGTTATCCTGTAAAATTGATAAGGGCAATTTTGCAGGTAACCATACCAAAATTTTGTTTTGGTTCCCGCCAAGGTCCCTTAGTGTTTAGAATGGCATAAAATCCCTTTCCGGAGAATCTAGTTTTTCGAACTAGAGTCTTTCGGTCCTTTTTGGTTGGGCATAGATTTTTTTCATGCAACACCAAATGAATTTGTGCCCCCTTCTTTTCCTTTGGTGCATCCTTTGGAGTGTTGACATTAAAATTGTTTTGCCTCACCATTTTACACCCTTATAATCTGTGCCGAGGTGCATGCACCACCCTGGTGACACTAAAAATGTTGTGCCCTTAAGTGGTGCACCAAGGCACTAAAAACCCCATGTTGACAGTCCTGAATTCATGCCAAAGGTGTAAATAATTTCATGCTGATAGATGCATATCTATGCCAAAGGCACAAATAAATTCATGTTGGCATTCATTTTTGTGCGCCCTTTAAAAAAGTTGGTGGCGCATTTATTGCACCTTTTTCTATATATAGGCACATCCAACCTGTCATTTTCACAATTGAAAAACATGTGAAAAGCTCTTTTCTCTACACCTGTCGCTGCTCTGTCATCCCCGTGTCGCTTTACATCGCATTCGTGGACCCCACATCATTTTTTCCAGTCTATATATTCTGGTAAGTGGTCCTTGGTTTTCTTATGGTTTTTATTTTGGTTTGGTTGTCTGTGGGGTTAATTTTGTTTAAAAAAACAAAGAAATGAATCTAAAGTAACAATATGCACCCTCCAGCTTGTTTTGCAATCTTTTCTTCCCCTAAACTAGTTTTACCCTCCTTCCGAGATCTGCTGGCTTGAGGGCTTTGTCTCGAAATGAACCAAATATCCTCTTCGATATGTTCCCATTCTTCACAAAATCATCTACCTTTCGAGGCCAAAAACCACAAACCAAAGCCACAACCTTTTCTTCGACGCAGACAGACTCATTGTTACACAAAATACAGTCGCGCTAAGGGGCACGCTATCCCTATCTGCATCACGTTTCTCCCCCACACCTTATAAAACTCTCAAAACCAAAAACAAGGCACAGGAACAACTCCGACTACACCAACATGAATGTCATGTAAACTTTTCCTGCGCCGCCAAAGCTAAAAAAAATAAGGCACACCTTAACTCAATGATGCATCATTCAAACATATGCCCCATTGGCACATAAAAACGTTCTACAACACGTTCAATACCTATGCCAATGGCACATCCTGTATACTTGCAACATCAGAATTATCTGTGCCCTTTTCAAAAGCCTTTATATTAGCGCAAGCGCACATCCTTCGACACCAACACTGAATGTTGTGTGTAATTCATCTGCGCCATGTGCCCTTTGCACTATTTTCTTCCATGTAACACTCTTTCTTAGTTCACCTTGCTTTTCTGACCCTGTAGCTTGCAGTATACCTGTGCCCTACACCCAGAGGCTTCTAAATTGCTAAATCTTCTTTCTGTAAAGCTTTGATGGATGATCTAACAACTAACATTTCTCTTCTGTGTTGGACTTCACTCCTTCTTCTTGTAGATCAGCAACTAAATTTAGATTCACACATCTTCATCAAGCAAGAGGCTAACCAAGTCAAAGGATAAGGCCAAATTCATAGAGGAAGAAATGAAGTATAAGTATCAAAGGGTCAGGATGCCTGAGTCCCATGCAGAATGTGAGTTAGACATCAGGGATGTTGAACTTGGCCACATTGACATGGAAGATTTTTGGGCCAGAACCAAGAGGGTCAAAAATAGTCCTTGGATGGACAAATTGGTTCGCAGTGGTCTACACACTCGTTGGGGGAATTCCCATAGCGTGGTGAACAATGAATTCATGATGGTGGTGACCCATTGCTATAATAAAGACATGAGGTGTGTCAAGAATGAGAAGGGTGAGGTTATAATCAAACTCATTGTCTAACACTTTGAAATCATGCTAGGTATCCCCCACCACTGTCACTTTGTGGCCGTGAGTCAGGACGACTGCATAAAAGCGCGGGATGAGAATGAGGACAAATGTATGCAGCTCAAGAATGAAGTATACCTGAAAAATAAGAAGGTAATAACCAGGTGGCCCCAGGTTATTCATCACAGTAACTTTTTGGAGGAGCTAAGTGACACCATTACCTTCTTGAGCAGGGTGTTTGGGCTTCCTGATGCCCATTACTTCCACAAATGGATGCTCAGGTATCTAGAGATAATGAACAAAAATGTGCCTGATCAACGTTTTGAGTGGGCAGAGATCATCAGCAGCACCATCTCCGAACAACTCCAACAACTCTCAACAATGGGGAGGTTCTACATGAACTCCTACGTGGTCTACGCTGCTGCCTCTGAGAGAGATTATCCAACACTGAGCTGATGCGGGGTATGGCCCCAAGTGAAAATATATGAATATTATCTAGAATTGAAACTAGAAAACAACATCCCATAGTTCACCAAGATCAACGATGCCTTCTTCTATGGCATCATCTACCTTTGAGGCCCAATATGACTCACGGTCGAATGACCAAGAGCATTGTGACCACAACAGAGAAGTGGGGGGCATTATTTACATAATTCCCCACTTTTACTTATCTTAGAGCCGCCAACTTCTTGGGGATCCCACCAAGTTGCCAAGATATGCGGGGCCGAAAGTTGATCCTATTGGAGCTGTCCAGATAGCTCATCACATATCATGAGAAGTGCTTGAAAAGAAAGAAGGGTGGAACTCCTTTCCCCCTCACAGTGGGCAGGTACACTTGCACTTCTCACACCAAGGCCTAGGAAATGTTTGCAGAACTGGAGCTGCTCAATCTAAAGCACAATTTCCCGGTAAGGCTGACCTTTGATCCATGAAATTACCTCCCAAAGGCAAATCTTGATCTGATCCACGTCCCATAGATCGAGGATATCTACATCGACCTATACCATGAGGTTGAGCTCAGGAGGAAAGACCACTCCCACCTGGCCTTAGCAGAGATCATCCAGTATGGTGTGGCCATTGTCCCAAAAGGTTTCCAAACAACTGATCAAGAAGTTGATAAGGCCTATCTAGATACGGACAGGGACAACTAGCCATTTTCTGAAATAGATAGAACAAGGGCACCTCAGACTATCAAGGAAAGGGTTAAAGGCACTTTACAGCGACATAGAACATTGGTGCAGATTTAATGGTCTCATCTACCTTGGGGTAGACTTCACCACATCTCCCTTAGGTAATGCACCTACCAGGCTAAAGAATTTTCCAAAGGGCAAAGGGAAAGATAAGGAAGGAGTCAAGTGCTGCTCAGAGCAACTTCTCGAGAGTCCTCCTTCCACCACCAAGAATAGTTCTAACCCTAGTATCTCCAGAGAAAGAAGCGGCGGTAAGTATTCCAACGGGCACATCCACTCAGGATGTTGCCACTACTATAACCACTGAGGTTCCCACCACTCCTTCTCCCACTCCTTCTCCTCCTCATGTCACTCAAGCAACCATTCCTTTGGTTGTGTCTTCTCCCCATCTTCTATTATTCCCCCTTCCTCTTTGTACATCTTCTCTTCCCTCATGGAGTTGTCCCCAAGATTTCTTCCCTCATCTCTCGGCCTCCCTTCCCCCCACAGCTTTCTCTCCTACAATAACTCCTACCCCTATGAGTGTTGAGATTCAACTTCTTTATCAATATGCTACCAAGCATCTCAATCCATTTCCCAGAGTACACTGTAGTTGCTCCTTCTTCTTCTACCATTCCCTTTTCTCCCAATGGTCCCACTCCCTTAAGTCCAAAGATGGATCTCCCAACACCTAAGCTAGCACAAGAGGAAATTCCCCATTGCACCTATGGACTTCTCTGTCATTCCAACAAAAGGAGCTAAGAAGCAAAATCCAATAACTTGCTTCTCTCATGAGCGCCTCAGGTGAAAGAGTAATGGAGATCACGTACCTTGATCCCACAAAGGACAAAAAGGATCTGTCTCCTATAGATTATACAGGAAAGACAGTGATAATGGGAACATCCTTCGAGATCCTATAAGGAGAGGCCTTATCTGCAGTGGATGCCCTTTGCAAGAAGCTTCAGGAAGCAAAGGAAGAGAAGAGGATACTGAAAGAACAAAACAAACATCTTCTCCAAGCCCTGCAGAAAATGGGTAGTGCACCTCCTACAACTACCACTAAAACTCCTGAGGCCCTTAGTTAGGATAAGATAAATGAATACACCAAGATTGGTGAACAAGGCATGGTAGTATCTCGCCTGGAGAGACCAAATCCTCAAAGATAGTGAGGAAGTGATCATGAAGTTCACTGAGCTCTATCAGAATATTGTTCACGCTAACAAGGAACTCCAGGCAATTGTAGGACCTATCTCCAAAGAGTTGGACCATGCTAGGTTACAACATGAGACATTCCAGAAGATGCTCAATTGCTCAGTCGATGATTTAGTTAAATTTGGAGTCTTCGATCACCCCAGAGCACCCAACAAAGTCCTTGCTGCTTTGGATTACCGGGTCGATTAGATGGAGTTTGTCTTGGAGAAGATTGACAAAGTTAAGGAGGAAGCCCTGGATGCAATGCATCAAATGGAGAAAATTGTCCTAAGAATGTCTCCAAGCTTGCTCACTCCATCATACACCTTGAGGAAGGTAGATGAAACCATTTGGCTCTTCAAAGAGATCGTCTCGCAAGGGTTAGGCTCAGAAGCTACTTTTGACATGGAATCCATCAACAACCTTCTAGCTTGCCGCGACTTCATGGGTTACCTGATGGAGGTAGGAAATGAGTACTTCAAACTCCCATAAAATCTCAGAGATGAACGAGAGACTTGTGAAGTCATTGGTGATCACACCAAGGGTCCTGCCTAGGATCAACTTCAACCGATGATTAGAAAATTCATGGAGTACCGGGCTCAATTCCACATTTCCTCTCCTGAGCAGAAGTAGGATACCCCTTTCCAGCCGTAAGACGACGATGAATAGCCTTCCTCTTCTTGGATTTCTTCTCATTTTTGTAAAATATTTAAAAGTATGTTGACATAAATGATGACATCATCCATGTTGCACCATGGGATGTTGTTATCCACCAAGTTGCCCCAAAGTCAACATTTGACTTTTAGATATTTTGTAATTAAGTCGTTGGTTTCTTTTTTCCTTCTCTCTCCTTCTCCTTCTATATATACTTGAATGTTTTTGTATTCAAGTGGTGGACACTTTTTAGATGAAAAATAGAAGTGAGAAGAAAAGGCTTTGTACTTTTGTAACAGAAGAAAACATTAATACAAATATTAAGACTTTGTGTTGAATACATGTGTTATGTGCATCCGATCTTTCTTATGTCAGATCTGTGTGTTTATTCTATTAGATCTATCTCTACTTTTTTGTCATTTGTTCATTAGTATTGCTTTTTTCATCTATGCAAGTAGGTTCAGCATTTGTTTACTACCAGCCCAAAACATAGACCCTCCGACCTTTCTACTTCGAATTCATTTCTTTCCTCCCTTCAAATCCATCCTATCTCTTGTCCTCACTTCTTTCCCTTCTTTTCACAAATGAAATACCCCAATCGGGATGAGATCCCAAACCCCGAAGGTAGAATACCTTGGGACTTGCATAGATTCCTGTTGGTAGAATAACAATAAACTAGTTTCGCTTTGCTGTCTCAAAGAGGGGCCATGCCCTCGCACACTCGTCTGGCTTGTCTATCCATAAATTTTCACTCCCAATAGATTTTGGACCAACATACCATCAATGACCAATGGGAAATCCATGCCATACGTGGAACCTTTAAGTGAAGAGAACTTGAACAAAATCTATATACGCGCTATTCAGGACCTACAGTCCAGGATCCATCTAAGGAAGGAATCCTTCATTGGGAAGATTCTCAGTCAATCAGTGATACTACCAGTGTTGCTTTTGATAATTTGGCTCATGGCACTTATGAATTGGTGGGGTGCTAAGTTAAGTGTGTAGTTTCTTGCAAAAAAGGTTTTCACTTTGTTGGATGTATAGGTCGCTTAGTACCCCGCTATACTGGATCCAAAGACTTGGTTGGGTTCTTATAGGCCATGGAAACAAATTTGGCTGACTAGCTTAAACAACATGCTATTCTATCATATACTTTGGGTGGGACAGCCGCGCTAGTGGTGGTCCATAGGGATAATCTCTCAAAGTGGGGAATGATTAGGACCGCCTTATCAACCAGGTTTTGAAGAAGTAATGCCCCTACAAAGATTCACCCTTATCATGGTGATCAACCTGCTCAACATCATATCGAGCAATGTGAGAGACTTTGGATAGTAGGGAAGGAAGCATTACTGCCCTCACTTTGGATGCACTGATTTTATTCTACTCTACAAGGTTACACGTGTGCACAGGTATGTATACATTTAAATACACTGCGACACTGGTAATTGGTAGACTTTGACTGCATGGATGATACAAATATTTGACTTCTTTTCATCTACACCACCAGTGAACACAACTTTAAGCTTTATCAAGCGCTTAACCATGGGAGATAGTGGGAAAGTGGAAGAACTTATTCAGGAATTATTTGGTGAGACAGAGACAGGGGCGCATTTTGTGGATGAAGAAGATGATGTCATACTACTTGAGCATGCTTCCCTAGAAAAAGATAAGGGGAAGATGGTTTACATAATTGGTCAGGAGGAATTTGAGCACTTAGATGTGGATCATTCACATGGAACATGTGAAGTGTTAGCCAATGCGAGATGTAGATGCGTGCACATATCATGAACCTATGAAGACAACAAAGGTCAATATAGGCATAGAAGCTGAACCTAAGGAGGTGATAATTGGGGATTACTGGTCAGAATCTGAGGTAGCAAATATTATAGAGTTACTTTGAGACTATGAGGAATTATTCCCAAGAGGATACCATGAACTTAAAGGTGTGCATATATCACTCGGAGAAATGAAGATAAAGCTCAAGGAAGGTGCGCGCCCTGTTAGGAAGTGACCATATCGGATGAATCCCAATTTGTGCAAGAAGGTAAAAGAGGAGATTGACAAGATGTTGAAATCTGGGATCATTCAACCATTGGATGAATCAGAATGGGTTAGTCCTATGGTGATAAGCATAAAAAAGGATGGTAGGATTCAGATTTGTGTTGATTATAGAGAGTTGAATGCAACATGTGTTACAGATCCCTTTCCTATGCCATTCATAGAGGAAATATTAGAAGGAGTGGCTGGGCACGAGATATATTCATTTACAGATGGGTTTTCAGGGTATCATCATGTTAGGATTTCCCTGGAAGATCAAGAGAAGACCACCTTCACTACTGAATGGGGAAGATTTGCCTATACTATGATGCCCTTTGGATTGAAGAATGCACTTGCTATATTTTCAAGGATAGTGGTACAAGCCTTCAAGGATTTTATTCATAAAATTTTACAGGTCTATCTTGATGATTGGACCGTCTATGGGCTAATTAAGGATCATTGTGACAATCTACGCTTAATGTTTGAAAGATGTTGACAGTTTAATATCTCATTGAACATCAAGAAGTGCATCTTTTCTATTCCTTTTGGCACACTTTTAGGACACATTATCTACAAGGAAGGGTTGTTGGTTAATCTAGCTAAATTTTCAATCATCATAGGCTTGAAAGCACTAACCATCATCATGAGGTGCGTGGGATTTTGGGTCATACAGGGTATTACAAGAAGTTTATAAAAGGGTATGTAGAAGTTTCCACGCCCTTGGAGGAATTGCTCAGGGAAAAAGGTGCATTCTACTGGGGGGAGTCACAACAGTGCACATTTGAGATATTGAAGGAGAAACTTACTATCGTGCCTATCTTGTGCTTTCCTTCATGGGATAAACCTTTTCCTATTCATGTGGACACCTCTAGCACGTAGACATTGATGCCGTCTTAGCTCAACTAGGAGAAGGTATTGTGGATCATCTCATTTGCTTTGTTAGTAGGAAGTTGACCCCTATATAATAGAATTATACCACTACAAAGTGTGAGGCCTTGTCCATGATCTATGCCTTGCACAAATTTTGTCAGTATTTGTTGGCTACACCATTTTTGTTTTATATAGATCACATGGCATTAAATTATTTGGTGAACAAGCCCATCTTACAGGGGCACATATGCCGATGGATACTCTTATTTCAAGAGTTTGACTTTACAGTTGTGGTAAAACTAGGAAAAAGTAATTCTGGACAAGATCACTTGTCTAGAATTCATTCAAGAGAAGATGCACAAACAATAGAAGAGACCGTGCCTCATGCATAGATGTATAGGTTATAATGCACACCATCATAATTATAGGACATTGTTGTCTTTCTAAAGACTAGTATGGTGCCAGAAGGCATGAAATCTTTAGAGAAGAAATAACTTGCTATTCGCACGACACCATTCATGTTAATAAGTGGTGATTTGTACAAGTTAGGCAGAGACGAGGTGTTACACCATTGTGTATTAGAGCATGAATGAAAAGATATAATGGAAGAAGCACATGGTGGTATTGCAGGTGGCCACTATGAAGGTGATGCAACAGCACACACGATCCTACATGCTGGTTTGTGGTGGGAAACATTGTACAAGGATTGTAAAGAGTATTGTAAGACCTGTGACCATTGTCAATGAATCGATCGACCAGGACAAAGGGATGAGATGCCTCTGTGCCTAATTACAAGTGTAGAACCCTTTAAGAAATGGGTAATTGACTTTTTCGGGCCTATGTCAATAGTTGCGCGCGCAGGACTGGATCACGCTATATTATCACTTGTATAGATTATCTTACCCGATGGGTAGAAGCAACACCTACAAAGGACTATACAACAAACGCGCTGACAACAACAAGGTTCTTATGGGAGAATGTTCTTACAAGGTATGGTTATCCTTTAAGTTTAACAAGTGATAGGGGCACACATTTTTTAAATGAGACAATACAAATTCTTTTAGATGAGTTTATGGTTTCCCACCATAAAAATACACCCTATCACCCTCAAGAAAATGGGATTGCTGAGGCTTTTAACAAGATTTTGAGCCACACATTGAACAATATTTGTGATGTTGGAAGAAAAGATTGGGATGAAAAAGTATCTATTGTTCTTTGGGCTTATAGAACAACATACAAAAGATTGAACAAAGACACACCTTTTCAATTGGTGTTTGTACGGAAGTCGTTTCTTCCTATAGAATTTATGTTACCTTGTTTGCGCATTGCACATGCTTTGAGGTCTAGATGATGAGAAAGCCTTAGAAGAACAGATCGAGAAGATGCTTCAAATAGATGAGCACCGAGCCATCGCACGCTGGAGTTAGAAATAGGAGAAAGCACGCCAAAAGGCATGACATGATCACCACATCAGAGATAAGAAACTTGTGGTGGGACAAATGGTACTTCTGTATGACTCCAAGTTTTTGCGCCATCCAGGAAAGCTCAAGGTACATTGGTTGGGGCCATATGTTATCACTCATATACTTGAGTCAAGTGCTTGCTAGTTAGAAACAATTGATGGCACACGGTTGCTGGTTACTTTAATGGGAGTAGGTTGAAGTCCTACTATAAATAATTATTCTTGGTGTTTGTAACAAGGTAGTATTGCCAAAAAAATTAGGTTTCCCTTTATGCATTTCCTTAATGTATTTCTTTCATCATCGCTATGCTTTGTCAATTTATCTCTTGTTTATGTAATAAGCATGCTTGCGTGCATGAAGCTAACTACAATATGAAGCACGTTGATGCATAGAGGACTACACATCCTTTTCATGTGGGGTGGATTGTTGGTGACTCTCAAGTATATGATGCAAAGATGTCAAGTTGTGGGTGTTGATAAAGAAGGTTGCCAAGGGTAACTGATAAAAGATTGCTTCTCAAGATAAGAAAGGATGAACATGGATGATGGAACGTATAATGCGAGGTAAGCGGTAGCCATGGTAACTACCAGGAGATGATGTAGTGACGAGATACTCGGGTGTTAGGGTGCGTGCTGATGAGAAGTATGTAACAAAGGGTAAAAGGGGTGTGCTCTAGAAGGCTATAACATTTGGTGCGAAGGTATACCGCATGGAAATGATAAAAATGGGTCATAAATGAGGAGAATTTGGTAGGTGGAGGAGTAATTAATGCAGTGAAAAGTAGAAATCTATATAAGGATGGGATGCGATTTCATTTTTACCCTTGCGACTATGAGAATTCGACAAAGAGCCTACACATGAAGAGCATAAGCTAACCGATTCAAGGTACGAAGCAAGTGAACCAGGTGTAGAAGACAAATTTGTTTATTGGAAGGGCTTGAATCCCCTAGGAAAAGGGTTTGAATGAAGCAAAGTAATAGAACAGAGCTAGGGTGCGTGATTTTGTGATTACAAATTAGGGCATAGTTGAATCGTGTTAGGGTTCAAAGAAAACTACTCAAGACACACAACAATTGGTCTAGAAAATAAAACCTACAAAGAAGAATGGCACCAAAGAAGAAAGCAACACCAGTAAAGGAGAAAAAGAAGGTGGTGGTGGAGGAAGAAGAAGAGATGGCCCCGGAAAGTAATTTTTTTGAAATGCAGTATCCTGAGGAAGTTATTGTGGGCCAGGAATGGGAGACCCACATCCGACAAAGTAAGATATGTGAATATAATCACCGGACCAATGAAAACTAGAAGAAACTAGACCTACTCACTTCTCGAATGAGCAGAAAACCGAGGACGACATGCCAATATATGATGATGCCGGGAAAATCTACTGAAAGGGAACAATGTCTACCAGCTATATGAGATCCCATACTTTGGAAAGTATGCAACATTGTATAAATGGTGATGAGCCGAGTCCATGAGGACTTCTTCTACTTTGCAGGATGTAGGGTAAGATTGACACCCATCCTTATTACCACAATAATCGGATTAAGGGAAACAGTCACAATATTAAGACCGACCTAGCCTGACAAGAGCGCCATCTTGGAAACACGAAAGTGCTGGGATATCGAAAGGACTGCACGAATGGACATTAACAAGTTGAAAAATTGTCTAGTAGTACACTGGTAGCACACCTAGTCACAAAATTGAATGACCAAGAACGTTGGTACCAAGTTAATTCTATGTGGTTTCATGTGGCAAAGTGCATGTCAGAAGGAACCACTTATAACATTGCCAGATTCATTGTAGAACAAATAGTAGAGGAAGCATGTGCAGGAAATAAAATAAGTTTTGGATGTATCTTACTAAGTTTAGTCTTCATGGAGATCGGGGTACCAGATGGCCCAAAAGAGAACATATCGGAATACCCCATGAATCATAAGTCTCCAGCTCAACTATTCAACAAGTATGTTTACAAGGGGTTAATGACAAAGGAGGTGAAGGAGCGCATAGAGATGTGGTATGATAGGCTCCACACGGTGTTTGGAGAGGAATGGTGCATACCCAAGGATTTTCCTTCGGTCCTTGGGAAGTAGGTATAGTTTGCAGTCTACCAACATTTCTGTATTACACGCTTTCCAATGGTAGATGGGTTATGGAGCCCCTAGTGCAAACCGCCTTACACATTTCCTGCACAATACTTCCAAGCTGCAGTTCATCAGTTCACCAATACATGGAGGTTGGTGCTTAATACGAACAAGGTGGACTATGAATACCACGCTCTGCGGAAGACATATGGATATCCAGGAGGAATGCGTACAATGAGAATAATATCTCGAAGATTTTGAGCATTAATCCAAAAATACTGGTCATTGCAGATATTGGGGCCGCGTCAATATATCTCCAGCTGAAGACCAAAATGGAGAATAACAAGTATGTGGAAAATGAGTTTGTGCTTCGGGGCCAACAAAGGGGAAGCATACCATGGAGAACATTTCGGCACCTAGGCCCTCTGAACCCAAGCAAGATGATGAGGAAGAGGATGAAGAACACGAGGATAGTGGCCACTTGGTGTGAAGAAGGAAGCATCCATCTGGCCAAGATAAGGAGCGTGCAATCTTCCCAAGGAGAAGGAGTTACAGGGGAGGAGCAAGGTGACCAAAAGTTTAAGAAGGTATTTAAGTGCACAAGGGCACAAGGAAAGACCCCGCAGGTGAAGGAGCCAGAGGAGAATAAATGAAGAAAGCTCAGGCTAAGTGAGGAAACAAAGGAATCGAGGAGAAGGTGCCTTCATCTCCAGCCAAAGAAGAGCCTCAACACAAGGAGGAGAAAATAGAAGGAGAAGAAGAGAACAGTCGAGACTACATACGACAAGGGTGGGGATACATCTAGTATTCCTAACCTTGATGCAGCCATTCCCGAAGGCCTCAATCCCATCGAACAGGGGAGGAAGCCAAGGCACATACCATGGCATATGCGGAAGACCCAAAGCTGATTGTTTGTGCTCGGTTTGAGCACCATCGAGCAAAAGGATTTATTCGGATGGGTGATCATGGACAAGGACAAGGCAACTCTATGCACAAGGAAGCAACTTTCATGGTCTATACACACACATATGGATGAGCATGACTTTGATGTCGGTGAAGAATCGTGTGCATCAAGATGGTTGAAGAAGGAACTTGAAATGTGCCACATGACAATTAAGCCAACGATGATGTTAGATGAGCAAGTGAGTAATGCTCTAATAAAGGTATCTTCTGAAGTAGCAAGAAGAAATATTGATAAATCTGCTACCATTAAGGTGCTGACAGAGAAAATGAAAGCCAAGGATGTGGAGATAACGTGCCTAGTACAAGAAAAGGACTTAATCAAAAGAAAATATGACACTTTTGTTAATATGGCAGAGGAAATTAGAGATGATGTTCTAAAGGTACGCCCACATCTGGAATCCCAGGTACCAAAAGAATTTCCTTCGAGATGCACTATGTGAAAACAATGATAACATTAGTGTTGGAGGATGAAAAGGTGCATGTATCAACACAACCCAAGGACTGCGGGAAAAGGCAAAGAAAGAACAGTTGTAGTGGCAAGGAAGATTGCTACTTATGAGGGACTACTACAAGCCACCCACGACGAACTAAAGAAAGTTGATCGTGTGCTAACAATATGCACAACCCCAAATGCGCTGATCATGGTGAAAACATTGGAGGAGGAAAATGAGGTCCACAAGGCTATGAAGGATGCTACCCTAGGCTGCACTGAATGGTTGGTTTTGGTGAAGAAAAATCACGAGGCACTAGCTGTAGCAGCACAGGCACCACATAAGGAGAGGTTAGAGGAGCTTGGAAAGCTCATTTCTCAAAAGATGGATGTACTGGAAGGGGTGCAAACCTCTATGTCAAGCGTAATGCTTGTGATACAAAATGAGCAAGGGAAACTCACTATGGAAGAGCTGCAGTCTATCATTGCTGACATGCCTGAGGTGGCAGGAATGGTGTTGATGGCGAGGAGAACCGGAAGCTGATATCAAAGAACAATATCTTGAGTTTCTACATCGGGATGAAATAGAGGGCCTAAGGCTTGAACAGTTTTGTTAGCTATGTATACCTTATTCAAAATTTATCCATTCGTTATTTATCCATTCTTTGTGTAAGTTTTGGACATCGCCATTGTCGGGGTGACAATGAGATTAGTGTGGGGTAATGTTGATCAGAGAAAACACTTAGCTGAACTTGCACACAGATTCCACACTGAAGAACATCATAGGAGCAAAGGCATGAAGGTATAGGAAGGCGTCACGCGTGGAGGTGTAGAGTCAAACTTTCAGAACTTAGCCAATTTTGGAGATCAGGTCTATTCTTAGAGATTGGCGTGCGAGAGCACACAAAGTGATGTCGAGACTTGTGTGCCACTCTTTGTGGATATTTTTGAAGAACATGTCAACTCACTCTTGCATGGGCATAAGCTAAGAATAGATCCACCACTTTAGTTAACTATCAGCGATCTATAGATAGCATACTTGCATGTATGGCTATAGTTGTAAAAGGCATGTGGCTGTTATTAGCATGTGACCTATTTCTAGTAGAGTTAAGTGGTGAAGGGCTAGTTCCCCCACCCTATATATATGTAATGAATTACTTAGTAAAAGAGAGATATACAGAGACACATGCTTTGAAGAAAGAGAGATACATGAGTACATGAGACTGGATAATTGTAACAGATCCATACATGCATGTCTGGTATTGTATGAATATTTTGTACTATTGGTGCGATGAATATATAAAGAATATTGGCCGAATAATAGTCTGATGTGTTTTGTCAATGTATATTGTTGTTATCATGATGATTTACATTTAAGCACTTATGGATCTAGTTTAGTATAATGATGAATAGATGGATTAGTTACTAAAAATATATGTTTACTGCTTTATCATGCTACCATTCTACTACAATAACTCTTAAGAGGGACCCGATACCTTTGCACACTTTGGGTGAGCGCTCGGCTAGGGCCGAGTGATGTGCCAAAGACGACTAGGTGTTAACTAAGAATTCTAGGCTGCATCAATTGGATCACCCATTTCCTCTTCACTTCCCTTGACACTCCCATTTTCTTTAGTTTTAACCCTGAACATTTATTTGTAAATCCCTATGCCTTTCCTCACATCCACACCTTCCAGCATTGCCACCTTTGCTCAGATATCAGCTAGCATTTCTAGTGACCTCGCCCTAATTGGTACCTTAGGTTTTGGATCTACCGCTTCGTCTTCCTAGCTCTAGCCATACCCGAGTGGTCTGTTTAGAGAGACTCCCAAGCAAAATAAAAAGGTTCCTCTGGGAGATGTGATAGATCTCAGCATTCTGGAGTCCATACCAAAAATAAAGGCCAAGAGACCAAGAATCGTATCAAGTCTAATGATTAATACATTAGGAGAGCATGTGATATAAGTGGCTACCCTTATTGAGGGGAAAACTAAAGAAACTATCGCAGCAAAGGGACTACTAGATCTTAAATTTCTCATTGGGAAAGGCCACTCATGATGGATCCAAGTAGGATGTACACACCGCTCTTGGGGCCCTTTTGGAGAAGTATGACAAAGACAAGGCCACCAAGGACGAGATTAAGGCCAAGGTCAAGCAGCTCATCATACTTTAGCTACGTAGAGTAACTCAGCCCACTCCATCCACTAACATCTCAACTACTACGGCCATGAAAATTTCATCTACAATCGATGATATCTCTTATCATGAGCTTGAGAAGCTAGGCTAGAAAGGGAGAACAATGAATGGATGGATGGAAAGGATCTTGTAGGAGGCCAACCCTTTGATTAAAGAAGCCGTGGAGATTTACACTGATTTACAGGTTGCAAAAACCACCATTGCTAAGATGGATGAATCTTTCTCTGAAGATAATAATAACTTGAATCTAACTTTGGTAATGTGGAGTGACATAAGAGAGGAAGATTCTAACTTACTTCTGCAGGAAGAGGTAATTGATGATGCCTCTAAATTGTTCGAATATTAAAAGGCTATGGAATTCTAGTGTCAGGTACTGTAAGATCTGATTAAGAAATTGGAGGATAAATAGGTAGATATTATGGATGCCCTCAATGATCTCTGAAGAGTTTGATAACGCCCACTGCAAGTTTTTTAATGAGAATATCGATGCTCTTCCCAAGGATCAGATCAAAGAAAATTTCAAAGACTTGGTGAAGTGGGACGATGATGTTACAAAAATTTCAATAGTGACTCCATTAATTGACTGGTTCTATGTCAGAAGTTCATAGGAGACTAAAGAAAGTCATAAGTAAGCTTTGAAGGTTTCCAACCAGGATCACAAAAGAGATCGAAACAGTAGATGTGGTAAATCACTATGCGTGTGGACTGGAGATGAAGAAACTCAAGGTATTGTCAAGCATTTTCTCGAGTCAGACACCGAATGGCCATATGGGAAGAAGGGCAACAAAAATATGCAGAGAAAGGAGAGGAGGGAAAACCAAGCCAAAGATGAGCGGCCATGAAAGGACAGGTTCAAGCTTTGGAAATGGTCAAAGTTGCAGGGTTGACTTGGTCAACCCTCTACAACAAATTTGCTATTTTTATGGGATTGTGTTCCCTTTTATTAATGACATTTCTATTTTTATTTAAATGTTAGTTGAAGGCCCGATGTAGTGGCTCAGCCTAGGAACTTATAAATAGTGGAGTGCTCTCCATTATTTAGGAGAGACATATTTTTGGAGAGATTTTGGGGAAAGTTACTCTTCAAGCTTGGAAGAGTGCTTTCAGAGATTTGTTGAAACCTTTTAATTATATTCGAGTTGTTTCTTGCACTTGAAAATTTGTTTTATTATGTTGAATGATTAACCATTACATTTCATATCGTGAAAAGAATAGTGTGATTACTTCTCATCAGTTGTGAGAAACTATTTTCCTCCTGTTGATTAAGAGTTGCATTATTATTATCACATAAGTGAATATTGGACATGTGCTTGTGATTATCCTTTTGATAAATTATCTATGTATCAAATCAAAGTTGATCTCTCTATTGTGTATGTTTAAAGTTTAGCGAAGGAATGTGTGCTTCTAGTCTGTGGTATTTTGTACCCTTTCCAAGTTGCAATAGGTGAAGGTGGCCAATGATGCATGCATTCTATCCACATTAACCCTTCCTAAAGTTGAACACCCCTTTTTTTGGTGCATCACCACTTCTAGTATAGGTTTTATTTCCTTGCATTCTCTCTCCCTAATCCCATGAAATGTTAGTATAGGTCTAGTTAGCCATCTTTCTTACATCAGAAGTAGTGTTGTGTTTAGTTTAGGAAAAGGAAGACGGACTTCTCTGTAGGTTCACTTCGAGCCCAAGTCCCATAACTTGAGAGGTGATCCCTTGTGTCCCAATCACACCGAATGTCATGATTAATTCTCAAGCCATTCGGGGGGTGCAGTGATTTAGTGATAATAGGTCCCACTATTAATATTTTTAATATTAATTTTAATTAAATATTTTATTAATAATATTTATTATTATTATTCTAATTAATTGAAAAGAGTAATTCAAATTGGGAATTAATGGGACATGATGGAAGCTTCTCAAAGTGGTTCAACCAACTGTAATAAATACATCATGTGCCTTCAATTTAGGAAGGTAATTTATGACTCTTTCTCTCCACTCTCTCAAATTCTTCTATAAATGTAAGTTGGAAGCTCATTCTAAGGGGTTCCAACACGTCAAACATCTTAGGCAAGTGTAAATTTTGCAAGAATCCTTTTTCTTTTGCAAGTTGTCCTTATATGTAGAGGGAAATTTCAAGCCTCCTTTTAAAGAATGTAATGGAAACCATTCCCTCTTTTGAATGTATGATGCATTTTGTACATTGTTGAAGTAATAAAAGTGTGTGTTTTGTGACTAATCTCAGTCTTTACTTCCTTCTATACTTCTTTTTGCCTTTTCTCATGCTTGTAGGTACATTGTGCATGTCCATGTTTCTATTATAGGTTTTTAGAGTTATGTGCTTATAAAGTGGTGGAGTATTGCATGCAGTTGAGTTTTGGTGCCCATTCACCCTTCTCAAGTTCATCCTTCTTCACTGGAAGACTGATAGATTGTTGTGTCTAATTGAGTTTAACAAAGGGAACACATGTTTCCTAGTCTATGGTATTTTTACCCTCTCTAAGTTGCAGTAGGTTAAATTGACTTGTGGTGCACACACCCTCTTTAAATTAACCCTTAATGAGTCTGGAAACACCCTTTATTTGGTGCATCACCATCCCTAGTATAGTTTCATTTCTTACAAATATCTTTCCCTAAAACCCATGAAAATGTTAGCATAGGTCTAGATAACCATTTTATTGCACTAGGAAAGGTACAACACTTAGTTTAGGAAGAGGAATCCAGCCTTCTCCGGTGGTTCACCTCGAGCCCAAGTCCAATAGCTTGAGAGGTGGTCTCATGTGTCCCAATCACACTGAATGTCCTGTTCAAATTCTATCCATTTAGATTGTGCAATGATTTGGTGACAAAAATCACATGCCTCGAGATGGAGGACCATCATCCTTCATAGTTATTGGTTAGTTGATTCATTCATGTATACTTGGGGGCACAACATCTAACACACTTCCCCCACACTCACATTATCATATATTAACCTTTTCATTATCATGCATCAATATTCTAATATAGTCATGCTCATTACACATTTTAGCATCATTATTACCCAATGACACATTCTTGATTCGGTTCAAACTTGAATTTTGAGGGACTACTACAGATGAACCCCATACATTGTACTTAGTTACTACATTCTACGTTTATTCACACATCACGCATCTTACATTATACATTCTAATTTTAGTCTACATCATTTGGACATTTACACATATACACCTCATACATCATATGATTCTTGATCATACTCATCTAGCATTGAATTCTAGTCATACATATTATACACTCTTAGGAATACTACATTACATACACTAACAATTGTATACATCACATGGTAGTCTATTATCACACATACTATATTGTCCTCTATGTACTTGCACTCATACCCTATGACACACTTTAGTTCTTCAATCCATACTTGATTGTCATGAGTTTAAAAATCAGTGGATCATATATTCATCACCCTTTTATCACTTGACATTTCATCATGCGACATTTATAGGATAACAACACATTCTATAGGTTAAATCATCACTTACTCTTTCATGTAGTAGTGTTATACACTTAGACTATCAAGTTCATGCACATCTCTTCATTAGGAATAAAACTTAGCTTAATTCATCATTAGTTGATATTTAAATAAATTTAATAAGTTAAAGTATTTAATTCAAATACTTTAAACTTATGTCAATAGGTATTAGTTATCCTTAGTTGTTAGTTAACAAAGTGATAGTGTTCTCATCCGTATGTTTGTGGGATAATGTTCTATCTTGCATATTTTTTTCCAAGATGATTTCCATGAGGGGCAATAGGGATAGTTAGGGGCAATAAGCTATTTCGTATATTTTCTCGCATTAGGTGATTTGCTTCCTTATATTGTGGATGAGATAGAAGTTGTCTAATATCTATAAATATTTCAGCTCTCTCATTTGTTTATAATGCTTGATTTCATATTAATAAGTTATGCAAGCATCATATTGTTTTTGTAATTAAATATGGTTTTCCGACAAGATTTGGCATCGAGCGATTCGATCTAGAGAGAGTGTAGGAAGTTTTAGGGAAGTTTAGGGAGATCTAGAGAAATTACAGAGATAGGAGGAGCCATAGATGCCCCTAGCCATTTCATAGCCCCTACCCAAATCCACACCTTAGTTCATGGTTGATTTTTAGTTAAAGAACACCTGGAGTGAAATCACATGCCCTTGTAAACCTGGATGTAACTCTCTGTCAAAAGGTGACATTGTTTCATTTTCTTCTTTTTTTTTAAATTTTGTTACCCATACGTGCGCTTTTTAAAAAAATTGGAAGCATTTTAAAATATATATATACAATATTTTTGATCTATGGGGACCCAATATTTTCAAGCTCCCCACATTACTTCTTCTTCCTCTTCTCTGTACTTTGTCTTCTCCTTCCAAGCTTTGTCAGAAGAAGTTTAAGCCAAAAAAAGGAGATCCAATCCAATGTGGAAGCTTCTCTATGAACCTGCACCTACCAAAGGAGAAGAAGATAGGATATTTCAATGATCTCCAACGTGCCTGCATCCAAAAAAAGACTACAAATTGAACATGGAGAAGATTTACAACCTGCAAGAAAAAAAATGCATTGGAAAAGGAATAAAAAGCATTTGTAAGAAAAATATCTACCTAGAAAGAGAAACAATAAAAGAAAACTGTGGCCAAGGGTTATTATAACACTTAGGCAAAGCGGTTAAACTACATTGTTCCTAAAATTCAGTACATGTGCACATAATCCTTTATCTACGTTTCATTTAAAAAAATGTTTCTAATTTTTTTCCATTTCGATGTCGTGAAAATAATTAGAAGCAAAAAAAAAATCCATTTTTGGAAAGGGGCCCGAAAAGATATTGAAATCAAAAGTTAAAAAGGTCATAACTTTCACCTGGTACCTCATATTGAGGTGTCATTTTGTTTTAAAGTGTGTGTTTTTGTGAGCTCTACGTCTTGGTCCATCTTTTAATTAGATTTTAAAAAAATTGCAAAAATTAGAATTTTTGAATTTGAAAACAGAGCAAAGAACCCAATTTTTTTTTTTTAAAAATCGGCCAAGAGGGCCATTTTATTTTTGCAAATCAGCCATAGAGCCAAATTTGTAACAGGGGCCAATAATGAAAAAAGTTTATTGTACACAACCTAAATGGAGCCGAAAATAAATAAAATAATATTTTTTGGGGGAGGTTTGCATGTTTTAAGGGGGAAAGTGTTCAATTTTTTTCTTCTACTATTTATAACTTTTCACAATGGTCGTAATTATGACACCAAAATTCTTTTTGCGAGATTATCAAATTTTGCATTCTAATAATTATTTAGCATGGAAAACTAAAATTTACACACAACTTGATTTTGAAAATCTATGGTCCGTTGTTTCTAGTACATTAACAATATCTACAACATATGTTACACAACAAGCTACATTTGATCGTGAAAATCAAAAAGCAAAGTTAATAATATTTTTAGTGTTCCGGATGAGGTACAACCTCAACCTCATATTCGTGAGACCACAACAACAAAATAATCTTGGGACAAGTTGAAAACAATATATGAGTCAAAAAATGATAACGCAATACTTCATCTCTAGAGTCAACTATTGAACTTGAAAATGCAACCAACTAAAAACGTTGAATATTTTTTAGAAGAGTAGCAACTTTGCATGCATCACTTCAAGATTTGGAAAAAGAAATAACTGACACATCACTCATGCCTATAGTATTGAGAGATCTTCCTCCTTCTTATAGGATTTTTGTGACCATGTTAAACATAATTGGTTAAACAACAACTTTTGAAGAGTTAGTGAATATGCTACAACAAGACGGATTTATTCACTCAACTACTGAAACCAAGAGCAGGCACTTACTACTAATCAAAAAGGAAAAAATAGGCTAAGTATAGTAAATATCCTCAAAATCAAGGTAATACTCAACAAGGCCAAAAGGACCAAGAAAAATGTCTTATTTGTGGTCAAAAAGGACATGAGTTAAATAATTATTGTACAACACATTCCAACAAGGATCGTCAAGTGGTAAAAATATTGATTACCAACAAACAAAATCATACCAATAAGAGAGTAAACAGGGACAAAATTATCAAAAGTGGAAGAAGAAACCAACTCAACAAGGAAATGTATCCAAACAAGAAGATCAATTTGATGATGATGACTTCCTCTATTCTACACAATCAAATGAAGTATCCAATTCTTTAAATCAAATATGGTATGTCAACTCAAGTGCAACTCGACACATGATAGGAAAGAAAGATTGGTTCTTCACAATGATTAAAACACCCACAAAAATCATGTCTCTTTGGGTGATGATACATCATACAGTGTTCAAGGCATTGGTTCCATTTCACTACCACTTGGGCATCATAATTGTAAAATTATAGATGTTATTTATGTCCCTGGTTTAACAAAAAATATGTTATCCATGAGTCAATTATTAGATCACAATCTCAAAATTGACTTTGATTGTAAAGGTGGTAAAAATATGTGCTTAATTCGAGATAAATCATGAAGATCCAAGATTGCTACAAAATATTTGAATGTGGGAATAATGTTTCAGTTGGATTTTGTTCAATGAAATGATCAAGCACTTGTAGCCAAGGATACATCATCAGCTCAACTATGGCATCAAAGACTTGGACATGTGAGTTTTGGCTATCTTGACACACTTCATCGATACGACATGGTTAGGGGTTTACACGCTCCGAAAAAGGGTATAGAGAAATGTCAAAAAAATTAGTAGAAAAACAACATAGAGCACCATTTAAACATAGTACATTTCAGGCTAAGGCAAAACTTGACTTGGTGTATATCGATCTGTGCGGACCAATCATACCTAGCCACTCTATGTTTCAATATTTCATGCTCTTTGTTGATGATTTTCTAAGAAAAACGTGGATATACTTTCTTTCTACAAAATACAAATATTTTCAAACTTTCAAGAAGTTCAAAGCCCTTGTTGAAATAAAGTCTGGTAGGAAAATAAAAATACTCTGCTCAAATCGAGGGGGAGAATACACCAATAATGAGTTCAATTATTTTTTGCAAACACATGGCATTCTTCATCAAATGGCTCCTCCTCACACATCATAAAAAATGGTGTTTTTGAAAGATGAAATCATACTATCATGGATATGGTACAATGTATTATTGATGATGTAGGCTTATCAAGAACATTTTGGGCCGAAGCAACTAAAATGATAGTCTATTTACTAAATAAAGTTCCCACTATAGCTCTTGATGGAGTAACACCTCAAGAATTATGGTCAGGGCATAAGCCATCTATTTCACACCTTAGATTTTTTTGATGTAAAGTGAATATACACATTCCTAAGAAACAAATAACTAAGCTTGATATGAAATCAGAAAAACTTGTCTTATTGGGATACAGTGATGAAGCACTTGGCTACAGACTTACGGATCTAAAAACAAGGAGGGTAAACAATAGTTGGGATGTTGAGTTATTTGAGAAGAAAGAATCATATGCTCCTTCCATACACTCACATGATGAAAAAATCATCCCTACAGTGAAAATAGAGGATGGTAATCATTTTGATGATGACAGTGATGATGGGGAAGATGGTGAAATTCAACCTCCACAGGAACCACAAAAAGTATGCCTAAATGGTATACAAATATGATGAGAGATGCAAAATTGGATAATGTCCCGACACATCTACCACTTTGGAATGATTACTCGCAGATGGCTTGAAATGAGGTCAATTTGGCCTTAATGGGTAAAGTTTTGAAACTACTAAGCCATCCACAGCTTTGAAGCCCTATAGTCTAAACCTTGGAAAGATGCTATAGATACGAATATAAATCAATTTTTAAAAATATTACATGGCAACTTACAATGTTAGGAATTAATAGAATCTAATGTGGAATAATTCCTCAGAATAGCAATAATAAGAAGTATGAATAGAATTACAGAAATGAAATATGCACAACACGAAGACAATATTTAACATGGTTCACCCAATGTGGGCTACATCCACCAAGAACACTTGCTCGGATTTTATTACAAGCCAATAGTCTTCACAATTACAATAATCAGATCTTGTTTGGAGCTACACTCAACAAAACCTCCCGAATTTGCACTTGAATTCACACACACTATTTACCTTCACAAAACACACTCCTGTATATCCTACTGTATGTCCATCTATTTATAAGTACATCAATAGGTATCCGAAGAGGTGGTTTTACAAAACAATGGAAACCGAAAAGCCATGGGCGCAAGAACAACCCATAACGGTTATCCATTACCCATAGGTTAATAAACCACCCATGAAAAATTTGCTTGGGGCTTTGCCTCGAACCCCTGACCCACTCACCGCGAGCTAGACCTCCGTAAAAATATTTGAGTGTAACACATGGAAGGTGTACCAAAATCGACATGAAAACAAGCTCCACAAACATAACATACAAATCTTGCACAAGGGAAAAAGTTGATTAGATGCGAGATGGATCTTCAAAACAAAGTACAAAGTAGATGGAAAATTGATAAACACAATGCTAGAATAGTTTATAAGGGATATGCTAAAAAAGAAGGAATTCATTATGAGGAAATTTTACTCCCATAGCTAAGATAAAAACTTTTAGGTTAATATTTGCTCTAGATACACAATTTGATTGAAAAATACACCAAATGGATGTGAAAAGTTCTTTTCTTTATGGTGATTTACAAAAATAATTTTACATGACTCAACCATTAGGTTTTGTCATACCGGAGTAAAGAGGAAAAGGTATGTAAACTCATAAAATCACTATATGGTCTAAAGCAATCTCCTGGGGCATGGTACATAAAAATCAACGAATATCTCATTCAACATGGATTCAACAGAGTCCATACAATCATAATCTCTATCTCAAAAAGCAACGGGGTGAGATAGTGATTGTTGTAGTATATTTCGATGGTCTAGTCATCACCGGAGGATCGGTGAGGATGATTGAGTGGATAAAGAAATATCTAACTCGATCATTCAACATGGCCGATCTCGGGATTCTACATTATTTCTTATGACTTGAAGTGTGGCAAAGAGAAAATCATATCTTTGTGTCACAATTGAAATACACCTAGAAAATGCTCGAGAAATTCAATATGATGGATTGTAAGCCATTTTTCACACCTATGGAGACAAGACGTCAACTATCTCAAAAAGATCCATCACCAAAAGTAAATGTAACTCTCTATTGGTCGTTGATCAGAAGTCTCATCTACTTGACTTACACTAGGCCAGATATTAGCTATGTAGTTAGCTATATTTCACAGATTCATACAAGAACCAAGGGTTTCTCACTGGAAAGAAGAAAAGTGGATAATGAGGTACATCAGAGGAACTATGGACTATGACCTAGAATATAAGAAAAACAATAACTTCTTCTTGAAAGGATATTAAGATTCGATCATGTGGGAAACATAGATGATAGGAAATCCACTTCAAGATTTGTAGTCTTTTTGGGATCTGGACCAATATCATGGGGAGTAAGAAGAAGACTTGTGTTTTAAGATCCTCCATAGAATGAGAATATCATGTAGCAAGTGGAGCTATCTCGTGAAGAAATATGGCTCCGACGTATACTTGAAGGATTGAGAATACCACGAAATAACTAAATACCCTACATGTTGATAACGAAGGAGTAGTAAAACTTGTTTGGAATCTAAGTTTTTAGGAGTGCACAAAACACATCGAGGTGCAAGTACATTTCATTTGTGAAAATGTTTAGAATAGAAACATCAAGCTCCAATATTGCCCAAGAGTTATACAACATAAAAATGTCTTCACAAAGTCACTTACTCAAGGTAAATTTGAGGTTTTAAGAGAATTTCTCTCCTATTCACTTGATACCATGCTGAATTAAGTGAGGGAATGTTAGGAATAAAAATTATCTTAATTCATCATTAGTTGATATTTGAATAAATGTAATAAGTTAAAGTATTCAATTAAAATACTTTAAACTTATGTCAATAGCTATTAGTTGTCCTTAGTTTTTAGTTAACTAAGTGATAGTGTTCTCATCTGGTTGTTTTTGGATCATGTTCTATCTTGCATATTTTGTTCCAAGATGATTTCCATGAGGGAAATAGGGACAGTTAGGGGAAATATGCTATTTCTACATATTTTCTCATATTAGGTTATTTGCTTCCATATATGGTGGATGAGATATAAGCTATCCAATATCTATAAATATTACAGCTCTCTAATTTATTTGTAATGCTTGATTTTATATTAATAAAATTATGCAAGAACTTTATTGTTTTCTATAATTAAATCTAGCCTATCATCACTACACCTACATACTCATCATAACGCGCTCGACATAATACACACTATTCAACCATTAATCTTGATGATGCACTCTTGTTTACAGTTCATTCTTGACTGCTAAGGGAGAAAAAAAAATCAACCTCACCGCATAAATTTCCATTCACTCTAGGGTACGCAAATCCTATCACTCCATTTTGTATTCCATTCCATTCATCATCATCATATTGAATACTATAGTCGGTTTTACTCTTGATTACTTTTTCTTGTTCATGGTTGTTTTATTACACATGCTAGTTAGACTAATTGTATGTCATTTATGTATACCATCCAAAAATGTGTGTTCATGTCTCTTTCTATTTATGATCATAGATACAAGTCTCTTCCATGTAGAACAGATACTCACATTCTACCCTTCCTACACTAGTCGTTGGGGGCATCCATACTCGTATCTTACAAGTGATATTGTTTTATTTTGTACTTAGTGCTTTTCATTACTTTGTTATACATGATTTTGACATATTAGCTATCTTTCTAACACGTTGTGGGTGCTTCATGTGAAACATTTGTTATGCAGGGATATTTTCTTCCATACTTGTTTATTACAATGTATGTTCTTGTTTTCTCTTTTATGCGAGGCCTTGTCCTATGTTTGGTGTGCACACTTATTTGTTTGTATGTGGACATAATGGCTCGATGTGTCTTACGACATCATGATTGATGTCTCATGTTTGCAATCCAATTTGTGTGGCTTACTAGTTTTCTTGTGTGTTTTTAATACTATTATCCAATTTTTACACATGGAAAAATTGGACAACGGGTCCTATTTCGATCAAATCACGAAATTGGTCCTGGGGACCTACTTCGGTCATTGGCATGATAAAATGATTTAAACGATTAATAAAGTAGCATAGGTGAGATCACATAGAATTGAATGGCATCAAACCGATCTCAAATTAGTACAAATCTCGGGGTTGATTGATAAGCAAATCTATTAAGTTGGTCGATCGAGTCACAATGCATAGCTCAATTATTAGCTCGGTTAGGGGCTTGTTGGCTAGATTTTCGCATAGCATAAAACCTAGGCAATCATGAGATAAATCTCCCTCATTTACCGGTGAGGATCTTGTGTCATATTTGTCAATTAAAGTATGCTAGTATCTATATGATGTTTTACTTTAACTGCTCACTCATGGACCATAGTACATGCATTACGTAATAAGTAAGCAAATTGTTTAAGAAAGGAAATATTTATAGAAGAAGGGAATTATAAAAAACATAGAACAAATGGGGAAGATGTGCATCCCAATCAATAGATAACAGAGTTGATTGCATACACATAGAAGAAACCAATAGATATCAACACAGAATTATAAGCAAATGTAGCTCTAGATCTAGATCTAAAATAACACAAAGTTTATTCAAAGATCTAAGATGGAAATCTAGAAACAAAATACACTGTTTGTGACACAAATTTCTCTGGAAATTGGATCTTGTATATTCCTTTGCTTTAAGTGGCTCTCAAGGGTTTCAGCACAAATTCTGGAACACAAGAATGCTACTTACAAATTCTGATCATTAACCCGAAGGTTCTTCCTCTACTTATAGAATGTAGACGAGTAATTACAAGTCAGAAGTTTTTAGTTGAACTAGCACATGTGGAAGTGGGAAAGGAAACAACTAGCAATCTCTCTCTTGGAATTCCTCTTTGTATGACATGCATGATTTGCAACTAAAGATAGAACCTTCTATTTTAGACATCTGCCACCTATCTCCAAGTAGTTGACTTCTTCAAGTAATGGTTTTTAAACCAATCACTTAAGTTGTATAATTTAATTGATTGCTCAATTACTTTGTTGGAGGAAAGAAGGAAGAGGAAAGCTGCATTCTTGTCCTTTTTCATGTCTGCATGCAGCTGATTCTTTTTCCTTTGATTCTCACCAAACAAGACCTAGGAGCATTTGGATCTAGAAGTGTCTGGAAGTAGCTGAAAGGAAGTGACCATGATTTTCTTATGGGTATTGCCTTTGACATGTATTCATTCTTATCCTTGAAGCTTTTGTAGTTCTTCTACAATACATGCATCAATGCAATGTTTGCCGTAAATAACTCATCATTTTTATTTTTAATTGCATATGAGCAATTAAAAATTCTGGAAAGCACTCTAGGTGATTGCAACTTCAATGAAGGTTTCAACTAGAAGATTGGAAGCACATGCACAAGATCTTGGAAGGAATTTTTCACGCACCGACTTCTTCACGGGTGCATTCGAAACAAGAGGATGAAGCCTTTGTGCTAGAAGCTTTTACAATTATGAGATCTCGAATCTAGATCTGGACCTATTGACTTCATCAAATCTAGAAGATATGCATGATTCGATGTGCTCTGCTTTTCATGCTTCTTTGTCATGGTTGTGTTTATCTTTATCTCAATGATTCTTTTTCTTCTTACTCGTACTTCGGAATTCTTCAAAAATGGTGCGATCCTGGATAATTCTTCAGATTCGAGGATATATTCAATGTATTGGATATTGATTAAATCTCCTTTTCTTTTATAAAGCACTTGTAATGAATTCCTACAATTAATTCGATAAAGATGGCAAACAAACATGAACAAGTGAATTTTAATCATAAAAATCTGCATAATTCAAGCCTCTTTGCCCCAAAAATTGATGTTTTGTTTGCATGCAAAGTGAGCATGAATTTTTCCAACCTCACTTGAGCACCTATATAACTTATGCAAATAATTATCTAGACACAAATCAACTTCCTTCAACTTGTGTGCAAAAATTGGAAGCTTTTAGCCTTGATTTCACCTTCTTTTGAGCAAAAATCCTCTTCAAATAGGGCACACTTTTCCTCCGGCTGCACTTCTTTGCCTCGTGAATTAATTAATTCATCCTTATGGCAGCCCATGCTTATATGACCCTCATAATTCTATAATTAATAATTTCCCTTCCTATTCCTAGCAATTAATTAATTAAAAATCATGTGTTTCTCTCAGAATCGGGTCTAAAATTGCATGTTTAAGGACAACCATCCTATAAATTAAATTTAATCAATTTAATCATCCACCCTTCACTCCACTTAAGCTTCACAGTTTGCTTTAACCTTAGCCACTGAAAATAGGAATTAATTTAATCGTTTAATACTTTAAAAAGTATTATTTCTCTCCCAAATGGGGCTGCATTAAATAAATTAAATTTATTTAATTTTGGAATTCTATTTCTAAAGTCCTTTTGTCCACTTCCCTTTGTTGACTTTTCCACAAGCCTGGGCACCAAAATTGGGTGAATAAATATTAACAAATATTTATTTAATGCATTATTATTCACCCAAGGTGGGTCGCACTTTTTGGAATAAGGAATTTCTATTTTTAAAAGTCACATGACAATGGGATTATTTACCTTGCAAGGCAGCCCTGAAAATCCCATGATTCACTTAAGTCGTTTGACTTTCATAATGGGATTATTTACCCTACCAGACAGGCAATAAAATCCCATGATTCACTTAAGTTGTTTTTCTTTTATTCCACAATGGGAATTTTTACCCTGGAAGGCAGGTAAGAAATTCCCGTCTGCCTGCTGCCTCTAATTATTCCATTGTGACTTAAGTGGCATTGCTTCCATGGGAAAAAATACCTTGCTAGCCAAGTACAAAATTTCCACCTGCCTGCTACTTCCAAAAATCCCATGATCCACTTCAAACCCTCTTTTTCCAAAAATGCGGCCAGCCCAGAAGAAGCTTTTTGGTGCACGACTTCGTCTTTTCCAAGAGAACCAGATCTCCGATGGCAAATTCCTTCTGGCACAACATGCGTATGTGATCCCCAGTTACTCCAGGCCAAGAATCAGGCCAAACCGGCAAAGGAATTGATCTAGAGAAATTTCATAGAAAATGAAATGGGAAAACACAAAAACACAAAAAGTTGCCAAAAGTCACAAATAAAGTGCAGAACTCATTCCTAGTTAAAACCCTTATGTGTATAGGAATAATGATATGTTCAATCACGATAGGGTTAAATTAGAGTGCAAATTACCTCAAATGGGGCTCAAAATAATTAAATACAAATTTTCCGAGACAAATCCCGACAATAGAATATAACAATTTTATGCATCTAGGTATTTAGCGAAAATGGCTAATATGGCTCTTTGGAAATATCCCGACACAAAAAAGAAATTTCAGAAATAAAAATACAAAACGACCCATTATTTTAAAAGTATGAATTTTTTTTGGATAGGGTAATCACATATTTTAGGATGAAATCTGGGACACCATTCGGCTCCATCTGTGGACATCTTTTTCTCTGTCACGAATGATAAGGGTAAAGATGAGATCCCAACATCTCGGTTTCGTATCTTGTCCTTTCGGCACGGGGTCGGAAAATGAACACAATAAAAAACAAAAACAAAACAAAGAAAAAAAAAGTTGTATTTATATACATGCAAGTTTTAACCTACTTTTTTAGTTCCTAAATAACTTCAGATCTGCCCGTTGAAAGGCAATGGTAACTCAATTTCATCCCGATAGGCAAGGAAGAAAGTATCCATTCCTGTAGCTCTTTTGATCATGAAGGACCCTTTCCAGTGGATAAAATTTGTCATGCATGACCTTCGCTTCATATCTCTTGTCTCGCCGTGAGTACCCAGCTCCCGATCTTAAACTTCCTTTCTTTGGCCTTCTTGTCAAATACTCTGGGTAAGTCCTTATCAACTTCATCTAGTGGTGGCTTATCCTTTCTTCTCTTCGTAGCGGAAAGACTCATCAAATTGCTCCATTCCAAGATTTATTTTCTACATTTCCAAGAAAGAACTATCACTATCACCATATTCTTTATTCTTCTTCAAGTACTTGATCATGCTTGTTGAAAGTCTCTACTAAGGAAACTAAATCCTTGGGGATTTTGTTACCTTTTGGTTGGACTACTCCACTACTATCATCATAACCTAGATTAGCTTTTCCTTTGACTATTTTTCATGGTGGTGATTCACTCCCTTCAACATGCAGACATGCAGATGCTTATTCAAGGATTTTGGGGTGGTAGACCATCTCCACTTTATAGCTTCCTTGTCTGAATATGGATGATGGTCTATCTAGATTAAATAGTGTAGTTGTGACTGCCAAAGAATCTGCCTTGGAGTTTTGATTTATGGGAATGAAGTCAATAGAGAAGGCTACAAAATCAAATGTGGCGAAATCACTTTATCTCTGTAATGCTCCAACTTATCTCTTTTGACTTGACTTTGCCCTCGAACCTACTTTACTAGAAGTTTAGCATCTCCTTGGGCTTTGAGGAGTTTTACTCCTTTCTTTTTAGCTTTCTCCATTCCTAACAAAGAGCTTCATACTCCATCATATGATTGGTGTTCTTGAACATCAGCTTGTGGGAGTATGGAAATACCTCATGATCTAGAGATATTAATAGAGCTTGGCTCCTAATCCAAAAGAACAACAAGTGCCTTTAAACTCCAAAGTCCAAAATTTTTCTTCTTCTTTTGTTGGCTCTGGCTCTGGTTGAAGTTCTGGCTCTAAAATGTCTTTATCCATTTCCAAGAAATAGACCCCATGGTCAGATTCTGAAAAGAATCTGAGATCTAGGATCCTCAGATTTTGTAACCATGTACCTGGACTTCTTTTCTAGCTCCAGCTTATGGTTAAGCCCTTTGATAGGAATATGCACACAGACCAATCCATCTTTACTTCTCCTCCCATCTCTTTCTGACGTAAGTTTCTTCTCAGAAAGAACATCCCATAGGAGACATGAATATCTAGAACTAGAATTGTCATCTTTAATATTTTGTTAGGAAACACTGCTAGAACAGCTTGTGCATCTTTGATTTGTCTAATTAAAGGGACTTGTCTCTCCATGGAGTAACACCTTTTATGGTCTTTGTTAGGGTAAGCCTAAGAGCATCTGCAACTTTAGTTGGCATGACATTTTTAGAAGCACTTGAATCTAAAATGTAGTTGCTTAACTTGAAACCATTAAGCAATAGGGAAACATAGAATGGTTCCACTCTTTTAGAAGATGGTGAGGATTTAACAACTGCAGTGTTGTTCTGGGGAGGAGTATCTTTGGGCTTAGGCAAAAGGCCTTTTGATGTATTGGATTGTCTTGGTGATTGTACATATTTGACTAGCCTATTTAACTACTTAGGAAAAGCTCTTAGGTATTCGGCTTCTGACATTTGAACTTTAGTTTTCTTGGCATGATCAATAATGTCAAAAGAAGAAATACATTCAGATACCTGAGCTGCTTTCTATGGTTGAGATGAAGAACTCACATTCTTATCTCTAGGAGCTAAAGAAGAAGGTAAAGGGTTGCCCCTTCTTTGTTCGTCAGCTAATGCCTCAGCTTGGCAAGTTTGTGATTTTGTAAGTACTGCATATGCATGACCATGATCATCTTTATGAAGTTTCTCATCGTCATGTTCAAATTTGTAGTTCAGGTAATTAATGTTGGAGTCACCAACAGGGACTCAGTAAACTCATCATCCTTTAGCGAGATCAGTTTCAGCTTCTTGGTCTTCTTCATTCATCTCCACATTCTTTCTGAGAGTAGCTTCAATTTCTAATCTTTGGGAACTAACAATGCGGTTCTAGTTGTTGTTGTTGAAATTCTGAGTAGGGGAAATATTGTTGCCCTAAGCCATTTGAGCCATTTGTTTCTTTATTTGTGACATCTCATTTGCTAACTTTTGCAATAGTGAATCGGATGTAGTAGCAGAGGATGAACTTTCAGCTCTAGAAGTGCTGCTCTTTATCTTTCTAGCCATGATGAGGTCATCTTCAATTTCAACTGCCATGTTCTGGGCTGCTAACAAGTTAGCATGATGTGCTCTTCGTAGTTGATAGCTTACTTTAGGAAGTAAAGCGTTGATGAAGAACACCTTTTGATTCTCATCATTCAGAGAAGCAGAAGCAGGAATTTTGCAATAAAATCCCACATGTGCTCATGTGGCTCCTTCTTCAACTAAAAGAGCTGAGTAATCAATGTACTAGAATCTTCAGCTGGTTTGAATATTTTCAAGAACGCATCCCGCATAGTAGCCCAGTTGGTTATGGTGCCAGGCGTTAGCCGGTAGAACCATTCTCTAGCCAAGTCATGCAAAGTCTCTATGAAGAGTCTGACAGCTACTTCTTCATGTTCGACTGTAAGCACTCCACAAGATATGAAAAATGCAGCCAAGTGGTCATCTAGATTTTTCTTGCCATCTCCAAAGACTTTCAGAAAATTCTTTCTTGTCCCTTTAGGTAGATCATGCATAGGAGGAGTCGATTTAGTGGCCTAAAATCTGCTCCCCATGGGACATGTACTATCTGGTTCTAATTCTCCATGATGAATGGGGAACATCTTCTATGAGAATATACTTGATGAATAATTCCAACCCAATGTCGGACTATGATAAAGATGATTTGGATCTAGATGTGTTTCCACTCTTCTTCCTAGTGAAAGACTGGATCTGCAACTTCTAATTTAAGGAGGATGATTGAAGTTAAATTGCTCCTACAATCTGAAGAAATGATCTGTCCTTCCTTGTTCCTTCATAGATTGAGTGAATGGGCATTCATCCGGGTTGATTGTATGGAAAACACGCTGATCTTCAAAAGATAAGCTTTGATCTACAAAGATACTTGTTCCCCAATAAAGTTGCCAAAAACTATTGGCTAGATTTTCTACATAGCATAAAACCTAGGAAGTCATGAGATAAATCTCCCTCATTTACCGGTGAGGCTCCCATGTCAGATTTGTCAATTAAAGTATGCTAGTATCTATATGGGGTTTTACTTTAATTGTTCAACTCATGAACCATAGTTGTATAGTTCTGCAACAAGTAAGTAGTTGTTTAAGAAAGGAAATATTTATAGAAGAAGGGAATTATAAAAACACAAAGAAGAAATGGGGAAGATGTGCATCCCAATCAATAGATAACAGAGTTGATTGCATACACATAGAAGAAACCAATAGATATCAACACAAAATTATAAGCAAATGTAGCTCTAGATCTAGATCTAAAATAACACAGTTTATTCAAAGATCTAATATAGAAAGCTAGAAACAAAATACACTGTGACACAAAGTTCTCTAGAAATCTGCTCCTATATATTCCTTTGCTTCAAGTGGCTCTCAAGGGTTTCAACACAAAGTCTGGAACACAAGAATGCTGCTTACAAATTTTGATCATTAACCCGAAGGTTCTTCCTCTACTTATAGAATGTAGAGGGGAAATTACAAGTCGAAGCTTTTAGTTGAACTAGCACATGTGGAAGTGGGAAAGGAAACAACTGGCAATCTCCCTCCTGGAATTCCTCTTTGCATGACATGCATGATTTGCAACTGAAGATAGAACCTTCTATTTTGCACATCTGCCACCTATCTCCAAGTAGTTGACTTCTTCAAGTAATGGTTTTTAAACCAATCACTTAAGTTGTATAATTTAATTGATCGCTCAATTACTTTGTCGGAGGAAAGAAGGAAGAGGAAAGTTGTAGTCTTGTCCTTTTTCATGTCTGCATGTAGCTGATTATTTTGCCTTTGATTCTCACCAAAATGGACACGGGAGCAAAATAGATTTGGAAGTGTCCGGAAGTAGCTAGAAGTAAGTGACCATGATTTGCTTATGGGTATTGCCTTTGACATGTCTTCATTCTTATCGTTGAAGCTTTTCCAGTTCTTCTCCAGTACATGCATCAATACAATGTTTTCCGTAAATAACTCATCTTTTTTATTTTTAATTGCATATGAGCAATTAAAAATTCCGTTTGCTTCGGGTGAATGCAACTTCAATGAAGGTTTCAACTAGAATATTGGAAGCACATGCACAAGATTCTGGAAGGAATTTTTCATGCACTGACTTCTTCACGGGCTGCATTCGAAACAAGAGAATGAAGCCTTTGTGCCAGAAGATTTTGCAATTATGAGATCTAGATTTGGATCTGGGCCTATTGACTTCAGTAAATCTAGAAGCTACACATGATTCCGATGTGCTCTATTTTCCATCCTTCTTTGTCATGGCCATGTCTATCTTTGTTTGAACGATTCTTTTTCTTCTTACTCGATTGGAATTCTTCAAAACTGCACAGATCTGGATAATTCTTCAGATTTGAAGGATATATTTAATGTATTAGACATTGATTAAAGCTCCTTTTCTTTTGTAAAGCACCTGTAACGAATTCCTGCAATTAATTCAAACAAAGATGGCAACCGGAACATGAACAGTGAATTTTAATCATAAAAATCTGCATAATTCAAGCTTGCTGCCCCAAAAATTGATGTTTTGTTTGCATGCAAAGTGAACATGAATTTTTCCAACTTCACCTGAGCACCTGTATCACTTATGCAAACAATTATCTAGACACAAATCAACTTCCTTCAACCTATGCACCAAAATTGGAAGCTTTTAGCCTTGATTTCACCTTCTTTTGAGCAAAAATCCTCTTCAAATGGGGCGCACTTTTCCTCTGGGCTACACTTCTTTACCTGTGAATTAATTAATTCATCCTTATGGCAACCCATGCTTATATAACCCTCATAATTCTATAATTAATAATTGCCCTTCCTATTCCTGGCAATTAATTAATTAAAAATCATGCTTTTCTCTTTAATTGGTGTGCTAAAATTGCATGTTTAAGGACAACCATCCAATAAATTAAATTTAATCAATTTAATCATCCACCCTTCACTCCACTTAAGCTTCACAGTGTGCTTTAACCTTAGCCACTGAAAATAGGAATTAATTTAATCATTTAATACTTTAAAAAGTGCAAAATATAATGACATGCGGTTATGTAACAAAATCCGCAACTTCTTAAACTTGTAACAATTTTCCAACAATGGCGGGCTGCGAATTTGAAATTTCAAAGGGGGCTGCATGGGGATTCGAAGCGCTTATTCCAGCAGCTCTCTGCTGCTTGAATGCCTTTCAAAGATCTGCGATGTTGCCGCTAAGGAACCGTTGAAAGTGAAATATGCGCTCATTGGTGACAGTTTCGGGTCTAGAGCCTGGGCGAAGTTGTTAAGACTCCTCCAGACAAAAATGTGAGATCTCAGGCTGCATGTGATTTTAAAAGTACAAAATATGTTGAAGGGGTGACCCACTTACAGGTACCTGACGGATGTCTACACAGAGCTCTGGAGAAAACCAATCTGGCACTTGTCGGAAAATTTTTGGGATCACGACCCAATGTGGACACCATTAGGAAATGGGCCATTCATAGATGGAAACCAAAAGGGGATTTGATTATCACCACTATGGCAAAAGGTTTTTTCCTGGCTAGATTTAACCTCCAATCTGATGTTGACTCGGTCTTAATGGGTGGTCCTTGGTGCCTTGGTAACATGGGGTTTTTTTAAAAAAATGGTACCCCAGATTTAATCCATTTGTGGAAAAATATTCATGCCATACCCATCTGGTGTAGACTCCCAGGACTTCCTCTGCATCTCTGGGATGATGAAATCCTCCTTCACATTACCAAATCAATTGGTTCACCCATTGGCCTGGATGGGCCCATGAGAAATCGGTCTAGGCTGACATTTGCTCGGTTATGTGTCTCCATAGAAATGGATTAGGAGCTCCCCGATAACATTGTGCTGCAATCCAAACTGGGAGAATGGAATCAGCAAATTGAATACGAGTCCTTCCAGTTACGATGTAGCAAATGTCACAGATTAGGGAATTTGCCAAAGAAATTTCTGAATAAATATCAAAAGCTGAAGATCCCTCACGTACTCTTGAAGAACAAATACAGAATCAGAGAGATAAGGCAGATAAAGAGCAGATATCTGAACCAGCTTATGGAAATAGGCGGTTCGAGAGACATTCCAAGATTAAAGAAAGAAAAAAAGGATTTAAGACAAAGAGACTACACAAGATACGTAAAACTTTGGAAGCCTAAGAAGCTGATTGAGTCCCAACAAGAAGTAGATCTGGGGTCCGAATAAGGAAGAAAGTAAAAGGGAGATATCAAGTGATTCACTTTGAACTCATTGACTCCAAATCCAAGAAAGTGAACATGGAGGTTGATGAAGAAAATGAAAAGGTTAACATTTCTCTCTCTTGCATGGAAGAAGAGGAAGACAAAACAAGTGCTCATCAAGAGCTGATAAAGAGCAGATCTGTGGAGAAGCTAAAAATGAGACAAGAAAAAGGCAAAGAGGATCTAGAATCCATTACATGTGATCTAAACCAAGAGAAAGAGGACACAGATGTGGAGGAGCTGACTCCTAAAATGGATAAGCAGACTGATATTATTACAGGAAAGGAGGATGGAGAAATTACCCCCTCTAACAAGGAAAATGACTGTGATAATGAGGGATTCATCTTAGTGAAAAGAAAGAAAAGAGGTTCAAAAAGCCTGGAAGAAAAGCAGCTTGGAAGCTGGGAAGCCTCCACCTCAAGAATCACAAGGGCCACTACTAGAAGAACTACAAATTTTGGAGTAACCTTTAGAAAAGGCAGGCCATCTAAGAGAGAAACAAGAGAAAAAGAGACTGAAAAGGAAATTGCAGATGGTACATAGAGAACTCTGGGCCATCCGGAAAATGCATCTCCAAAACTTTTTTAATGAAGGTAATCTCTTGGAATGTCAGAGGCCTTAATGGAGGGCCTAAGCAAAGAATGCTTAAGGAAATTAAAAGAGCAAACAAACCCAACATTCTTCTCATTCAGGAAACTAAAATGAAAAGTAAAGCAATTGAAGACTTCAAAAGACATTTTTGGCAGAATGCTGCCTTTGCTGCTGTTGACTCTCAAGGGGCTTCTGGAGGCTTAGCGATCTTTTGGGATACAAATATGGTTGACGGTAAGGTACTCATCTCCACCCAGAATCATTTAGCTATTATCTTTAAAAGCCTTGAAAATAATCTTAGCTGGATTTTGTCTAATATTTATGCGCCCAATACTCTATGGAAAGAATTAATCTTGTTCAAAGCAAGGTTGAAAGCATGAAATGGTCTATGGAAAAAGAATTAATGTTGTTCATGGAAGAATTTGCGAATTTCATCTCGACTCTTAATCTTTGGACATAGAGCTTCATGGCAATCAATTTACATGGTCCAACGTAAGATTACGAAAAAATTAATTCAGTTAAACTGGACAGAGCTCTTATCTCTTCAAATTGGATCCTGGACCAGAATTTCCATCTTTCTTCTCTCCCCAGAACGGGATCTGATCATAATCCAATAGTCCTCAATTTCTTCAATTGGACAAAACCTTTCCATGGTAATTTCAAATTTGAGAAAATGTGGTTTAAACATGAAGACATTATGGACAAAATTAAAGAGTGGTGGGTTTGGGAAGGCATAGGGACAGCCCAATTCATATTTCTTCAGAAGTTAAAGAATGTTAAACAGAAAGTTAGAATATGGAATAAAGAGGTTTTTGGGAACATTTTTGAAAAGAAGAAAGAACTTAAGCAACAGCTAGAAGAGCTTGAGCTAAATGTTTCCATGAAAGGTATGACCCTGGAGGATCATCAGTGGGAAAAAATACTTCTGTCTGATCTACATAATATAAACAGTCATGAAGAAACCTTTTGGAGAATGAAATCTAGAGCCCTTTGGCTTAAGGATGGTGACAGAAATACAAAATTCTTTCATTTGACAGCCATCAAACATAGAGCTTGTAACAGAATTTCTGAGGTTACTAAAGGAAATGGAAACATTACTAAGGATCCTGAGGTTATCAAATCAGAGGCACTTAACTTTTACAAGAACCTCCTCACCGAAAACACCTCCTATAATGATCAAGCGGCCTCTTTCCTCTTAGACTCCATTCTTAATAATCAAATGCCTGCTGAGAGATTTAAAAGTCTTTCAAAAATAGTCACCATCGAGTAATTAAAAAAGGTTGTCTTTGCTTTAGAAGGGGATAAGGCTCCAGGTCCAGATGGCTTTTCAGCTAACTTCTACCAAAGATGTTGGGAAATATGCTCTGAAGATCTCTTGAAAGCTGCCAATGAATTTTACAGAATAAGAAATCTGATTAAAGAACTAAATAATACTCACATTGTGCTTGCCCCAAAAAAGTTGGATGCAAAAGACTTCAAAGATTTCAGGCCTATCAGTTTGGTGAATGTCATTTATAGGATTTTCACAAAGATTCTCACCACTTGAATGTAACCTATTCTAATGGATATCATTTCACAACAATAGAGCGGATTCATTCAGGGAAGAATTATCCAAGATGGAATTATCATGGTTCATGAAACTATACATTCTATGGATAAAAGTAAAAAGGCGGGGATGGCCATCAAACTTGACATGCATAAAGCTTTTGACAGGGTCTCCTGGAGTTTCATGGATGATGTCCTATCCAAATTTGGTTTTCAAGATAAATTTAGAAAAATCATCCACTCTTGCATCTCTACCTCTAGATTCTATGTGGTTGTTAATGGGGAACCTGTGGGTTTTTTTGCCAGTAATAGAGGTATACGGCAAGGCGACCCAATCTCCTCTCTTTATTCATTATTATGGTGACAGCTTAAGTAGATCTATATCCAAAGATATTGACATTGGCATGATAAAAGGCTTCCTCCAACTACCGGTAATCGAGACCTCCTCTCATCGCCAGCTTGTCGATGACACTGCTACTTCTAATGGCTTCTTATTATCAAGCAAAGGCCATTAAAACGCCCTTAGATTTTATGAGGAAGCCTCAGGACAAAAAGTTAATTTTGACAAAAGCTCTATTTATTTCTTCAATACTCCTAAGGAGAGGCAAAGAAAGATTGCTAATATTCTTGGATGCACCATTAATTCCCTACCAGCTACTTACTTAGGGTTACCTTTAAGCACTGGCAAGATTTCAGTGGAGGTTTGGAATGATCTTATTAAGAGATTTCAAAGAAAGTTGGTAGGATGGAAAGGAGCCATCCTTTCAAGTGCAGGTAAGTGCCTTTTGGTTAAAAGCACGCTTCAAAACTTGCCTATTTACATACTATCAATGTTCAACATGCCTGCAGCTGTGATGAACAGTATTGAGAAGATTCAAAAACACTTTCTGTGGCACGGTACTGAGGAAAGATTCAGATATCATCTTGTGGCTTGGGAACAAGTTTGTAAACCCAAGAGACTAGGGGGGTTAGACATCAAAGATATCAAGCATATGAGTACTGCCCTTACTGCAAAATTAGGATGGAGATTGATAAAAGAGAATAGACCTTGGACAGAGCTGATTAAGATCAAATATCTTTCAAATCAGAACAAGATTTCCTTCATATATGATCAGTCCCTTCCGAGTGGTTCTATTTTCTGGAACAACCTTCTTCACAGCAGACACATTCTCTTTCAGGGATGCAGCTGGAAGCTTGGAGATGGGAAAAACATAAACTTTTGGACCGATAAGTGGACTGATTCTAACTGGATTTCTGCTTATGATCATATGAAGGACAATTTAATTGCAAAATATGGACACAAAATCCAGGGATACATTGAGAGGGATGGAAACAAAAGAAAATGGAAGTAGCTAAAAGTGGAGAATGATAGTATTCAGGCTAATATTACATATCTCCGAATCAACTTTCCTAATCCATCTATGTAATCAAAATCTTAAAGATGAGCTCATCCGAATGATTCTTTTGATGGGGATTACACTGTTAAATCAGGATATAATTCTTTCTTTGCATCCATGGAAAGCGAAATCAAGTGGCACAAGTTGTGGATGCCGGAGCTAACCCCTAGAGTGAACTTCTTTTGGTGGCTAGTTATTAATGGCAAGATCCTAACTAATGATAACCTCTTAAGAAGGAATTCATCATGCCTAATAGATGTTGCATGTGTCAGCAAGAGGCTGAAGATATAAAACATTTATTCCTCCATTGTGAGATTGCTTCCAAAATTTGGCAGCTTGTTTTTGCAAAATTCAATCTGAAATGGATTTTTCCCCTTACCTGCCTTCAGACTTGGGAGCAATGGAGCTCTCCATTTAAACATTGCATGGTGAAAATACTATGGCAACTTGTTCGCCACACAATATGGAGAATCGGAAGGCTCGTAATGATAGTATTTTCGAAGCAATAATAATAGATAGGCTTCAAACAAAGTTTATAAGGAAATAATCATTGTTGTGCAAGATAATATTGCTAGATTTAAACCCCCTAAAAATAGACTCTACCCGGAGAATGAAGAATGCATTCTGACTGAATGGAATATAACCACTATCAATAGAAATAAAAATGGTACTGATAGAAACACAGTCCTATGGATTAAACCCCCACTGATTGGCACAAGTTAAATTTTGATGGGGCCTCAAAAGGAAATCCGGGTGACTCTGGTGGTGGGGGCATCATCAGGGATCAAAGAGGCTACTATGTTGCTACTTTTTCTGGAAGAATGGGAAGACAGACTAATCATTATTCAAGCCATGGCGGCTCTTTGGGGTATTAGACTTGCCAGAGATTGTAATATTCAAAATATCATAATTGAAGGTGATTCTCTAAATATTATAAATCTTCTGAACAAAAAGCAACACCCTAGCTGGTCTATCAGGGATTATATTGAGGAAGCTATAGATATATGCAAAAGCTTTGCTAATGTCCACATCACCCATACTTATCGGGAAGGAAACAGGGTTGCCGACAGTTTGGCTAACTTAGGTGTTAATAATTCCTTTCAAACTTGGATTGGCGGGGACGTTCTGCCCGCTCATGTCAATAAAGCCATCATCATTGATCTTCATGGTAGTGAAAATCATGACTAATGGCTGTATTTTAGATGCTAATGTGCGGATCCCCAAGTACATGATGATGACATCACAAAAGATTTGGATGATTGTTGCGATTTGTGCGGGCTGGATTGCCATCATTTCTTGGCATGGGAGGAAAGCTGGGGAGCGGGGAAATAATAACAAATGTAGCATTATAATTAAGCCGACTTTCACGGGAAGAACAGATTCAAATACCAAAAACACCGCTCGGCCTATCCCGCACATTGCAAGATTTTTACCATTGAAAACAGGAATAGGAACAGAGGAAACATGGGGGGTCCGCCATGCAAAACCGAACCGACCCACAATCCTGAGTGGAAAGAGAACACGGAGCTTTGGGAGTACCTACAAATCGGGGCCTGTCGAATTTCATTGAGAGGATTCAAGGCTTCGACCAAGACATCTCCATCAAATTCGCCAAGGGTTGGAAGAACAGAATTGTCAAGTATAGTAACATGAAAATGGAAATTACAGAAGAGCTCATAGCTCAGATCACGGGTCTCAGCCTGGAAGGCACAAAATTCTTCAATAAGAAGGTCGACAGGGAGGTGGAAACCAAGAAATTTCTAGAAGAGGGAGAGAATCTTGAGTTCGTAACTGCTGGCCTTAAGGTGGAGTCGATCCCTGTACCTTTTGATGAACTTTCCAAAATGGTGGTAAGGTATGTTACCCTTGAAGGAAGATATGTGACTATTCCTCACAAGCATCTGATTTTTCTAACCATTTTCATAGAAATAACATTATTAGTTTTCCTTATCCGATCAACTCCTTGGAGAAATCTATAAGGGAAGTTCAAAATCACTCTAGGGCTGTCCCTCTGCACCAGGGCCTTATCCTCCTGATTCACCGCCACTTTTCCAGCTGCCCTCCCATGAACCCTATCCCACCTCCCTCCTTCATACCCCCACCTACCCATACTGCTCCCACTCCACCCCTGCTAAAAAGAAAGAATGATGATGTTGGCTCCAAAGAAAAAAGCAAGAAAGCTAAAATCCCTGCTTCCCAATGAGTCCTTAGGAGCCACAAGGACTTAGAACTAGCTGAAAACCTCCTGCATATTAGCATGCCTGTGGAGAAGCCCAAAGAGGAGGATTTGCTGGAGAGGGTTGACAGATTGGAGAAGGAGATTCAAGAGCTCAAAGGGGCTCTAAAAAACATGGAGAGAGCCAAGGGTAAAAGGATCCTTCAAAGTGAGGAGGAAGAGGGGGTCATCGATGAAGTCTTCAAGAAACTGCAGTCCCTTGATGGCAGATTGGGGAATGCCAAAAGCCGCAATGACTGCATTTTATCTACCCTCAAAAGCATTTATAACTTCATTGAACAACATGTCCACAGTGTTTGCAGTTTAAGTGGAATCAATGAAGACATATGGGGCCCTAAAGAGAATAGGGACATTGCAATCTCCCAAGCAGACATGAAGGACCCCTCTCAGGCCACTGCCATTGCCTTTTTCATGTCACTGTAGGCCATCAAGACCAAGATTGACAGGGCCATCAAGTAACGGTCACATTTGTCTTTTTTTTTTTTGCTGCGATCCGGTCGCCGTCCTCAAGGTTCTAGAGCTGTTTTTTGGTGGAGCTCATTATTCTGTTTCTCTTTTGGTTTCTTTTTGATCTTGTCTTCTTAGATCTAGATCTCTGTACGTTTTGATCCACTTTTCACCTATATTGTAATATCTGGCTGTTGAGCCTTCTTGGTTGTCTGTTTTTCCCCTCTTTGGGCTACTTCTCTCTTTTTTTCTATCTGGATTTTGAGCCCTTTTGTATACAGGGTATAGTCCCTTCAAAACTATTTTCCCTTAATAAAAATTAAAAAAACTTTAAAAAGTATTATTTCTCTCCCAAATGGGGCTGCATTAAATAAATTAAATTTATTTAATTTTGGAATTCTATTTCTAAATTCCTTTTGTCCACTTCCTATTGTTGACTTTTCCACAAGCTCCGGTGCCAAATTGGGTGAATAAATATTAACAAATATTTATTTAATGCATTATTATTCACCCAAGATGGGTCACACTTTTGGAATAAGGAATTTCTATTTTTAAAAGTCACATGACAATGGGATTATTTACCTTGCAAGGAAGCCCCTGAAAATCCCATGATTCACTTAATTCATTGAATTTCATAATGGGATTATTTACCCTACCGATAGGCAATAAAATCCCATGATTCACTTAAGTTGTTTTTTTTTATTCCACAATGGGAATTTTTACTTTGCAAGGCAGGTAAGAAATTCCCTCCTTGCTGTTGCCTCTAATTATCCCATTGTGACTTAAGTGGTGTTGCTTCCATGGGAAAAAGTACCCTACTAGGCAAGTACAAAATTTCCACCGAGCTCCAGGTGCCAAGAATTAGGCCAAACCGGCAAAGGAATTGATCTAGAGAAATTTCATAGAAAATGAAATGGGAAAACACAAAAACACAAAAAGCTGCCAATAGTTACAAATAAAGTGCAGAACTCATTCCTAGTTAAAACCCTTCTCGGTATATAGGAATAATGATATGATCAATCACGATAGGGTTAAATTAGAGTGCAAATTGCCTCAAACGGAGCTCAAAATAATTAAATACAAATTTTCCGCAGATAAATCCTGACGACATAATATAGCAATTTTGGGCATCTAGGTATTTGGTGAAAATGGCTAATATGGCTCTTTGGGAATATCTTGACACAAAACAAAAACGTTCGTGCAATAAAAACACAAAACAAAAAAGTACAATTTTTTTTTCGATAGGGTAGTTATAGATTTCGGATGAAATCTGGGACACTAGGGCTTGACATGGTCAAGAGTAGATATCGGTTTGGAGGTAAGTTAACTTCAAAGTTGATAAAAATTACGAATCAATGATCTCGTTGGTGGATTTTCATGTGTTGAGTGATCCGTTTTGAGTTTAGGCCATTGTTTGGAAATAAGGTGACCAAGTCTAGCTCGATGGTATGGAGTGTTGTCCATTTTAGTGAAAATGTGACGTCAATCCGAGTCAACTTGACCGAGTTGGTCATAGAAAAAATATGAGCTCATAATTGAATTTTAAAGTTAGCTTGACTAGAATCAAGCCAAGAAATGATAGAAGGTCACTAGGAGAGGCTGTCCAAATTGGGTCGATGTAGGAAGTGAGTCGCTCGTTATTGAAACCAGAATGAATTCAATTGCAGAGCTCTAGTCAAACTCGTGTCAAGGAGCAACACACAAAGGGTATCTCATTTGTGGGATCGTGTGATCGAGTCGACACTGGTAAGAAAGGAGCTCACTCAGACATGATGTAATGAAGGGAGCTTGATGTATAGCTTAGTGGAGTGAGTTGTTGGGAAAGTCCATGTGCGAAGGAAGGGAGCTCGATGGGAGCTTCGTAGATCGGTGAAGAAACTTCCCCCTCTTGCTAAGTGAGGATGCTAAGATGGCATGCCATGATGGCAAGATACTCTATGAGGTTCCCAAGGCCTCGTTACTAAGTCCGAGGGGTCTAGAGTATTTTCTAAGTGGAACTTGGATGTTGGCAAACCATCGTGATACTTCTGAGCATGGGAGGAATCTGATCAAATAACCAAGTGGGGGAAATAATGATGACATGCCAACTTGAGACCAAGGTTGATGCCTAAGATCTGGCCAGTGTGTTGAAGTAGAGTAATGTCCTAGAATCTTGGTGAGTTATGAGGAGTTTGAGTCCTTCACCGAGTAATCAGTGGTGAGGCATCTCACATTTCAATTTATGGGAATCAGCTTGCCCATGAATGGTTGTTATTTGTTACGCTGAGTTACTCAGCCATTGAATGCACAAAATAATAGTATGAAGTATCCAAAAAGACCTTTTGATCAAATTTTGAGGAAGTCGAGATCATCAAAGTACAAGGTAAGAAATAACTCGACACGGTCGGGATTTACATGCTAAGGTTAATGAAAATCATTACAGAGCCTTATGGGCTTGGGAGGAGGTATGATCACCTCGCAACATAACAAAATTCACTAAGTCGGGGAGAGTTGGAGCTCAACATAGGGAGTCGACAAGTTCTCGAATGGTGCAGGGTTGAGTTGATCATAAGAACCATGTCATGCAAGGGAATCACACTCAAATAGGCTCAGCGATGGAGTTGAGGGAGGTTACACCGGTAGAGTTTGGAGCTCAGTGCATAGGAGCTCGGTACAGAGTTTAATGGCTCAGTAGAATCTCGTGAAGGAGATATTTATCAATGGCTCGTTGGTGAGTATGAAGAATAAAGTAAGCTCGTGACAAAGTTTTGGATGGAGTTTGGTTACATGGAGACAAATTTGGAGCATGGAAAAAAGGTTGATCCACGTGAGAATAGGCTCAATGTCAGGCAGTTGCAGAAGTGGAAAGAAAGATCGATGGGCATGTTGATATAGAGATGGCCATTAATACAACTCGGTTGTGGTGAGGATATCGTGAGATCAACTTAATGATCCTTATCTAAAATATAAATGAAAAAATTAGCTCAATATAGGGATCGCGACATCTCAAAGGGGATCATGCTCCACATTGAAGACATCAAAGAGATAGCTCGATATGTCTTGAAATTGTAATGGAGTTTGTTTTTGACATGACAAGGAACTTGTTTAGATGGTGGTTTAATGTGATGTGATGAGGAGCTCATTTCGGCCATGATGTGTAAGAAAAAGAAGGATCTCATGCCAAATTCGTTAATACAACTCGAGTTATAGTGATCATATCGTGAGTTTGACTTGGAGACCTTGGCTATCGACATTGCCAAGTAACTTGGATCAATGTGATGGAAAGCTCACCAGAGAGGAAGAGATCAATGTGATTCAATGCAGCAGAAGAGCTTGAAGTAATACTAGGAGCTCAACAACTCTATAGGAAGGTCAATGAATTTGGTAATGGGGAGCTCACATCAAACTTGGTGAAGATCACTCGGTGAGGAACTTAAGTCACGGTGATGAAAGTCAGCGGTGGTCTCAACTCGTGATGTATCCAGATGAGGACAAGTTGAAGATGATGCGAGAATGGAATATGAGTCGGTTCAACTCGGGATGATCATGGTGTTAGTAGAACTCAACTCGGTGGTGATTACACAAGATAGAGCTTGATGATGGACCTATGCATAGTCAATGCAATATGAGGAATAATAAATCACTTGATGTGGCCAAGAGCTTGACGTAAAAATGGTAACTCAATGTAGTCGGAATAAATCTTGATTTGGAGCTCAATAGGGAGCTTAGAGAGAGCTCAACTTGGTGAGACAAGTTTAAATGAAGCAGCGTTGTTGCAGGAGCACATTCTATGCGTCAAAAATCGGGAGCTCGACCCCAACTTGGTGAGTTGTCTCAATGAGACAACCATCAATTGGATCTTCTTTTTGTCCAATTTTCATGCCTTACCCCTCTTGAATTCAAACGTGTTAATGTGGGGACCACATTATTTTCTAATTAAATTAATTTTTTTATTTTAAATATTTTATTAATAATATTTATTACTATGATTAAAATATTTTATTTAAATATTCCTTTAATAAATTGAGAGGATTAGGTAAGTAGGAAATTAATGGCATATGATGGAATATTTTCAAGTGGTTCAATCAACTCTAATAAATGAATCATCATGTAAATTCAATTTAGGAAGGGAATTTATGACTCCACTCCTCTCTCTCAATGTCTTATATGCTCATTCCAACGGGTGAGACAAGTTATATATCTGAGACAAGTGCACATTTTTCAAGAAACCTCTCTCCACCGCAAGTTGTCCTTATATGTTGAGGGAAATTTCAAGCCTCCTCTCGAGACTGTAATGGAAACCATTTTCCTCTTCTGAATATATGATGCATTTTACACATTGTTGAAATAATAAAAGTGTGTGTTTTGTGACTAATCTTTGACTTTTCATCCTTCTATACTTATTTGTGTCTTTCTCATGCTTACAGTGCATTGCGTAAGTTCAAGTTTTTATTACAAGTTCTTGGTGTTCTGTGCTTATCAAGTGGTGGATTATTGCATGCATTTGACTTGTGGTGCTTGTTCACCCTCCTCAAGTTCATCCTTCTTCACTCAATGACTAGTAGATTTTTTTATCGATTGAGTTTAACAACGGGAATGCATTCTTCCTAGTTGGTGGTATTCTCTTAGCCTCTCTAAGTTGCAGTAGGTGAAGTCTACTTGTGGTACACAACACCCTCTTCAAATCAACCCTTCCCGAGTCTAACAACACCCCTTTATTTGGTGCATCACCATCCCTAGTATAGTTTCATTTCTTGTAAATATCTTTCCCTAAAACCCATGAAAATGTTAGCATAGGTCTAGATAACCATTTTATTACACTAGGAGTAGTACAACACTTAGTTTAGGAAGAGGAATCCAACCTTCTCTGGAGGTTCACCTCGAGCCCAAGTCCCACACTTGAGAGGTGATCCCATGTTTCCCAATCACATCAAACATCTTGTTCACATTTTGGTCATTTGGAGGGTGTAGTGATTTAGCACAAATCAAATTTCTTGGTGACTCTATATCTCTAGACTTAGAATATTAGTGCGTTAACTTATGCGAAGAATTCATAAAATATATTCTTCAAATCAAGGAAATTATCATCGTATCAAACTTTCCTTGTCTCCTCTAAGGAAAAGGAGAAGAGGAATCCCGACATCACCTATTGCAAAATCAACTTGTAGGGGTCATTCAATGCCTCCTTACGGAAGGTTTCCTCTACCTAAGAATAATCAACCTTTTGTTGCTATGGAAAAGAACCAATTTTTTCCCCCTTTCAATGAAAGTAGTCCTCTTCTATTGGCTCAACATAACCCTATACCTATTGCATAATTCAAAAGTTTACCCTTCTACACAAGGAAACTAAAGTTACTCCAGTGGAACCTATTCTTGATGTAGCCAACACTTGTGCAATACATAATATCACAGAGGACAATGTTGCGGTTAGACTTCTTGCTACCTATTTTAAGGGAAAATCACTTCAATGGTTTTAAGGGTTAAGTGTTGGTACTATAACCACTTGGGATGAGTTAGGAGAAAATATTTGTAAACAATTTGAAGACAAGAGTGATCACCTATCACTTTTAGAACAACTCACTACCATAAAGAGAGCTCCCCAAGAATACATGAGTGATTTCAACTTCCGATTCCATAGGACCTAGAATAGGATTCTGAAACTCATAAATCCTTCTTCAAATAATGCATTCTTATAATATTTACGAGCCTTGAATAATTATGTAGTAGATATGTTCCAGTGTATGGGAGGGATCACACTATGTAATGCCTATGAAGTTGTCATAAAAGTAGAGAATTCCTTAATCCAGGATGGAAATATAGCTCCATGACTGCCAATGCCATTGTCTCTAGATCTTATGAACAATTAGCCTACCATTGCTCCTATTCCAACAACCTCCAAGTAACCACTTAGTTTACCCCCACCTCCTCAAACACTCTATTATAAGTCAAGTCATTGTTGCAAACTTTTGGGAACAAGTTCATTGCACTCAAGAGGAAACAATTTCAATATAATTGTCCATACTAGCCACAAAATTAGTAGTATCAGGCTAAGCATCCTCCTTTTCAACGGAACAGTCAACCTCAAAATCAAACTACAAGTCAAGTTGCAAATATCAGGCCTTTGAACTTTCAAAATCCTCTTGCAGCTAGTTCATCTAGAGCATAAGTATCTGTCTAAAATAATCTAGTTCATGAATACAAATGGCGTTATCCTTGTTCTCAACCACACAATCAAAATATTTTCCCTAGTAGATTTATTAGCCACACCCTTATGGTTTAAATCTTATCTACCTGTAGAGGCAATAAAAAATTCATCTACACATGAAATAGCAGATCAACTATAGGCACTCAAGAAACCACTTTGCTAAATTAACAATGAGAAGATTTTTGCAGGTTGAATACAAATTCCTCATCAGTGGCGGAAAACACTCACTCCAAAATGATAGAGATGGAATCTCAACTTTCCAAAGATGATCAAGAATCCAATTCACAGCCTCAACCAAAAGTGATGGTTGATAAAGATGCAGAAAGAAACCACTAATGAATGATTCTTCATAAAGCTATAAGGAAAGATGGTTCTTCCGGCATCACGGTACCTAAAAAATATTTTCAAACAAAATATTCTAACACCCAAAGAAGTTTTAGAAAAGTAGGAGTGATTCCCTTCATTATTGTAGTGCAAATGAAGAAGACTATCTTGAGCATTACTCTGTAGGACACACTCTCAATTCCTTCTCAAATAAAATTGTTGCGAGAGGCTCTAAACAATTTTGGTACAACCAATGATCATTAGGTAGTGGAATAATTTCTATGAGTTTGTGTCAACTAGAAGGGAAAATTATTCCTAAGGTGAACAAACCACCACCATTCTATATTTCCTTGATCATTGGTGACCACCTAGTACATAATTTCATGATTGATTCTAGTTCTAGTAGCTCGGTCATGTCCAAACAAATTACAGATGTACTAGGCATATAATATGTATTTGGTTGCAAGAAGAGTTTTTCAAATGGATGGAATAGTCATTGAAACTATTGGAGTTATCAAAGGAATTCAACTTACCATCCCCACATGCCCAAGTTTTTCGTTAACCCAAGACATATCATTCATTGAGCACCCTCCTCTCTTTTCCATGATCCTATCATGAGATTTCACTTCACAATATGAGCAGTTATCTATCTACTAATTGGTCACATATGATTCTCAGGGCTTGATATGCAACAAAAGTGAATATAAGGGAAGAACCAATCTTCCATAATAATGTAGAACCCTACACTGCTAGTCCTATGAATGGAAATTATACCATCGATGATCCAGAAGAAGAAGATGTTGATCATGAACTGATCACTCTCATTAAAGAACTCCACGATACTGTGTTGGATGAAGTGAGTGGAGATCATCAGTACAATCCCTATGTTGATGTGTTGGTAGAGGAAGAAGTTGGTTTTTATGTTGTTGGAAGAGATGAGATTGGGTACATACTACATTCATGAAGAAGGTATGATCATACCACAACTAGTCAAAACACCGAAGCAATTTTGAAGGATCAGTGCCAATTTTTCTTCGAGCTCTTGAGGAGTAAGAATGGATCCGGTGTTGGTGTCATGTTAATTTATCCAGAGGGAGATAAGTACTTTTCATATTTCCAGTTTCAATTCAGTTGCACTAACAATGTTTCTAAATATGAGGCCCTTGTGCAAGGAATTCAACTAGCTCAAAATAAGGGAATCAAAATGCTAACTATTTTTATAGACAATGAGTTAGTTGTTCATCAAGTGATGACATGCAACACATCCAAAAATTATATTTTAATATCATATAAGAACTGAGCCTAGGATTTGATTGAATATTTCCAAGCTTTTGGGACCCATACGGTTCTTAGAAACCAAAATCAAGATATTGATAGGCTTTCTACGATTGGTTCGCAATACGACATACCTATTGATATCATGAAAGAAGGGTGACAATCTATCAAAATGGTGGTTTGACCTGTAATCCCTAATAATGTGAGTAGATGGAAAGTGATCGATAGTGATAAACAAATTGTTCTTTTCCTATAATAAGAGGTGGATTTTGCTATGAAAATCAAGATAAGTTGCAAGAATCATATGGTGATAAAATCATACAATTGAAGAGAAACAAGCTACCAAAAGGTTTGGTTACTCTGGAATGCATTTTCAATTCAGATGATTAAGCCAAAAGACAAAGCTCTAACATGGTGGTCAAAGAATAAGATTTTGAGGAAGTCGAGGTAGAAAATGAAAAGTTCTAAAGATCAAAAAGTATGCACTTCCGAAGAGAAAGAATCTTTCATCAATTTTTTTCAAGAGTATCATGACATTTTTGCATGGAACTATAAAGATTTGCATGGTTTTGATCTAGGTCTAGCATAACATACCATCAAATTGGATCCTAATGCCAAGACAGTTCATCAAAACTAGAGGCTAATTAATCCCAAAATTGAGCCACAAATGAGAAAGGAGCTAACCAAACTAATTGAGGCCCGTATAATTTTTTCTATCAAGCATTCCTCTTGGGTAGCCAATCTAGTCCCCGTAAGGAAGAAGAATGGAGAAATTTGATTGTGTGTGGAATTTAGGGATTTGAACCATGCATCATTGAAATACCATTATCCACTTCCATTAATGGAGAAAATTATTCAAACGGTGGAAAGAGTTTAAATATTTTATTTTCTTGATGGATATTGAGTTTACAATCAATTTCTAGTTCAATAATTCAATCAATTCAAAACAGCTTTCACTACCAAGTGGGGCATGTATGCTTACAAAAAATGCCATTCAGATTGTCCAATTTAGGGGATACTTTCCAAAGATCCATGTATATGGAATTTATGGGACTAATGAATGATATCATCCTGGTTTACCTTGATGATATAATTGTATACTCTAAGCATGTAGAAGACCACATCACACATCTAAGGAAGGTTTTTCGAAGATGTAGAGAATTTGGGGTTTCACTTAACCCCAAGAAATGTATTTTTACAGTGCATGAGGGAAAATTATTGGGGCATGTTTTTCAGTAGAAGGAATGTCAATCAATCCACTAGGATCGGTTCGATTAGAAGGGTCTCCGAGTTTTCTCGGGAACCTTAAATTTCATGTGGAGATTCATCCTCTATTCACGACATTGGCTAAACCACTAAAAACCATGCTGAAGAAAAATATACCATTCACATGGAAAAATTTAGGAAGGGAGAGATTATAAGCCATCGAAATGGCTATTTCTCAAGCTCCCATGGCAGTGAACCCTGTGTTTGATAAAGATTTTATTCTTTATGCTTTTACAGTCAAGAGAGCATTTCGTATCCTCATCGAGAAAAATTACGATCTGATGGAAAACGAATCATTTGCTTTAGTAAATCCCTCAAATACTATGAGCTAAAATATTCATTTTTTGAAAAACAAGTCTTTAAGTTTATTCGAACTTTGAAGAGATTAAAGCACATGTCCAACAACAAAATTCATATAATCTTGTCTCCTCCAAGTGGCAAGAACTTTTTGCTGAAAAAAGAGGTGAATGAAAAGCATGTTAGATGGATCACCAAGGTGACGGAGTATGACGTACATATCAAAGTTTCCAAAATTGTCAAAGGTAAAGGTTTTTGTCAACAACTTACTGCAGAAATGGAATTAAAAGGTGATGAGAACATGATGCTTCTAAACACTGTTGAGGGTGATGATCAAGCTGACTAGTTATTCTTAGTAGTATATCCTATGAATATAGATAAAAATAAAGGATGGAATTTTTGGCTTGAGTCTATTCCATTGAAGATTGAGAAACAGGGGTGAAAGCCTCGATAAATTATATTAAACTCAATCAACCAAGTTACATATTAATTAGTTATAATACTTATAGGGATTGTACAACTAAAAACAAACAAGAAACTAAGTTACACAGTTCAAAATATTATTTTTACATAAGCTTCCAATATTACATCCGGGAAGCACAACAATAATATTGTTAAAACAATATAACAACACCCTTAATGTTTGAATAAAAAACAATAATATGGTTTATAATTAAATATAACCATATAAACAATAAATACATTAATTAATATGAAATGCATAATTAATATATAGGTGAATAATATTTAATCTAACATCAATATGTTCTAGTAGATAATTTTCTCTTTATAAAGGATTTTAATGGTGTTCTCCTTCGATGTGTGGGACTGGAATAGGTAAGTAAGATACTAGAAGAGTTTCACAATTGCCTATCTCGGATGAAATTATTCTACACGAACAATCGCTACCAAGATCATGTGAGTCGGTTACTATTTGGGATTTTTAAAAGGTGCCCATCTCTTGGTAAGGAAGTGTAAGGAATGTGCCCTTTTCAAAGAGCAAAGAGAAGTTGGAAGCTCTTCAACTACATCCAATTAAACTGGATTGACCCTTCATTCAATGGGGTTGGATTTCATTAGAATGATTAATCCTCCATCTAGTGATGAACATAAATTGGTCCTTACTAAAACAAAGTATTTTACTTGATGGATAGAGGCAAGAACATTAAAGGAGAGCAATGAGAAGTCATTTTTAAATTTCTTAGAAGGTATAATTACAAGGTTTGGTGTTCCATTTATAGTCATTTCAGACAATGCAATGGATTTCCTTGGTTTGAAGATAAGTGAATGGGATGTTAAAATGGGGTCTACCTCAAGACTTCATCTAGTAAATATAAACAAGGAAACAAGATTAGATGAATCTAGCAACAAAAAAACTTCACAAGGATTATCAAGCGCATAGTGGAGACTAATAAGAGAACTTGGCACACACATCTTAAAACTACTTTATAGGAAGATCAAATCATACCTAAATATTCCATCTAGAATTCTCCTTTCATGCTTTTATATGGAAGGGAAGAAAAACTTCCGCTCTCCTTAGAGTTACCTTCTTTGGAGTTAGCTCATCAGCTTGAGGTTATGGAGAATGATCCTTAGAAAGTCAGGTTTGTTGAACTCATGTAGTTAGAAGAAGTGCGAACAAGGCTATGAAGACTTTGGAGCAACATCAAGCTCAAGTTAAGAAATTTTTTGATAAGAAGGCATCCGACAAGAATTTTCAAGAGGGAGATTTAGTTCTCAAATGGGATGAAGATAGAGCCAAACCAAGAAAGCACGCTAAGTTTGATGCTCTCTGGAGTGGTCCATACATTATCACAAGTTGCAAAGAGGATAATTCATTTCATCTATCCAGGCTTAATAGAGAAGAATTTCCCATTCATGTGAATGGGATACATCTCAAATATTTCTTTTGAGATCATTCCACCCCATGTACAATTTAGTAAGGTGTTTTCCTCTAAGTTCTTAGGCACGTTATTGTGTGTTGTTGTTCATTTTCTTTCCTTGTTGCTGTGTTTTTTGTTGTTTTTACACATTGTATCATTATTGGAGGTTTTCAAAGGAGATGAAGGTTCCAAGTTTCAAAACATTTCTTGGGTTTAGTAATTTTCCTACCTATACTAAGGAGATCTTTGGATATATTACAAAAGATCAAATCACTTTAAATATTCCAACATTGAATCCATGCCCAATGGATGACTTAAGGCTACTAGAATCATGCTTAACAGGAATCATCCCTGAGAGGTTTCCAAAAATGTTATCCAATTTTGCACACATGGAAAATTATGACAACGAGGTCCTATTTCGATCAAATCATGACATTGGTCCCAGGGATCCACTTTCAATCATTGGCATGATAGAATGATTAAAATGATTAATAAAGTGGCATAGGTGAGCTCACCTAGCATTGAATGGCATAAAACCAAGCTCAAATTAGTGCAGAGCTCAGGGTCATTTGATAAACAACTCGGTTAAGTCATTCGATCAAGTCACAGTGCATATCTTAGTTACTAGCTCAGTTAGGGGCTTGACATTGTCAAGAGTAGAGCTTGGTTTAGAGCTCAGTTAACTTTGGTGTGGACAAAAAAATGAATCAATGATCTCATTGGAGGATTCCCATATGTTGAGAGCCATTTTTGAGTTTTGGCGAGTCATTTAGAACGAGGTGATCGAGTCTAGCTCGACGGTATGGAGGGGTTGGCCATTTTAATGAAAAAATGACAAGGGGATGTAAATCTGAGCCAACTCAACTAAGTTGGTCACAACAAATATAAACACAAATTAAATTAAGGGTTAGCATGACAAGAATCGAGCTGAGAAATGGTAGGAGGTCACTAAGAGAGGCTTTCTAGGTTGGATGGACATAGGAAGTGAGCAGATTAGTCACCGAAACTAGAACAAATTCAGTTACAAATCTCAGGATGAGCTTGGGTCAAGGAAAACACATGGTGGTAGCTCAGTTGTGGGCTCATGTGGTCGATTTGACACTAGTAAGAAAGGAGCTCCTTTAGACATGACACGATGAAGGGAGATCAATGTATAGCTCAAAGAGTGAGTTGTTGGGTGAGTCCATGTGTAGAGGAAGGGAGCTCGATGGGAGGTTGGAATCTCAAGGAGAAACTTCCCCCTCTTGCCAAGTGGGGATCTTAGCATGGCATGCCACTATGGAAAGATAATTTGTGTGTTCCCAAGACCATGTTACTGAGTGGGATGGGTCTAGAGTATTTTCTAAGTGGAACTTGGATGTTGGCAAACTATTGTGATACTTTCAAGCGTGGGAGGAATCTGATTAAATATCCAAGTGGGAGAAACAACGATGGCATGCCAACCCGAGACCAAGGTTGATGCCTAATCATCCATCTAGTGTGTTGAATAAGTGTAATGTTCAAGAAGCTCAAGTGAATCATCGAGTCTGAGTCCTTCACTGAGTAATTAGTGGTGAGTCATATCACATTTTGGTTTATGGGAATCAGCTCACCCACAAATGGTTGTCATTTTTACGCTGAGTTACTTGAGCCATTAAATACCTAGAAGAATGGTATGAAGCATCCATAAAGACCTATTGCCCAAAGTTTGAGAAATCAGAGATCATTGAAGTACAAGGTAAGAAAGAACTCGACACGGACCGAGATTTGTAGGCCAAGGTTGATGAAAATCATGGCGGAGCTGTGTGGGCTTGGAGGAGGTATGATCACCTTACAATGTGATAAAACTTTCCAAGTCAAGGAGAGTTAGAGATTGACATAGGGAATTAACGATTTATCAATGGCGTAGGGTCGAGCTAATCATAGGAACCAAGGCATGCAAGGAAAACATGCTCAAATAGGCTCCGCGATGGATTTGAGGGTGGTTGCACTAGTCAAGTTTGGAGCTCAAGGTGCATAAGATCTTGGCACGAGTTTGATGCCTTGGTAGAAAGCTCGTGAAGGAGATATTTCTTGATGGCTCATTGGTGAGTATGAAGAATAGAGTAAGCTCATGATAGAGGTTACTATGGAGTTTAGTCACATCGAGATAAAGTAGGAAGGATCATGTAAAACTTTCTCGAGTTAGTGAGAATGGAGCATGAAAAACATGTTGATGTACGCAAGAAAAGGATCAATGCAAGGCAATTGTGGTAGTAGAAAGAGAGATTGATGGGCGAGTCGATATAGATATGGTCGCTAATACAACTTGGTTACAATGAGGATATTGTGAGCTTGACTTAATGAGCTTGGCGTAAAATATCAATGCAACAGTTGCATGCTCGACATAAGGACTTGAATGGCTTGAAGGGGATCATGCTCGACATTGAAGGTTTTCAAGAAATAGTTCGATGCGGCTTGACATTTTAGTGTATCTTGGTTGTGACATGATGAGGAACTCATTCGACATACCACTTGATGTGACATGTGTAGTCATTATTACACCCAACAAAGAACAAGGAAACCCCATGCGCATCGGACTATCACCCAGTAGGCACTGGGCACTCACCCAAGGCACGCGTGGGCGCCGAGTCTCTCCTTTATGTGAGTATAGTGGGAAACATCATCTATGATAGGAATTTAAAGAGAGTGCATGGAAATGAGACATGCAATCATCATTGAGATCAGAATGGATTTTAGACCAATGCAGTCATTCCAAATAGAAAGATAATTTAATAGAAATAGGACTGGAATCAAACAAAAAGGGAAATGTATAAGGACTCATACTCATTTCATAAAATTAAAGGAAACAAAACTAAGAAGATATGAGGATGGACTAGAATCATTAATGATCATATTCAAATAAGTTTGTAACCTCATTACATCCATTAGATTCATTACTAAACATCGAAGTATGGCAGACTGAATTCATACGTCATAACTGGATCTACATTCCTTAGCTCTCAAAAAGAAAATTTACAAACCTAAGCCCCTTGATGCATCCTTCTATATTTTAGTTACCCAACTCGATATAACTCCTCATGGTGTTTCTGCAGAGCTCCGCTCTATATTGATCTCTCTCCTTAATTCCTCTGTGGGCACTTATATTTATAGGTCCCTTGAACTGCCAAACCAACTTTCTAAGGCTTCACATCCATCACTAAGTGTCCAGATGTGGTCCTCCATGGGAGCATGCTCCTTTAGGCCTCGAGCTCTCCACTCCTTGTCATGATGGTCTTCTGAAGCTTCCATCACATTACATATTCCTTCCTAGGACAACCTATAGCTAGGTTGGCACCTTATCCATTCATCATGTGCAGGAAGGTCATGCTTTTCTTGTGTTTTGTCCGATACGCAAAATAAGGCTAAGTCCTAAGACCTTGTTCTGGTGGCGCGTAACATTGTCCTTCTAAAACCACCCTAGAACCCTTCCTTGCACGCGTTCTTCTTGCATGCCCATGTGCCTTTTTGTGCTTAGTCAATATTTTAGGGGCCCAACATCACCCCAAACTTTACCTATTCTCCTCCCTCGAGAACACTTATTTAAAGAAATAATTACAATAGACTCAACATCTTGGAAAAATAATAAGGGAATGAAGAATTGGGAAAAATGAAAGAATGGGGAAGTTTAGTCATTACTACACGAATATAGGAAAATATTTTCACAAGTCATCCTCTAACTTGTTCTAGGCATCAAATTCATTTTGCACTCTCTCAGCAAAGGTCTCGACTAGGCACTTACCTCCTCAAAACCTAGTCAATTTCCTCAAGTATTTAATGTTTCAACCATTCCTTCCAATTCCTTTCCCACGTCCTCAAGCACATCCATCCTTCTTGTAATCTCTGGGTATAACTCCTTAAACCAGTTTTTAATTGAACCTTGTAAGGTTTTAATAGATTCTAACTTTTTCTCTACCTCGGCCAGGATCCTCTCCCGCTCTACTCTATTTCCTTTGTTATTCTCTTGGAATTCCTTGAGCTTTATGTCATGAGTGCTGACCAAAATACTCATCAATTTATTTCTGTCTATGCAATTGTCATATGTGGCCTCAGCAGTATGGGTAGTAATTTTTACATCAACAAGAACCTTTTTGTACTCGAAATGATTGCTACAACCTTCAATTTGTCCTCCTTCTACAGGCGCGTTGCTACTTCTTTCGTGGATTCTAAGGCCAGAGGTTGCCTTTCCATGGTGAGGATGTGTTTTAAGTCTCCAAGGAGCTCAAGGGAAGATCCATACTTTTTTACGGGCGGTGTCAGGTCTGGATGCTTCAAAACAATGACATCTATGATGGATTCTACCTTCTTATATACCTCGCGCACCCTTTCCTTTTCTTCCCTTAGTTCACGCTTTAGTTGCACACTAATTAGGTCATCTCACTTTAAGTTCTTGGTCCTCTCTTCTAGCTCTGATTCCCTCTTTTCTAGATCTTCCTATAGAAAATTTACCCTAACATTCCTTCCGAATAAGATGGCCTCTATTTTAACCGAGACCTTATTCAATGCATTGTAGACTTGTTCATCTAAAAGCTATTGAGTGCTTACTAAGGGGTTATCTCCTTTTGACTCAAGCATCTTCATTAGTTCCCTTGGATTTCCTCAAACTATGCTCTTCGATGTGGGACTCAATTTCCCATGAAATAATTTTCCTCGTCTAATGGTATGCACCTTCTTCATCAAATGACTTCATTACCAAGAGTTGATCTATTGGGACCATGATTTGAAAGCACACATGTGACACCTTGCTTGGATCATCAACATAGCTTATTCTTGGTCTTTGATCTCCATGTGCTTTCCTCTTGTGCACATTCCTTAGGAATAATTACTATTATATTGGGGCATCCCGTGCTTCTATGATCTTTCCCTACGCTTTCTTCCCTATCTTCATTCATCACTAGATTAGTGCTACACTCCAATTCTTGTTCCACCAAGGCTTTAATGATTTTTGTTGCTTCTCTTTCTTCCACCTCATTTACTTCATCCTTAGTGAGGTTAAGAGTCCTCCGACTTTGTGGTAACCTCTTTACCTCCTCCCATGTCCTGGGTGCCCTTATCCTCCTGGCTGCCCTTCGTTTACACAAAGCAATAGTCATTCTTCTCCTCTTCGCCTTCTTCTTCCAAATCATTCATGGTGAAAAATAAGTGGTTCTTGCTCTCCTTCATTTTCATCCCTCTCACACGTGTATTTCTCCAAGCTCTTTATTTCCTCCGAATCGATTCCTCCATCACCTTCTGTTTCTTCCTAACTAGGGATTCCAGTATAAGAGATTCTTCTTTCTCTTCTTCCTCCTCTGGATATTTCTCCCCGCAATAAGTTTTCCTTGCTCGGTGCCTCCCCTATAATCGGGGACCTCTTCCTGTGCATGTAAGTACTTGTTCTAGAACATTTTCCCCAGGCACCCACCACTTGAATATCTTAGACATTTGGTGCCTTTTTCTTTATCTCTTTCATCTCCTTTTTTGGGCATTGTCTCTGTCTACCTATTAGGTATTCGGGTATAGCTATCTCTTTCTCATGATAAGCACCCTTTTTTAACTTGGGCCTTATGTGAAGGTATACACATGTTGTAGACCTCCCTATAATAGGTAGAGTCGAGGTTTCATCATATGCACTTCATGCGATACATGTTAGTGCTGAATCACATCACCTCCGAATGGCCCAGGTGTGGAGTGGGGCATTCAGTGTGATTTCACAAGATGGGACCATCTCTCAAGCTGTGGGACTTACAAAACTTGAGATGGCCCTCCGGAGAAAGCCGGTTCTTACTTCATAATCTACCTACCATAAGCTACTCCAAAGGCGTAACCTATTCTATCCTAATCTAACCATTCTAAGGGGATAGAGAGAGATAGGGTGAAAGATCCTACTCTAAGTAGTGATACACTAGAAAAGGAAGTGGATGATCACATACCCAAATTCCTGAAGTGGAGAGAGGTGAGTAGAGGAGAGGGTGGACAAAATGCACCACATACCAAAGATATATTTCACACAGAACACCACTTCAAAACCCATTAAACATAGCTCCTAGAACCTACAACAAACATCAAAGTATGCACAGTATACCCCGCAATGATGAGATGTAAGCAGAGACAACAAAAAAGCCAAGGATGGACAGATGTATCACGAAATACATTTTATTGCTCCAAAATGTTACACAAGACATCATCGAAGTGGGAAAGAGGCAAGAAAATTCCATTACAAAGCCATGGGAGGAGGCTTAGACCCCACATTCTACCCTAAGGAAAAAGAGAGAGGGGGGTAGAGGAGAAACAATGACTAACCATTTGAATATGCCCCTCCTTTACAATATATAGGAAGAATAAGAGAGAGAGGAGGAAAAATTTGAATCCTACTTCAACCACCTCCACAATGCATTGAATCCTACTATAAAAGCTCAAACACCATCACTTAACACCCATTGAAATGATAAAGTTTGAGAAAAAGAAAATGAAGGATAGAGATTTGGTGATTGACTTACACATTAACAAGGTTGTCTTGTAATTTTCTCATAAACCTTAATGTCCTCAATCAACTATGTAAGTTGAGGCAACACTTCAACCATGAAGTCAAGCTTCTCTTGAGGGTTATGGTGTCTTATAATAGGGCCTTCCCATGGACAAGGTGCCTTGAAAACAATCCTGAATGCCTTCATTTGTGCTATGACCCTAGATTGAACCATGTTAGCCTCCATTTTTTGAACTTCTCTACTAGATCAACATTCTGCATTTGACAGTTGTCATTGTATACATACCCTCGTTTTGATAAGCTCCATAGCCAAACCGTGTTTTGGCAATTCTCATATGGGTAAGCATAATGGTCTTGGATCTGATTATAATGCTGATTTAAAGGAGTTAGGTAATGCATTAAAGGTGGATTGCATTACTGCTGCTACAAGTGTGAGTTCCAAGATGGAAATGAAGTCATCTTTGGACAACTCCATGGAATGGAAGAAAATGAAAGATATGAAAAGAGAATGGATGAAAAATGGTTGGAAAATAGATGGAAAAGGTATGCAACTCAGAGAATGGGTTATTGAGCAGATGGAGTCGCCAGATGTGCTTTGAATGTGCCTCTAAAGGTTGAATCTCACCAAGAACACGTCAACTTGATGAAATAAAGTGAATACCTCTTGAAGGTGAGAAAAACCTAACCTTAGTGTCCTAGTGGGTGTGCCAAAACTGTTAGTACAGAGTCACAACACCCTTGAATGGCCTGGGTGTAGAGTGGGGCATTCGGTGTGATTACATAACATGGGACCATCTCTCAAGTTGTGGGACTTGCAAAAATTGAGATGGACCTTTAGAGAAAGCAAGTTCTTGCTTCCTAATCTACTTGCCACAAGCTACTCCAGTGTAGGAAGAACCTATTCTATCCTAATCTAACCATTCTAAGGGGACATAGAGAGAGAGAGGGTGAAAGAGCCTACTCTAAGCAGTGATACACTAGAAAAGGAAGTGGATGATCACATACCCAAATTCTTGAAGTGGGAGAGGTGAGCAAAGGAGAGGGTGGACAGAACTACACCACAAACCAGAGATAGATTTCACACAGACACCACTTCAAAACCCATTAAACACAGCTCCCATAACCTACAACAAACATCAGAGTATGCACAATATACCCTACAATGATGAGAGGTAAGAAGAGACAACAAAATAAGACAAGGATGGACAGATGCATCACAAAATAGATTTTATTGCTCCAAAATGTTACACGGTACATCATCAATGGGAAAGAGGCAAGAAAATGCCATTACAAAGCCATGGGATGAGGCTTAGACTCCGCATTCTACCCTAAGGAAGAAAGAGAGAGGGGGGTAGAGGAGAAAAAATGACTAACCATTTGAATATACCCCTCCTTTACAATATATAGGAAGAATAAGAGAGAGAGGAGGAAAAAATTTGAATCCTATATCAACCACCTCCACAATGCATCAATCCTGCTATAAAATCTCAACCACCATCGCTTAACACCCGCTGAAATGATAAAGTTTGAGGAAGAGAAAATGAAGGATAAGGATTTGGTGATTGACTTACACATTGACAAGGTTGTCTTGTACTTTGCTCATAAACCTCAATGTCCTCAATCAACTATGTAATTTGAGGCAACACTTCAACCATGAATTCAAGCTTCTCCCGAGGGTTGTAATGTCTTGTAAAAGTCCCTTCATATGGACAAGGTGCCTTGCAACCAATCCTGAATGCCTTCATTTGTGCTATGACCCTAGATTGAACCATGTTAGCCTCCATTTTTTGAATTTTCTCTAATAGATCAACACTCTCCATTTGAAATTTGTCATTATATACATACCCCTATTCTTGATAAGCTCTAGAGCCAAACTGGTTTTGGCAATTCTCATATGGGTAAGCATAATGGTCTTGGATATGATTATAATGCTGATTTAAAGGAGTTAGGTAATGAATTAAAGGTGGATTGTATTGCTATCGCTACAAGTGTGAGTTCGAAGATAGAAATGAAGTCATCTTTGCACAACTTCATGGAATGGAAGAAAATGAAAGATATGCAAAGAGAATGGATTAAAATGGAGGGAAAATAGATGGAAAAGGTCTACAACTTAGAGAATGGGTTATTGACCAGATGGATTCACCAGATGTGCTTTGAATGTGCCTCTAAAGGTTGAATCTCACCAAGAACACATCAACTTGATGAAATAAAGTGAAGACCTCTTGAAGGTGAGAAAATCTAACCTTAGTGTCCCAAAGGGTGTGCCAAAACTATTAGTGTAGAATCATAGCACCCTTAAATGGCCTCGGGTGTTGAGTGGGGCATTTGGTGTGATTACATAACATGGGACCATCTCTCAAGTTGTGGACTTGCAAAATTGAGATGACCCTTCGGAGAAAGCCGCTCTTGCTTCCTAATCTACTTGCCACAAGCTACTCCAAAGGCAGAAGAACTTTTCTATCCTAATCTAACCATTCTAAGGGACATAGAGAGAGAGAGAGGGTGAAAAGCCTACACTAAGTGGTGATACACCGTAAAAGGAAGTGGATGATCACAAACCCCACCGCCTAAAGTGGAGAGAAGTGAGCTTAGGAGAGGGTGGACAAAATGCACCATGGACCGTAGATAGTTTTCACACAAACACCACTTCAAAACACATTAAACACAGCTCCCATAACCTGCAACAAACATCAGAGTATGCACGGTATACCCTGCAATGATGAGAGGTAAGAAGAGAAAACAATATAAGCAAAGGATGGACAGATGCATCACGAAACAAATTTTATTCCTCCAACATGTTACACAGACATCATCATCAAAGAAGAGGAAAGAAAACACCATTACAGAGCCATGGGAGGAGGATTAGACCCCACATTATACCCTAAGGAAGAAAGAGAGAGGGGGGTAGACTAGAAACAATGACCAACCATTTGAATATGCCCCTCCTTTACAATATATAGGAAGAATAAGAGAGAGAGGAGGAAAAATTTGAATCTTGCTTCAACTACCTCCGCAATGCATTTAATCCTCCTCTAAAAGTTAAACCATCATCCCTTAATTCTTACTAAGGATCCACAAACAATCTTTCAAGTCTTCCTTGATTACTTGTTTGGTGCATTGAAGGAGGAGGAACGACGGATCGATCAAATCCGATCGTCATTGTTGGAGTAACAAATTCTATATTAATGTCCTCGGGAAACGTTTTTCTCTTTTTTATCCATTAAATCCTATTAAAAATGATATTTTATGTTTCCATGGCATAGAGGGTGTTGATACCTTTCCAAAAAGTATTCTCCAGCCCAAATCTAATCGAGTTTCCAAATAAAAGATATGACTATTTTAATATTTAGGTCATGGGCACGATATTTAAAGGACTCTGTCCACCGGGGTCCATGTGGTGGCCTCGTGCAACTTGAAGATTCGGCCCCTACCTTTCACTTCTAAAATAACACCAAATTGACATGTGGCGGCTTCCATGGGCTCCATGGTTTCCTTTGTATTTTTCCTGAGTCCATGTTTGTCGGGGCCAAAACACTTTGCCCCTAGACACGTGGAGGCTTGGCGCTTGTTTAGAAACCCGCCCCAAATTTTACTCTTGAAACAAAGATTGTGTTGACACTTGAATCCTTCCATCAGCCCCGTCTATGCTTTGACTATTCAACCCCAACTCGGTCCCTTTTTTGGACCTAAGACACATGGCGAGCATGCACTCATTTGGAAACCCACTCAGGATTTTACCTTTGAAGGAGCATCATTAAGACACATGGCGCCTTCCACCTGCACTCTATACTTAGTAATTTTGGGCTCACTCTCCTTTTTATCTTCGTTGACTATTAACTACATGGAGGGCTGGTGCAAGTTTGAGTCTCCACTTAGGATACCAATTTTGAATGTGTGTCGTTGAGACACTTGACACCCTCCGTTGAGTTGAAGACTTTTCATCGGCCGGTGCAACTTTTTGGGGCTCTAGATGTATGGAGGCCTAGCGCAAGTTTGATTCTGCCCTTTTGGATTCAATCTTTGGAGGTGTGCCATTTGGACACATGGTAGCTTCACGCTCCTCCTATATTTAGCCAATTTTGGGGCTTGTTCTAAGTCATTTGCAAAGCCCAAAAATCGAGGCTTCACCGTTTCTTTTCCTTTGAGAATCTAGTTTTCCTTTTAATGTTGTTTGATCCTTTGAGCCTCTAGTTTCCTTCGACACTATTTTCTCCTCCCTCAACCCTGTCATTCCATTTTAGAACCTGCATGTAACTTTTCTATTGGATTTGGAGCATGGGCTTGTTTGACAAAACCATCTTTTGGATTTATTTCTTACATGGGGTCATGGGTGATCCAATTTTTCTAGGGGAAAAATTGAGGTAATAATTGGTGACTCACAGGGGACATATGCATGATATATGAAGATACCAATGGCCTTGAAGCATCCATTGGGCATGGAGTCAAGAATAATAGCCTTATACTGACCCTTTTTCTTTGAAAATCTGATCCTTGAGCCGCCGTGAGCCCTACTGCTTGTACTTGGTGACCCTGAACCTGTTCTAGAAATGGATTATCTCAAAAATGTTTTTAGTTGCTCTACATTGGTTTTATTTTGAGATTAGCAACTGTTACAAGAAACTATGATTCTTTCCATCATGAATACTTAAGGGCCTGGCCTCATGCACCTTTGGAGCAATACGAACAAAACTTATGTCCAAAGACAAAATCATATATGCCTGAAATGAGACATGTAGAGTGTACACAAGCACTTCTTCTACTGAAAACAAAGTCTACTCCTACTCCTACATTAACCAGAGAGAAAGAAAAGCTTAAACAAATCCTGCCATAGGAAGGGAGAAGTAGCTTCCTTTTCTCAAAAGGGACAGCCATGCAAATGATTTGACACTGAATATGGCTACTTGGATGAGTGAAAAACTGAGTTTAAGCTGGTCCTCCACCCATATCATCAAGGTATCAACTAGAAACCAGAAAAATACCTCTTCATTCTGCTGCTTACTTGGTTCCCAGAGGTATTGTTGTTGATCCTTAGCACTTTGAGGCTCTCCCTCATGCTTAGAAGCAAGCATGACTGGTTGTGGCTTCTCCCTTGGCTCCAATGAAGCCAAGTACTGATTGGGCATGGTTTGATCCTTTGATGTGCCCATTGCTCTGAACTTCAACTCCAAGAATAGAGTTATTTTGTGGACCTTCTTGTATGGATGGTATAAGGGGAATGGTGACATCTTCTTGCCTTTTCTCTTCCATCTCCCGTGAAGAACATGAAATACTATGATCCTCCACCTTGATTTTAGAGGGTTGTCATGAAGTGTAGGCTATTGCACTTGAATGTTTTCCTCTATGGCAGAAATGCTCATGTGCTTGGAAGGTGGATGATGGAGGAGAAAATGATGTAATTTCCTCGTGCTCCTCTATATCAAAGTAATTATCCAAGTTTGATGATAATCTATCTCATTGTTTTCCTACCGCATGTGGTCTACCTCCTCCATGGTTTCCTCCCGATCTCAGTAACTATCTCACTTTGGTTCCCTTCATCCTCAAACATGAATTTTGAAAGATCAAACTCTTCTTCAAAATCGAGCTTGAAGGGGATGAAGTGGGAGGAAGAACTCAAGGTTCTTCTATGGCCTACCCCACACTTAGGGCATCTCGAAACTATATGATCCTCAACCACCATGGGTTCATCAATCAAATCAAGCCCTTGAAATGAAAGCAAATAATCATCAATGATGCTTTCTTCATTGAGTGGTTTCAACTCTAATTTGATCTCTCCTAGCTGCTCCTCCTCAATGGGACTTGGAGCTGGTTATTCTTCTTCCTCAACTGGTTGTGTAGCTTGGATAAGATCAGCATCCTCTTCAGATAAAGTGCCATCATGGACACAACATTCGAGCCTCCAGACTACCGATCTTCTTGTTCTTGTTCTTGTTCTTGTTCTTGTTCTTGTTCTACTCGCAAACTCACCTCACCACCACCGACTCTTTAACTTTGACCTCCTCTATTGGCTTTACCATCAAGGGAATATTTGTAAACCCAAATTTGGAAACCCAACTCTTCAGATTGTCTATCATTTCTTCTTTGTTGGGCTCTCGCCTCTTGCTTTTTTCCTTGACTGGATTCTTGAGTATCTTCCCAACATGGACTTGGTAAAACAAGAGGAGTGATAGGTTGGGGTTCAACCAGCTTTGTAATTGTTTGTGGTGGGGAGTGAGGTTGAAATCCTTATTTCTTTGGAGGGAATGAATAATTGGAAAGGAAAAGGGCAGAAGAATTGAAGTGAGGTGGAAGACTAGGAGATGAACAAATGAAATTAACACTTGGGGTAGCAATTGAGGGGCTTGAGTCTTGATCATGCTGAAATGATAAATTTTGAGAAAGAGAAAATGAAGGACATGGATCTGGTGAGTAACTTACCCATTGAAAAGGTTGTCTTACACTTTTATCATAAACCTCAATGTCCTCAATCCACTTTGTAAGATGAGGCAACAATTCATGCATGAAGTCAAACTTTTCCTAATGGTTGTAGTGTCTTGTAAAAGGGCCTTCCCATGGACAAGGTGCCCTACAACCAATCCTGAATGCCTTCATTTGTGCTATGGCCCTAGATTAAACCATGTTAGCCTCCATTTTTTGAATCTTCTCCAATAGATAAACATTCTCCATTTGAATGTTGTCATTGTATGCATACCCCTGTTCTTGATAAGCTCCATAGCAAAACTATTTTTGGCAATTCTCATATGGGTAAGCATAATGGTCCTGGATCTGATTATAATGTTGATTTGGAGGAGTTACGAAAAGCATTGAAGGTAGATTGCATTGCTGCTGCTGCAAGTGTGAGCTCTAAGATGGAAATGAATTCATCTTTGCACAACTTCATGGAATGGAATAAAATGAAAGATATGTAAAGAGAATGGATAAAAATGGACAGAATGCATGGAAAAGGTCTCGCAACCTAGAGAATGGGTTATTGACTAGATGGAGTCACCTGATGTGCTTTGAATGTGCCTTTAAAGGCTAAATCTCACCAAGAACACAACTTGATGAAATAAAGTGAAGACCTCTCAAGGTGAGAAAATCTAACCTTAGTGTCCCACCCGCATGCAAAAACTGTTAGTGTAGAATCACATCACCCCGAATGGGTAGGGTGTGGAGTGGGGCATTCAAGAGTGCACAACATGGGACCATCTCTCAAGTTGTGGGACTTACAAAAATTGAGATGGCCCTTTGGAGAAATCCGGTTCTTGCTTCCTAATATACCTTCCAAAATCTACTCTAGTGCAAAAGTAACCTATTCTATCATAATCTAACCATTCTAAGGGGAAAAGGAGAGAGAGGGTGAAAGAGAATACACTAAGTGATAATACACCAAAAAGGAAGTGGATGATCACAGACTCCAACTACCTAACGTAGAGAGAGGTGAGAAGAGGAGAGGGTGGATAGAATACACCACGCACTGCAGATAGTTTTCACACGTACACCACTTCAAAACCCATTAAAATAGCTCCCAGTAACCAGCAAAAATATCAAAGTATACACGGTATACCATGCAATGATGAGAGGTAAGAAGAGACAACAAAATAATCCAAGGAAGGATAGATGCATCATGAAACATATTTTATTGCTCCAAAATGTTACACGGTACATGATCGGGGGCAAGAGGTAAGAAAATGCTATTACAGAGCCATGGGGAGGAGGCTTAGACTCCACATTCTACCCTAAGGAAGAAAGAGAGAGGGGGTAGAGGAGAAACATCAACCAACCATTTGAATATGCCCCTCCTTATATAGGAAGAATAAGAGAGAGAGTAGGAAAAATTTGAATCCTACTTCAACAACCTCCACAACGCATTGAATCCTACTCTTAAATCTCAACTACCATCCCTTAATGCCCACTCTGGATCCACCCACAATCTATCAAGTCTACCTCGATTACTTTTTTGGCACATTGAAGGAGGAAGAATGATAGATTAGATTAAATCCGATCCAGCTTTTAGAGCAACATGATTATGTATTAATGGTCCTGGGAAACATTTTTCCTTTTTCACCCACTAAATCCATTAAAAATGATATTTTATGTTCCCATGTCATAGAGGGTGTCGATGCATTTCCAAAAAAATTTCTCCCACCCAAATCTGAGTTTCCAATCAAAAGATATGGCCATTTTAATATTTGGGTTGAGAGCACGCAATTTTTGAAAGAGTCTGTCCACTGGGGTCCATATTGTGGCCTCATGCACTTTGAAGATTTGGTCCCTTCCTTTCACTTCTAAAATAGCGCTAGACTAATATGTGGTGGATTCCATGGGATCCATGGTTTTCTTTCTATTTTTCCCAATTCCTTCATGTTTAGCAAGGGCCAAAAGTCTCGCCCTGACACGTGGAGGCTTAGCACTTGTTTGGAAACCCGCCCCAAATTTTACTCTTGAAATAGTATCGTGTTGACACTTGGTTCCTTCTACCATCTTTGCCTATGCTTTGACTATTCAACCCCCAATTGTGTCCCTTTTTCTTACTTGGGACACATGGTGAGCCCGCGCTCATTTGGAAACCCACTCAAGATTTTCCCTTTGAAGGAGCGTCGTTAAGACATGTGGCACCTTCTGCATACACTCTATACTTAGTCATTTTTTTCCCGCTCTCCTTTTTGACCTCCTGTTGGTCGTCAAATAGAACTTTTAAGAAGAGCAACAATCAGGGGACAAGAAGTCCCTCCTCTTTAATGGGAGAGGTTCCCTTATTCAGAAACAAACTTATTTACAAATATACAAAACATGATTTTATGGTTGAACTTGGATATTACGAAAGTGTTTTCCACAAGGATCATCAGTTACAAAAGGACTGAGGAAAGGAAATACGAGGATGAGCAGAAGAGCAACATGTAGAATTATAGATAGCAGAATAATCCTTTATGTATACGAAGTTGCAGTGAATTTAAAACAAGATCGTTTGCACAAGATGAGATTACCAGACACAAAGTTCTGTAAATAACCTTCTTTAGATTCATTAATCAAGGACACAAAGTTCCTTCTTGGTTATACAAGATCACTATACTCGCAATATTTGAAAATATGCAATCAGTGAGACTAACGAACTAGAAACAAATGATCTCCACGAAATTAAAAGAAAACACAGAGATAACAGAGATTAGATAGACAATGAATGGAAAGCCCTTTTGTATTGATTTCTTTCTGATCTATTTACACTTTCAGAAAATACGCCAAGTTCTTCCTCCCTTTTGGAATGGCGTGGAAAGGCCATTATATAGCTTACAAATCAGTTATTCTTTGTAACCGCTTCTTTAACCGAGAATAGTTAAGGACCGCCAATCGTAACGCCTTAACTTCTTACAAAGAAAATGGAAAAAGAAAGGGAAGAAGAGAAAAGAACAAGGAGAAGAAGACAGGTGGCCAGTCACTGAGAGGGACCCACTGACTTCAGAATCCGCTGCCTGAACTTCTTTAACGCCTCAGCTATGTCTCTGCCACGAGGGACTGACGTGTTGGTCGTAGACTGAGTCCAAAATCCAAGACACTTCTCCATCTCATTATCAAACTCGACATGAGTATGATAATCTTTGTTTGCTTCTTCAATGGCAGATTGAAGAGAGCAAATCTCCTTCATTTTCTCCTTGGAGATGGAACTTTCCTTGAATAGGTTATCTTTGACAAAAGCTCTGAATTGAGCTTTGATTTCTTGCAAGGAAAGGGAAGTACCAGAAGTCTCATCCTGGAAGATGACAGTGTATATCTTTGAAAGCAGAGACCACCAGTGTCTTGAAAGCTTCACCCTTCTGCCAACTGTTCTTCAATTCTCCCAAAGCCTCCTCCAGGACTCTGATCTTCCACTCCACACTGTAGACCCAGGACTTCGACAGATTATCCTTTGCATCATCAAAGACTTTACTCGCCAACAGAACGTTCTCATCTGCTTGTCCCATGAGTCGGAGGTCTACAATGCAACTGCTCCAGAGTTTGAGCTCTTTATCCATAATATTGATAGTGGAGGAGAGCTTCAGTTGTACATTGCCCACCTTTTCGTGGAGTTTGAAAGCTTCATCGATGAAGTTTAATCCAGCAACAAGCATGTCATCCACCATGGCTTCAATAGCACTGCCATAGATAGAATACTTTTGCATATCTTTGATACTTTGCACTTCATCTTGGCTTAGAATTACAGGAGGTGGAAGAGTAGTCAATGGGGTAGGGTCCAAGACTTTATCCTTAGACAAAAGAGACTTGATGAAACCTGTGAGAATTTGGTCTTGTTCTTCCAACTGTTCAATAGTTTGCTGCCCTTTCTCTACCCTTCCAATGACTCTTGTGACTATTTCCTGGAGGTTGTGAATTTCACCTTCAGGAGTAGACTCTCCCATTGGGATTCTCGAAAGCTCCAAGTCAGATGCCAGCAAGTCTGATTCTGATTTGTCCACTGTAGGCTTAGCAATCTCTAAGAATTGCTGACCTTGAGCATCAGATACTATTCTAGAGGTAACCTTGGCTCTCTTGGCACGAGAAGGAGTGGTGCCCAACAAGGCTGCAACGGCATCAAAATTTGGTCCTGAGCTTTGGGAGGAAAATCTCCTCTTCCTTTTGTCAACCAAAGGTTGCACCCATGCAAAAGAGGAAGAGGAATCAGTAGGAGGGGCAAGGGGACCAAGAGACAGAGAGCTCATGACGCTCAAGGTCTGCGCAGCTGTTGATTCGAGTTGAGAAGTGAGTGGGGCAATTGGGGCAATTGCGACAGAAGAGTCAATGTCACCTGAAGGCTCAGTGCTCTGGATTTCTTTATCTTTATCAGCTGGATCTTCAGGAGCACTTGCAAGAGTTGGTACTTCGCTTTCTTCACTTTCACTGAGAATAATGATGTTCTCAGGTCCCATAGGCAACTCTGCCTGCTTTCTTTGAGGATCACTTTCCATAGGCTCCTTCTTAACCTCCTTGAGCTTCTTCTGGTACACTTGAGTGGATGAAGAAGGAGTAGAAGCTGCAGGTCCTTGTATTGATGAGGCAGGAGGGGTCTTCACTGGTGTTCCTAACCTTGGAATAGATGCTTCTCTTCTTGGTGTTGAAGCATCCTTAGAAGAGGATTCCCCTGAATGCCTCCTGAATTCTCGAACCATCCTGTCAAACCAGACCTTAGTCCTGACTAAGACTGGAGCAAGGATCTCAGCCAGATCATCCCTCTCTTTCCTGTTCCAATCCAGGTCCTCCAGAGGAGTGTGCTTAATCACATTTTCATACTCATACGAGTATAGATCAGAATTGTCATCCTGGAGACCTTCAGGAACTTGGTATAGACCGAGTTCTTGGATCAATTGCAGGGAGAACCTGCCACAATGCCTTCTCCTGGCTTCAAAATCATCTGCACAGTCAGTCCAATAGTCTTCTGTATCAGCCTGTGATGGTAGATTATCTTGATGTTCTGTTCAATGAACTTCTTCAAGTCAAAGCAGGTTCTTGGCTTGAAGAAATGAACAGTGATAGGAACAAGGGCTCTCTCTATATTCTGTGCATCCAGGGCTGTTTTGCAAGTGTAGTTCCCCAGAGAGATGGGAAAGTGCAAGCCAGAAATCTTCTTATCTCTGCAAGTTCTGTGCAACTTGTCTAGTTGCCTGCATATTTCTATCAAGGCCATTTTATCATTGCAGAACATGGGAAGCCGCAGAGGAGTGCTCTCATAGCCAAAGAAGCTCCGATATAAGAAAATTTCCGAATTGGAGGAAATAAGCACCATATTGCAATATCGTTTTATGGCTTCATCTCAAAACCTTCTAGCAATATCACCTTCGAGCAGTCTAACCACGTACATGGTGAAAGCATCATTGACCCTTCTGAAATTACGGTTGCTGGTCTCCAGGGTGAACTGCGGGCAGTAAGCATATACTGGATCATCTTTGTGTGCATCTATATAAGAAAAACCGAACCACTGCCTTGATGCTGCCAGAGTATACATCAGATACGAAGTCATGTAGAACTTCTTCATTTGCTGCACATTGGACAGCTGCTCCGCCAAATTCATGCTTATGATTTCCACCCAATTTATGTTTTGCGTTCCTTCACACACCATGCTGATGAGCGGGCACATCCAGAAGTGAAATTCGTTGGTAGAGGGCAAACCCATAACCCGAGCCAGCAAGATTATGAAGTCTAACAACTCTTCATTGAAATCTGCTCGGAAGAGGGTTTTGGTCAGACGAGAAGCTCCTTTCTTAGGGTTCTTCAGCCAGGACTTCGCCACTCGTGCCTTATATTTGTCACTGTCTTGGTCGAACAGGGTCTGTGCTTGATCTCGGGAAACGACTATGGCATTATCCATCTCTGGAATTCTCGGAGCGTGCAAAGGCTAATGGCAGCAGATCCAATTTGGTGATGAGTTCCCATGTATATTAGTCAATTCGCTCAAACGGGTCGAAGTGAGCTCCGCATGAAAGCATGGTATCAAGACACCGCACGAGATTGGGAAACCTCCGCAAAAGCCAAACCACTATCGTGAATCATCTCGCGCATCGATGTAGGGTTTGCATGGCCGCCATTCTTGCCCAAAATCACCAAATCAAGATGACGAGCTTCGTTGTCGCCAATATTACGAACGGCAGACTCAAGTGGTGAAATTTGTTCCTGTCCCTGAAACTTGATCTTCATATTGATAGTAGCTAGGAGGACAGAGCCGCAAACCAACTCGGAAAGGAATTACAGAGGGAGGGGAACACGCGCAGGTTTGCAAATTGCAAGGGTTTGAGTGAATGATAGCATGGAAGTAGTGCGAAAAATGCAAGGGGGAAATGCTCGTTATATAGTCGTTTAGGAGAGAGAAAAGCCATGAATGCGCATTTAATAGATAACCACCAATTTGAATAGGCATGATATTCGGTAGAGCGGGAAAAATAAGCACGAATGACACTTGGTACCCTTGGGACATGTGAGACGCGAATGCGCGAAACACACGGCTTGGCCGGTTCGGGCGAAACGGGGAGAAGACGCACAAATGCATTTTGGGACACTTGGGACGAAAACGCGCGAAGGACGCGTTTGGGTGTTTCGGCCGAAAATGGAACAAAAGGCCCGTTTGAACTTGGGACATTTGGAACAAAAAGTTTCGAAGTACACGGTTCGGCTGGTTCGGGTGAAAATGGAACAACTTGCACCTTTTTGATTTGGGACATTTGGAACAAGAAAGTGCGAAGTACGCGGTTCGGGTGTTTCGGCCGAAATGGAACATCTCGCACAATAAGTTTTGGGACACTTGGGACAAAAAGTTCTAACGGGCCCAAAAATGGAACAACTTCGGGGGTTTCGGCCGATCGGGGAACAGAATGCACTTCGTACTTGGGACAGTGGGACAAAAATGTCCGACAGGCCCGAAATACATACAAAATGACCCAAAACACAAATTTTCTCAATTTTCACGACTTAGGCACTTTAGAGAAGAACACTCATAACTCAAAATTTTGAAATTTTACTTTTATCAGAGCAGGGAGTTTTGAGTGGACAACAGCTGGCTCCTTCTGGGGATGACTTGGCATAAATTCAAGGAATGAGGCAAGGCAAGAACTTAGACAAACTCGGGAAAGTAGACCAGTGCCTTATTCATTGGGCAACGGAGTCAAAAACAGACCAATACAGAGGGCAACACACCAAAACAACAAAAGGAAAACACACCAAAAGCAGAGAAGCAAAACACTGTACAGAATATACAAAGGACTCCCTAATCACCTAGGACTTGAACAACTTGAGATACTGCCCACTATAAGGGAGTGGGAGGGGAGAACCATCCATGTAATCAAGATAAAAGGAATTCTCACCAGCAAAGTGTCTGATCTTGAAAGGTCCGAGCCACAGGGAATCAAACTTTCCATGGCTGCCACGAGGTTCATGTCTTTTGTCCCATAACAGCACGGTGTCTCCAACTTGGAAATCTCTGAACCTAGCTTTCTTGTCAAACAGGACCTTTACCTTCTGCTGGTGAATAGATATCCTATCAGCAACCATCAATCTGTCCTCATTCAGTTTGTGCAGGTACATAATTCTCTTGTCCAGAGCATCACTAAAGCTAGTATCCTCAATGGCCTTCATTAGGTGCAAGGCCGGCAGTTCCACCGTTACTGGCAGTTGGGCCTCTACTCCATATACCACTTGAAAAGGAGACATTCCAATAGCTCTCTTTGGTGTAATCCTGTCTGCCCAAAGAGCATCATAGAGCTTCTTGTGCCAGTTTCGTTGAGATTCATTGACCAACTTCCTTATGATAGCCACCAAATTTTTGTTAGTAGATTCTGCTTGCCCATTGCCCTGAGGGTAGTAATCTGAAGAGTGAGCCAAAGAAATGCCATACCCATAGCAGAAGTCCATTATCTCAGCTGAAGAGAAATTCGAGGCATTATTCATACAATCTTGTTAGGTACACCATACCTTACCAAGATGTTCTCTTTGATGAAGTCGCATACCACTTGAAGTAGTGCTCTTGATCGAATAGCTTCCACCCATTTTCAAGTAATCGGTGGCGCTTAGCACATGAGTGTGACCGCACTAGATGCGGGGATTAAGTGTACCAATGAAGTCCAAACCCCACTGTTGAAATGGCTCCTCAATCACAACTGGCTTGAGAGGCAACGAAGCCAATTTAGGTCTTCCAACAAAAGTCTGACAAGCCTCACATTTGTCAACCCACTCGGATGCATCTCTAAACAAGGAAGGCCAGTAGTATCCTCCACGGAGTATCTTATGAGCTGTAACCGTTGATGAATAGTGCCCTCCACATGCATGATCATGAAAAGCTGAGAGCAACTTTCTCTGTTGTTCCTTGTCCACACATTTCAAAAATCTCCCATCTATTCCTCGCTTGAACAGGGCATTTTCCCACAACACATATTGCGCTGACCTCAATTTAACAGTCCTCTTTTCTTTGGTAGTTAAATGAGAGGGGCATTCCCCATAGGTGAGAAAATGGGCGATGTCAGCATACCATTCGTCAACTGAACCAAGGAACAGAACAGTAGGAAGGTCAACTTTCTCCTCCAGCAACTCATGCTTAGCTCCTTCAGCAATGAGCTCACAAAGACCTTTTCCACGAACCAGCTTGGTCGGCTTAATGTCAATGTCGTACTCTTGGACCTTAGCAACCTAGTTCCCTCTCTTGGATCCAAATTCTTGCTGTGTGAGGATTGACTTAACAGTTGTATCTGGAACCAGCACCATGGAATGAGAGTTGAGGATGTAAAAGCGAAACTGCTTGACTGCTTTAACCACCGCAAAAGCATGTTTCTCCATCATAGTATATTTCAACTCATGATCTTTCAGAATATAGCTCATGAACGCGATTGGTAGCTCATGCTCATTAGAGTCTTCTTGAGTTAACACAAAGAGCTAAAAGTATTATCTCAGTAGCATAGCAATAGATGATGAAATCTTTGCTGAAATCAGGACATGCTAAAACAGGAGTTTTAGCGATAGCTCTCTTGATACCTTCAAAGGATTCCTTTCCTTCGGAAGACCAACCAAATGTTTGCTTCCCTTTCATCATCTGAGAAATATTCAAAGTTAATTCTGCAAAATCAGGGATGAATCTTCTCAAGAAATTGATCTTACCGAAGAAGGAATGCACACCCTTTTTACTGGTTGGGAGAGGAATTTGCTGGATGGCTTGAACTCGTTCAGGATCAATCTTAATACCATCCTTGGGAACGATGTGTCCTAATAAATTTCCCTCAGTGACACAAAAGATAGATTTTTTAGGGTTCAGAGAGATCCCATGCTCTCTGCATCTCAGCAGAACTGCTCTAGGTGATCAAAATGATCCGCTCTTGTCTTGGAAAACACTGTCAGGTCATCAAGATAGATGACAATACACTTCCCTTTTAAGCTTCCAAAAGCCAGATCCATATCTCTCTAGAAAGTGGCACCAGCATTAATAAGCCCAAAAGGCATTCTCTTGTAAGCAAAGGTGCCCCAAGGAGTAGTGAAAGTTGTTTTATGTTGATCTACAGTATCAACCTCTACCTGATTGTATCCAGAAAATCCATCAAGCATAGATAACATTTCGAGCCTCATTCGCTTGCAATACTTGATCCATCATGGGCAAAGGATAATTATCTTTCAGAGAAGCCTGATTCAGGTTCCTGAAATCGACACAGATGCGGATCTCACCATTCTTCTTTCTGACAGGCACAATATTTGCAATCCATGTTGAATGGTGAATGGGAAAAATAATTTTAGCCTTCAACAACTTCTGTATCTCCTGAAAGATGGTGTCAGCTACTTTGGGGTTGTATTGTCTCTGTTTCTGCTTGAAAGGCTTAATTCCAGGCTTGAGGGGAATAGAGTGCTGCATATCTTTTGGTTTGAAAGCTTTCAAATCTTCATAAGAGTAAGCGAGAACATCTTTATACCTTTTTAGAAGATCAATTGCTTTTCTCCTCTCATCTCATTGTGCAACATTTTCCAATGTTCACGAGCTTGGGGTCAGTAGAACTCCCAATATCAATCTTATCATACTCAGCTGATTGCTGAGGCCCAGAAGAAGCTCTAGATTTCACATACCTGTCATGCTTATCAAATAGTTCCTCCAAACTCACCAACCCTTTAGGAATCTTGTTTCCTTTGAGATTGATGCATCCATCTTGATCTGTTTCTTCTCCTTGGGTGACAGCTTTGTCAAAGGGCACACTCTCACGAGGTAGGTTGTCACTTCCCTCAAAATACAGCTGTTCGAAATTACCCTTGAGTTCCAGGAAGGAAAGCAAATGTTGATCATTATTGAAAACTTGCCAGTTATTGGCATTATCAGGTACACTAGGCCGATGGACCATCTCAATGGTGAACTTATCCTGAGAAAAGTCAGGATGAGGAATCAGTAGTGATCCTGAGACTGCCAACGAATCAGCCCTGCTGTTCTTTTCCCTAGGTACTGCTTCAATAGAGAAAGCATCAAGGAACTCAATAGAATCCCAAACCTGATTCCGGTAATGCCTTAACCTTCCATTTTTTACTTGAAAAAGGTTTCTGACCTGCTTTACAATCAACTCTGCATCACCACGAGCCAGAAGATTCTTTATACCTTGTTCTTTGGCCACCTGCAATCCGAGAATGAGAGCCTCGTATTCTGCTGTGTTATTAGTATTCTCGAACTGTAACTTAAATGAAAAAGGATGAAGGACACCTTCTGGTGACACCAGTAGAACACCAGCTCCAGAACCAGCTGAGGAACAACTTCCATCAAACTCTAAAACCCAAATACCATTAGGGTCTTTAGGTGACATCCTGGGAAGTTGGATTTCATCAGGGGACATAATCATGTAGTTGCCATGACCCATATCCTCATAGAGTATTTGTGCTCTAGGATCATCCGTTTTCTGCACAATATACTCAGACTGCTTTTCAGGCAACAACTTCTTCATTTGTCCATTGACAGGCATGAGTGCATGCGACCAATCCATCTGGATTTCCCCACCTACGCTTTTCGTAAGTTCCTACTTAGCAACATCCCGTATGAAGGGGGACATCTGCTACTAGGATGGTAGCCAACACTTTCTTTTCAGGAAAGGCAGCAAAAGCCACTTGCGCATCTTTAATTCTCCCGACCAGGGGCACTTCTTTACTTTCCATGGAGTAACAGGATCCATAAGTGCGAGTGAGGGTCAGGCCTAAAGCATGAGCTACTTTAGCAGGCATTACGTTATCTGAAGCTCCTGAGTCTATGACACAATTACTGAGCCTATGGCCAGCTATTAGGAGCGTTACATAAAATGGTTTAATTTTTCACCAGTGAGAGGTGACAAAGAGCTACTGATCGGGTGTGGTGCAGAAGGAGGAGAGTAGGTAGAAGGCCTTTAGAAGCGGTTTTAGAGTGGGAATTGACAAAGTGAATCATTTTGGCAAAGGCTTTGGGATGGGTTTGATAGTACTCAGCTTCTGAGATTTGGACCTTGGTCTTTTTCAGGTGATCAACAATATCAAAAGACCCAGAAGTGGATGGGCCATCATCATTTGGAATTCTAGGCTTATCAACTTTAGGAGAAAAAGAAGAAGCAACTTTGGTAGCAGGATTGATAGGACTCACCTTTGGTGTAGATGAAGTAGGGATAGGAGATCCTCTTTTTGCAATCATGGGAATAGTTGTCGACTGCTCTTTAGATTTCTTGATAGGCTGTGTCACTTTCTCCTTCTGTTTTGTCTGTTCTCGAGTCATGACAGCAAATGATTCGCTATTCATGTCTGCTACCACTTCATCATAATCATCTCCATCATCGATGCCCTCAGTGGTAAAGAAATTAACCCGAGATCCCTCAAGTTCTTCTACCTCATCATCAAATTCTTCCGCATACTCCTCGCAAGCTTCATTGTCTTCATCATCATTTGGTTCTTCAACCTCACAAGTTGCATTCACGGGAACTTTAACGGGAGGTCCTTCAAGTGCTAGTCTTGTTTGAGAAGCCGGCAAACGATTCCTGGGCTGGAAATTTCTTCTTGGAACATCTGCATAAGGGGCATGCTGAGCCAATTGTTTCTTTATAGCAATAAGATCATTCGCAAGTTTCTGAACTAATGGATCAGTGTTAGGTCCAGGGGTGGAAGAGGAAGAAGCAGCGGACCTAGATTTGGGAGGGTCTCTTCTCAACTTCCCTGACATGATCAAGTCATCCTCGATACTAACAGCAAGAGTTTGATCCTCGACCAATGTTGCGAGATTAGCCCTTCTTAGTGCATAACTAACCTTGGGCGTTTGAGCATTTAGGAAGAAACACTTTTGAATTTGATCAACAGGGCGAGTATTTACAGGAATCTTGTTGATCAGTCTGTTGAATTTGGCCACAAACTCTCTCATGGGTTCTTGTGAATCTTTCTTTATCTGAGAAATTTGGGCAAGCAAAGCATGCACATCTTCTGCCGGCTTGAAACGGTTTTCGAACTGAGTTCTCATCGTGTTCCAGTCGGTGATAGCGTTAGCCGGAAGGTGGTAGAACCAATCAGTAGCATTGTCATGTAACGTCTCAATGAACAAATTTCACGGAGATGTCTTCATGTTCGACTCCCAGAACTCCACAGGCAACAATGAAAGCTGCGATGTGTTCATCAAGATGCACTTTGCCGTCGCCTTTGAACTTGGGGAAGTTCTTCCGGTTACCTCTAGGTAACTCATGCAAAGGCTGAGTAAGGGCCAGGGGCCCGACACGATGACCCCATGGTAATGGTGCCGCCATTCTTGGAAAAACGGCTTGGAGAGGAACTTTAACACCAGCGAGGATCAAAGCTCGTAGATTGGGACTAGCAGGCTTTGAAGGAATACCACCCGCAGGACTTCTTTCTTGAACAGGTGGAGTGCTCGTCGAACGAGTTCTTCTATTTCTTGTGGAAGGAAGAGGAAAACCCTGCTGCTCCAAAAGCTGAAACTGAGAGTCTTCAATACCAAGGGTCCTTCTCCCTCGAGTAAAACGTGGAGTCGCCAGATCAAAAGATGATCGAAAAATTACAGAACTGGAATATGATTTTCCCCAGCGGAGTCGCCAAAAACTGTTGGTCGTCAAATAGGACTTTTAAGAAGAGCAACAGTCAGGGGACAAGAAGTCCCTCCTCTTTAATGGGAGAGGTTCCCTTATTCAGAAACAAACTTATTTACAAATATACAAAACATGATTTTATGGTTGAACTTGGATATTACGAAAGTGTTTTCCACAAGGATCATCGCCATAAAAAGGACCGAGGAAAGGAAATACGAGGATGAGCGGAAGAGCAACATGTAGAATTATAGATAGCAGAATAATCCTTTATGTATACGAAGTCAGTAGTGCGGTGAATTTAAAACAAGATTGTTTGCACAAGATGAGATTACCAGACACAAAGTTCTATAAATAACCTTCTTTAGATTCATTAATCAAGGACACAAAGTTCCTTCTTGGTTATACAAGATCACTATACTCGCAATATTTGAAAATATGCAATCAGTGAGACTAATGAACTAGAAACAAATGATCTCCACGAAATTAAAAGAAAACACAGAGATAACAAAGATTAGATAGACAATGAATGGAAAGCCCTTTTGTATTGATTTCTTTCTGATCTATTTACACTTTCAGAAAATACGCCAAGTTCTTCCTCCCTTTTGGAATGGTGTGGAAAGGCCATTATATAGCTTACAAATCAGTTATTCTTTGTAACCGCTTCTTGAACCGAGAATAGTTAAGGACCGTCAATCGTAACGCCTTAACTCCTTACAAAGAAAACGGAAAAAGAAAGGGAAGAAGAGAAAATAACAAGGAGAAGAAGACAGGTGGCCAATCACTGAGAGGGACCCACTGACTTCAGAATCCGCTACCTGAACTTCTTTAACGCCTCAGCTATGTCTCTGCCACGAGGGACTGACGTGTTGGTCGTAGACTGAGTCCAAAATCCAAGACACTTCTCCATCTCATTATCAAACTCGACATGAGTATGATAATCTTTGTTTGCTTCTTCAATGGGAGATTAAAGAGAGAAAATCTCCTTCATTTTCTCCTTGGAGATGGAACTTTCCTTGAATAGGTTATCTTTGACAAAAGCTCTGAATTGAGCTTTGATTTCTTGCAAGGAAAGGGAAGTACCAGAAGTCTCATCCTGAAGATGACAGTGTATATCTTTGAAAGCAGAGACCACCAGTGTCTTGAAAGCTTCACCCTTCTGCCAACTGTTCTTCAGTTCTCCCAAAGCCTCCTCCAGGACTCTGATCTTCCACTCCACACTGTAGACCCAGGACTTCGATAGATTATCCTTTGCATCATCAAAGACTTTACTCGCCAACAGAACGTTCTCATCTGCTTGTCCCATGAGTCGGAGGTCTACAATGCAACTGCTCCAGAGTTTGAGCTCTTTATCCATAATATTGATAGTGGAGGAGAGCTTCAGTTGTACATTGCCCACCTTTTCATGGAGTTTGAAAGCTTCATCAATGAAGTTTAATCCAGCAACAAGCATGTCATCCACCATGGCTTCAATAGCTCTGCCATAGATAGAATACTTGTGCATATCTTTGATACTTTGCACTTCATCTTGGCTTAGAATTACAGGAGGTGGAAGAGTAGTCAATGGGGTAGGGTCCAAGACTTTATCCTTAGACAAAAGAGACTTGATGAAACCTGTGAGAATTTGGGCTTGTTCTTCCAACTGTTCAATAGTTTGCTGCCCTTTCTCTACCCTTCCAATGACTCTTGTGACTGTTTCCTGGAGGTTGTGAATTTCACCTTCAGGAGTAGACTCTCCCATTGGGATTCTCGAAAGCTCCAAGTCAGATGCCAGCAAGTCTGATTCTGATTTGTCCACTGTAGGCTTAGCAATCTCTAAGAATTGCTGACCTTGAGCATCAGATACTATTCTAGAGGTAACCTTGGCTCTCTTGGCACGAGAAGGAGTGGTGCCCAACAAGGCTGCAACGGCATCAAAATTTGGTCCCGAGCTTTGGGAGGAAAATCTCCTCTTCCTTTTGTCAACCAAAGGTTGCACCCACGCAAAAGAGGAAGAGGAATCAGCAGGAGGGGCAAGGGGACCAAGAGACAGAGAGCTCATGATGCTCAAGGTCTGCGCAGCTGTTGATTCGAGTTGAGAAGTGAGTGGGGCAATTGGGGCAATTGCGACAGAAGAGTCAATGTCACCCAAGGCTCGGTGCTCGGATTTCTTTATCTTTATCAGCTGGATCTTCAGGAGCACTTGCAAGAGTTGGTACTTCGCTTTCTTCACTTTCACTGAGAATAATGATGTTCTCAGGTCCCATAGGCAACTCTGCCTACTTTCTTTGAGGATCACTTTCCAGAGGCTCCTTCTTAACCTCCTTGAGCTTCTTCTGGTACACTTGAGTGGATGAAGAAGGAGTAGAAGCTGCAGGTCCTTGTATTGATGAGGTAGGAGGGGTCTTCACTGGTGTTCCTGACCTTGGAATAGATGCTTCTCTTCTTGGTGTTGAAGCATCCTTAGAAGAGGATTCCCCTGAATGCCTCCTGAATTCTCGAACCATCCTGTCAAACCAGACCTTAGTCCTGACTAAGACTGGAGCAAGGATCTCAGCCAGATCATCCCTCTCTTTCCTGTTCCAATCCAGGTCCTCCAGAGGAGTGTGCTTAATCACATTTTCATACTCATACGAGTATAGATCAGAATTGTCATCCTGGAGACCTTCAGGAACTTGGTATAGACCGAGTTCTTGGATCAATTGCAGGGAGAACCTGCCACAATGCCTTCTCCTGGCTTCAAAATCATCTGCACAGTCAGCCCAATAGTCTTCTGTATCAGCCCTGTGATGGTAGATTATCTTGATGTTCTGTTCAATGAACTTCTTCAAGTCAAAGCAGGTTCTTGGCTTGAAGAAATGAACAGTGATAGGAACAAGGGCTCTCTCTATATTCTGTGCGTCCAGGGCTGTTTTGCAAGTGTAGTTCCCCAGAGAGATGGGAAAGTGCAAGCCAGAAATCTTCTTATCTCTGCAAGTTCTGTGCAACTTGTCTAGTTGCCTGCATATTTCTATCAAGGCCATTTTATCATTGCAGAACATGGGAAGCCGCAGAGGAGTGCTCTCATAGCCAGCAAGCCTGATATAAGAAAATTTCCTGAATTGGATGAAATAAGCACCATATTGCGATATCAGGTTCATGGCTTCATCTGAAAACCTTCTAGCAGTATCACCTTCGAGCAGTCTAACCACGTACATGGTGAAAGCATCATTGACCCTTCTGAAATTATGGTTGCTGGTCTCCAGGGTGAACTGCGGGCAGTAAGCATATACTGGATCATCTTTGTGTGCATCTATATAAGAAAAACCGAACCACTGCCTTGATGCTGCTAGAGTATACATCAGATATGAAGTCATGTAGAACTTCTTCGTTTGCTACACATTAGACAGCTGCTCCGCCAAATTCATGCTTATGATTTCCGCCCAATTTATGTTTTGCGTTCCTTCGCACACCATGCTGATGAGCGGGCACATCCAGAAGTGAAATTCGTTGGTAGAGGGCAAACCCATAACCCGAGCCAGCAAGATTATGAAGTCTGACAACTCTTCATTGAAATCTACTCGGAAGAGGGTTTTGGTCAGACGAGAAGCTCCTTTCTTAGGGTTCTTCAGCCAGGACTTCGCCACTCGTGCCTTATATTTGTCACTGTCTTGGTCGAACAGGGTCTGTGCTTGATCTCGGGAAACGAATATGGCATTATCCATCTCTGGAATTCTCAGAGTAGTGCTAATGGCGGCAGCATCCAATTTGGCGATGAGTTCCCCATGTATATTAGTCAATTCGCTCAAACGGGTCGGTGAGCTCCGCATGAAAGCACGGTACGCACACCGTATCGAGATTGGGAAACCTCCGCAAAATCCAAACGACTATCGTGAATCATCTCGCGCCATCGGTGTAGGGTTTGCGTCGCCATTCTTGCCCAAAATCATCGAAATCAAGATGACGAGCCATTGTCACCAATATTATGAACGATGCACTCAAGTGGTGAAATTTGTTCCTGTCCCTGAAACTTGATCTTCATATTGATAGTAGCTAGGAGGACAGAGCCGCAAACCAACTCGGAAAGGAATTACAGAGGGAGGGGAACACGCGCAGGTTTGTAAATTGCAAGGGTTTGAGTGAATGATAGCATGGAAGTAGTGCGAAAAATGCAAGGGGGAAATGCTCGTTATATAGTCGTTTAGGAGAGAGAAAAGCCATGAATGCGCATTTAATAGATAACCACCAATTTGAATAGGCATGATATTCGGGTAGAGCGGGAAAAATAAGCACGAATGACACTTGGTACGCTTGGGACATGTGAGACGCGAATGCGCGAAACACGCGGCTCGGCCGGTTCGGGCGAAACGGGGAGAAGACGCACAAATGCATTTTGGGACACTTGGGACGAAAACGCGCGAAGGACGCGGTTTGGGTGTTTCGGCCGAAAATGGAACAAAAGGCCCGTTTGAACTTGGGACATTTGGAACAAAAAGTTCCGAAGTACGCGGTTCGGCCGGTTCGGGTGAAAATGGAACAACTTGCACCTTTTGATTTGGGACATTTGGAACAAGAAAGTGCGAAGTACGCGGTTCGGGTGTTTCGGCCGAAAATGGAACATCTCGCACAATAAGTTTTGGGACACTTGGGACAAAAAGTTCCGACGGGCCCGAAAATGGAACAACTTCGGGGTTTCGGCTTATCGGGAACAAAATGCACCTTCGTACTTGGGACAGTGGGAAAAATGTCCGACAGTTCCCGAAATACATACAAAATGACCCAAAACACAAATTTTCTCAATTTTCACGACTTAGGCACTTTAGAGAAGAACACTCATAACTCAAAATTTTGAAATTTTACTTTTATCAGAGCAGGGAGTTTTGAGTGGACAACACCTCCATTGACCATTAGCTACATGGAGGGCTGGTGCAAGTTTGAGTCTCCACTCAGGATCCCACTTTTGAATGTGTGTCATTGAGATGCTTGGCACCCTCCGCCGAGTCGAAGACTTTTTAATGGCCAAGATGAAACATTTGGGGCTCTGGATGCATGGAGGCCTAGCGAAAGTTTGTGTTTGCCCTTTTGGATTTAATCTTTGAGGTGTCTTGTTTTGACACTTGGTAGCTTTCACGACTCCTTATACTTAGCCAATTTTGGGGCTCATTATGAGTCATTTGCAGAGCCTAAAACTTCGAGCCTTCGCCGTTTCTTTTCCTTTGAGCCTCTGGTTTTTTTAATTCCATTTGATCCTTTGAGCCTCTAGTCTCCTCCCCAACCATGTCATTCCATTTTAGATCCCACCTATAACTTGTCTGTTGGATTTGGAGCATGGGCTTGTTCAATGGAACCATTTTTTGGATTTCTTTCTTGCACGGGGTCATGGGTGATCCAATTTTTCAAGGGAAAATCAAGATAACAATACGTAATTTTCTACACATGCACACTTGTTGGGGTAGACCACATCCCGCACATCTCCATGTGGTCCTGATTCATACTTACAAGGTCAAAATTTAGCTTCCTGGATTCCTTGAATCTATTTACCCCCACATAGAAGTATTGAGTGGTGAAGGAAAATGGAAGTTTACACCATGGGCTCATACTTTCATCAACCAAATTAAATATGCCAATGCAGAAGTGTTGGTATACTATAAATTCATCTTCTCCCTTTGTGATCTTTGGTAGTTGTTATGGTATCCTCCATTCTACCCCGAATGCATTCCTCAAGCACGTATACCATTTCTCAAGATGCGCCTTGTGAACAGCCGCCATGCTATCGTAAGTGTATTTTTCAAATCTCTTTATAGGTGAGGGGTCTTCCTCTGGGTATTCCCAAACAAACTTATTTTCCCCATCTAGTACTCCAATCTCTGAAAACACAATAAGTAAGAGGATATTTTTGAAAAGTATCTTGTCACCTTCTTGCGTTGCTGATGATCTCATCCGTGATGTACGAGAATAGGTTATAGATGGTGCCATCCGATATCCTTCTGCAAACATTGAGCCATGAATTGTTCACTTGTGTCCACCTCTCTTGGTCATTAATTTTTGTTACCAGTGCATAGCCATTCTCATCACTGGGTCTTAGATATCCGCGATATCAAAGTACCTTGACCCCTTCTTGTATGCATATATAGCGACAGTTTCTTTGATGGATTCTTTGTCGCATAGATCATCCTCTATACTTTCTCCTTAACATATGAGACTTATGAATTTTGAAATCACGTGAGGGGTTATGTGCATCTTACACCCCACAAAGTGAAAGTGATCTTCGTGTATTTGTGACATCAGCCACTGATAGAGGTTCTTAGGCTTCCCAAAGTAGGACAACTCATAGAATTACAACAATCCCGCCTTCTCTAACTTCACTTTTACTTCGTTGCTATAAATGGGTAACCCTTCTGGTGTCCTCTTATTTGTCGGGTGCACTAACTCCAACGCCATTTATTTTTTAGTCATGTTTGTGTGATGGTTATAATCACTTACTATCATGTTTCTTAAATGGGACTCCCACTCCTTTCCAAGTAAAACCCCATCTGGGTACTACATTTCTGCATACCATTCTTCATTGGTACTTGTGGTGGTTTCTTGTTGTTTTCCCTTGCCCTTGCCTTTTCCCTTTTTAGGTGTTATAGCTGGTTTCTTGGGTGCCATTGTGTAGGTTATCTTTACACTTCAACTTTTCTTGCTCTACTTCTCTACCTTTTCCAAGCTTAGATCTCAAACTTGTGAAGAAACTCCATTTCAACCTATTCCCTAGCTGTCAAACCTTCACCGGAACATCCCTTTCACTAGACGACACTTCTCCACAACTCTCTCTATTCCTATGAACTATTTATTTCCTAGTTTGCATATCCAAACTAGTTACTCACGGTTAAATTTCTCCAATTTTTCTTCACATAGATCAACTCTGGAAACCCTAGTTCATAAAATCTCTTTCTTCTTCATATTCACAATGTAAATAATGAAGTGTTCAACCTTCTATTTATAGTTTTTCCTACTTCTTGACATTAAATGCGACCTTACCTACCACTGTACATCAACACTTAATGCATCTTTGTTAACAAAACCAGACTTTAGCACTTTAACTCATGCATCCAATCCTTGCGTGGATAATCCCCCAACCTTCTCGCGCACAACCAATCCATCTTGACAGAGACTCTTACACACACGTCACTAACGCCGAAGGTACTTCGCCATGATTTTTTCTCTCACCAACCTCATGTTGCTTTCGCTTCTTCCTCTTTTGTATGTGGATCCACATTGTAGCCTTACCCTGACACCAATCATCCTTTTCACCTTTCCTTCCATGCACTTCCTATCCCAAGGATATTCAATTGGGATTTTCAATGCAATCCTTCCTGGTTCTTCACACTTTACACTTTCCTCCACATTATTCTACCCCACACTAAAACAATGTGCATACCTCTACGCATTCACAACCTTTGAAAAAGTAATGAGGTTACCAATGCCCAAGGTGCAACACAAAAATAGATATGAGATAGGGAAACACAAGAAAAGAAAATTAATTAAGGGAAATCCTAAACTAACTGACAACACTACCTTATTTACAAACACCAAGAAGACTTATTTATAGTAGGGCTTCAGCCTACTTCCATTGAAGTGTCCTGAAATATCATCCCATCCAGTGTTTATAACTGGAATGCGCCTAAGTCAAGGATGTATGAGATGATGTAGGGGCCCAACCAATGGACTTTTAACTTCCCAAGATGGTGTAGAAACTTTGAATCATATAGTAAGACCATCTTCCCAACCTCAAACTTCTTGTTCTTAATGTGATGATCATGCCATGCCTTTTGTTTTTCTTTTTTAGTTGTCTAGCTCCACCTAGATAGTGATCATCTTTCATCCAACTACATTAATTTATCTATTCTTTCCTCTAGCACTTATTCATCATCTAATCCTCCTCCACGCGCTATACACAAATAAGGTTACATGAACTCAACTAATAGGAAAACCGCCACACCAAACACCAATTGGAATGGTGTGGCCTTATTCAACCTCTTGTAGGTTGTCCTATATGCCCAAAGAATGGCTGATACTTTGTCATCCCAATCCTATCTACCAACATCACAGATCTTAGTCAACGTGTGACTAAGTATTTTGTTAAATGCCTCCACGGTTCCATTTGGTTATGGATGGTAAGGGGTAGTCTTGTGATGAGCCAACATGAATTCTGCTAATAGAATCCTTACTGTCTCATTCAAGAAATGTGTATCCCTGTCACTAGTCAAAATCAAAGGTCATCCATACCTTGTCATACATTTTTCCCATAGGAAGCTTGCTGCGGTAACCATTGTACAATCCTTAGTGGGTACTGCTTCTACCCACCTTGTCAAGTAATCTGTACAAGTGATTATATACCATGATCCAGTCCTACATGCGGCTGGTGCAATAGGGCCTACAAAGTCTATAGCCCTTTTTTCAAATGGCTTAGCACTAGGAATAGGGTGCAAAGGCATTTCATCTCATCGCCTTGGTTTTCCAATGCACTGAAAATTGTCACATGCCTTGTAAGATTCCTTGTAGTCTTCGAGATAGAGTCTCCCACCATAATCCGACCATTAATATCTTGCATGTAGTGGCTTCACCGCATAGTTTCCACTTGCACTACCTCGTGTGCTTCTTCTATTATGTCTAGTAACTCATGTTATAGCACACACTCGTGTAAAATCTCATCACATCCTAGTTTTTATAAATCCCCACTAATCAACATGTAGGGTGCGGAGCGTATAGCTAACCACTTTTTATCTAATACCTTCATCCCTTTCGGCACTACACCTGTCTTGAGAAATATTGTAATTTCTTCTAATTCTTTCGAGGGCATGTGCCGCAACATAAATAGTTGTGCATATGGCATGGTATCCTTAATGTTCTGTGTGTCCTCCTCTCGAATCGATTCCAGACAAATGATCGATCTCGAATTACTTTTTCCTAGTTTAACAACCGCCATGAACTTGAATTATTGGAACAATAGTACCCACCGACATATGCACCCTTGTATAATGGGCTTGTTCACCAATTATTTCAATGCCATATGGTTAGTGTAAAATATAAATGGAGTTGCTAGAAAATACTGTTTGAAATTGTGAAGCACGTAGATCATTGATAATGCCTCGCACTCGCCAGTATAATGTTTCTCTCCGCCTGGTGTTAAATTCTTACTTGCAAAGCACAAAGGATGATCAAAAATCCCTTCACTAGGTTGTGCAAGTACTGCTCCAATGGTGGTCCCTAAGGCATCAACATGAACATGGAAGGGCTTATCCTAAGAGGGGAATCATAGTATGGGCATGGTGACAAGCCTATCCTTTAAAGTGTCAAATTCCTTCTACTTGCACCTCTCCCAAATGAAAGGTACTTTTATGCTTGAGAAAATATTCTAAAGGTTCAAGTGATCTTGGCATACCCCTTGATGAACTTCATATAGTACCTGTATGCCCAAGAAATCCATGCACTACGCTTTGACTAGTAGGCTCCCTTAATCCCACAATTACTACAACTTTTACGGGATCTACTAGTAGGCCTTCCTTACATATGATGTGTCCCAATAATGTTCCAAATGGGGTAGAGCAAATACACATTTCTTAATATTGAGGGATATCCTCAACTACCAACACCTTTCAAACATTAACCTTAAGTTGTCACAATGGTCCTTCACTAATCCATATATTATCCAATCATCCAGGTAGACTTGAAGAAATTTATGGATGAAGTCCTGAAAAAAGCTTGTACCACAATGCGCGAGAACATAGTAGGCACATTATTCAACCCAAAAGGCATGACTGTATAGGAAAAAATTCCCCACTCAGTGGTGAAAGTCATCTTCCTCTAGTCCTCCTTCGTGATCCTCACCTGGTGATAGCCCAAGAATCCATCTATGAAAGAGTAGACCTTGTGTCCTACTACTCCCTCTAAAATTTCTTCAATAAATGGGGTTGGGAAGGGATCAATGATACACACTGCATTCAGGTCCCTGTAATCAACATAGATCCTTATCCTTCCATCCTTCTTGATGCTAATTACCATTGGAATTATCCACTATGAATCTTCAACAACTTCAATGATGCCCGATGCTATCATCTTATCTATTTCTTCCTTGACCTTTACACACAGGTTAGGATTCATTCTCAGTACGGTCTCTTCCTAATTGGTCGCGCACCTTCCTTTAACTTTATCCTCATCTCCCCAAGGAATGGTGGAAACCTTTAAGCTCATGATACCCTCATGGGAATAAATCCTCAAACTCACGTAAAAGATAAATGATCTTAGAGACTTATTTCTCCAACCAATTGTCTCCAATGATTACCTCCTTGGGTTATGCTTCTGAGCCGATGTTAACCTTTTTGTCTTTAAAGGTTTATGATAGGTGCATTCCCATTAATCAACACTATCTAACACCTCATACATCCCTATAGAATGGTCAATGTCTAAGTTTTCCACCTCTTCCCCATCAATTATATAGACCATCTTTCCTTTTTCTTTCTCTTTACATGTGTGCTCAAACCATATCTCTTCTGTTTCTTCTTCCTCAAAGCGCACTCTCCAGAAAGGTTCACCTAGAAAGTCCAGGAGCCTATCTTCTTCCATGGAACTATCCCCAATGGTAAGGCACTTGAAAACCTATAATGCCTTATCCACCAAGGGTTTTGTACTCTGATATTTGAATGATTGGATGAGATCAGTTTCTAACTCTTAACAATTACCCTGTCTCACGGTGTCTCGAGTGTGAATGTACCATGAACGCGCACAACCTTGTAGGGTGGAATACAACTTGTGAAACCATAATGAAGGTGGAAATGCTTCTATGCTTCCCATCCAGTTATCTCACATGCTTAGATATGGAAGAAAGTGACCTCTTTACCATGGTAGTCTTTTATAGCCATGGGCATGTTGCTTCTACAAAACCTTATAGAGAAGGAAATTCTCACCTTGTGCCATTCCAAGAGGTTATCCTGATGTGTTGCCCACCAGTGTGCAACAATTCCAAGTAGGACATAGCTTAACATCCCTCTTCATTCATTCTCCTTCTTCCACTGAGCTTCCATCTCCTGCAAAAAGATCTCAGGGAAGGCTCCTCCTGAATACTTAGGTAGCTTCTTTCCTCCTAGGCACCGGAATGTATGCACCTTTTTCACCTTTGTCACTGATCCTCTCAAATGTCATCTCGATTAACTCATAGGTCCCATGCGCCCAATTATCACACACTATACTAGTGGTGTCACTTAAGGACTGAGCATCCTCAAACTGGATAACTCCTTATGTGGGATGGATTACCTCTAGATCCCTGATTGAGCACACATATATTCTATCTAGGACCTCTTCTCCCAAAGGTTCAGTATAGGGTGTTGATTTTCCATTAGCCAGGGGTATGATGACCTCGTTCCTCCTCATTTTCAAAGCTTATGTATCCTTTTTTGAATTGAAGATCCACATTGTTCTTATAGCACCATGGGCACCCAAGTAATGCTGGGAAATTTTCTACCTTGGTGAGTGCCAAGAATTTGAAGTCCCTAGTAAACTTAGCCCCCTAAATGGTGATATTTGCATCCTTTAAGATAAAAATGGGAATTGCATTTGTTATGTTCACCATAAACAACACATTTGAAGATGGATGTAATGTAGGTCTTCCCATCTAATGCCATGCATCCAAGGTGAGAAAATTGACCTCCACACTTATGTTAATGAGGATATTACTAGGGAGCCATCCATCCACGACCACATTTAATGTCATCTCCTTATCATAGTCAAGGTTGTGAGGGGGAAGGTTTGCATGTAAGACTTTCCTCTCACGCTCTTCTTCGATGTGTGGTACATTCTCTCTCAACCATGCTCATAGCAAGAGAATAATATTCTCCTTCCTTAGCATTTTACATACTTTCTTGACCTCATCCGGGTCATCCTTTGGTGGCTCGACCTTCCTTCTTTGCTTCTCCTCCTCGGATTGATCCTTTAGACAATGGATTTCCCTTGTCAAATTTGAATGACATCCATGGTTTCTTGATATAACTCCTTCGATATGCAGGGTCCGGGGTACTTTCCATGTACAACTTATTCCTCAAAACTAGGTTCTTCTACCTTGGCATTTCCTTTCCGTGTGTAGCCTCTTATCTTGTTATTACCATAACAGTTCCAAGCCTGCATCACATGTCACCCATGTCATCCATTATGTTTCAGCATTCTTATGCTTATCATTGCAATGCTCTTGTCTATTTGGTGTTGCTTCAATCATGTGCTAGAATAACTTAGGGAACTCCTCATAATTGTGCTTCTTTCCACATCATGAGCACTGTAATAAGTTTGGACACTCACGCTTGTAGTGGTATTTAGATCCACAATTAAAATAGGTTCCACATGGGAAATCACTTATTCCTCCATGAAATCCCCTTCTGTGCCTCCATCTACGTGCTCTCATAATAGCGATCATCACCCTTAGAACTAATGGAAATGCTGGTCTAACACACACCATGATCAATGGCCTCATGGATCTGGTCAATAATACGACAATCCTTGGTATCATGGGTCATAGAGGTGATCAATGGCCTCATGGATCTAATCAATAATACGACAATCCTTGGTATCATGGGTCGTAGAGGTGCTGATCTTATAATAGCAAGATACATTCTTCTGAATTATGTGCTGTAGCAAGGGACATCTACTCACATCATGGTCCCCACAAAAAATTTCACAGTCTATTTCTATGGTGTGTACTATCTTCCGAGGGAAACTATCCTTGAAATGCCCTTCTAATTCACAATTTTCACACCATATACCACTGAGAGTCTCATGGGATGAGTTCACAGACTTCTCCAACTGCTTAGCTATAACAACGCTTTGAGCTTCCAAGAATGGAATAACACCAGTATTAACACTTCCAATAACTTTGGCACACAAAGCAACTTCTAACACCTTGGGTGGGTCTATGAAAGTATTATGATATAAATCTCTTCTAAATGGTGTTATCAACCCTCTAAAAACCATTGAGCATGCTTTGTGAAGGGTGAATGCCATATGACAATTTTAATAGGATATTTTTAAACCATGTGTCATACTCGCACACACTCTCCATGATTCCCTATTGAATCTCCTTCAGGGCACTGATGCCTTCTACTCAAACTCAGGGATGTGGAATTCTGCTAGGAAGGCATTTTTCAACGTGGTGTAATCTACCACCGTCTGATGGGGTTCATACTTCCTATACCATCTATGCGGGTACCCTTACAACATTGTTGCAAACTTATTGGCCTTTCATTATGGGGTTGTGATCCCATTTGCATTCCATAGAAACTCACACTTGTGAACATGCTCTACAACATCTTCAATACCCCTATAGTCTGGTAAGTGCAAAGACATCTTAAAAAACACTTGGGGTGGCGGTTGGGGTCCTTTTCCTCCCAATCCAAAGCCTTGGTTTCCCCACAGTTTCTCCACTCGCCGGATCCACTAGATCCACCATGTCTTGTGCTTCTTGACCCATCGATCCACCGGATCCATAGGTCTTGTTCATCTAATCCCACTAGTTCCACCTCAAGATCGCTCTTTGTAGCCAATAATTGGCTTGAAGTGGTCATGCCTAGGGTCCCCAAAGTTCAACTAAAATGCACACTGATGGTCTCGTGATAATGTCTCAATACCAATAGTGTACCTTGTGCCACTCCTAGATGTGAGACCAAAGGATTTTGTATACACACTCTGCCAAAAAATTCCTCCAAACACTGGGATGGTATGTGCAGCCATAAAAGTACCAAATGGGAAATTATATCTCCTGGTGTAGATCGGTCACTTCTAGTGATACCAACTGGGTTAACAATATTCCTCCCTTGATCTGGAAAAACAAGAATTGGGGTTTTGTCACTAGGTGGGTTCAGATATGTGCCAACAACTCTTCTTTCTCCGTGCAACGAAATCTCATCAGAAGCTGAAGGGGTCTCTCTTACACGCTTGCTAAGATGGGATAACACAGCATCGCTTAGGTTCCATGTCCTCTGCATGAACCTCAAATCCTTTCCAGAATTTCTACCTTCATATAAACATCATGATTGCAACCTCATGTTTTCTACCAATCTCCCTTTCATGCTCTTCACTATACTTGAGTTGTCTCTCCTCCATTTCTTTCTTAGTCGCACTATCTCCCATCCTCATCCACTCTAGATTCCTCGCCCAACACTTAGAAAAGTTTAGCCGGCCATCGGAAATACCTCTAAACTCAAGGTAACAATCAAGATCTTCATTTCCATAGGGATAACATGTAGAAATGATCCTTTGGGATCCCACAGAAACTCAAACTCATCAACGTCTGGACAAGAATACATGGAAATAATGTATTCCATGGTGTAGCTAGCCAACACTCCTTTCCACCAATGACCGCAACACGAGATCATGCTAGTTCTACATCTTTTAGCCTTTGGTACTCTTCTTGGGTCCACACGTGTGATCTATAATACCATCTTGATCTAGACACATATGCCAAGAGCAATTCATACAAATTTCTACTGGGAAGCAACAAAAAAAGTTTAATAAAAATCATGGTAGAAGTTCTCTTCTACCCATCTATGTGCATCAAACTCAAGTCCATTGTTAAATATTTGAGCAAATTTGTCCTCCATGCTCTTAAACCATGTTTTAACGCTTTCAAATTTAAATGCTCTGTCATCACTCATCATAGACCATGATGTATGTTATTTCCCACTACAACTTCAAAAGAGGTCCCGCAATGTAACCAAAATGTATTCATTTTTACACCCACCAAAGAACAAGGAAACCCCATACGTGTTGTCCTATCACCCAAAGTGGGTGTTGGGTGCTCACTTGAGGCATGCACAGTGTTGAGTCTCTCCTTTATGTGATTTTAGTGGGAAACATAATCTATAATAAGAATTTAAAGAGAGTGAGTGGAAACGAGACATGTAATCATCATAGAGCTTAGAATGACTTCTAGAACAATGTAGTCATTTCAAATAGAAAGATACTTTAACAGAATAGGACTGAAATCAAAGCAAAAGGGAAATGCATAAGGATTCATACTCATTTCATAAACATAAATGAAATAGTTTTATGAATATATGAGGATGTACCAAAATCATTAATGATCATATTCAAATAAGTTGGTAATCTCATTACATATGTTAGATTCATTACGTAACATCGCAAAGATGGCAGATCAAGTCATACGTCATAAATGGATCTACATTCCTTAGCTCTCAAAAATAAAATTTACAAACCCAAGCCCCTTGATGCATCCTTCTCATATATTTTATCTACCCAACCAATATATCTCCTCACAACATTTCTCGCAGAGCTCCACTCTCTTAATTCCTTTATGGGCACTTTTATTTATAGGTCCCTTAAACTCGCCAAACCACCTTTCTAATGCTTCGTATCCATCGCCAAGTTTCTAGATGTGGTCCTCCATGGGAGAATGCTCCTCCAGCCTAAAATTTCCACTCCTTGCCATGATAGTCTTCTAAAAGCTTCCATCACAGGGCATATCCCTTCCTAGGCCAACTGTCGCCATGTACCTTATCTATTCATCATGCGTATGTGGGTCACACGTTTCTCATGTTCTGTCTGATATGCCAAATACGGATAACTTCGAGACCTTGTTCTACTAGTGTGTAACACAATCCTTCTAAAACCATCCTAGAACCCTTCCTTTCACACGTTCTTCTTGCATGCCCATGCACCTATTTGTACTTAGTCAATATTTTAGGGGCCCAACAATGTGGAAGGGATATTTTTTCAGCCATGACATGTAAGAAATAGAAGGAGATAGTGTCGAATTTGTTAATATATCTCAGCTGCAATAATCATATAGTGAGCTAGCCTTGAAGACCTTGGAAGTCATACTATATCAAGAAAATTAGCTCAATGTGATGGAAAGATTTCTATAGAGGAGGAGATCAATGCGAGTTAATCCAAGGAAGAGCTTGATGTGATACTAGGAGCTCAATGACTCTAGAGGAAGCTTAACGACTCTATAGGAAGCTCAATGTATGTTAATAGTGAATCTCACACAAAAATCGATGGAGATCACTCGGGTGAGGAACTCAGTTGTAGTGATGAAATTCATATCAGTGGTGTTCTCAACTTTGTGATGGAGCTTGATGAGGACAAGCTCAACACAATGCAGAAAGGAACATGAGTTAGTTCAAATTTGGATGGTCATGGTGTCGATTGTAACTCAACTTGATGATGTGTAAAAAGATAGAAATTAATGATGGCCCAAAGGCTCACCAATGCAATTTGAGGTGGAAGAACTCACTTTAATGTGGCCATGAGCTCAATGTAAAAATGGAAACTCAATGTAATCAAGAATAAATATTGATTTGGAGGTTGATAGGGAGCTTGGAGAGAGCTCAACTCAGTGAGACAAGTTTAAACCAAGCAGTGTGTTGAAGGAGCCTGGTTTGTGTAGCCAAAAATTAAGAACTCGATCAGTAACTCAACGAGTTGGTTCAGCAATCCAACCACCGAGTTAGGTCTTTTTTTGTCCTATTTTCATGCCTTACCCCCTCTTCAAGTCAAATGGATTAACTGGGGACCACATTATTTATTAATTAAACTATACTTTTATTTTAAATATTTTAATAACAATATTTATTATTATTATTAAAATATTCCTTTAATTAATTGAGAGGATTAAGTGGTTCAACCAACTATAATAAATGAATCATCATGTACCTTCAATTTAGGAAGGGAATTTATGATTGGTTCTCTCCTCTCTCTCTAATTCTTCCATAAATGTAAGTTGGATGCTCATTCATACGAGTGAGACAAGTTAGATATCTGAGAAAAGTGCACATTTTTCAAGAATCCTCTCTCTTCAAAGCAATTTGTCCTTATATTGAGGAAACTTTCAAGCCTCCTCTTGAGACTATAATGAAAACCATTTGCCTCTTGTGAATGTATGATGCATTGTGCACATTCTTAAAGAAATAAAAGTGTGTGTTTTGTGACTAATCTTGGTCCTTTCATCCTTCTATACTTATTTGTGCCTTTCTCATGCTTGCAGGTACACTATGCAAGTTCAAGTTTCTATTGCAGGTTCTTGGAGTTCTGTGCTTATCAAGTGGTGGAGTATTGCATGTAGTTGAGTTATGGTGCTTGTTCACCCTTCTCAAGTTCATCCTTCTTCACTGGAAGACTAATAGATTGTTTTGTCTAGATTGAGTTTAACAAAGGGAATGCATGCTTCCTAGTCTGTGGTATTCTATTACCCTCTCTAAGTTGCAGTAGGTGAAGTTGACTTGTGGTGCACAATACCCTCTTCAAATCAACCCTTCTTGAGTCTAGCAACACCCTTTATTTGGTGCATCACCATCCCTAGTATAGTTTCATTTCTTACAAATATCTTTCCCTAAAACCCATGAAAATGTTAATATAGGTCTAGATAATCATTTTATTGCACTAGGAGTAGTACAACACTTAGTTTATGAAGAGGAATCCAGCCTTCTCTCGGAGGTTGACCTCGAGCCCAAGTCACATAGCTTGAGAGGGGATCCCATGTTCCCCAATCACACCAAATGTCTTGTGCACATTCTCGCCATTCGTAGGGTGCAAAGTGATTTGGAGACGATAAATACTTTAATTGGTAGCTTACACACTATTTGTGTAGATTACACATTATTTTATACGTGCGTGTTTTTTCATCCCAACACTCGTCTTTTTCTAGCCTTTTTTAATGCATGCCATGGTTTCTACCAAGCACTTTCCCTTCCCCCTGCAAGGTAGAGTTTTAGATTACATACGCTTTGTCCTTTTGTAGATGCATTCTCCTATAAACGATGTCACATGCACCCCAAAAGAGGGGCACATCATTTGGGGTTTTACATTCTACACATTGATTGTACATCGGTTCATTTTAGTGTAATTTCCGCCCTTGGCGTTGTGGGTTACATATAGCGAGTGGGTTTTGGCCAGCCTACAAACCCCGTAAAAATGAATTTTATAGGACATAGTGTCATTAGCATTATAGGAAGTAGTTACGGGCTCGAGGTTATAGTGGGTGTTCCTTCCTACACTACTTTGGCCAGTAGCTTCAAATCATCAAAAAACCAGGATGTACATAGATATCTTCACACACATTTAGGGAAGTAGTTAAAGGTTGGAGGATATAATGAAATTCCTCCCTATAATTCTTCGGTCTATGGCGTCAGATCGCTAAAAAAACCCAATAGTATAGGATATCCTTTTACACTCTCTTTCTCGACATAGATCAGGTGCACATGTTCCATTTACACTTTTTTCATGTATTTTACATTCAAATTATTTTTACATTCATATACATGCATCTTTTACATTGCATTTTTACACATACATACATACATATTTGACTACTTGATCATTTTCTCCTTGCAGGTCTAGCCATATGAGAAACAAACAAGAAAATTGGGAAACAACAAAAACAAAAACAACGTAAAAAAACACTTCACGACAACACACATCATACTAACCATGCAGGTATATTACACACATCGGAAACTACACACATGTTTCTTCCCTATGTTCACTCTCATCACTTTTTAAAAACTTTCTCTACTATAATCTTCAAAGATATTAGGTATGTATCTATATCTATGTTATGTTACCAAGATGTTTTATCACCAACATAAAGTGGTAGCAAATGTAGTCACAAAATAATGCACATTAGACATTATTTATTCTTGCTCTCATACTACTATTTAGAAGGGTTTTTAGTGAATAATGTACTAATTAACCCTTGTCTTTTGGCCATCTTACTTTATATTCTTTGTTCATTCCCAATCTCTTGCACTCACATGCCCAGTCAGCTTCTGTCATTTCACATTATTTAAGCCTTGACTGGGGCTCCCAGGATATTACTGGGGTGCCCATGGGTGCCCTAGTCCCACCAGGGGATCCTTAATCCTTTTTGAACCTTCTCGCCACTTTTTGGGCACTTTCTAGCCATTTCATCTTCTTATCTTTTAGGTGGTTAGCCATTTCGGGGTTAATTACAAAATGATATCAAGAGAACCCTATAAATATAAATTTATGAGACAATACTAAGGGAGAAAGCACTAGTCACTTCTATCATATACCTAGATTTACATCCATTTAGAGATCATTATCTCCATTAGTTCCATCACAAGGACAAGATTGGTTCATCTGCATCACACAAGCATAGGGGGAAGGATTCTATTCTATTCTATGCACCATTCTATTACATTGTACATCTAGTTATTGCTTGCTACTTCTCAAAGTGTGAATTACATAAGAGCATCTATGGCATATAATGCACACACACACAAAAACCACATTTCGGTCCAAAATGTAGTGTAGTTCTCAGTTAGTAAGCCCATTGTTGTGGAAACTGATATCAGTCCAACCCATTCATTTGCATTCTTATTTTTTTAGGGTTTTGATACTTCTTGTGGTATTTTATAGGTATTCTATACATCTTGGATTATCAGGAACACACGGCATAGTACACCGAACCTTATGTGCCACACAAATGAGGGTTTCGAGACCACCTCCTAGAACTATGAAACTTAGTTCTTGACCTTTCACGCAGACTAGGTTGCCCATTCTTCATACTAGAGTGCTTGCAGTGCCCCACTCCCTCTTCAGTGTTCCACTTAGATAGATAGCTCAAATCCATCCTTTTTAGACCTTTGCATAGTCATTCCTACTTCCTAATTCTCCAAGAAATTATGTGACGTAGTCCAACAAGCTCCTCAAATCACATAAGTCATTCTATACTTCTCTTGTATATTCGGTTTTCTTTCATTAGATTAGTTTATTAGGTCATTTTCCACATTTTTTTATTCCATTTATTTACTATATTTACATGTCATTCTAGATTAGATTAACTACACATATTACAATTTTTTAGTTAATCAATATGTGTTACTACTTTGGCCTTCATTATAAGACTTGCAATGCTACAAATTCCTTCCTTTTAAATTACTTATATAGTCATTATACCTATAAATTTTATACATGGATTTACATATATAACTAGGATTTACAGATTGGTGAACAAGTTGATTTTAGGGTTATTTTCCTTTGTTATACTTAAAAAGTTAGTGTATAATCATCTTCATTATGTGTGTGGATGCACGTGTGCACGCGCACGTGTGTGTGTGTGTGTGTGTGTGTGTGTGTGTGTGTGTGTGTGTGTGTGTGTGTGTGTGTGTGTGTGTGTGTGTGTGTGTGTGTGTGTGTGTGTGTGTGTGTGTGTGTGTGTGTGTGTGTGTGTGTGTGTGTGTGTGTGTGTGTGTGTGTGTGTAAGTTTATAAATTTTGAAATCAAAATTGGAAGTAATCACAATATGAAAAAGAATAAGGATTTCTTTTTAAAAATCATGTATATGCCTTATAGGAGTTTATAGGATTTCGAGGAACGACCCTATCCTTTGGAGTGAACCCTCATTTCTTTGGTGTGGATCCCTTCATATCCTTACACAGAAATTTTTTTCCTTCATCTACCTTGATAACATTCATGGTTGTTTTGGATACAATCCACATTTCATGTCTTCTTTCACGGCCTAGTCTATCACACCCTTACAATACTCCTCCTATTTGCCATATTTATTTTAAAACATCTCATTATGGTTTTAAAACTATGAGAGAGAGAGAGAATTGATTTATATAGACACTTGCATTTGCATCAACCATGTATATAATTTTACATTTGAATAGAAATACAAATACATACACTCCTCCAAATGCTATTGAGGATTGTGAGGATAAAAATTAAAATAGATGAATAAATGAACATGTGAATTATTTTCTAGCTATTTCTATCCACGAAGCTCCCATAGAATACCTATAAACACAAATGCAAAAAGAAGTAATGAAAGAGAAACATGAAAATGAGATAATATAATCATATCATAAATATATTTAGGGTTTCCATAGTAACCTAAAAATCAATGTTGAGGATAACATATGATCTTAGGGATCACATTGATCTAGAAGAGTCAATTGATAAGTGGCCTCTACAATTTACTTTTTATTTGGGGATAGTGGGTATTTAGTTAATATAGTCAAATTTAAAATTACTTAAAAATTGTGATGTATTAAACCATAGTTAAATGAATGTTCTTACCTTCCTAGATGAAATTTTCTTGATGTGGAAATTTAAAGTAGACCTAGTTCTGCAAGGTGCAAAAATATTTACAATGCTTCATATCTTAACATAATTAATTTTCTCATAATATCTCACACTCAAATTAACAAATTCTATAACCATTTAATTCATATTTTATTTAAGATCCTTTCCTTGGTGGGAAAGAAGAGGTGATACTTAAGTGATGCTTCAACATGATGGTAGTTTGTTTTACACCCCTAATTTTTTTCATTGAACTAGTATAAAATATAACTTTATAATTCCTAGAAAATTTTCACTAAACCCAAGGGTTCTATCGATGTAACATGATGATGTTAATTTTATTAGCAACATTAATTAGTGTAATAATTTTTGACCAAACTTAGTCGACAACTATTGATCATATAGTATCATGGTTTAGATCTCTTATCCCCTTGATAACTTTTATCACTTAGAATAAATGAAATGTGGTTCCAATCACCTTAATAGGTGAAAGTGACTCTTGATTTGATCATATACACCACTAATTAGATCTACCTAATTGTACAATATAATGTATCGGTGTCTCATTATCTACTTAGTGGTGGAAGTCAAAATAAAACCCGGTTATCTTTTATTGTGAAAAATTAGAATTATGGTGAAAGTAACACTATAGTTGATTTGTTATACCCTTAGTAAGTTAATTGATTTGGGATAAGAATGTTGGTTAGATCTCCCTCACCTATTCACTAGAATAACAAAAGAAAAAAATGTCCCAATTTTTACCAGATAGTTAGATGTGTTCTTTGGTCACAAAATCATGGGCACGACACATGTAAGAAGGTCTATTATATATTTTTGTGATATTTTACTCACAAGATTACAAAAATCAGCAATAACCACTTCAACACTGATTGGATACATATGGTTTTCTAAACCTCCTAATGTTCTTCTTAGCAAAAAAGGATAACAACATTGACATGTAAACTTATATGTATTTGGTTCTCTTGGTTGTGAATTGATATTAATGGAATATACATATAATTCAAAGAGATAAATAGCATTATTTGAATAATTTATCTCATCTCTTTGACTCCCTTTCCATTATTGAGTAACTTTAATTTTCTTTTTTCTTTTTCTCTCTAAAATCTTAACGAGTTGAGAAAAATGAGTTTCATGAATTTCAAACTTCTCAATCACATTCGTTACGATACATCCCCTATGAGAATTTTGTTTTGGACTCTTTTTCATATATGATATTACTTTTTCTCTTATGGATCTATTTTGTTTTATTCCTTGTAATAGTCCTCTAAATCTATTGCGTTCACACTGAGTTTTGTTTTGAACCAAACTTCACCACCGATATATTTATCTACAAGAAGGTCTAATCATTCATTTTTCATACCTTATGTGCCTATGAAAATACCTATTGTAAGTTGATATAATGTTTTTATCTTGGAATAAGGGGTTAATAGGTTTCTTTGGACCATAAACCTACCATAAGAATACAAATAAAAACACTAATACCCATTTGTCCGATATTTCATCTAGAAAAACAGAATGGAAACTTATTGGTCAAGCTTTCTACCTTTTTCATCTAAAAATATTTATGCATTTCCTCTCAAATGACTTTCTGTGAACATAAAAATTAAATTTCATTAGTCACAAGTTATACAAGTAGATATGCACTTATGTTTATCTCATTTCTATGTGCACATAAAATGAAGTAAAAATTATAAATACCTTCCAATTTTCTTACTTTTCATGGCTAGAACTAGCATGTTGTGGTATCTTTCCTAGGATACACCTTGACATGGATTTGGAGAAATAGTCAATAAACATTGTGTGAAAGCATGGTTTATTGCCCATATTTTTTTACTTACGCAAATGATGATTATTTTCTCTCGTTGTTGATCTAGAAGATAAAGTATGAGATAACCTTTAGTTTATCCTATTATGAACAGATTCAAAATTAGGATTTCCCAAGATAATTTTCTAAGTTGTGTTATTTTTTCCAGCTTAATAATCTAAAATTTAAATTCATTATCATGTATGTCATGCTCAAACTCAATCTCAAATATATCTCTTGTTACTCTTTTAAAGGGAAGTAATATTACATCCCACCGAAGAATCACATGGTTATATAATATAAAGTTAACAAAAACAATAGCACTTGTTAAATCATGTTTCTAGTATTAGTATAGTGGAGAGGATTGATGTCATCACCAAACATAAATCTTGAATCATTTTTCATTAAAAAGGTTGAATCTCTTAAGATGTTATAGATTCAATTTTTTTAATTTTGGATTTGTCTAGCTTTAACATAAATTTCTCCTTTATAGATCTTTTGAGCTCTTGGAAGTGTGATACTAAAGTATCTTTTTCTAGCTTAGAAAATGTTTGCCCTGCAAACATTGTAAACATTCTGGAAAGTAATTGTTTTACCGAATTATTTATCCATATTTAGGTGGTAGGAAATAGATTAATTAAATGCATGTTGATAAAAGAATAAATGTACTTTTAATTACAATATAAATATTTTGACTATCTTGTACACCATTCACGTCCCCCTCAATATATGGCTCTAGTTTCCAACCATAATTATAGCAGGAATCTTTGTGATGTTTTACAAATCGTTCCATGTAACTTTTTTATATAATTTAACTTATAACTCCATTTACGGTATTAAGTATGTTCTTTCATTATTAGTTATATGTTCAACTTGAACATATACACTAGTATCTAATATATATTTTATGCTCAAAAGAATTCCAATTTATTGACATTCGCGAGACAAAGAATGAAACAACCACAAATAATTGTGGTAATTTTCTGTAATATGAACTTCCACAAACCATTCCTCATCCCTCCTTTTCAAATAATTGGCACCATATATAAATGAAATTTCTTTGTATGGGGTAGTGGTAACAAGAGCCATTTTTCTTGTTATAAAATTTATTAGTAAAAACATGTATTTAAAAATACCAATTATACCAGTAAATGTATAGAATGGGAAAATTCCAAATATATTATAGGCAACGAGAGCCAGCATCTACCCATTTTGAACATTCTCATAAATACAACATATGGAATCTAAATTTGTCTATTCAAACGTTCTTTCTTCTCATTGTTTCTTTATATATCCTTACTAAGACGTGAATGTCTAGCTAAGGATGCAGGATAAAAGGAAGTGTGTTAAGAAGTCACAAATGTGGAAAAATATGTAAATATCTCTACAGGTGGCGTAAACAAAGCCTAACTAAGTCATGGAGGTTCTGTATAATTCCAAAAAGTCTAAGCCACCCGTGGAATTTCACATTTTTGTTGGTAGTGCAAAGGATAAAATTAATAATGCGGTCGTCATTTTCACTACTTCAGAGGTTTGAAATTATTTATGTGTGTCTGCGGTATATTAAGATCCGCATAGGTCTTAAGCACTCCGCTGGAGTCTACGAATGCCACGAGGGAATAGTGTGAAGCTAAGGAATAAGAGGAAGTGTTCTAAGTATTTTTATGGGTAATGTTGTGGTAGCCATGAAAGGCCTTAGAGGTCATAGATAATCCATGGTGGTCTAAACAGAGCTTTCCCTTTCTTCTTTCATTGAGTATATACATGATACAATTACCACTGTTAGGAACAACAAAAGAATGTTTAGCGTAACACCAGGGAAGAATATGGGAAACATATATATGATGGTGGAGATGAAGAGAGGATTAGGGAGAAACATGGAGATAGAGAAATAAATAATATCTTGTGGAAATTCTCATCATTAATCAGATTCATCTTCTACATGAGAATATATGATCAGTGTTAGAAAGAATTGTTTCCGGATAGTTAGGAAAATTGAGAATACCAAGGATGTGTTGGTCATTGTGTCTTAGGATGTCAATAATGTAAAATACATTGATGGAAAAGGGTGTCATGGCTTCATTTGTTTCTCCAAGATGTGTCATCATGTATCTAAAATGAAGGTTGATTGGTAGTTACCTATTTTCATGAGGATTTATGTTTTCTGGGAGTATGGTCTAGCATGCATAATAATGGCATGTTCTCTTCAAAGTGGTTTTTGAGGTTTTTCATGAGGTCTAGCAAGGATGGTATGATGTATAAGAAGTGTGTAAGTGTCAACAATTAGTAATCATAATTAGTTCATGAAAACATGAGAAATGGAGCAGAAATTCAAGTAAAAGCATGGTAGGAGTTTTATTACATTGCATATGATGTGTATGAGAAGTTTTAGTATAGTTCTCAGTTGTTTCATTATGTTTCATGGTCCTTGGGAAGTAAGAAGGTGAAGATAAGTCATGATAACATACATATGTATTAGTGGCTAGAGATTTTCAGGAATATTTGATCATGAAGGTTACTTGGGATAGTTACAAGAGGTTTTCATGATGCTTCATGACAAGTTTCAAGTCAAAGTTGTGAAGGAAACTCAAGATATGATGTTTTTGGTAAACTGAGTTCTAAAGGAGGCAAAATCCAGCTCGATGGGAAACTTGTTTTACTCACCAATTCACACGTACTTTGCATGGGAACCTCGGGATTTGGGGAAGTTTTTAAATTGAGTCTAAATTATTTTACAAAAATAATGAGTTGATATTGTTTTCATACTTTTATGAACAATCATTAAGAATTCAAACTAATCTTAAACCCTATTTAAACCCTCCTTCTAGATTGAATTGGACGATATAAATTATATGGCCTCTAAATTTTCCTAGAAAGAAAAATTTATGCATCAAGGTTGTAGATGATTCCTTAGATCTCATTTTTGTGGTGGTTTGGTGTACCATCTATTTCAGGAAGAGATATGTAATCCCTTAATTTGTGGAAATTTGTAGTTTCGGGGATGAGATTGAAGCTTTAGGATGAGAAATAAATTATAACATAATCCTGGAATATTTTGTATAAGTACATGAAAATTTTTAAGAAGGTTTCTTGAGGATTTTTAAGATACATGTCTTCAAAGTAGCACTACCGAAATGCTAGTCTTATGGTGTGAGTTGAGTTTGTTAATTTTGCATCTTGAATCGGGGATTTTAGTCATCAAAAGTTGTTATACACATGATATTATGTATTGGAGAATTTAGATTGATCGGATAAATTTGTTTCATGATGAAATCCAGTGTCCTAATTAGTACTATTATGTTTTTACAAGAAGGTGACTAAAATAGGTGTGCTAGAGTGAATTTATCCATGTGACATATGATTCTTAGTGCTTGAATATGTTGGAAAAAATTTCGTTGTTGTGTTCTAGGTGGTGGTTAATCTTGGAATTTTATTTGGAGGTGTTTTTGCTTGTTTCTCTCAAGATTGAATCTTCGATTCAATTTAATAGTTTAGAGCAGTTTCATAGATTGAGTTTCTCAAAGGCCTTACACCATGAGTTGGAAAATAAAGTGATTTTTAGGAGAAATAATATTCGGATACATTTCAAATGGTATATTAATTTAGTCATGATGATGTATTTTTCTATGTGAATTTGGTCATTCTTCATTATTGTTTTATGGGTGTTTGAAGACCTAGTTGTCCTTGATTTCAGCTTGGAGTGCTTCATGGTGGATATGGAGTTTACAAATGTTCCTAAGATTTAATGTGGTGATTTCTTTTTTTTTTTTGAGTTTGATGATGCTAATGGATTCTTGAAAACAAAAAATTATGTCCTTGGAGGTGCTTGATAATTTGTTGGATCTTGGAGAGTTTGTTTTGAGCTTATTTGGTTGTTTTGGTGCTTGTTCTTGATGTAGTGACCCCTTCCGACATACTTGGGTCTTTTGAGTTGTTTTATATGATATTATTGGTTTGTTTTATGTTTTTCATGACTAACCTTAATGGTTTTATCTGACTGTTTTCATTATGGGATGTGTCAAGTATAAAAGTGCATTGTGTTTGGTCATTTATGACCAAAGGAGTGAGTGGATGTATGATCAACCTATAAGAGGTTAAAGAAGATTTAAGAGGGGTGAATGAAATATATAAGAAGATGTATGAAGGACTGAGGAAAATTGAAAAGTAGGTGTGTGAGGGAAATTGATCTATTCAGCCCATGAAGAAGAAGATTTGAGTGAGTTAGGAGAGAGAGAAATTTGAAGAGGTTTTGGTGTGTTTGGAGTTGAATTTAGATCACTATCAGTTGTGTGAGAAACATATCTTCGGTGGTAATTCATAATCATATAAATATGTGGGTTCTTAGTAATCATAGGGGTGCTATCCTCCTTTTAGGGTAGGTTATCTAATAAATATGGGTAGGTGTTCCTTGTGAAGTGGGTGCTTCACTAAACAAGTCTTGTGTGATGTGTAATATTCATACAATCCCTTTGTTATGAGTAATATTAGTAGAGGTTTTAGTGGGTTTTCTTCCCCTTGATTGTTACTCATGTATATCTAGTGTCTTGTGTTATCTCTCTTGTTGTATGCACTTGTGAATGTCTAATACACACTTAATAAGCTCACATGGTTCATGGATGATTGAATGAATGGTTTGAATGATGAATGTATGTAATGGAAAATGAAATGAAATTTTTGTAGGACTGATTCAACCCCCTCTTAGTCCATTGTGCTTCTAATAATTGGTATCATATTTGGTCCTTGTGAAGCAAGTTTAACCACTTGAAGGATATTCTCTTGAAGCACAACTATGGAAAGTAGTCTAGCTCTATATGTGATGATACTATTGCTCATAATGAGGATTTTTAAAAACCTCGAGGTTTGTTAGATGGCAGTTTGTTCTTAGTGTTTACACTCCCATTTCCAAGTTTCCACATGATTTATTTGATGAGAAGTCTCATGAAGAAGAAAAAGTAGGTTCTTTTTTTATCATGATGCTGATTTCACCGAGTGAAGATGAAATTACTGATGATGACTTAGAAGAAGATATTGAGGATTTTCTAGAACCTAAATAGGTAGAAGAATAACTTAAAGAATCCCTTATCATATTGAAAATTTATTAAGTGGTCCAAGAGAGCCTTGAAGTAGAGATATCAAATTTTGAGGAGCAACTCAAGTATAGATGAGATGTGGAAAAATGAAGGTTGTGTGTCAAGCAATGTTGACAATTTGAGAGAAAGATAATATACAGTTCATGAAGAAAAGTATGACAAGAAATAAGCCAAGAAGGGCATTTCATTCCTAAGATGGCATCAAGATGTTGATCCATCATTAAGGGAAAAGGAAATGAGATTTTTTCATCCAAGGTATATGTGTTTGTTTTTGAATATTCCTTCTTATTTGAACCATGTTATCATAGAAATAATGACAAACTAAAGAAAGGAGTATGATTTAGAAAATTTTGTTTAAAATCCCTATCTTACAAATTTCATGGAATCTCATGTTCTAATAAGGTAAAAGTATGACTTTGTCTTGCAATGTTCTATAGCATACTTAAAAAATATTGGTCTAAATTTTTTATTAGATTAGGCAAAAAACATGGATCACATCCCATAGGCATTACAAAGGAGAATACCTCATAAAAGCACACCAAATAAAATAAAGAGAGAGATAGTACTAGAATGAGTTAAACAAGATTAAATCAGAAGAAATAAGGTCCATAAACCCAACCAAAGAAAGAGATAAAATAAAACAGGTCTACAAATAGACCGACAGTTCGCTAAAAGAAAACACGAAGTTAAAAGAAAAACTAATTTTTCTTTTAACAATTAGGGGTTACCTGAAGTGGTGGTAGGTTCCTCTTATTTTTATCATTGTCTAGCTCCTTCCCGAGTCTTCCCTCCATCATCTTCCTCCTTCGAGATGCTAACGTCGCTTTAAATTCCTTTTCTTTAATCCCTCCTCCACATTCTCAACCCGATCCCACATAGATTTCACAAGCTTATCTAGCTTTCTGAATCCCCCCTGATGTTCCTATGAGACATATAGATCTACTCAATGGCCTCAATTTTGTTTACCATCCCTTCCTCATGTTAGATTTAGATTCTTCAATGACATTCATAACCATCTCCATCTCCTTCATTCTTTTACTCAAGTTCTCATAATTCATCCTGTTATCATTCATGCATTTTCCTTTCCCTTTGGAGGGACCTTCATTACCTTTATCCTACTTCTCCCTAATATTCTCATCATTATCCTCCTCAAAAATGTTAACAGTCTCCTTTCCCACACTAATATTTGTAAGACACTCACTAGAGTGATATCATCATCATCCTCATTTGGAGCCACCATCTTGGTCGAATGGATTTTCCATTCTAGAATAGGAGGAAGATGATAGATACCTTCATGAATGGGGGACTCCACTCCCCACCTTAAAATCTATCACGAGAATCGACAAAGACATTTAAAGAAAAAAGCAATATTGATCATAATTTTGTGCCTAAACATGTTCAATAGAGACAAATGGTGTGTATATATCTTGTGATACTTTCCTTCTAGAGTAATGTACTTCATAATATGAAGACAAGCCTCTTTCCAAACCCCGGGATACAAGACCTAGAAATTCCATATGTGAAATAATGAACTTTTTCCTTACCAACGAAGAAAGTTTTCATTTTGTGTTCCCTTTTATTCTTGTTTTCAAAAATGTTGAGTCCCTTAATCTCCATTTTGGTAACTTGGTAAATGAACTTCTCTAAAACCTCCAACTCCATTCCCCAACCATAAAATTTCCATCATCCCACACCGTGCTAAAATCCTTGGAAAGAGAGGGATCATGCCCATGTATCTTGGTAATGTACTTTTTGAAACCCCCAATTCTAAGCATATGCCACATTGAAGGATTGTTTGTAATACTCCCATGGTTGGATGGTTCAACACAAACTCTATCACCTCCCATAGTTTCTCTGCTACCTTTACATAGAAAAAAGCAGTCACACGCTACAACTGATGGACTCAAATTGATTGATCTTGGAAATGAAATCACTATACTCAAACTTACTACCTGGAAAATCATGAAAAATAAATTCACTCATGTGAGTATAAAGAAAATCATTATGATCTGTCATGTTATATAATATCATTAATAGATGAGGGAATTACATCACCTTTCATCCAAAATTTGAAATCATGACTATACACCCCTTTTTCAGTAAGCTTGTTTGCACATTTATTACCAAGATGGGGGGTATGATTGATATTAAACATTTCAAAGGCTTTAAGGTGTTCCTTAACATCTTGAAGAATATTTCCCAATGCCCAATTTTGAATGTTATTCTTATTGAGGGAATTAACAATGAGAAGAGATTCACCCTCAATTTGAATATGTTTAATCCCTTTTTCCTTAGCTAAGTTGACTCCCCATAACAAGGCTCTAGCCTCTGCCACATTATTGCTTTGAATGCCCAAGGGACTGCATAAGCTAATATCCAATCACCCTCATGACTTCTGATGATACCCCCTACTAGCCTACTCAGGATTACCTTTTGATGCACCATCAAAGTTTAGTTTGAAATAGTTTCCTTTTTATTTGGATCATTTAATCATAGATTGGGGAAATTTAATCAAAGGAGGACTAAAGGCGAACTATTTGAGAACTTCCTCTTCCACCTTAGGACAGAAAAATTTTATCTTTCCTTTGAAGAGTTTAGTGTTTTCTTTAATGGAAGAAATTACATGAGCACTAACCTTTTTGATGTTAGCTTTCTAGTTTCTGAAGATAAGAGTGTTCCTTTCCTTCCACAAACACCACATGAAATGAGGAAGATCCATCTTCCAAACAACCACAAGAACATGAAATCTGAAAGGGCACTCCCATTACAGGCTAAAATCCTCAATTGTGTTGGTTGCATGCATTGAACATTCAACATATCCATTACCACTAAGAAAACCACCTCAAGAAAAGGGAATAATAAGAAAATATGGTTGAAACTTTCCTCCTCCCTACCACATAAGGAATATTTCCTAGGAATGACCATGCCCCGCTTCCTCGAAGTAGTCACCGTGATAATTTTATTATTGGTCTACAAATTTCATGTTGTGTGTTTATTATACATTCATGGAGGAGATTAAGTTCATGCTAATAATTTTAGGAAAATATATGAGTTGTCAAGTTAGAGAGTATGTTCCCAAGGAGAGTCAATTATCATGTTAATCAAGTATGACATTATCCCTGAAAGCTTATAAGGTGTAATGATTGATGAGGAACATAGTTTATTTTGAGGTAAACTATCTTAAAAGGTGTGAAGGTATAAGCTCTATATTATGTGTTCTGGTTTAGTCACGAAGATTTGGTTAAAACTATGCATGAGTATTAAGGTGTGTCGTGGGGACGTGTGATCAAAGATAAGGTGTTTCTACACCAAGGTATTCTTCATTATGAGTAGGTTGGAGTATGAATGATCCAATTAATTAAAGATGATTTCATCCCAGCGGAATTTGAGTCAGTGAAGGTATGATTTTCAATGGCCAAGAGAAAGTTGTGAACAATATCAAGTAAGAGGAAGCTTTAAAAAGTTGAAATGAGTCTCTCCAAGTATGATAAAAGTCTTGTCATGGTGTGTGTGGTTTCCTTTTTGTATGCATCAATCCTATTATTAACGAGTGTGTTATTTCTCTCACAATTTGAATATTCTTTATTATCTATGGAAGTTTGCATATCCATCAAGAAGGTATATGATGTCTTTAAGGGTGTGCACCATAGAAGTCTATGTAGAACCTATTTAGAGGCATGTGTTTCATTTTATTATCCTTTTTAGCTGATGATAATATGTATAAATTTGGTTTTCGGTTGTTGTATGGAGTTTCAAGTCTTGTATTGCTCGGTTTCATCTATAAGTGGTCTCTCAGTATCGAAGAGACATGATAGTCTAGCTATGTCTTGATGGTACATGGTTGTCTATTTCTAGAACATGTATTTCATTATGTGAAAACATGGTATTAATCTATGTCAAACATGTTTTTATCAATAATTATACTCTCGTAGTATGAATGATCATGAAAATTATATAATCTATGTTTAGACCAAGTCAAAGCTATCAATGGTCTTTTAAGTTGGTGTCTAGCAAGAAAAGTCTCTTTTTATTAAAAGTTTGAGATATATGAGATCATGTTAGAGATGAGAAGTATGTGTTCATTAACATTTTTTTCAATATGTAAAATGATTGATTCGAGGAGAAAAGTAGGTCTAACAATAGGTGTACTTTGTGAATGCATGAATGATCTAAGTTAGTGAAGATTTGTTGTAGGATTTATGGTTATCTACTAAAATTTCTCATGTTGGGTAGGCATGTTTTCATCTTACATCATGTAAGATAGTTTTATGTGTCGAGGTATTGTAAGCCATGGAAAATAAAACAAAGAAGTGTTTTTGTGCTTTGAGAAAAATTATTGGGATTTAATAAGGGTAAACAATGTTGCAAGTATGACAATGATATGAAGAAGATCATACGAGTGTATCGGTGATCAAGAAACATAACATAAGCTTGATAAATTCAGTCAATGATGTAATAAAATTTCTCTAAGATAAAATTTAGAGAATCAAGTCATGAGAATCTAAAACACAGTATGAGTACATTGCTTATTGATCCATCAAAGGTATGTCACAAGAGGTCTATGAAAGTTAGCACCTAAGAAGAATCTGTTGGTCCACTTCTTAAAATTTAATCTCAATCAAGGTTTGGTTATGTTAGTGCTGGTTGTGGATAAAGGTCCTAATTTAGGTGATTAGATTTGAAATCAAGGAAAAATTCAGGAAGATGGAAAAAACAGATTGTGAGCCTAAGTTGAACTAAGAAAAATCAAGATGTAGGGTGTAATGGTGCATTCTAAGAGGTATTTGTATGGGGTGAAGAAATGAAAATTCATCACATATGAGGGGATTCATGTAAGAAATATGCTTTGAAGTTTTATAGTGGAAAACATTCAGGTATTTAACATGGTATTGTAGGTAGGGGGGTCTAATTCATGAATATGACCACAATAAGAGTTTTGATATACTATTGGTTGTAATTTTATAAGAAGGTTTTAAGGATGATGGTGCTTCGGCTTGGTTATAAGAATCAAATATGAAAAATTTCTTATTATTCTAAGTAAGAGTAAATAAGAAGATTGTCTACGAGTTCGTAGTTTGGTAGAAACTCATAATTGCTTAAAGGTTGCGAGTTAGATGGTTTAAGAAGAATGAAAGAATTGTTATAGACATCAATTTTTTTGTCAACCCACCTACTTCATATTATACACACATTATTTAATCCAAAACCTATCAATAAACTAGTATCCCGAGTCACCCTTCCCCCAACTCCATAAAAAAAAATTTACACTCTCATAAAATTACTATTTACACATCCTAAACCACCTAACCACTTTAAATCTACCTTAACCATTTTAAAATAACTTAAACCTATTTTATCCCCACATCTTAACCTCCAAAACTTGTCCATAACATCGCCCGACCATTTCCCTCATTATTATCTTGAAAATCCTGTATTGAAGTGGTTTTAATCACTTCTCAAACACTTTTTCCAAAAAAACCCGGATCGTCGGCGATCCTAACCAATCGCTAGCGATTATAAATAGGAATTTTTACTCCTTTCTTAGGGATCTTCAAAAACCTTTTTCTCATTCTCCCACTTTTTTTTCAACCTCTAGTGAATATAATGCATTTTTAGATATCATCAAGGTCCTACTTTAAGTCCAAGTTATTTTAAACATATCGTTTTGGTAGCCTTTTCATTAACCATCTCTCACAAAGACCAACAACTACTTTATGAATTCCACAATCTCTATTAGATGTTTGAGACATATCTTAGCATTATTCTCTCAATTAAAGGTATTTTTTTATCACATTATGTTATTTACACCTTGTCTAAACATCGAAAATTATAAAAATCAGCATTTTTAAACCTTAGTTCTCATTTTCTTAATATTGTCAATTTTTAAACCTTACTTAATTATTCTAAAGCGAGTTAACATCCTTCAAGGAAGTCCCTTTAGATTCCTAGAATCAGCCTTTACCGAGTAGATCATTTACCCATCTATCTAATCTATTTTCTTTTGTTTCTTTGATCTACAGGTTTTTTTGTTGTTGGTTAAATCAAGAGGATATTTTATCCATCATCATCAACATTCATCATCGTGGGTATCAATAAACCCCATCATCTTCTCGAGGTCGGTTTTTTATTATTTCACTTCATTAAGTTAAGTTAGAAAGAAAAAATGTTTTAGTACATTCTGCACACCCGGTGGAACCCTGTCCCTTTATTTTATCTCAAATTAATTAAATTTTATCATTAAGTTCTTTGTTTTGTAGTCGATGATCCAAATCAAATTGCTAGCGATCCCTATGAATCACTAGAGATCTATGTAGATTATTTTTATTTCTTAGTTGGTTAACCTCTAACATCCATTTTTGTTTTTCGTCTTTTATTTTCATCTAACCCTTGCAAATTTATGCCTTGGGAAATTGTATGCTATGTTGTAGTGCTAAATAAACTAAAAATAAAATAAAATAAAAAATTAACTGTTTTACAGGTGCGTCTCTTTCCTTTCTCTTTCTTTCAAAGCATTGCATTCCTTTCTTTTTGTACTCATCGAAATCAATATTTATTTTGGGCTTAAAATGAACCACTCATCCTTTTTGATCACATAGTTTAATTAGGATGTTAATAGATTACATTCACTTAATCTCCCCCACATAAAACCAAATCACTTCAAACAAAAATTTGCATCAAAACATTCCTACCTAGGTGGACCTACTTGGATTTCATCACCAAGAGGAGAAGTCGACTCGGTGTTCGGATAAGTATAATCAATTTGGTTGATATATTAGCTAAGCACCGACTCCCTATCATTACGAGACCATGAAGTGAGGGGTAGGTCCCAATACCAAGCCCTATACTAGAACCAACATAGATTTGGGCCTCATGTACCTTCAAGTATATCGAGAACTCAATCCATAATAATCACTCAAAACCATCCTTAGATTTCCATTTCCTAGGACCTTACCAACCATTTTTCACATTTCACTTTTCTAAGAAATAAATATAATTAAAGCCATTTTCTCGTGTGAATTATTCGTTATTTGTAAATCATAATCTAGATTCATTTTAATTTCTATGGGTGATTGTTTTCTTTCAAGGTTAATACAAGATAATAATTTTATCTCTAAAATTCCAACAATATGGAAGAAAAATTCCAAAGATCTATTAAAAATATTCAAACCTACATCGAGGATGCCTCACGCATATCGAGAAAAATGACAAGCTCCTCGTCACCCTGACTAGAAGATAATGAAATCCTACATTCCCCTAGCATCCAATCAGCCACATAAAAACACCTGATCCTTTCAGTCCTCATTTATTTGATAGTGGGGACCCCATCTTTTTGAAATCTTTGATTCAAACCCCATTTCTCTTAATGCATACCTTTCTACCCAGGGTGTTCACTTCTAATCATCCAAACCTAAACCATGACCTTATGTACCTAACCCCTCATGTGCTTACTCCCATCTTATCGATCCCAATCATGAACTTGTCATTCAAAATATACATCCTTATTCTTCTAGTAGTCAATCGAAACATCCAGTGTTGTATCTTCGCCCCCATCATTACTTTTGATATTAATGTAGTTTCCTCATAGGATACCAATAATCAACAATCCACATCCTTAGCAGACCTCTTATCCAGATCTACATCATCCTAGAAAAATACTAACCCATCCTCATCCACATTGACTCCTTTAGTCTCCTTTACCATCCAAACTCCCCCGTGAGCTCCGTAGTTATCCCATCAAGTGTATCTCATCCTACCCCATCTCAATAACCTACATCTATTTTTTAAAATGTAGTTATGTCCATCTCGACATCAACCCCACTTATTAATACCAGATCTATTTCTATTGTGTTCCCATCCTCACAACAATCATCCAATATCCCCACTTCCTCTCAATCCATACCACAAAAATATCAACCCTTCATTCAAACCTCTATCCCCTTTCAAAACATACCCTAACAATGAAAAGCACTCATATATACCTCCACCCCCTTCCAACATATTCCATAATAGTCACAACCTCTTATCCACACATTTATTCCCTTTCAACATGTACCACAACAATCACAACCCCTCTTTAACACTTCCATGCCTTTCCAATATTAGTACATTCAACCATCTCAGCCTTTATCTTCATAACCTCTTTATAACATTCCCCTAAGCACCCCTCATTAGAAAAATATTCCATTCCAACATAATATCCCCTCACAATATCAACCATATCAACAACCTAACCAATTCTCATATAATCAACCTAGTTCATCCTCATCTAATACATAACAACAACCACAAGCCAACCCCCTCCAGGATTTAATGAATAGAATATCCAAACTCAAGCGAATTATATGGGTCGTAATAATACATTATTATATGAAATAATCTGTAATGATCCTATTCATCCATCTATGTCATATAAAGCCTATGCTCCTCAATGGGAACTTCCTAAGTTCCTCAAATACTACAACAAGGAATAACCTTAACAACACATTTAAGCCTTTCATTATTCCTATTACCTCATAGCTCCCGATCAAGAATTAATGTTAAGAACTTTCCCCATGTCCTTAGTGGGTCATGCTTTAGACTAATATAACAACATACTGAAATATTTTCTCCTCTCATTCACATAGTTTTCTCAACTATTCCTTGAACACTTCTCAATAAAAATCACACACAAAATCAAAAATTCAAGATGATTCCATTACATAAATTTTTTCCCATTCGAGGGGTATTATCAATCAACTGTCATTTTCCTCCAAAAAATGAGCTAATATAATTATTCTCTCATTCTTATACCAAACATATCTCATCCACACTTCAAATCCAATCCTTTTAGACATTTGATAAAGCCTTTACAATGGCCCGCAAACTCGATCTCCAAGCTCTTATGGAAGGTAGAGTCGAATTAGACAAAAATACCAAAATATGAATTTTCATCCAAAAATCCTCCACCCAAAAAAATACAAATCATCATCAACCAAGCAAATAGTCATCAAATCCACCCCTAAGTAACGTTCAACCACCAAATTCTCTCGCCCTTAACTTAACTACACTCATGTTAGTGAATCATCACCGCAGTTGTTTGATAAACTCCTAGCTTCTAACATGATCACTCTTCCACCTATTTTCCATATTGATACGTGTGTTTCAAAACCCTTTTATTATAGAGACAATTATTAGTGTAAATACCATAGGGTCAAATGTCTTGACATTGAAAGGTATCGCTCATTCTAAAATTACCTCCAAGATCTGATAAAAAAATGTGATTTAAATTTAGAAAATCCTAATGCACCTAAAAATTAGAACCTAAACGTCTTTAAATAACTATTTCCAAACCATTCTTTATCGACTATTCAACCACAAATAAATAATATTCAATCCCATCATACCATAAACACAGTTAATGAGAAATCACTTGTGACATACATAACCCCTATCACCGAATGCACATTTGAAACTTCTTCGTAGTTCCACTATAAAGACACAGACATAAAATTAGTATCACCCACAAACCCTATCTTTGAAAACAAATATCCTTCATCCACATCTACTTCATCCTCCTCAAACATATCTATAAAATCTTCACAAGATTCACAAAAGAAACACATCCTATAAGTTTGTAAAATCTCATATATTGAATTTTTAACACAACATCACATATGTATCCCTTTATAATACCATCACACACATCCATCCATTCAAGAAAGTTACAATCATATCATGTCACCGTCCTACTTCCTCAACACAAAATCAAAACCCCTTTCTTCCATCCTAGGGCCACATCCCTCATCAAAATTACCTATCATTGTTATGCAATCAAAAACCATCCCTAAACACGTGAATGAAGAAATTATACATTAAAAAGTAGTGTTTCCCATATCTGTCAAACCAAACAAAACATTTCTTCCTTTAACATCCATTTCTAAAGGCTATTATGCATCATCCCTTAAAAAGCCTCTTCAATAGTCACTCATAACACAATCTCCTCTCAGGCCATCTAGCTCTCGAGGTTGGAAACCCTCATGGTATAAATTTGAATCATTCTATGACTATCATCGTACACCAAGACACTCCAATTTTTTTTTTTGTAAAGGTCTCCACACTTCCATTAAAACCTTGTAGATAAATCTCTCCTTCCCTTTGAGTTACAAAAATAAAAAACATCTTGTAAGACACCCACAACCACTATATTTACTAAGGAGTCTTCTAGAAGAAAGACCTATCCTCATCAAATCGATGTAGTGTGATTATCACTCAAGCACACACCCATCAACCTAACATTTCATAACAAAACAAGTCAAAGGTTTCAGTTTCTCTTTCTCCTAATTCATTTGATCAAACACCACCCACCAAAGCTAAAGTAACCATCCTTTCCACTCCTCCTACACAATCCACCACCATAGTACAAAAATTTGTCATCAAACAACTACACCAAGCTCCAATCAAGATGTCTCTTTATGAGCATGTTCAAACTTCACCCTTCGGAAAACAAGCCATGAATAAATATCTCCTATCCATATCAATTCCTTTAGATGATCCACAACTCTTCACAAACTTAGTAGGCACCCTCAAAACATCCACTACTATCTCCTTTGATACTTCAAATACCATCATTATAGCCAAAAGACCATGATCTTCCCCTCTTCATCACCACCCAAATAAATGATGTCCTCATAAAAATATTCATGATTGATAATGGCACTAGTATTAATATCATATTATCATTTTCCTTTAACCAAATTCGATTACCAAATACCATTTTCACCCAAACACCGTTTGTACTCCGAGCCTTTAATAATACAATCACTCCCACATTGCAAAAATCCATTCTACCTCTTAAATTTTGTGTCAAAACTCTTCTTGAACTCTTCTATCTTGTAGAGGGAGAGTTCAATTATAACTTATTATTAGGCTAACCCTATATACATGTTCTACATTGTATCGTTTAACAATCCATCTATGTCTTAAGTACAAACATGAGGGTTAAACCTTCACAAATCCCGTGGATCCTAACCCCTTCAAAACTTGTTACGTGACATATCATTTGAATGAAGTACTTATTACAAAATCAATCTCAGATCCTTTGATGAGGCATCTACCAACACATCCATTTCATCATCCAAATTACTAGATGAATATTCCTTTGACGGTGTTATGTAACACCTATCACCGGGAGTATCACCTCGTTATGCTCAATTCACTTCCCATGCCTAATACATATGGAAGACCAGATAAACAACCCATGTACAAACCTAACATTTAATATAACATCTACTATGGTCCCCACATCTAAAAACAAATATCATCTATGGAGGGATTGACCACCCCTCTTCAAAACCAACTTAACAACATCGTGTCATGCCATTCATATTAGACTTAAAATTCTTATATAACTAAGTCTTCACACAAATGTCCCTTCACCACTAGACTTGGACATGCTTCAGATTTGGCCTTTACGAATAGGGCATCCACAATCTAATAATTCAACAATCCCTAAAACCATAAAAAATAGGCATTAGGATATGAAATACCAGATTCTAAATCATCCACACATGTCGCATCCCAATACGTTGTAGAATTCAAACCAGCTTCCTCATCCCCACAAAATGATCCTATGGACACATATAGTACCATTTCTATTCCTCCTAAAAACCTTTAGTCAATAGTAGTACGTTAGGTTAACACACTTGTCAAACTAATCATGATACTAAAAATATTCCTCTCGTATGGCTTGAAATGATAAAATATGACTCACCCACCATCAACATTCTTCAATGTCAAGAAAACCAAGCTATCATCTCCTACATGGTGGAAAAGGACCATTTCCTTCATAAATCCTTACCAACCGACACATCAACACTCCTATATAAATCCACTATTAATGTTAACATAGGGACTTCACAAGAACCTTGCATAGTTAAAGTTGTTCAATATTTAGACCCACAAGAGTTAAATGAATTCACTACCTTCCTATCTAAATATAGTCAAGAATTTTCCTGGTCATATAGTGATATGCCAAGTATCGATCCAAACATCATCATCCAAAAAATCATCACCTATCCTAATGCTAAACCAATTAAAAAAATCTATATAGGATGCACCCTCACATAGCTCTTCTTATTAAAGAAGAGTTACAACACTTACTCTCTTCTAATTTCATCATACCCATTGACTATCCATAATGAGTCTCTAATATCGTACTTTTAACCAAATCCTTAGGAAATTTACGCACCTATATCGACTTCCAATATTAATTTCACATGTCCTAAAGATGAATTCCCTCTTCCAAACATCGACCAACTTGTTGATCTAACAGAAACCATGAGATGCTCTCCTTATGAAAAATTTCTCAAGTTAGAATAAAATATTCATAGCCACTAATGATCAACACAAAAAATCCTTCATTACCCCTTGGGGAATTTTTTTACCACGTTATGACCTTCAACTTAAAAACGTAGGCGGCCACTAATCAACACACCATGATCGTTGAGTTGTGGAGCATAAGTACTTCACAAATAATATGCTTTACTAACTTGTTGGAATACACAATAACCAACGTCAATTGGCAAACCAACATTAGTCACCTAAGGACCAATATCGGTAAAGGTAAGGAGGAACTGTTATTATTTAGGTAACCGACATCGGTTTCATGTGCATGATTAATTTTATTTAAGTCACAGGAATTAGATATAACCTTTGTTATAAATTTGATCTAATGGTTGTAATTACATAGCTAAAATGCCCTAAGTTTGTATATGCCTATATAAGCTAGAACGTTAGGATTAGAAGGAGAGAGCTCATTAAAATAAGGAATTATTGGAGAGAGAAAAAGAAAATCTTTTCAGCAAAAAGTACTATACATCTAGAGGGTGTGGAAGATTAGATATCTTCATTGTTTATTCTCTATAAAGATTTGAATAATATACTAGTTATTTCTTGTCGATTGTGGAGCCCATACTAAAGTAAACCACATTAATTCTTGTGTATTGTTCTTCTAGTTTATTTTTGTATTTATTACTTATATGCTTAGATCTTAATAATATATTTGTACAATGGTGTGGTTAACCCCAAAAACTAATATCATATGTTTTTTGTTTGAGTGTTTTTGTGTTGACATATTTACTCACAAAGGGATTTCTAACGAGTTGGATCTACAACAATGATAGAAAATGGAAAATACAAAGTTGATAAATTTGATGGCCATAATTATCAATTATGGAAGATGCATGTGGAATATTATCTATATTAGAAATATCTATACTTACCATTGGATGAGAAGGAAATACCTACAAATATGACTAATGAAGAATGGAAAATTCTTGACATAAAGGCTCTGGGATCTATAAGATTGAGCCTGGAAGCATTTGTGGCTTCGAATATTACCGTAGCACAACCATGGTAGATTTGATGAAATATTTAGCTAATTTATATAAAAATGTAGTGCTTCAAATAAATTTTATTTGATGAAGAAATTATTCAATTTAAATATGCAAGAAGGTGAATCTGCATCAAGTCATTTGAATTATTTCCATTCTATAGAAAATCAATTAAAATCAGTTAATATTCCGTTTAATGATGAAGTGAAAGAAATTTTATTCTTATGCTCTTTTCCAGATAGTTGGGATAACTTGGTAATGGTTGTTAGTAATACAACATTTGCTACTAATATTTTAAAGTTTGATGATGTGGTTAGTATAATCCTAAATGAAGAAATATGCAGAAAAGTATAGGAGAATTATCATCTAGTAATTATTTGAATGTAGAAAGTAGGGGAAGGAAGAAGGAGAGATCCAAGAGAAATAATAATGGAAAATCAAATTCTAAGAATGGCATATCTAAATCCAGAGGTAAAGGAATAACCTTCTAGAATCATGGAAAGAAAGGACATGCAAAGATGGATTGTTGGTTCAAGGAAAACAAAGAGAGAATGTACTAGAGAAAGGTAAAGAGTAAAATTTTTCATCATTTGAGGTAATGTAAGATGCCCTTATTCTCTCCTTGGATGATAAAATTGAATCATGGATTTTAGATTCAAGAGCTTTTTCCATGTTGCCCCTAATAAGGGTTATTTCATAAATTATGTCTAGGCTAATTTTGGGAATGTTTATTTAAGAGATGATGAACCATGCAATATTATTGGTAAATGGGAAGTTCATCTAAAATTGTAGAATAAAAATACATGGATATTTAAAGATGTGAGGCATGTGCCAATCCTTAGGGGAAATCGTATTTCGACAGACAACTAGGTGAGTCTAGTTACATGGTTACATTCACACCAACTTTTGGAAGGATACCAAGGGATATATTATTGTAACAAGAGGCAAGAAGGTAGGAAAATTGTAATTGTCTACTTGTATTACTGATTCCTTTTCTATGCTATCTACTTTAGATTCAGATGCAAGCATGTGGCATAATTATTTGGGCCATATGAGTCAAAAAGGAATGCAGATCTTAAAGGAAAAGGGTAAGTTATTAAATTTAGAAGATATAGATCTTGATTTCTATGAGTAATATATATTTGGAAAGTAAAAGAGAGTGATATTTCTCAAAGTTTCTGCAACAAAGAAGGAGATAAAATTGAATCTTTTGCACTCACGATGTATGGGGACTAGCCCGGTAGCTTCTCATGGAGAATCAAAATATTATGTGACTTTCATTGATGATGCCACAAGAAATGTATGGGTTTATTGTATTAAACATAAATCTGATGGTTTTGAGGATTTTAAAAGATGGAAATCCCTTATGGCGAAAGAATCAAATTCAAAGTTAAAATGCCTTAGATCTGACAATGGTGGTGAGTACTGCAACAAATCTTTCAATGATTATTGTTTAGTGAATGGAATACGTAGAGAAATAATGGTTCCTAGAACACCACAAGAGAATGGTGTTTCTAAAATAATGAACAAGACAATCATGGAATGTGCAAGAATCATGAGGATACATGTTGGATTACCCTTGCAGTTTTGGGAAGAAGTAGTAGACACGACAATTTATTTAATTAACCATGGGCCTTCAAGTGCACTAGATGGTGGAATACCATAAGAATATTGGACTAGAAAAGAGGTAGATCTTTCTTTTCTTATAGTATTTGGTTCAAAATATTTTGTGCATGTTGATAAAGAAAATAGAAAGAAGTTGGATGCTAAATCTAAGAGATGTACTTTTATTGGTTATGGATCTAGTGATTTCAGATTCCATTTTTGGGATTTAGAAGATTCTAAGATTGTTAGGAGTCATGAAATTGAATGGAATGAAAAGAGAATGTATAGGGATCAAGTTTTGGTACCCAAATATGAATCGGTTGGAAAGTTTGTGGAAGAAAACTCATTCTCATATTTAGAAAAGATATCTACAGTACTAGTATCACTCATTGAAACGATATTAGTTGAACATAACTAACATTAGTCACCCGTACCATTATCAGCTATAGAACAACATGACTGACATGGGTTAGAAGAAGCGGCATTGGTAGTAGGTGACCAATGTTGGTCACTATTAGAGATAGATACAAACTTATTGAATGAGTAAGATGACCCTCTGTACCCCAAATCTCAGTGAGAAGGTTGCAAAGAGTAAGTAGACCTCCAAAAATATTTACACCTTCCTTATCTTATTTATTATTGACTAATAGTGGTGAACCAGAAATTTTTAAGATGAAATACAGATGAAACCCACAAGAAGTGGTAGCATGACATGGATGAGGAGATGTACTCCTTGAAATAGAACCACTTGAGATTTGGTTAAATTTCTAGTAGGTAAAGGAACATTGAAGAAAAAATCAGTTTACAGGATCAAGGAAGAAGAGTGTAGACATAAAAGATATAAGATGAGGCTTGTGGTAAAAGTATTTACATAGAAAACTAGTATTGACTTTGGTGAGATTTTCTCTCCTATAGTAAAAATGACTTATATTTGTATTGTATTGATTTTAGTTATAGAAGAAGATTTACATTTAGAGAAACTTGATGTCATGACAACTTTCTTTCATGGTGATTTGAAGGAAGAGATGTATATGCAGTATTTGCTTGGGTATGAAGTCAAGGGTAAGGAGAAAATTGTCTGATGGTTGAAAAATAGCTTGTATGGGCTTGACCAAGCCCCAAGACAATGGTATATGAGGATTGATAGTTTCATGCATGAGCATGGTTGTATGAGACATGAATATGACCATTTTGTTTATTTCAAGAAACTTAAAAATGGAAGCTATATTATTTTGTTATTGTATGTGGATGATATGCTTATTGAAGGATCTAGTATGCAAGACATTAGTGAGCTTAAAGAACATTTATCTCATACATTTTCAATGAAGGATTTAAGATCTATGAAGAAAATCCTCGAAATGTAAATTTTTAGAGATAGGAAGAACAAGAAGTTGTATTTGTCTAAAGAACATTATATCGTAAGGTGTTGAAAAGGTTTAATATGTAGGATTCAAAACATATAAGTACACCTATGGCTGGACACTTCAAATTGAGAAAATATCGTATCCTACATGACATGAGGAGGTTGAGTACATGGCACGAGTTCTATATGCTTCAAAGAGTTGGGAGTATTATGTATGTTATGGTTTCTACTAGTTCGGACATTGCATAAGTAGTGGAAGTTATGAGAAAATTTATGGCCAATCTAGGTAAATAGCATTAGAAATTAAACCAATGGACTCTTTGATATTTGAGGGGACATCCAACATGGAGTTATGTTATGGTGGTTCAAATACTTCTTTATGCAGCTATGTTTATTCATATATGACTAGGGATTTGGATAATAGAAGGAGAACCACTTGATATGTATTCATAGTAGGTGGGATGATAGTTTTATTTTGAGATTGCATAAGGTTGTGGCCTTTTCTACTACTGAGGTCAAATATGTTGAACCTACAGAGGCTAGCAAAGAGATGATTTGGATGAGAAGGTTCATGGAAGAGTTGGGAAAAGAGCAAGAGGATTGTAGATTGTACAAAGGATATTCAAAGTGAGATTCATCTCGGAAAAGAACTTAGCATTCAATTAAATAATGAAACATTTTTAGTTGAGATATCACTTCATATGGTAGGTGTTGAGAATGGGAAGTTGAAACTAGAGAAAATTCATACAAATAAGAACCTTGCAGATATGCTAACAAAGTCATTAGAAAAGGAGAAGTTGGAGCTACACTCCACTTCTATTGGTCTTTGAGTTTGAGACTTGAAGAGGAAGAAACATGCCAAGGAAAGGATCCAAGAATGGATTTGTATGGTACAATGCAACAATTTATCTCCAAGTGGGATATTTTTGAGTTGTGGAGAATAATTGATTCATAAATAACATGCTTTATTAACTTACTGGAATACACAGTAACTGACGTTGGTCACTTGGGAACCCATATCAGTAAAGGAATGGAGGAACTGGTATCAATTAGTTTAACCAAAATCATTTACATGTGCGTGATTTATTTTATTTAACTCGCGGGAATTAGATCTATCCTTTTTTATAAAGTTGATCTAAAGGTTGTATTTCATAGCCAAAGTTCCCTAAGTTTGTATATGCCTATATAATCTAGAAAGATAGGCTTAGAAGGAGAGAACTCATTAAAATAAGAGAGAATTGTAAGAAGTAATTCTTGGAGAGAGAAAAAGAGAATATTATGAGGAAGAAAGTATTGTACATCCAAGAGGTGTGGAAGATTACAAATCTTCAATGTATATTATCTAAAAAGATTTGAATAATATACTAGTTGTTTCTTGGTGGATGTCACCCACACTAGGTAAACCATGTTAAATATTATGTATTGTTCTTCCGGTTTATTTCCGTATTTATTCCTTGTATGCTTAGATCTGAATAATATATTTTTACAACTTGTGTGATTAACTCGAAATGACATATATATTTCACGATCTTATAAAAAAACCATAGAAGAATATGTTGATGATCTTCTAGGGAAATATAAACAACGTAGGGACCATCTCATTGTCCTCAACACAATCTTCAATTGTCTTATTCAATATTTCCTTTGTCTTAACCCCCGCTAACTATGTGTTTTGTGTTCTCATTGGAAAACTTCTAGGGTTCTTTGATCTATCTCGAGGCATTTAAGTAGATCCAACAAATATCAAAGCAATAATCTAAATGCCTCCTTCACAAACCTCAAACAACTACCTAGCATCCAATGTAAGCTTTAGTCCATCTCGATGCTTTATATTGCAACTATCAAACCTTTGTGAATATTTTCGTCATCTCCTTCGTAAAGATGTTAACTTTATATGGGATCACAATTGTCAAACAACTTTAGATGAATTCAAAAATATCTCTCATCACCACCTATATTCACACCTCCTCGTGAGGGGGATCCATTTTATCTTTACATATCCACTACAAATCACTCCTTAGGTGCCATACTAACTTATCGAGATTAACAGTGTTCTTGAACAAGTCATATACTATATAAGCCACACCCTCCATGAATATGAAACTCATTACACAGAAGGTGAAAATTTGTGTTGCACCTTATACTTCATAACTTGAAAACTACACCACTATCTACTTAATCACAAGACTTATGTCATTACCATCTTTAACCCATTCAAAACCATGCACTATAATCCATATAACAAAGTGAGCACATCACTCGTGTCTTATGCTCATGACCGATTTTTATCATGAATTTATCCCGTAGAAATACATTAAAGGATAACCCATCGCAAATCAATTCATTGAGGATCCTCTCCTAAATAATCAACCACACCATGAAAAATTTCTTGATGAGTCTATCAAAACTTTCAATCATCAATAATTCACTCCTATTAATATGACCCTCTTCTTCAATGGATATAAATGCCAATAAAGGGGAAGGGCTGGTATTGCCATCATACCTCACTAGGAGGCTCTTATCCATTTTTCATTAAAACTTAACTTTGAATGTACTAATAACATGCTAGAATATGAAGCTTTAATAATAGTTCTTCAAACCGTTATGATTGGTGTTAAAATATTAGACATCTATAGAGACTCGATAACTTATCAATAATCAAATCAAAGGATTTTATCAATGAAAGAACAAAATTCTATAGAAATATAAAGCCATTGTTGAGCTTGTCCTTGAATCTTTCAACCATTACACTATTTAAATAGTTCCTCAATCTTCTAACCAATTTATGAACGCCATGGCTTCTTTAGGGTCTCTCATTTCTTTGTCAACTGAAGAATCAACTGATAATTCCAAACTATTCGTTGTCTTCCACAAAATGGATCAACCATCACACAAAAATAAACTCCCTTCTATCAATGTAATTGAAAACAATCCAATTGCCCTTTGGTACACACATACATTTGAATATATCTCATAATCCAAAATTCCTCCTAATATATCTAGAAATGCTAAGCAATATTTCCTACAACACACTACCCACTATGTTATAGTAGGAAACATCCCTTATAAAATTGGATTTTATGGCCTCTTACTAATATTTTTAAATCACATGAATCCACTATGGCTATTCAAGAAGTCCATGAGTGTATATACGGTGGAAATTTCAATGACACCATTCTCACTAAATGTTTACTCGCTCTGTTATTATTTTCCTACAATCAATCAAGATTGTTGTGTTTATGTTAATAAATGCGTCAAATGTCAACAACATTCAAACCTCACTCACATCCCTAGTCAATATTTACAACCATCTCAGGAATTATGGCCTTTCTCACAATGGGGATTGGACCTTATTGGCACTATTAATCCTCACTCATCACAATAACATCATTCTATCATTACACCCATTGTATACTTCACAAAATGGGTCAAGGCCATTACCTTAACCTATACTAAGGAAAATAAAATTGTCAATTTCATCTATCAACACATGATATGTTGTTTTGGTATCCCTTAAAACTTGTCATGGACAATAAAAATCCTTCTATGGATAAGAGGTGGTTCTACCCCTTGAATTTTAAATCCCATCACTCCATGTATCCATTAAATAATTCATCCTTGATTAGGACTATCGACAAGACCGCCTAACACAGCTTAGAATTTCTTAATGAAAAATTATTAACAACGCTCAACCATCATAATGTATATCAAGAGTGCATCAAGTGTGTGTATAAAAACATGTTAAGGAACACAAATTTAACATAGGTGTTATCATTCTCAAGGAAAATACAAATATCACTACTTTGGAAAGGAATCAATGTAGAAATTTTTCCCTAAGTGGATTGGTACATACATTGTCACTCACAAATATGGGTCAAGAGTGTATCATCTAGCCTCCTTAATGGTACACTTGAAAGGAACCTCTAAATTCCTTGCACTTGTGGCCTTTCTACTATTAATATCTTTACTGTCATGACAATATCCATATTAAGGATATTACGTCATCATCAAACCAACTATCTTACCATTTTAATGACTTGAAAACATGTATTTTATCATCATTATCCTTACAAACCTTAAATTTGAACACCATGGCTTTGTTCATCACATATTTCACTTGGAAAAGTTCCTCTTTATTAGGAACCCCACTATCATTACACTTATCTACCTCATTTACCCACTAAAGACATGTTATGGGGCACACATGTGTAGTGCGTGTTCACATTTCCTCTCCTCCTTGAAACAGTTTATTAGGATTTTTACTCAACTCAATAATGAAAGTCAAAAATATATATGGATGCATCTTAAAAAAATACATAGACTAATCCCTTGAAGGAAAAATATCAAAAATTAAAAATAATATTATCAAGAAAGAAAAGTAGATTGATCGCTCAAATTAAAGCTACCCGTTAAAATCATAGACTGATCCCTCAAATGATGGCTATCTCAGAAAAAAAAAAAGAAGTCAAGATAAGTATAACACTCCCTCAAAGGATGACTACTCTATGTAAAAAGGTTTCTTGCATTAATCAACCTTCAAAATTAAAAATATCAAAAGCATCCTAGGAAATCTTCCAAAGATCGATTATCTTTCCCCTCAAGGAAAACTTCCCGTATCAATTAGTTTATGTCAAAAGTATACAAAGTTGGGGCATCTCTATATGAAACCATTAAAAGAAGAACATATTTTCCAACACAACCTACATGTGTTAACCATTCTCATGTCCTAATAAGGTATACTTGTTGCTTCATCTCTATATTCAAGATCTTGTGTGTGGCTACCCATTGTTAATTAGGTATTAAAATTTGTTGTAAAAGACATGAGTGCAAGTGCCTTCACCATATTTTATTCCTATCACGTATGTATCAAATCCAACAAAAAGAAAGCATTATATATTTTATTTCTATCTAAGATTTAGAGCACATTTTGATACATTAAGATCCCATTAAAGTCATAATATTCCTAACATATCAACAACATCACTTAATGAATATTTAACAATACATTCACATAATATCAACAATAAATCAAAAGACATATAACCATAAGTAAATAATATCATAATAAACAAAAATCATGACTCAAAACACATCACCATTATATATATATATATATATATATATATATATATATATATATATATATATATGTATGTATGTATGTATGTATGTATGTATGTATTTATATATACATCATCTCGGAGTCCATCAACCTTCGTATATCAAAATATATACATCAAAATCGAGGCTTCATAAATGATCTGTATACATATCAAAATATAATGTCTATCTAGTGAATTAGACTCCCACAAAGAACTCAACTTACCACTAAAAATTCTCCCTTGAGCATTTTGACCACAACCACCATATACACCACTATTCCCACCCTATCCACCATCCTTTTCTCTATCCATCCCCTCCATCTATACCTCAAGGTGGCTGACCCACACTCACTACACTAACACTAATAACTACACCTCACCGAGCTTGATGATCTACATGATGAAATCTAGTAGGAAAGTTATGTATCACTAAATCCTCATAACATGATAAATCCTCTCATACTCGACCGATAGCGAGCACATCTAGCCACACCCATTACATCCATCTTACTACTAGCCTGATCTTAGGATACCAACTCAAAGACCTAATATTGATGTCCTCTAATACCAAGAGTCCTTTTCAAGGTATCTTGGTTTTGTCTATATCTCACGGTTAGTCAGTAGCATGTCCCAACCGCTGATCCGACACTATCATGTTGACCCCTCAACCCATATATCTCTCTATCAAAATACTATCTCGCCCCACCGAAAACTATATCTCTCCATCTCCACCGGGCCTTTTTAGCCACCAAGTGTGTAATCGTAGCCTCTAAGGCCACTATCTCTACAACATCATCATCATCACCATCACCATCATCCTCATCATCATCCCCCTCTCTACCATCACCTCTCTCTCCTCCTCCACTCGAGCCCACACACCGTCTATCTCCTAAATCTCGCCGAACTCTCCTCCATGTAGAAAATACCCCAAGCCACCATGCTCTTTATGTTGTGGTCATGTTGGCATCATGAATAAGGACTATATCACCATGGTCATCAAAGACCATTTCTCCCTCCTCCTCATGCATAATATAATAATTCCCCACCATTTCCTTGGGGTTATCCAAATCCCTCTCATCTTGTCTATGCAAAACTAGAGCATTTGAAACATCTTTTATGAAACCAAATTGTCACCTAACATGACTTAATCTCACAATCTCCCACTCTCCTCCTCTCCACCCCCGAACCTTAACTCCTATTGATTATATTTTAGTAACATATCATATCCCTCCCACACAAGATAACCAATATAGGGCCTTCATAATACATAACCTAATTATAACCTTGTAATGAGCTGTTGGAAATGCTCCTCATTCCACAGCTTCTCCAAATTTCCCTACATCTATAATCTATCACACAATACCAGTCCTATCTATAACCATATTAACACCTCTCCATGGCACTACATGAGGATGAGACACAACAATATGCTTGAAATCCCAACATTGTAATAGAAAGCCAACACTAACTCCAAATATCCTCTCGAATCGTCCAAGCCCAAACTCCTATAAGTCTATGCAAGCAACACAAGGACCCATGAAAACACTATCATGTGATCCAACATCTCTGCCACAACACCAGTCATCATATAGGAAACCGAATGCCACCTAAGTCGTAATTTAAAACATGAAATCCTCATCATCATCATAGGCATATGACCACAAACCTACCTATCTACCCATAAAGAACCCTACATCATTCATGTAATCCTCATATAAAATATTCATACTATCCTCTCTCTTAGTATAAATCGATAGAGTATATGACCTCTCCCTATATAGGTAATTTGGTAATCCCGTGAGTGTCCTCAAGGGTTATGTTAATCTCACCCATAGGTATCCGTAAAGTGCACAGTGGTCGATCCCACATCTCTATCAAAGCCAAAAATAATCCTTAGTACTTATGGATACATCTATAGTGATGCATCCCCACAAACCCACCTCCTCCAAGTGTTCCCAATAATCATCAAACATATCCTCCTTCACATCCTCTAAAATCACTTGAATTTAATCTCTTATAGTCATCTTGTACTTCACTACATCCACAAAACACAAAAACATTAATTAGAAAAGATATCCATCCAAAATTTATTAATTTTTAATCAAAAACTTGATCGCCAACGATTTAGCCCAAATCACTAGTGATCTAATCCAATCACCAGCGATCTAACTAATCTTTGGTGATCCCGACGATTTCCAAAAATGTACCTAATATGGAATTTTTAAACGAAAAGAAAACATAAAAAAACCCAAATAAGATACATAGGTTCTAATTGGGTGGGTCTCTTATGTCTTCTCGGATGGTCTTGCCACTACCATTTATCAATTAACACACTCTAAAATATGTAATTAAGTATCTCTAATTTCACAAACTCAATCAATCGTAAATGAAAATTTTGTTAAGAAAATTGTAAATTTATAACGCCAAAATTTTTCGTGCAGGGAATAATCAATGATTCCTGTAATCACCAATGATTTACACTAATCACTAGTGATCCACTCTAAATCTCTAGCGATCCATCATTTTCTATCATTTTAAAACATCCTTCAATGATGTCTCTCATTTTGAGGACCCCAAAACCGGTCATCCTTCATAGGAAGCATTTTTACAACACTAGTAATCCATAGGTCTATAGGCTATGAACCCCTTGGTTCCCCTGTCATTTGGCTCTACAATATTTCAGTTATCCCTATGAATCATACGTCTATAGGGAATTTACCCTTTGTTCCCCTAACACTTGATTCTATGGTGATATCCATTTTGTTTTGATACCTCATCTTGGGAAAATTCAAACGAATAACACACATTTAGAATCTATCCAATCAACTCAAATCAAACTGGTGATTCTTGCACTGTATCACAATCACCCCTATTTTGAGGGGGATCACTAATCTAACATAAAGCAAACTTTATCTCACACATTTTTTATCCATCAGCCTCAAATCGGTTGTCGTGAACTACTCAAGAAAAGGGTGTAAATGTGGACACCAAGTTTTCATCAACCTACCTACTTCATATTAAACACACATTATTTAATCCAAACCTATCTAAAAACCATTATCCTAAGTCACCCTTCCCCCAACTCTGTAAAAAAAAATTACACTCTCATAAAATTACTATTTACACATCCTAAACCACCTAACCACTTTAAATATAACTCAACCATTTTAAAATCACTTAAACATATTTTATCCCCACATCTTAACCTCCAAAACTCATCCATAACCTCCCCAACCATTTCCCCTCATAATTTACCTAAAAATCCTCATTTAGAAGTGGTTTTAACCACTTCTTAAACATTTTTTCTAAAAAGCCCAAATTGTTGCGATCCTAACCAATCGCTAGTGATTATAAATAGGGTTTTTTCTCCTTTATTAGTGATCATCAAATACCTTTTTCTCATGCTCCCACTTATTTTTTAAACTTCTAGTGAATTTAAGTCATTTTCGTATATCATCAAGGTTCTACATCAACTCCAAGTTATCCTAAACACATCATTTTGGTAGCCTTTTCATTGATCATCTCTCACGAAATCCAATGACCACTCTATGACTTCAATCATCTCTATTAGATGTTTGGAGACATATTTCAGTGTTATTATCTCAATTAAAGGTAAAAATTATCTCATTTCATTATTTACACCTTGTCTAAACATAAAAAATTATAAAAATCATCATTTTTCAACCTTAGTTCTCGTTTTATTAACTCCTCGCCCAAGTTTCTTTGTTAATTCATCAATTTTATCTCAAATTTTATCAATCTTGTGGATTTAACTTGTTCTTTGCAAGCATGGATTCAATTTATATGGAATTTCCTATCTGTTCCCATCCAATTCCAAGAATCTACGACCTTCATATAGTTTAGTACTGTTCTTCTAGGAACAATACAACATCCTTTCGTAGTTAACATTGTGTAAAATACGATTTTTCATTAATGAAGAAAATATCAAGGACCAATTTGAATTCCTCCATGAGATCGATAAAAAGACCAAAGAATTTTGGAATGACTACTTTGATTATATTCAAATTGCATCCACACTTTTCCTCGCCTACCTTCAAAGTTACACAGACTTACCCTTCGACCTTGAGCTCTATAGATTCTCATATATTATTCATCTATCATTATTTATTACATATCTTTATCAATATACTTAATCATTCTAAAGAAATCTAACATCCTCTAAGGAATTCCCTTTGGATTCTTGGAATTGTTCTTTGTCGAGCAGCTCATTTACCCAACTATCTAATCTATTTTGTTTATTGTCTTTAATATATATGTTTCTTCATCAGTGAAAGAACTAAGATATTTTATCCATCAACATCGACATTCATCATCATGGGTATCGATAAACTCCACCGTTTCCTGAGGTCAATAATTTTTTTATTTCACTTCATTAAGTTAAAGTTGGAAAGAAAAAACTCTCTGCAGTACATTTGTGTATAACGTTTCTAGCCAAAGTGGTTATTCTATTGTAATTAGCTTAATTGATGGATCTTAAACCACTAAAGGTATGCTTATTTTAGAATTTTCTTCCTCTGTTATGAAATCATACTACAAGGAATGTGCTCCAAGTTGGTTTATAAGTTTTGACTTGTTGTATCAAGTGAACAAAGAAAAATGTTACAAGAAGAAGACTAGTTTGTAGGCTCTATATATGTGTAGTTGATATCAACTTTGTGTTATTGAAAAATCCTTCTAAGTTGTATTTGTATGAATGGTTATTAAGGGACAAGAAGTGTATCTATATGTGTATGATCTAAAAGGAAAGAAAAGTTTCTAATTAATTAAAAGTACAAAGTGAAATAAGATAGAGATCTCTCAAAATTTGACTCGTGACTATGACATCCATGATGATTCATCTCTATAATGCTTAATGAAGGTATGATACCTTAATTGTTTTTTTGTAGTTAGAGTATGATGATATCTAGTCGGGGGAGAATTTTTAAGGTTTTTCACATGTTTTTCTTGTTCCTAGTGTATTGTGAAAGTTGACATTTTTGGACAGAAGTATGTTGTAAGACTAATGGTCCTAAAAGTTACAAAGGAAGAGATTGAAGGAAAAGCTTGTGTTTTTAAGCGCAGCTTTTATTATAGAGGTGATGCTTAGCATGATTGAATCTAAATTAATGATGTATTTTCTCAAGGAGATCTATTTAGATACTCTTATCATGTCTATGGATCCTACTGCTTACTCGTAGAAGACAAGAAATTAGGGTTCAGCCCAAGGGGTCCTCTAACAAGTAAGTTGATTTTTTGCATTATTTTCAACATGTGTTGTCATTTTTATTTCAAGTTATCAATATATCATTTTTCATAGATGTAAAAGGGGAGATTTGCATTAGAAACATGAAAATATAATTCATGTAGGTGTTTTGTCTTGAGGTTGTCATCAATGTTTCTATAGGTGGTTGTCATCAATTACAAAGGAGAGATTAGTTTCCATTATGTCTTACGTTTTCATTGATGTCTAATATATTGATGGAAATTGGTTTCATGGTGTCATGTTTTTCTCTAAGAAGTTTTTTTAATTGTCTAAAATAAAGGTTTATTGGTAGTGACATGTTTTTGTGAAGATATATGTTGTCTTGAAGCATTGTCTAGTGTGCATAGTCATAGTATGAGAACATCGTGGTTTTTGGATGATTTGTAAGAAGTGTGTAAGTGTCAAAATGAGAAATCATGGTCATTTCATGAGTTTTATGGGTTGAGTCAGGTCATTCTAGGCCTATTCCTAGACCTAATGCATGGTGCATGGTATGGAAACATGAGAAATGGAGTAGGGTAGTCAAGTAAAATAATTTTAGGAGTGTTAGGAAAATGAATATTATGTGTATGAGGAGTTTCAAGATATTTCTTAGTTGTTTCATGATGTTTCATGGTCCTTGGGAAGTAAGAAGGTGAAGATAAGGTAGGATAACACAAGTATTTGTGGCTAGAGATTTTCAAGAATATTTGAGCATGGAGGTGACTTGGGACATTTAGAGGAGGTTGTCATGATTTTTGTAACAAGTTTCAGGTTAAATTTGTGAATAAAACTCAAGATATGATGTTTTAGGTAAAACTGAGTTCTAATGGAGGAAAACTCTAGCTCGATGGGAAATTGTTTTTTCTCACCCACTCATATAGACTTTTCATAGGACCCTAAGGCTTTAGGGGATGTTTTTTACATTGATTATATTTTTTTTTCAAAAATAATGAGGTGATTTGATCATAAGACTTTTATGGACAATTGTTAAGAAGTTAGACTACTCTTAAACCCTTGCTAAACCCTCCTTCTAGAGTGACTTGAAATATTTCCATTATATATTCTCCAATTTTTCTTAGAAAGAACCATGTATGTATCTAGGTTGTAGAATATTCCATGTAAATAATTTTGGTGGTAGTTTGGTGTTCGAGTTATTTCAGGAAGAGAGATAAAATCCCTTGTTTTGTGGAAATTCACAGTTTCAGGGCTGAGATGGAAGCTTCGTGATGAGAAATTAATTGTTTCATAATTCTTGTGATATGTGATAAATTACATGAATTTTTTTAGGTAGGTTACTTGAGTAATTTTAAAGATGCAAGTATTGAAAATAACATTACCAATTTTAGCCTTAAGGGCTAACTTGATAACCTTGTGGTTTGAGGTGATTTCAGTCATTTGGAAGCTTGAAGCTATGGATTTTGGTCATGGAAAGTTGTTAGACACCATATATTATGTATTAGAGCATTAAATTTGACCAGATAAAGTTGTTTCATGATGAAACCCTACTGGCCTAATTAGTCTTATTAGGCTTACTTAGGAACATGACTGAAACATGTGTGTTAGAGTGAAATTTGTCATGTGACATATGCTTCTTAGTGCTTGATAACATTGGAAGAATTTTCCTTGAAGTGTTCCAGGTGGTGGTTTAGATTGTAAGTTTATTTGGATTTTTTTGTGCATGTTTCTTTCAAGACTGGTTCTTGAGTTCAATTTGAAAATTTTGAGAAGTTTCATAAATTGAGTTGGTTGAAGGCATTTCACTATGAGTTTGAGAATAAAGTGATTTTTTCTAGAAATAAGATGTAAAAAATTTCTAATGGTATATGAATTGAGTCATGTTGATGAATTTTTCTATGTGAAATGGGTCATTCTTCAGGATTTGTTTATGGGTGCTTGAATACCTAGTTGTGTTTGCTTACAAGTTGGTGTGTTTCATGATGGAGATGGCAATTGTAGATGTTCCTATCTTTGTTGGTGGTTCTTGGAGGTTGTTCCTAAGTTGAATGATTCTGATGGAGTCTTGAAAATAAAATTCATTGTTTAGAGGTTCTTGAGCGTTCGTTGGATCTTTTAGAGTGTCTTTTGAGCTTGTTTGGTTGTCTTAATGCTTGTTCTTAATGATGTAAACCATGCTGACCTACTTGGGTCTTTTTCGAGTGGTTCAATATTATTTTTGGTGTGTTTTATTTTTGATGACCTATCTTAATGGTCTTAGCTGACCTATGGTCATTATGGGATGTGTCAAGTACAAAAGTGCATTGTGTTTGGTCATTTGTGGCCAGAGAAGTGAGTGGATGTATGAACAACTTATAAAATGTTGAAGAAGAGTGAAGAGGGTTTAAGAGAATATATGAGGAGTGTGTGCATGTGTTTGTTTTCAAAATAATTCTAATATGAGTAAATACTAACACCTAAATAGCCTTAACTTAGCAAGAATTGAACAACAAACTAAACATTATTAAGATAAGAATTAAACAAGGGTTAGATGCTAGCATTCATCAATACAAACTTTGAAACTAACAATGCTAAATATCTAAACTCCTCTATTCTTTAACAAAAATAAATGAATGGACCTAAGTAAGCTCCATGACTATCAAAATATTGTCCTTAGTATGCCAAGTAACCTAGGAATGAGGGCTAATCAAAGTTGGGCTACAAGACCCTTTTGACACCTCCCATATGACCTAAGCACTTTAAGAAAGAGGCTTAACTCTTCAAGATGATGAACTCTCAAAAGGGCAAAAGGCAAGCTCTTAGTCTTTTTGCTATATGCTTTGCATTTTCTCTCTTAGGAGTTTAGGTGTAAGTAAAAAGGTAGGTGGAGGGCTCTTTATATAGCCCAAAGGATAAAGGATTCAACACATTCTCATGAATGTGGGATAAAGGTAAAACATGATTAGGAATGGATAAGGTTGCTTTATTAAAGGTAACCTTACTTTAGAAGGGTTTAATACATGTTTAGCAAGTCATGGGAGTTGGGGGTATTTCAATTAATCAAAGGTGATTAATCAATAGGTAGGTGTAAGCTTATAGAATCCAATTAGAAGAATATTAGTGTGATTTAGGCTATTATAAGGGGATTAAATCAATTAAATATTGATTTATTGGTTAAATGGAAGGGAAAGCTAATTAATTAATAATAATTAATTAGTCTAGGTAGAAGGGGTGATTTATTAACGGAAGGTCGTTAATTAGGGTATTTGTTGGATAGGTAACTTAATTAATTAGCTTAGTGTAATTAATTAATGATGATATGAGGGAAAATGAGTGCTTTTGACGATATGTCGTTGATTTGTGAAAGGGGATAATTAGCGTAATTTAAGTATTTAAATTGCTTGGGCATAATTATAGGTGTCTACATTTTCCCCTCTTTGGGGTGGCGTAAGTGATGCCACTTCAAAGATAGTAGACAAAAGATATTTTGAAGGGATAGAAGAAAAATTAGTAGGAGGGAGAGATGCCCCCTCGAGTGTCGATGGGGTGATGAAGGAAGCCGATCGACGATCGAAAAAGATGAGAAGTAGGCAAAAGAATGGAGACGAGTCGGATGCCTCAAGGAGAGGGATAATTAGGGGTGAAAGGGAAGTGGTGTAGAAGAAATATGGATGAGGGGAGAGAAGAGCTTAACCTCTAGCCACTTATTTGTTTGGAACAAATTTGATGTCATCATATTGCCATAGGAACTACATCATCGGTCCTTATGAAAAATATAAGCAGACGACAAAGGTAGAATGACATGAAAAGCCATACTACGAAAATTTTTCCATTTCTGAAAGTACCAACTCCACGTAACATACAATAATGTAATTCAATACGAGAAGGAAACAAGCTCATATAACAAGGAAAACAAGTACGAATGCACATATCCAACCCGACAAACGGTCAAGACAATTGTACAAATGTTTTGTTATCGATGATCGATGAGATCCACAAGTTCACGACCGAGGACAAGGGTTAAAAATGATGGCCCAAGAAAGGATACATTCAAGGGGAAATGAAAATGGACATAGGGTCCATGAAAAGTGCTTGTGCACAATGAAACAACACCAGGCAACCAAAAGTGCCCTAGAGTACAAACGAAGCAAACAACTAGCTTTTGTGAATGGTTGTGAATCTAGTGATCCGCGAGTCATATTAATCGGGGAAGATGTGAGAAAAACCAACAGGATATGGAGGAAAAACCATGCACAAGACACAAGTTTCAACATAAGAAGCAAGTTACCATTTTGTAGGGTGTTTTACTTTTTAGGAATTTTTTGAAAATTTTTGCCTTATTTTTGGATTTTTTTGATATAGTAAATTTTTATATTGTTTTGGCTTTCTGAAACGTGATAAACAATAGAAGAAAGGAGAAGAAGAAAAAGAAGGGCCTAGGGGCAACAAAAATTTCCCTAGGTGGAAGAAAAGAGAAAGAAATGACAAATAATGTCCTTGTTTAGTGGAAAAATTAAGAAAAAATAATTATTTATGAGGGTGTGAGGAAGAATAAAAATCACCAGTGGGGCAATAAAATTGTCCTGGGAGAGAAGAAAAGGGTATTGGAATAAAAATGCCCCAATACGGTGAAAAATAAGAGAAAAATAATTATTTAATTAAAAATAATTATTCCACAAATGTAATGAGAGGAGAAAACGGTGAGCTAAATGGGTGTCCCGGCTACGTCCGATCGCTGAAAAACAAATTAATATATCCCCAAATGGGTAAAAACATCACAATCAGTTCATTTTAATCGATTAGTTTAGAAAAATTACCATGAGGCTCGACACTCGTGAGAAATGGTGATCGCACGTGATCGCTTTCAGGCGTGCCAAATGTCCGCATGTGTTTATTTTCAAAATAATGCTAATATGAGTAAAGAATAACACCTAAATAGCCTTAGCTTAGCAATAATTGAACAACAAACTAAACACCATCAAGATAAGAATTAAACAAGGGTTAGATGCTAGCATTCATCAATACAAACTTTGAAACTAACAATGCTAAATATCTAAACTCCTCTATTCTCTAACAAATAAATGAATGGACCTAAGTAAGCTCCATGGCTATCAAAATAGTTTTCCTTAGTATGCCAAGTAACCTAGGAATGAGGGCCTATCAAAGTTGGGCTACAAGACCCCTTTGACACCTCCCATATGACCTAAGCACTTAAGAAAGAGGCTTAACTCTTCAAGATGATGAACTCTCAAAAGGGCAAAAGGCAAACTCTTAATCTTTTTGCTATATGCTTTGCATTTTCTCTCTAAAGAGTTTAGGTGTAAGTACAAAGGTAGGTGGAGGGCTCTTTATATAGCCCAAAGGATAAGGATTCAACACATTCTCATGAATGTGGGATAAAGGTAAAACCTGATTAGGAATGGATAAGGTTGCTTTATTAAAGGTAACCTTACTTTAGAAGGGTTTAATACATGTTTTGCAAGTCATGGGAGTTGGGGGTATTTCAATTAATCAAAGGTGATTAATCAATAGGTAGGTGTAAGCTTATAGAAGCCAATTAGAAGAATATTAGTGCGATTTAGGCTATTATAAGGGGATTAAATCAATTAAATATTGATTTATTGGTTAAAAGGAAGGAAAGCTAATTAATTAATAATAATTAATTAGTCTAGGTAGAAGGGGTGATTTATTAACGAAAGGTCATTAATTAGGTATTTGTTGGATAGGAAACTTAATTAATTAGCTTATTGTAATTAATTAATGAAGATATGAGGGAAAATGAGTGCTTTTGACGATATGTCGTTGATTTACGAGAAAGGGGGATAATTAGCGCAATTTAAGTATTTAAATTTCTTGGGCGTAATTATAGGTGTCTACAAGGAGAGATATGCATGAATGAGCAAAATTTAAGAGTAGGTGTGTGAGTGAAATTGATATATTTATCCCATAAAGAAGAATATTTGAGTGTGTTAGGAGAGAGATAATTTTGAAGATATTTTGGTGTGTTTGGAGCTAAACTTGGATCACTTTGTTAGTTGTGTTAGAAACATATCTTCAAAGTGTCCATTCATATTCATATGGATGGGTGGGTTCTTAGTTATATTCGTGGGTTGTAGCCTCCTTGTAGGTTAGGTTCTCTACTAATTAGGGGTGGGTGCTCCTTGTGAAGTGGTTATTTCATTAAAAAGTCTTATGTGATGTGTAATATTTATATAAGAACTTCGTTATGAGTAATATGAAAAGAGGATTTTATTGGTTTTCTTCCCTTGAGTATTTCCTACATATATTTGGTGTCTTGTGTTCTCTCTCTTGTTGTATGCACTTGTGAATGTCTAATACACACTTAATAAGATCACATGCTTCATGGATGATTGAATGAATGGTATGAATGATGAATGTCTATAATGTTAATTGAAACTAATTTTTTTTAGGAATGATTCACCCCCCTCTTAGTCCATTGTGCTTCTAATATTATGGTCAATTTTTTTGACTTGCAAGATTATTACCAATTACCATGATGCAGATATATGGGTACAGTGTAGGAGCATGTGTTAAGAAAGGCTTTAATGATGATATTTATGTTGTTTTTGAGTTTTAGGAGGAATACGATGATGACAAAGTGAGTCGTATATAGTGTAAGAAGATAGTGATGATGAGGATGGGAAGGATTCCAACAAGTCGAAGCTATGTACGTGGGAGGTATTGATGATGATGACATGGAAAAATATGATGAGGGATTGAATGTCCATGACTTAGATGCTTATAGGATTCAACGCAAAATCTCACATACTTTTGATGCATTTGACCCTCAACATAGCCAGAGATTTGCTAAATATTTTTTGAAGAAACTGATAGAGGGAGACAATTGAGATGTGGAGAAAAAGCTGATGAATGACTATGTCAAACTAATGAATGATGTGTGTTATCAAAATTTGATGTAAAATTTCGCAAGCATTATGTATTGATATTTTTTCATTCCAAGAAATAAATAATAAAGATAACCCATGCCATAAGGGATCCAACTCTTGCAAATGATACCCTTGGATGGTGTCTTAAAGAAGATAGTGCTACCTAATAATTTTTTCAAACAAAAAAATCAGTGAAAAATAATGATCTAAGAGACCTTTTTCCCTTATAGATTTGCAATTCATCATGCAGAGATGGTGAGGAGAGATAGGAACCTAGTAGAATAACCTTTTGTTGATGGGAATATCCAAGTTTTAGTATCAAATGCCACTCTCTCTTAGGGATTAGATTTACCTTCTCATATTATTATAATAAAAGGAATATAATTTTACAATTGTGAGAATGGTGCATGGATTGAGATTATTCCATTATATGTTATCTAGATGCCCGGTTGAGTTTGAAGGCCATAATATGATTTTTATGGAGAAGGATTTATATTTATAATATGAGAATGGACATCTTCTCAATCTGCTCATTCTCATATAATCATCTTTCTCATTCAATCTATATAATTTTCCCGAAATAGAATGGACATCTTCAAATTCTATTCATTATTATAAAATCATTTCTCATTCATTATATATTAATTTACTCGAATCTTCAAAATGGTAAATTCCCATTCTAATAATTGTGTATAATATGAGAATGTATATCTTCCCATTCTAAACACTCTCATACAATCATCTTTCTCATTCATTATATATTACCTGAATGTTCATAATGGGCATATGCCCATTCTAATCATTTCCTATAATATGAGAATGGACATCTACCCATTCTAAACACTCTCATATAATCATCTTTCTCATTCATTATACCTTACCCGAATGATCACAATGTCCATATGTTATTTCTAATCATTTCCAATAATATGAGAATGGACATCAAATGATTCTATTCATTCCCATACAATCATCTAATTCTCATTCCTTCTATATTGCCTTTATGATAATAAGCATATGCCAATTTTAAACACTCTTATAATCATATTTTTCATTCATTCTAAATTATCTCGAATTCTCAAAATGGGAATACACCCATTCTAATCATTGCCTATAATATGAGAATGGACATCTCCCATTCTATTCATAATTTCTCATACAATCATATTTGTCTCTTTCATTCTATATTATCTAAATGAGAATGGACATCTTCCTAATCTATTCATTCTCATACAATCGTATTTCTCATTCCATCTATATATCCTTTATGATAATGGAAATATTATAATAATTATAAATATATCATAAAATCATCTTTATTATTCATTCTATGTTGTCTAAATGTTTATAATGGACATCTTTCCATTCTAATCATTCCCTATAATATGAGAAAACTATCTTCCCATTCTATTCATTCTCATACAATCATGTCTCTTGTTTATTCTATATTACCTAAAATGAGAACCGAAATATTCACATTCTATTCATTCTCAAAAATCATTTTTATCATTCCTTCTATAGTGCCTTTAATAAAAGAATGGACATATACACGTTCTATTCATTCGCATATAATCATATTTATTATTCATTCTATATTACCTAAATGGGAACATGCCCATTCAAATACTTTCCTTTGATGCGAGGATGGACATATTTTCATTCTATTCATTCTCATATAATATTTTTTCTCATTCATTCTATATCACATGAATGATATGGACATCTACCCATTCTATTTATTCTCATACAATCATATTTCTCATTCCTTCTATCTTTCCTTGATGACAATGGACATATGCCCATTCTATTCATGCTCATAAAATATTATTTTTCATTCCTTCTATAATATTTGAATATTCATATTTAGAAAATTCCCATTCTATTCATTTCTTATAATTTCATAATTGACATCTCCCCATTCTATTCATTCTCATACAATCATCTTTCTCATTTCTACTACTATATTTCCTGAATGTTCGAATGGACATATGCCCATTCAAATCATTTGCTATAATATGATAATGTACATATGTCCATTCTATTAATTATTATATAATCATATTTTCCATTCCTTCTATATTACCTTTATGAGAATGGACATCTCCCCATTCTATTCATTCTCATACAATCATCTTTCTTACTCCTATATTTAACCTAAATGAGAATGGACATATGCACATTCTATTTATTCTCATACAATCATCTCTTCCTCATTCCTTCTATATTTAACCTGAATGAGAATGGACATCTACTCATTCTATTCCCTCTCATTTGTTCTATATTACCCGAATGTTCAAAATGGTCATATTTCCATTCTAATTTTTTCATATAATATGAGAATGAAAATTTCTCCATTCTATTCATTCTCATACAATCATCATTATCATCCTTATATATTTATTTTATAAGAATTTACATATACCTATTTTAAACACTCCAATGTAATTATCTTTCTCATTCCTTCTATACTTCCCGAATGTTCGAATGGACATATGTCCATTCTAATCATATCCTAAAATATGAGAATAGAAATCTTCCTATTCTATTCATTCTCATACAATAATCTTTCTAATTCTTTTTATATTTCTTGAATGTTCAAAATGAACATATGCCTTTTCTATTCATTTTCTATAATCTGAGAATGAATCATCCGACTATTATATTAATTTTCATACAATCATATTTCTCATTCCTTCTATATTTAACTTTAATGAGAATAAACATCTACCAATTCTATTCATTCTTATACAATCATCTTTCTCATTCCTTCTATATTTCCTAATGTTTAGAATGGAATAATGATCATTTTAATCATTTCATATAATATGAGAATGGAAATTCATACTATTATCTATTTTATTTCTTCTATATTTCTGAATGTTCAAAATGGATATATGCCCATTCTATCATCTCCTATAATATAAGAATGGAAATTTTCTCATTCTATTCCTTATCATAAAATCATCTTTCTAATTCCTTCTATATAATTTCCTTAAGACAATTTTTTAAAATGATATAGTGTTATTGTGATTATGTTATTTAGTTCAACCTTATTGTATTTTTACAATAATTCAATATGATGCAAACTATACTTCAAGCTCCGTATCACTCATAATTTTAGCTCCGAACTATTTCTACTATTTCTCAAGTAATTTAATTATATTGGAGAAATAGTAGAAATGGTACAAAGCTAGAAGTATGAAAGGTCCAAAGCTATAAGTATGAATTTTCAAGAGCTGGACCATGATATTAAATTATTCAAAAATAAAAAAGGTTAAACTATATGATACCACTATTATCGAGCTCTATAATTAAAATAAAATTCTTTAGATATCCATTTAAAATAATATATTTATATGAAAACCCGAATGATTATGTATATTACTCATTCGTACTAATTTACACTGCCAAAAATATAGCCAAACCAAAATATAATGCCTTTTAAATTTCCAAAAATGTTACTAATTTACAATTATACTACAAATGTAACAATTTTTTGAAATTAGTAATCAATATATTTGTAAAATGATTAAATTACTTAACAATATCTAGTATTAATAAGTATTACATTTACTTTGGCTAAATGTTTTGCAGAAAAACATGAAGCATATAGAAATTCATACTTATATTAAACTCTTGACCATTTCTACTATTTCTCAATTATAATTAATTTATTTTTAATAGACATTATTAAGTGACTAATTCATTTAAAAAATATATTGATTACTAATTTCATAAAAAGCTTTGTAGTATAATTCTAAATTATTAATGTTTTCTTCTGGACATTTAAAAGGTATTATATTACAATTTGGTAATTTTTAATGAAACAAATATTTCAAATTTTTGAATTTAATCATGTATTTAGGAAATTTAATAGATTTCATTTTTATTTTTCCTATATTCATTGGTGGTATAAATTCAAAGTATATAGAAATTCACATTCTTATCTATCATGTATTCAATATGCTATTCATTTTCGGTAGCAATTATTAATTAAAGTCAAATGTTCATTTTTTCCAACTTAATCAAGTTTTTAGGAAATATAACAGATTTGGTTTTTTATTTTGCAATATCCATTCACGGTAAAAATTCAAAATGTATAGAAATTTACATTCTTGTTTGTCATGTATTTAGTACGCTATTTATTTTTAGCGGTAGTTATCAATAAAAGTCAAATATTTCAAATACGTTGATAGTTCGTTTTCAGCGATAGTTACTAATGAATCAGGTACTTCAAAATATTAATGAAAGTAAAATATTCCAAATTTTCTGACATATAACTTTTCGTGGAAACTCTTAATGAATTGAGTATTTCAAATTTTTGAAGTTAATCATTTTCAGTAGTTGCGTAACATTTATTATGGGTGGATTTTAAATTTTTTTAAAAATTGACAGTTTGGTTTTGGATGACATTTTTTAATCTATGAGTAAATTCTATCAACGTTTTTTTGAATGATTATGGTTTCCTTTCTCTATTTTATTATGACAAAGAGTTGCACATGGAGCGTAATATTCACGGATTAACCAATAAAAGCTTATTGCAAGGATATAGTTGGAGAAGTTTCTAATGGGAAATACAATGCATAGTTTTAACAGATAATTCAGGTGTTTTTGATGGGAATCGTTCAGATGAGGAAATAGTTACAAGAGAGGATATAGGTGCACGTGAGTATATTTTATAGATAATACAAACATATATGACGGAAAATACATTCCATGTTTTTTCTAAATATATCTATTTCATAGTCTCTACATTTCTAATGAAAATAAAACCCTTGAACTAGAAATTTTATTTTCAAATGAAGTTACTACAAACATTGTTATTTTATTTAAAAGAATAATCACAAAAATTGAAAATAAATAAAAAACATGTATATTTTTTAGTTTTAGTGAAATTATGGATTTAATAACACCTATATATGTGGTTAAATTTAAAACTATTGGGACAATTTTCTGTACATCTATTACGTTTGCGGCTCTTTATCTCCAATTGTTTTGTTTGTCTCTTTTTTTATAATTGTTGCATTCACAACACTTTCTTTGCATCTCTTTCTTTGATGGAATTATAAATACCTATCCTCTTCCACCGCTAATAATTAATTTTTTATGGCCTGTAAAATAGTTACCAAAGTCAGTTCAATAAAACTAGTAATTTTATCTTATCATCATTCCCAATTAAATATTAGATATTTATAAAAACAAAAATTATTATGTATGTTTCTCATTATTGATTTCAAATACCAATATTATAAAAATGTAAACTTCTATAGATTTCAAATGTATACTACCAAAAATATAACAAAGTAAAATATAATACCTTTTAAATTTCAAGAAAACATTACTTATTTACAATTAGTACTACAAATTTAACAATTTTATGAAATTAGTAATCAACATATTTGTAAATTGAATTAATTACTTAATAATATATACTAATAATAAATTAATTATAATTGAGAAATAGTAGAATGGTCCGGAGCTAGAAGTAGAATGGCTCGGAGCTGGAAGTATAGTTTCCATCATATTAAATTATTTTAAAAATAAAATAAGTGTAAACTAAATATAGTCAAATAAAATCATTTTTGAATTTGCAAATAACATGATTAAATTCAAGAATTTGAAGTACTTTTTTGTTAATAATTGACACCGAAAATGAATATTGTATTGAATACATGACATCTAAGAATTGAAATTATCTAAGTTTCAATTTATTCTAATTTTCACTATATTTATGCAATATAAAATATATGAAAATAGAAATATAGAGGAAGAATGGGAACTTTCCCATTCTAAACATTCTTCTAAATTTATCAATTTTATGGAAATAATGAGGAAGAAACTTGTACACTAATTCTTATCCTAAATATTCTTAGAATTCAAGGATGAGAAATATCGGTGTATGAAAATGAAGAATGTGAAGATTTCCATTCTCATATCATAGGAAATGATAAGAATGGTCATATCTCCATTCTAAACATTTAGGAAATATAGAAGGAATAATAAATATGATTGTATGAGAATTAATAGAATGCACAGATGTTCATTCTCATAAAGGAAATATAGATGGAATGAGAATAGTGATTGTATGAGAATGAATAGCATGGGCATATGTCCATTCAAGTTAAAACTATATAATTAATGAGAAATATGATTGTATAAGAATGAATAGAATGGGAAGATGTTCATTCTCATATTATATGAAATTATTATAATGGACATATGTTCATTTTGAACATTCAAGAAATATAAAATGAATGAGAAATATGATTGTATGAGAATGAATAGAATAGGAAGATTTCCATTTTCATAAAATGAAATATAGAAGGAATGATAATGATGATTGTATGATAATTAATAGAATGGGCAGATGTCCATTCTCATATTATAGGAAATATAGAATGAATGAGAAAGATGATTATATGAGAATGAATAGAATGGGTAGATGTCCATTCTCAACATTCAATAAATATAGAAATAATGAGAAATAGGATTATATGAGAATGAATTCAATGGAAATATAAAAGGAATGAGAAAGATGATTGTATGAGAATGAATATAATGGGAAGGTGTCTATTCTCATAATGGGAATATATAAGGAATGGGAATGATGATTGTATGAGAATGAATAAAATGGGCATATTTTCATTCTCATGTTATAAGAAATTATTAGAACGGACATGTTTCCATTCATAACATTTAGGAAATATAGAAGAAATGATAAAGATGATTATACGAGAATGAATACATCGGGTAGATGTCCGTTCTCATATTATAGGATATGATTAGAATGGACATATGTCCATTCTAAACATTCATCCAAATGGAAGGATTAAGAAAGATGATTATATGAGATTGAAAAGAAAGGGAAGATGTCCATTATCATAAAGGAAATATAAAATGTTTGATAGTTATAATTATATGAGAATTAATAGAATGGGAATATGTACATTCTCATGTTATGTTATAGAATGATTGAATGGGCTTATGCCAATTCAAAAGAATTAGGCTATATAGAAAAAATGAGAAAGATGATTGTATGAGAATGAATAAAATTGGCATGGATGTACATTCTCATTTAGTTTAAATATAGAATGAATGAGAAATATGATTACATGAGAATAAATAGAATGGTAAGATATGCCTTCTCATTCAGGTTAAATATAGAATGGATGAGAAATATGAGTGTATGAGAATGAATAGAATGGGAATATTTTCATTCTCATATTATAGAAAAAAATGATTATAATGTGTAGATATCCATTCTCAACATTCAGAAATATAAAAGGAATGAAAAAAATTGCATGAGAATGAGTAGAATGGGTAAATGTCCATTCTAATAAAGGAAATATACAAGGAGTGACAATGGTGATTATATGAGAATAAATAGAATGGGTAGATGTTCTTTCTCATACTATAGGAAATATAGAAGGAATAAGAAATATGATTGTTTGAGAATGAATAGAATGGGAAGAGATGTGCATTCTCATAAAGGTGATATAGATGCAATGAGAATGATGATTGTATGAGAATGAATATAATGGGAAGATTTCCAATCTCATATTATAATAAATATAGAAGGAATGAGAAAGATGAATGTATGAGAATGAATAGAATGGGAAGATGTCCATTCTCATAAAGGAAATATAGAAGGAATGAGAATGATGATTGTATGATAATGAATAAAATTGGAAGTTTCCATTAGAATGGAAATTGTTCTATTTTAAAAATTTGGGTAATATAGAAGGAATGAGAAATATGATTGTATGACATTGAATCGAATGGGAAGATGTCCATTATCATTTAGGTTAAATATAGAATGAAGGAGAAATATGATTGTATGAGATTGAATAGAATGTGTAGATGTCCATTCTTGTATTATAGGAAATAATTGGAATGGGCATATGTATATTATGAACATTCTGGAAATATTGTAGGAATGATAAAGATGGGTGTATGAGAATGAAAAGAATGGGATATGTCCATTCTCATATGGGCAATATAGAAGGAATGAGAAAGATGATTGTATGAGACTGAATATGGATAGTATAGAGTAGAACTATGGATGGTTAGGAGATTATAATATGTATTGTGTTGAGCTAGAAGTATGGATGGTACGAAGCTTGAATTATGAATTTTATATAGTTGAAAGTATAGTTTGCATCATATTAAATTATTCTAAAAATAAAATATACTTCAACTAGATAAAATAATTACAATAAGGATATATCATTAAAAACATTATCATATTAAAGGAAATATAGAAGGAATGAGAAAGATTATTGTATGAGAATGAATAGAATGAGAAGATTTTCATTCTCATATTATAGGAAATGATTTGAATGTGCATATGTCCATTCTAAACTTTTAGGTAATATAGTGTGAATAAGAAAGATGGTTGTATGAGAATGAATATAATGGGTATATTTATATCCTCCGAAAGGAAATATATAAGGAATGAAAAAAGTCTTTTGATGATGATGAATATGGGTGGTATGGATTTGGAAGTATGGATTATTTGAAGCTGAAAGTATTGATGATCTAGAACTAAAAGTATGTTTTTCTCGAGATGGAAGTATAGATGGTCTATATCTCGAAGTATGTATCGTCCATAGATAAATGTATTGACGGTTCAGAGATAAAATTATGTATTTTCTAGATCTAGAAGCATAGATAGTCAAAAGTTGAAAGTATGTGTCGTATCAGAGCTAGAAGTATGGATGGTCCAGAGCTAAAAATATGGATAGTCTAGAGATGGAAGTATGAATTGTCTAGACCTAGAAGTATAATTTTCATCAAATTAAATTAATCCAAAACTAAAATATTCTTCAACTAAATAGCATAATTGTATTAAGGATATATCATTAAAAACACTCCCATATTAAAGGAAATATGGAAGGAATGAGAAATATGATTATATGAGAGTGTTTACAATTGGCATATGCCCATTCTCATAAATGAATTTGTTATGATTGACATATTTACATTATCATTCAGATTAAATATAGAATGAATGAGAAATATTATTGTGTGAGAATGACTAGAATGGACATATGTCCATTCTGAACATTCAGGAAATATAGAAGGAATGAGAAAGATGATTATATGAGAATGAATAAAATGGGTAGATGTCTATTCTCGTATTATCGAAATGATTAGAATGGGCATATGTACATTTTGAACATTAAGGAAATACAAAAGGAATGAGAAAGATTATTTTATGAGAATGAATATAATGGAAAATTTTCCATTTTCATAGTGTTCACTTGTTGTGCATTACACTACTCACAAACTAACTCACAATGTATTTTTTTAATGTTTCGGTCATAATATGTCAATGCCATACAAATTAATTATATTCCTTAAATCATAATGTGGAAGGTAATTTATTTCAATATTACATTTATTTGTTGTAAGATAATATTTAGAATGGGAAAATTCCCATTCTTATACAAGAAATATATAAGTTTCATATTGTTAGGTATTGTATTCCAAAATATTCATCTTTCTTGGTATTATTTTTTTGTTGTGCTTTCTTTTAAGTTTTTACTCTACATGGAATAGAGGTTACATTTTTACTTTGCATAGAATGGGAATATACCCTTTCCAAATATTATTAGACAAATGTTATAATACAATAAAATGTTATTATTGGATTCTTGTCAATTTTTTCATTTAATTGTGAGAATTTGCAACTCTAGTAATTGGGAGGAATTTGGTTACATACATTTGAATATGATAATGTAAGTCCTATTAGAGGAAGCAGTTAACAATGAACTTTCTTCTTACCTTCATTCTACGCGAATACAATTGTAACATTTATTTTTTCCCATCATTTTAAATCAATTAGGTCAGGTTTAATTATCATTTGGAGACCATGTTATAGTTACATTCATGTCAATTTTTATTGTATTCGTATTTTTAAATTATTTTCTATCCTTACCCATTAGGCCTTGATGTTTACATAGAATAAAACACAAGTAAGAATTTTTATAATATGGTTTACGGGTGGTTAAAAACATAAATTCATGGGGGAGGATAAGACCACTTATCATCGTATCCATTTCAATCATCATTTGGAATCCATTGGGTTGATTTGAATTATACAACTCATAAAAAAATCAAAATGGAATGTATATTAATTGGAAGTCGAGATTTTACTAGCAACGAGATCCGTTATAATCATTGCTTATCTACTAAGATACTTTCATTTTCAGATTAGTTTGCAAATGCATATTACAACCAAGCTCGTGTTAAGATTTTTATTTGAAATAGACTACAGTTGTTTGACAAGTTTAGAGCTAATGGAAATGTATCGTCTGGAGATAGAAGTATGGATGGTATAGAGCTTGAAGTATGAATAGTTTGGATTTGGAAGTGTTAATGGTATAAAGCTAAAAGTGGTAATGGTCCCGATCTCGGTAGTATGTATGGTCCGAAGTTGGTGGTATAAATGAACCGAAGCTAAAAATTTAATGTTCTAGACCTATATGTATGTATGGTCTAGATCTGAAGTATGTATGGTCTTGAGTTGGAAGATTTAGTAGTCGAGAGAGAATAATGTATGGTTTGGAGATTGAACAATGTATGGTTAGGATCTTAAACAATTCTTTGTCCACCTAATTTGATCTAACCATAATTTCATTAAATATGGACATTTTAATAAGAATATAGATTTATAGTATTGTTATTTCTTGTTTTATAATTAGTGAAATTGAATTCCTAAATTGGCATTATTCGTTTTTATATAGTGTTATATCGGATTCCAATATGTTTATTATTGGTTTTTAAGTAGTGTAATATAGGATTCCAATATTTACACTATGCCATACATGTATATTCCTAATCATATATTTAGTTTATGAAAATGGGCATATGCCCATTCTCAACACACTCTTAGTACAACTATTTTCCCAATTCTTTTTAAGTGTATCTACTTTATCTCAATTATTTTTCTATTATTTCAATATGAGGCATTTTGATCCCTTTTGAATTTTTTTTTTTAAAAAAGTGATATGGGTATATGTTGTATGAAGTAAGAAGAAAATATTGAGTTTATGAGAATAGACATATGCCCATTCTCATCACATTCATGGTCTAATTATGTTCCTAATTCTTTTTGTATCAAATTTATATCTATTTTTCTTCTATAATTCATATATGAGGGATTTTGACCTCTTTTGAAAATTTATATCTTGGCAAACAGTAGGTTAAGTCGCAGAATTTCCGTACACTTCAAAGGTTGTGATTAAGTTATACTTTACAATTTAAGGTCAATGGTTGTGGGAATGTTTTTAGAGGTGTCAAGTTCCACCAAGATCCTAACATAGGTAGTGTGGGTGTAATCAGTAGTTTGAGAATCTATATAAATTATGGTTCCCAAGGTGTTGCCAATAGATATCGACAATCACGACTCCAAAATTGTAGGGGTAAATGGGGTAGCTTGATCCATACGGGTTTGCAGGAGAATGATTTAGTTAGTGGGTTAAAGGAGGGGAACCATGGTTTAATGACCAAGTACTTAGATTGGTAGACCCAGAGCTTGGATGCAATGGTGTTTCTATCAGCTATTGAAGAAAAAGCCACAATGAAAATACCTTTAGCACAAGGATACAAATCTAACCTTCCATCTAGTATTGGAGTCCAGTGCTTGGAGATCCAATCATGAAGAGTAGGAAGGTTGGGCCATAGTCCCTTGAATCTACAAATTAGCACGTGTTCCTTGTAGTAATTCTCAGAGGAAATGACCTCTTCCCCAAATGTAATGCATGGGATAATGTCAGTATGTTTCATGGGGGAACCTTTTTAATTTAATGCATTTTTGAAATAAGGTAGAGCCATGAAAGAGGAAACCTTTCCAAATTCACTAAGAAAAGAGATAGCACCAGATAGAGAGTGGCCGCTAGGATCTTCTCCAACAGTTCCATCACAATTCCCAATCTTTCCAGGTCTCGCATCTTCATTTCCCCCTTTGGATTTCCTAGAAAAGACATAGTTAATCCAAGAGGTATCTATATCATTATCAACATTAAAAGGCAAGTCGGCCCTATTTTTTTGTGTAGCCACCAAAGCCCCCAATGTTGCTTCCACAAATATATAAGGGAATAGTTCATTTTGAGAAGGCTGCAATATGCTTCTTCCTTGTTTACAACCATGGCCGTTATACCCCACGAGGCCATTGGTTAATGTATTAACGAAACCATCAAATCTAGTACCTCATTTTTTATACCATCGAGGGATTGGTTTAGGGTTTTTGATAGCCATGCAAATAGGTTTACATTGACATCATTTTATTTTTAAGGTGAATATTTATAAATGTTTGACCACCATAACAACATTTATCAAATCTTCTAGATTTCCTCCTTTCAAGCTCTGTAAATTTAATCTCAAGTTTCTTACTTTTAGCTTGCAGACCTCATTCAAGAACGGATATTAAGGTAATTGTTACGCCATTGTTTGACCTTTTTCTCTTTTCCAGTGTTTCCATTCACTGTAAGCCTATTTCCACTTATCCATTCGATTTATGTTTATAGAAGGAAATCCTTCAACCCATAGACTTTGTGCCATGAATTTTTACAAACATCCATCCCATCAAATTTGATTTTATGCACCTCCATAAATTTCTTACCAACATTGAAGATGGAATTTTATTTTAATGCATCAAACACAATAAAATTCTATCAAATTCAATTAAGAATCTAGTTTTGCACCAAAAATTTTGAATTCTAACTGAAGCAAGAGGTAATTTTTGGAGACAATTAGACTTACAATGACTAAACTCTACATTTTCCACTTCTTGTAAAAAAATTGACCATTTTCTATCCTCATTAGAATTTTGATTTTATGGATTGGCTTGAGGGGTATCCAACTTCAGACATTTTGTAGCATTATAAGATCTTTTTATCACTCTGTTGGATTGATTGTGATTAGTGGCATCATATGAAATTAGATAAATAAACTAAGGTTTTGATTCTTTCTAATGAATCCCACATGATTAATTCAACCTCTTATGGGTCTTCTTTAAATCTAATATCCATCTGAGAACTATTTATGTCAGCCAATTGCCTAGTAGGCCATTGTATGAGAGATCCTTCACTCTCTACATTGTTATCCTCCGAACCACTAAAAATGTTTTCACTTTTGCCCAAATTGGGGGAATGGATGAATCTTCATGCTTTTAAAATTCGTTCTCTTCCCAAGTAATGTAGTATCCTTTATTCCCGGAATTTGCCAAGGTTTCAAATTCATCAATTAAGAAAGGCAATTTTACTCGTCCATCCAATACGATGTTAGCACTGACAACCGAAAATCATCTTCCCACATATTTGCAATGTAGTGTCTTCTAACTTTGATATAATCTTCCCTTTGTGACTTTGGTTTCTTTTGAAAACAAGTCCATAAGATCATCCTCTACAAATGCAAAAGTCTTTGTTGTTGTAACAACATAAAATACAAAGTTTGTGAGATGATGGAAAATATCATAAACATTTACATAAAATAAAATAAATATTATCATTATGTACAACCATAAGTATATTGAATACACATAGCACATGAGATTCGAACTTTTATAATTCAGTAAGGTTTGGAAATACATAAAAATTATACATAGAATTAAATTGACATGAATATATTTATAACATGATTTCCAAACTATGATTGAACTTTATTCCATTGAATTTAAATGATGAGAAATAAATAAAGGTTACATTTCCATTTTCTAACTACTTCATCCAAATAGAGGTTAAATAGATGAGGTTGAATTTAAATGACGAGAATTAAATAAATAGAGGTTAAATAGAAGTTAATTAGAAACTTGATTACTAACCGCTTCATCTAAATATCTTCATCATATTACAACAAAATATATTAGTTTTACAATAATTCCTCATAATTCCCATATTCCCACTAGAGAATAGGCATCTGATCCATTTTAAACATTCTCATAAAAGGATCTAATTCTCATTCATTCTTTATGTTTCTCATGGGAGAATTTTTCTTTCTTTCTATATTGATTTTATGAGAATGGGCATATGCCCATTCTCATCAAAATGATAAAATTACTTGTTTGTATGAGAAATGGCATATGCCCATTCTCATTACAATAATAAATTTTTTTTGTTTGTATGAGAATGGGCATATGCCTATTCTAACCATTCTAACTCATTGAAGCAATATTGAACTTAATAATTTTAATATCACTATAAAGGATGTGATAATGGGCAACTGTCCATTCTAAAACAAATTAAATATTACCTCTATTTTTCTTCTATGATTCTTATACGAGAATGTGCATATTCCCATTCAATACGAGATTAAAATGTTTGTTTGTATGAGAATGGACATATGTCCATTTTGTCTATGCCTATTGCCTCAAGATAATAATATTTTTTTTTCTCAAAAAGGAATAAAAACTAATTTCTCTAAATGTTCTTCCAAGGTAGTATCTCATTATTTACAACATATAATATTAACCTCTAATGTGAGTACTATAATTTATATCATTTTAATCATTTTTCACAACCATATTATAATATCATTGATTTTAACACAAACATGTCTAGTAGATGTAATTATTTTTATAATACATTTAAGACATTTATAATGAAACTTGATAAATATTGAAGATACCTATCGAATATATATATTAAAAAATACAACTCAAGGTTAAATGTGACAAAAATTCCAAATAAGAAAAAAACTTAAATATCATGAAATATGGTATTAGTACCAAATAATAGGATTGTCCTTTGTAATCAATGAGGAAATAATAATATATTTTTGGATCGATCCTTTCCCCTATTTAAATTTAAGTCATTCCCATCTAGATTTTAGTGAGTGGTCAAACAAGTAATGATTAAATATTTGAGTGATTTCGTGAAATCCATGTGTCATATATAGTTTCCCTAACTATCCCCTCTCATCTTTCTTATATTTATTATTGAAAACAATGAGACACTAATGAATGGAGAAGGTGCAGAACATAATAAAATTTAAATATATTCATAAATCTTATTTCCAATCATAATAGAAAAGTAAATAATAATATTCATATCGTATATGACATGTGATTAATAAACTAATACTATTAAAATTTTAAATTAAACATCGTGTATATTGCCTCAAAAGTTTACTAATTATCCTATCAATTAATTTTAAATGCAAAAATAACCTAAAACATGGCTATGATAATGTTTAAAATTTATATTTTATTTTATATGCAATAAACCTAAAAACTTTAAATTTTATTTTAAGTGCAATTATTAAACCTAAAACATGGCTACAAAATTGTTTAATATTTATATTTGTTTTTTGACCATGGCATAGTGAGACCATTAATTTGTAAATAAATTGTTTTCCACCATTTTTTATTAATTGAAGGTACTTGTTTGTCAAACACGTCTTTGACCGCCCATTGCAGGAAATTGGTGAAATTAATGGACAATTAATTCATGCCACTCCATGGAACTGTAGAGATATTGATGGTAGTTACTATTTTCGATGATGAGAGAGGTCTTAGGAATTGCAACGTTCACCATGGGTTGGTGAAGCTATCTCTTTCTTGTTCATCCTTTCCACTTTTTTTCATCTAGTTTCCACTTTTTTGTTCGTCCTTCCACTTTGGGCTGCCTAGTATTTCATTAGACCATTTTTTCCTGTGAAGCAAAATATTTGAAGAATATTTATGAGATATTTTTTGTTCTCTTTGCTAAATTTTTGTTAACCCTTTCCGCTTTGGGCTCCCTCTATTTCTTAAGACCAATTCGGCTTGTGAAGCACAAGATTTGAATAAAATTTCAAGCATGAATTATTCTAAATTTCTCTGTTGAATTATTATGAGATGAAGAATATCATTTGTTTTTATTTCCCTTATATTTTGTTATGGGTTTAAGATAATTCCCTATTTTTGATCTTTTGAATTTTTGATCTAGGTATTAAGAATATCAATTCAATGTTTTGTAATACATGTGTAGTTGTTAACCTAATCATAGTTTACTAATATGGGGAGTTATCATTATGATTTTACCAAAGTATAGAGTGGTCTTACCACTGGTAGGCATTGATTATTTTCCATGCTGTGTGGGAAATTTCACAGTGAGAATGACTCATTATTAGAAGAAGAATTTACTTTTCTATAATGAAGAAAATTTTACTTGTTTTTAAAATTTGAAGATAAGTTTAAGAGATACTTCAAACTCTTCTCTATTATATTCCAAATTTTTGGGTATAAAGATAAATTCTAATCTCATATTTTTGTATCTTTTTATTTTTCATAATATGGGTTTTAAGAATATCACTTTAATGTTTTATAAGACTAGCATTGTTGTTATCCTCCATAGTTATAAAAGGATGCATCTAAATATGACCATTTCATGTTTCACATTCCCATGTTTGTATATTAATATGATTATAAGAAATCCACTTCCAATCCTTCATGCTAAGATGAGGAGTTAACTATTTTGCTATTACCAAAGTATAGTGTGGGGTTACCACCTAGGAAATATTACTTATTTTCTTAGATGGGTGGCCTAGTTGTGCGTAGGCTAAGCTAGGTGAGTGAGGTAACTTGTCAATGAATCTTGAGTGGGTGAGTCGACCCACCGAGCTTGATTAGGTGAGCGACCTATGACCCAAGCTGATTTGTGGTGACTCGCAAGTTGAGCGGTTGAGATGGCTGTTGAGCTGGATCTTCGAAGCTAGTGATGTTGAGTTGGTCATTCGATCTGGTAATCATTGTCATATAGGAATTAAAATGATTAAGTTCAATGTTGTATCTAATGAGAAAATGCCCATTCTCATAATTGGAATCATAAAAGAAGAACAAAGATAAAATCTAGCTTGTTTTATAATGGACAATTTCCCATTCTCACAACCTTCATAGAGTTATTGAAAAGAATAAGTTTAATATTACTTGTATTTCAATGATTAGAATTGGCATATGCCCATTCTCATACAAACAAACTTTTTTTTATCTTCCATTGAATGGTTAGGTATCCATTCCTATAGAGGTATTAAAATGTTTAAGTTTAATATTGCTTGTATTAGAATGTTTAGAAGGAGCTTATGCCCATTTACATACAAAAAGATTTATTTCTTGTATTGAATGGGAAGATTCCCATATTATCATATAGGAATCATATATGAAGAATATAGATAAAATTTAATTTGTTTTAGAATGGGAAGTTTCCCATTATCATATAGGAATCATATAAGAAAAATAGATCAAATTTACTTTTTTTTGAATGGGTAAGTTCCCCATAATCACAACCTTCATAGGTATTAAAATGATTATGTTCAATATTGTATCGAATGAAAAACTACCCAATCCCATATAGGAATCATAAAAGAAGAATATAGATAAAATCTAATTCATTTTAAAATGGCAAGTTTCCCATTCTCACAACCTTCATATAGTTTTTAAATTGATTAAGTTAAATATTTCTTGTATTAGATTGACCATTCCTTTTCAATCTTATATCCTATTACTTTTCCCATTAGTAATGATCAAGTTCAATATTTCTTGTATTTGCAAATGATTAGGATGGGCATATGCCCATTCTCATATAAAAAACATTTTTATCTTAAATGGGAAGATGCCCATTCTCTTATAGGAATCATAGAAGAAGAATAGAGATAAAATTTAATTTGTTTTAGAATGGGAATTTCCTATTCTCGTATTTTCAATCATATATTAGGAAAAATAGAGAAAATTTACTTTATTTTAGAATGGGTATCTCTTCATTATCACAATCTTCATAGTTATTAAATTAATTAATAAGTTCAATCATGTATTGAATGAGAAAATGTGAGTTCTCATATAGGATTCATAAAAGAAGAATAGAGATAGAATTGAATTATATTTAGAATGGTTAGCTTCCCATTCTCACAACCTTCAAAGAGTTATTAAAATGATTAAGTTCACTATTGTTTGTATTAAAATAAAAATAATGGGATAATTCCATGGAAACATCCTTTAACTAATTTCCTATAATCATGTCTACAGGGAAGGGAACAAGGTTGTTGTTTACCTTGTAAACAGAGGTTCAAGAGGTTGAAATTTCTATGTCATTGTAATGATTATTAATGATTGAAAATCATTCTCTATCAGTATTGGGTATAAAGGAAGAGTAAGAAGTAATGAGGAGACATGTGAGAGGTTGGATGATATAAGTTCTTGTTTGTTTTAGAAAGGACATTTGGTTTAGATGAGGGATTGATAAAGTATGATCATTGGTTTTAGAATGGACAAGAAGGTTTCAACTAGGTTGGTTTTATTTCCATTTTAATAGAGAAAAAAAAACTATGGGCAATCTGGTTCATCTAGAACCTGATTCAACAAATGGGATTAGTAGAAGAGTTTGGATGATGCTAGAAAATGTAGGTATGTCATCTCTATTTCAAAGTTTTAAAGGTCACGAAGAATCCCTGAGCAAGGATTTTCTACTCATTAGAAGGATGGTCAAGCTAGTATCAAGGGTTTTTCTATAAAAAATTTTGTATGATTTTATTGCTATAGTGGTTGGGATGAACAACAAGGGGAGGGAGATTTACAAACCAAAGAAAAAATGTGATGAGGAGATGGGAAATATTTTGGTGGGTAAAGAGAAACTAAGACATCATTATGCAAGTTTTGAGAGAGATTATTTACTTGATCCTTTCAATAAAATTTCCCTACACTTGATGTAATTTATCACCTTGAGGGTAGGTACAAGGTAGTTTATGCCCACCATTTCCCTATGTTAAGTCATATCCACCATGGTATGCATTATAATTTCCCTTTCTTTCTCAGTCATCCCTACACAAATCAATCAAGAATTTCCAAAAAGGAAAGTTAAAAATCCCTCTTCATCAGGGATTGATGATGGCCTTATTCCATTTGGGTTCTACAGATTTCACTAAATTTGAGAAGTTTAGGGGCTTGTTGAATGATGATGTAAAATGTTGAGGATGAGAAGTATATGGAGTAGGAGGATGATGAGGATTCCTCATCCTCGGGCTCAGATGACATAAAAGAGTCTTTTTATGTCATTGATAAATACTGTAGATGTTTTTGGTAATATGGAGAGGGAGGATTTGGAGCCATTGTTGGCTAATGATTTGGAGCCAAGTTTGGAGGACCTCGATGACAATTGTACTCTGGATGAATGAATGAATAAACTGAGGAAGAATAAGGGTATTGATACTACAGTTGTTTCTTTTTTTGATATCAAAGGGGAACCTTCCAAAGGAAAAGAAAAGATGGAATCTGATTAGAGTATGACATTGGAAAAAATTCCCTCAGGGTTCTGCAGCTAGAAAAGGATGTTGATTCTATCCATGAGGCTGGTGGACATGGGATATAGTTTCATGAACTATATTGAGGCCTCAAGAAAAATTTACTTCTCAAAATTCCATCAAGAGGAGTTGTCTAGGCTTAAAAATATGGTTATGGACATTCAAAGGAGGCTAGTTAAACTGAGAAGAGAAGAAAAAAGCACAAGATTAAGCTTTACCTCAACAACTCAGAGGAGGATGAGATGGTGAAGGATGATATGAGGGATACATTATTGGCAAGGAAGAAAAAAATGTGGAATAAGAACTTTATATGAAAATTATAAATTAGTAACTACATTCTTATGCACAAATTCATACTCTTATAAAATGATAATATTGAAGTAGTGTTGTTGAGTCTTATGGGTGTCCTTTAAGTTGCAATATGAGTGAAAATTTGATAATAATGTAAGACCTAGATTATTCAAGTAGTAGTATGAGTGAATATGAGATTAAAAAATGATAATAATGAAGTAGCATTGTTGATGGTTTTGGGTGTCCATCATGTAGTAATCCAACTGAATAGATGTTACATTTGCATTTGGTATTGAAAAGACATTACATTTCCTTTTTATTGAATAGATGTTATATTTGTATTTTGTATAGAATGGGAGTATGTCCTTTCTCATACAGAAAATACAAAGGAAGAATATGTTGCTTAATATATGAAAATGATAAAAAAACTCTATTATAAAATGGTTGTAATGAGCAAATTCTCATATAGGAAACATAGAATAAGACTAGATGTTTAGAAGGGGCATATGCCCATTCTCATATAAGAATCATAGAAGGATAATAGAGACACAATTTACTTTATTTTAGAATGAAAATATGTGCATTCTCACAGCCTTAATTTTTTTTAAAATGGGAAGTTGTGCATTCTCACAACCCTTATAGATAGAAAATATTACTAGTGAAAGAAGGTTTACAATGGAAAAAATCCCATTATCATACAAACATACAATTTTGTTTTCATAATTATTAATAATTATTTATACTAGCTGGACTATCCTCGGTAGAGCAAAGTGCTACACTACACACCCTCGAAAGGGATCAAGCCTTATGTAGTTCACATCATATTGAAGATGATGTTTATAAATGTAGTAATAGAATTGAAACATTTTGTTCTAACGATGAAGTGAAGCATCAAGGTAGTAATATAAGTGAATCATTTTGTCCTGAAGATATAATTCATGCACATAATGGTTTCTTGCATTACCAAACATCAACATGAATCACATATTTAGGATTAAATGATAAATTTTGTTGTGACTACTAGTTGAATAATTCCTTGTTGAAGAAATGATTCAAGAATCACATAGCTCAAGTTCTTGTTTATAATTATATCATTTTGGCAGAGTAATAGATTCAAGAATAATAGATGTTTAGAATGGGAATATTATGCTCTACATACCCTCGAGAGGGATCAAACTTATATAGTTTATAATATATATATATATATATATATATCATATATCATTTAAGAAAAATATAATAAGAATATATATTTTGAATGGGCATATGCCCATTCTCATATAAGAATTATAGAAGATAGAATTGGAAGATGTGCATTGTGACAGTTTCAACAAGATTTGAAGAAAATGTTTATGCTAATTTTACACTCTCCACTTTATTTGTTAATCCTTTCCACTTTAAAAGGGAAGATAAATCTTCTCATTCTCATGTATAACTAATAGAAATCTCATATATATCTAATAAAATAAGAATAGAGATAACTTTAAGTTCAACATATTATATTTACTTTCTTTTAACATGGGAAGGAATGGGAAGTTGTGCATTGTGACAACATTTATAGAAGTTTTGCATGTTTATAATGGGCACAAGCCCATTCTCATACAAACAAACATTGTTTGTTTTGAAGTAATTAATAATTGTATTATACTAGCTAGACTATCCCCGTAGAGCTAAATGTTACACTACATACCCACGAGAGGGATCAAGCCTTATGTAGTTCTCATCTCAACATACATACATATATACATATATACATATACATATATATATATATATATATATATATATATACATATATATATATATATATATATATATATACATACATATATATATATATATATATATATATATACATATATATATATATATATACATATATACATATATATATATATACATATATATATATATATACATATATATATATATTACATATATACATATATATATATATATATACATATATATATATACATATATACATATATATATATATATACATATACATATATATATACATATATACATATATATATATATATTATATGTAGTTTTTACATACATACTATTATATATATATATATATAAATTATAAGTTATATATATATCATTCTCATTATATACATTCTCATGTAGTTTTTTATATAACTATTAGAAGAAGAATAGAGATAAATTTAAGTTTAACATGGGAAGTTACTTTGTTTTAGAATGGGAATCTATGCATTGTGACAACCTTTAAAGAAGTTGGAAACATTGTTAATACCTCTCATAGAAGTCATAGAAATGTTTTAAAACAAAGTAAATTTTAATTATGTTATTCTTCTTTGATTCACAAATGAGAGTGGGCATCTTCCCATTCTATACGAGTAATAATGAGCTTAAATATTTTTAATACCTCTATAAAGGATGTGAGAATGGGAAGATTGTTTATAAAGGTTGTGAGAATTGGCATATACCTCCAATTCAATACAAGACCAAAATTTATTATTATTTTATTTTATTGCTAATCTTATTCTATTTCCTATATGCCCATTGTATATTCCCACTCTCACATAGGAATCATAGAATAATAATAGAGAAAAAATTTATTTATTTCACATTTTAGAATGTAGTAAATTCTATATCTATTCTTCTATGATCCCTATATGAGAATGGTCATATGCCCATTCTCACATAGGAATCATAGAAAATAATAGAAAATTAAATTTCATCTATATTGATTCTTGTGATTTATTCGAGATGAAGAATATCATCTGGTTATTTTCCCTTACATGGTAGTGAACTAGATGTTGTACAACAAAGTAAATTTTATCTCTATTCTTCTATGATTCATATATGAGAAAGGGAATATGCCCATTCTCATATAGGAAGAAATATTAAAGTAAATAATTTTGAGAGCTATATAAAGGCTATGATAATGGGGAATTTTCCATTCAAAACAAATTAAATTTTATCTCTATTAATTCCTGTGATGATGTATGACTTTTTTTATGTAAAATATTGAATGTGAAATGATCTTATTTAATGTTGACATTTGAATCATTATTAGATGCTACTATTACCTTGTTTTCTATATTGATTATTGTGATGATGAATGAATTTTGTTTCTTGCTTATCAGATTTGTAGTTTTCTATATGATTATAAAATTAGGTAGTAAAATTTGTTTTCCAACAGAGATTGTATTATTACCTTGTTTATTGATAATATGTACTATGTAGATAAAAAATAGTTAACCATTTTGTAATATTCATTTAATAATAATTCAACATGATTACAAGTTGAAAATAATAATTCAACATGATTACGAGTTGAAAATTCATGCCAGTTCATTGAACTGACATGCATAAAGTTTATTATTTTTGTATGGTATACATGAATAAGAGTAATCATTATGAAGTGATACGTTGGATTTGATACTCCTACAAAGGTGACGAGATTGGGTAAGTTCCCATGCTAAACAAAGTAAACGTTATATGTATTCTTTTTATTATACTTATAAACATATCTCCATGAACAATAATGGACTTTCTCTTATGATTCATATTAAAGAGAATAGTATATGCCCATTCTTCATATTCTAATGTTATCTCTATAATTATTTTTATGATATTTTCATTTATCTCCAGTATGAACAATAATTGACATTTTTTTAATGATTCCCTTATGAGAATAGGAAAATTCCCATTCTAAAATAAATATTAAAGAGAATATGCATATGCCCATTCTACATATGAGAATGTGTACTATAATATGGAAAATTCCCATTCTAAACAAAGTAAATGTTATCTCTATTATTTTTATTATACTTATTCACATATCTCTATGAAAAATAATGGACTTTATCTTATGATTCCTATTAAAGAGAATAGGCATATGCCCATTCTTCATATTCTAATGTTATCTCTATAATTATTTTTATGATATTTTCATTTATCTCTAGTATGAACAATAATTGACATTTTTTAATGATTCCCTTATGAGAATAGGAAAATTCCCATTCTAAAATAACTATTAAAGAGAATACACATATGCCCATTCTACATATTCTAATCTTAGTGATATTAAACTTAATCTTTGTGATACCTCTATAATGGTTGTGAGAATGGGAATATGACTATTCAATACAAGAAAAAAATCTCAACTCTCAATTTCTCACTCTTTAATACATATTTAATATGTATTTAATGAAGGGCCATCTTCCCATTTAATACAAGACAAAACATATTTTTTTGTTTTAAAATGTGCATATGCCCATTCGAAACAATGATTCCAAATACAAGACAAAACATATTTGTTTGTATTAGAATGGGCATATGCCCATTCAAAACAATGATACTAGTATTTGTATTCTACTTCTACTATTCCTATTTGCCTAAGAAATTCTTCTATGATTTCTAAATGAGAAGGGGCATCACCCAATGCTCAATCAATTTCATAACTCTATACAAGTTGTGAGAATGGGTGGCCATTCTAAAACAAAGTAAATTTAATTATTCATATAACATAGGGCATATGCTCATTCTAAACATTCTAATATAAGCAATATTAGTTTTTTAAGAATGTGAACTATAATAGGGCATATGCCCATTCTAAACATTCTATTACAAGTAATATTATTTTTTTAGAGAATGAGCATGTGCACATTGAATGTGAATTGAAACATTTATGTTTTATGAGAATGGGCATATGCCCATTCTAAACATTTTAATACAAGCAATATTGATTTTAATATTGATTTTATGAGAATGGTCATGTTCACATTCTTCAATACATAGTCATTTTAATTTTTATTTAAAATTTGTGAGCGATTTTAATGAATACTCTCCTTCTATGATTCATATCTGTCCAAACAAGTATTTTATGAATCCTATATGAGAATAGGTAGAATAAAAATGTGATTCTCATTCAATACAAGATGAAACAATTTTTTGTAGAGATGGGCATATGCCATTCTAAACATTGTAATACAAGAAATACTGATTTTATGAGATTGTTTCTTTTATTCCTATTTATACCTATTTAAAAATTGTGAGATTATTTAAACCATACTCTTCTTACTCTTCTTCTATTATTCCTATCTACCCAAGAATTATTCTATGATTCCTAAATGAGAAGGGGCATATTCCCATTCAATACTAGACAATGCAAAAAAAGCTCCATCAATTTCATAACTCTTTTAACAAGATGTGAGAATGGGTGCACATTCTAAAACAAAGTAAATTTGATTATTCCTATCATAAAGGGCATATGCCCATTCTAAACATTATAATACAAGTATAATTTATTTTTTGGAATAGGAATGTGCACAATTGTGATTTATTTTTTTATGAGAATGGGCATGTGCCCATTCTAAACATTCTCATACAAGAAATATTGATTTTATGAGAGTGGGCATGTGCATTTTCTAAACATTATCATACAAGAAATATTGTTTGTGATTCCTATCTACCCAAACAACTCTTTTAGGATTCCTATATGAGAATGGGCATCTGCCCATTCAATACAAGACAATGTAAAAATGGTCAATCAATTTCATACCTATTTAAAATCTATGAGCATGTATAATCCATACTCTTCTTTTATGATTCCTATCTTCCCAAGAAAGTATTTTATGATTCCTATATGAGAATGGGCATCTACCCATTCAATACAAGACAATGTAAAAATGCTCAATCAATTTCATAACTTTATACAAGCCATGAGAATGGGTGCCCATTCTAAAACACAGTAAATAGGAATGACAATAAATTCAACTATATATTTTCATTATTCAAATATCTTCAACATTTATGATAGAATTAGATTATTAAGATATTAAAGCATTTTAGCATTTTAGCATTAAAAGGTGGTGATTTATTATTGTAGGATAGATTCAAATTTTTATAACTTTACACAAGACGTGAGAGTGGGTGCCTATTCTAAAACACAGTAAATACGTAAATAATACAATGTATTTAAATTTCATTAATTATAAAAACATCTTTAAATTTTCATGATTTCATTATTAAAACATATTTTTTGTAAGTGTGGACATTTTAAATCATTACATGTGTCTAAATAGGTATGACGATAAATTCTACTATATATTTTTCATTATTCACATAATACTATTTAAAACATTTAAATGGGTCTAATAAATTCAAATATCTAAGCATATTACAACATCTTAAAGCATTAAAGGGTGGTGATTTGTTAATGTATTATATATTCAAATTTTGAATGTATGTACAAAAATAGTACTATGTATTTTTCATTATTCTAATACCTCTTTAAAACATTTAAATATTTCTAAACATTGGGATAATAGGACATTAAAACATTTAAATGTGTACCCTTTCGTGGTTAAGTATTTACGATAGACTTAGGATATTAAAGGAATTTAAGCATTACAGGGTGGTGATTTATTATGGTAGGATAGATTCAAATTTCAGACTTAGGATATTAGGATATTAAAGGAATTTAATCATTAAAGGGTGGTGATTTATCATGGTAGGATAAATTCAAGTTTCAAATTTTTGGCACTTTTTTAGAGGTGATTTTCCTTGGAAAATACTTTATAAAAATATTGAATTTGAATGGCTCGTGTTTTGATTTTTTCCTCTCTACAACCACGTTTTTTTCATTCAAAAATTTTGTAGGAGAAATACAAAGTTATACGAAAGGATTTGGGCTGATTGGATACAGACGGGTTTTTATTTTTTTCCCTCTCACATCCTAGGTATTTTCATTCAAATATTTTTAGGAGAAATATTATGCAAAAGGATTTGGGTTGATTGGACAAATATTATTGAAAAATAAACTTGTTGTAGAGGTAATATAAAAGATATAGAAAGAGAGAGACGGTACTAACTTTATCAAATTATTTTTTTCTTATGTGAAAGGTTTTGGCCTTATTAGATATAGATATTATTAAAAGAGAAACATGTTGCATATGTTATAAAAAAGACATAGAAAGAGACATGTGGTAATGAATATATCTAATCATTTATTTGTACCATAAATACGTATGCATTTAAGTCCTTAAGACAAAAAAAATGAAACAATTTTTATTTGTATATTTGGTAGTGATTACGTTTACGAATGTAAACAAATTGATTTATGTATTTGTTTGTTGTTACATTTATGCATGGAAACAAATCGATACATTTTTGACATAGAAATAAATTAGATATATGAAAAACATTACGATACTTTATTGTGAATTAAAAGATCTTTATTTATACATTTTTTAGGATTTAGAAGTAAACATGAAAAAATGATATATAAAAACCTTGAATAGAGCTTACTCCATTGTTGTATTCCATTTGAGAAATATTGAATAGTCTCCCTTGTAAAATCATTGTATCGATAGTTATTTCTTCTTATTTCTTCTACAAAATCTTTGTATCTTCGTATCCATTCTTTATCGGTAATATATCTTCTTCTTTCTTCTTCTAAATCTTTGTATCTTTGTATTTCTCCAGCTACATCTACATTCTTCATCTTTCCCTAGCTAAATTTCTAAATGAAAAAATATCAGTTGCAATAGAGTAAAAATTAAAACCCGATTAATTCAAAATCAATATTTTTATAATGTACTTGGCCAAAAAAGTGCCTCATAAAAAAGAGCACCAAAAATTCAAATTTTGAATCAAACCTGCCATGATAAATGACCATTATGAATTGCCTCCCAAAAATAAAAATAGAATTTTTTAATTTGAATCAATCTTGTGGAAAATCTTTAAAAAGAGCACCAAAAATTCAAAATTTTAATCAAACCTACCGTAATAAATGAACAAATCTAAAAAAGAGTCTTTGAACTTCAAAATTTGAATCAAATATACCATAATAAATGACAATTAAGAATTTCCTCCCAAAAAGAAAGTGCCAAAAATTTGAAATTTGAAACAATCGTGCTAGTATTATTTACAATTAATTAATCAATAAAAACAAGTAATAATAGAAATCAAAGTGTTTCTAATCAAGATATGATATTAGTAATTAATAGTTAATCAATAACATTGATTCATTGGTTAATAATAGAAATCATAGTGATTATATAATATTAGTATTAATTAGTAAATTAATAACATTAATTAATAATATTATAATTAATTACAAAAAAATTATCCTATCAAATAATATTAACTACAAGAATTATTATTACCAATAAACTTACATTACTATATTAACTAGAAACATATTAATAACATCTAATTAAATTATCAAACAAATAAAAAAAATTAAACAATTAAATAATATTATATAAATATAATTAAATTTTATAAAACTAATTAACAACTTAATCACCATTATTTATAATGCTTAATTAACTATAGTGCATTTTAAAAATAATTTTATAAAATTATAAAAATATAATAAAACTTTATAAAACTAATTAATGACATAAACTCCATTATTTCAAAAAATTAGAAATCAAAGAATATGATATTAAGACTAAATAAAATTAATCGATTAAAAATATTAATTAATAATACTAATAATTAAATACAAGAAATACCATTATATCATTTAATAATACCACTAAAGTTAAAATAATATTTTACATTATTAAATAATAAATAATTGTTGTGTGTGAATGGGTTGTTAGAATGTGTTATCACTATTCTTCGTCTATGATTCCTATATCAGAATAGGCATATGACAATTCTAAAAATATATCATTAGCACCTACCCTAAGGTTGTGAGAGTGAACAACATCCCTTATTCTATCATTATTATATGATGCTTGCTGTGAGAATGAAGTAAACTTTATTCTGAGTGAAAATAAATTATAGGGTATTAAAGAAAAAATGAATAAAACGTTTTTTTGTTTTTATGAGAGAATGGGCAACCACCCATTCTTAAACAAACAAAAAGAAAATTTTATCTCTCCACTAGCATCTTGCCCTAAGGCTGTGAGAGTGAACAACATCCCTTATTCTATCATTCTTATATGATGCTTGTTATGAGAATGAAGTAAACTTTATTTTTAGAGAAAAATTAAATTGTATTAAAGAAACATGAAAAAAATGTTTGTTTGTTTCTATGAGAGAATGGGAAACTACCCATTCTTAAACAAAGACAAAAAATTTTATCTCTCCACTAGCATCTTTCCCTAAGGCTGTGAGAGTGAACAACATCCCTTATTCTATCATTCTTATATAATGTTTACTTGTGAGAATCAAGTAAACTTTATTCTGAGAGAAAAAATTACATTGTATTAATAAAATGAAAAAATGTAAGTTTCTTTGTATGAGAGAATCGGATCCTACCCATTCTTAAACAAAGACAAAGTAAATTTTATCTCTCCACTAGCATCTTATATTGTGGAGTTAGATATGATTAATATAGATGCGCTAAAATGACGAGAATTTTCTTCTATTACTCATATTATAATTGAATGGGCATATGCCCATTCAATTGGTATAAATTTCTTTTATTAGACGTATTAGAAAAACTACATTGTATTCATGATAAGATGAAAAAAATTGTTCATATGAGAGAATGGGCAACCGCCCATTCTTTAATAAAGTTAGAGTAAGTAAATTTTGTCTCTCCACTAGTATCTTAAAGCGGTATGGACTAGCTATGAGTAATATAGAAGTACTAAACAGACTAAGTTCAATATTACATGTATTAGAATGTTTAGAATGAGTATATGACATTTTAGCTCAATATTGTTTGTATTAGAATGTTTAGAGCATGAGAATATGCCCATTGACAATGGGCATATGCCAATTCTAATATAGGAATCACAAAGAAAAATAGGCATAAGGAAAACTACACATGGGCATCTGTCTAATTGAATGGACTTGGTATGAAGATGAAGTGTATCGTGCCTAATTTTGCAATGGAAGGAAAAACAGATGTTATTCTTCACACTGAGAGAGTTAGAAATATCCATTTTTATTTTTCATGAAAGGAGAGAAACCAAAACTGAAAGAATAAATAAAAATTAGAGATAGAGGCTTCATCCCCCTTTAAGGGTATATGTAGTGCATTGTAGACACCTAAATTAGTATTTATGCCTTCATCAGCCTATATGTGTGCATATATTTAATAATTTATTCAATCATCCCCCTTTTTTAATTAAATGCCCTCCCAATCCCTATTAATTAATTAAGTAATATTAATTAATTAATCATTTAAATATTTCATATGCCCAACTATCCCATCCACATTGATCCTATTAATTAATTAATTCATATTAATTAATTAACTCATCATGCCCTAACTAACTACCCATTTTGGAATGCTTTCATTCCAAATCTACACTCCTACTTGTCCCTATGCTTATTTTAACCTATCTCTACTGTTGACTCACCTACATCTCATCCCCAAATAAACCCTTCCTACCTAGTGCTTTAAAGCATTCATTCAGCGATTCTGAAAAGACATGGAATCATGCCAAAAATAGGAAAATATTCTTATTAGGGAAAATTTCCTCGAAATCAATGGTGACCCAGCCTGATCGCCATTGACCCTAAAAATTGGTTTCTTCTTTTCAATTCATCATCGAAAATCAAGTGCAAGAATTTTTTTCTCACATCTTTCAAACAATCTTTCATGCTTGAACGCGTTGAATAAGCCATTACAAACCTCCTAAACCTTTTTGTAACATGCATGTGTAAATCATGATCATTTCTTTTGTGATATTGTCATAATTTTACAATGCTTTAATCATCTTTATCATATTATCTTGGTATTTCATACAATTAACCTTTTGTAGGTTTAGAATGTAAAACAACAAAGCTTGTAGCCTTGTCATTAACCTCTTTCTACAAATCTGCACTTGCAAATTGTCCACTTGGCTCACCTTTCCTTGGCCTTATCCATCTCTCGACGCAGCAGCTTGTCTTTGAACCTCACAAATCGTCATCGAATTAGCCTCAAGAGCTCATTATTTTCTACTCCAAAGCCATCCCCATCCCTTGCATGTACTTACCGTCTATTCCAAATTGCTAATGTCTCATCCCAGTCTCTCTATCATAGAAAAATCAACCTGTTTATACCTCGGTCATCGTCAAATAGAGTTCTCGGTTTCAATCTCCAACCTTAATCCTTGTTTATCATTGTCTCGTTGGATTATATTCCTTCAAATTTATTCTACGAAATTACTATAGCATTTCCGGACTTATGCAGCCTCTAGATTGCACTTTGATCTTGCACATTCTGCATGTTTATTTTATTTTCTGTTATAGACCCCCGTGTGTCGCCATCAATATATCTTTGCATGACTGGGTGGTCGTCGACCCGGACTCAAGTACATTTTCCTTTCGGTTGTTTTAATTAGATCTATATTTAAATCAATCAATAGTGATTTCAAATTTAATAATTTTTCAATCTCTCGCATATTATCGTATACATTTCTTTTACGTCACTTTTTGTCTAAAAATGGGGGCTAACATCCACCATGGAAGTTAACTACTTCTTGGAACCAAAATTGTTCGTAAAGCTCCCTCATCTATCTATCTAATAAAATATTAATTTAGTCTTACTTTCAGGTTTGGCCATAGTTAAAATCCATCATTCAGTGCCCATATCTATTATCATACATCCGAGATAACATAAACCCTCTATCTTTTTTTAGTTGTTAGTTTCTTTAGTAGCGAAATTGCATTCATTTACATTAACAACGAGAAACTTAGACAACATTCCTGGCATGCCCGGTGGGACCATCCTTTAGGTGATGCCTTTCTTTTTATACTTTTTTCCAGCTTCAAACTCACCCCACAATGTAAGGATTTTCTTTATTGCTTTCTCGGTTCTTGGCTTGAATTGATCATCACTCAAAAGTGCATACAAATAAAAAAGCATTATCCAGAATTCTCCTTTTCCTTATTTTCTCATTTTACATTGTACCTTCCCTTCTTGTCTATGTACTCATAGAACATCACACCTCATTTTGGGCTTAAAAATAACCTTTCCTTTTGCATCCTACTTGCTCATATAGTTTAAGTAGGGGTTTAATCTTTTGTATCACAAGTCCTATCACACCCAACCTAAAACTTCACAAACCAAATTAACACATCAAAACATCCCCCTACCTAGTTTTCTGATTGAGATTTCATCACCCAAAAATAGATCACCTTAAACATTCCCTATCCACAAAAATCCTGAAACCAAATATAGTTTTCCTTCTCCTAGGCACTTGATTAACCATCCCCTTTTCTTATCCACATGTTCCTAATAATCACACATAAAAGATTTTTTTTTCTTTGCTTGCTTGTGTAAAAACTATTTTCATTCCCATAGTCACTCATTTAGCAGCTAAAAGAATGAAACAAAATTTTCCTTCCAACAATCCCTTGTCTCGAAAAATGTTATCTATAACAGCCACCTCATTTGTACCCTTGGGCATAGAGGTTCTCTCAACAAGATAATTTTTTTGCACTATAACTTTAGGAGAGACCAATCCATTATTTTACTATCAATATACCCCATCTAGGCAAGTCATTCCTCCATCAATTCAATCATAACCCTTTGGACCACCCAAGGTCCCTCTCGGTGATACCATGTTTCAAGAAATTCTTGATGCAAATCCAGTTGCACTTCAATATTACCTCCTTATGAGATCAACCATAATTCCCCGGATGGACCACACTCGCTCCAACAAATCTATCCCTATCAAACCAATCCTCAAGCCACTTAGCCTTTGTAGATAATGATATTTCCATGGCCCATCTTGCTTCCTCCTCCACCAATCCTTTGACCCATCGGATTACCCATATAGTCACCTCGATCCCCACACATCTCTCACCGATCAACACTACTATTCCTCTCACTTCTTTGGTTATTATCCTCATTAGTGTTCCTACTCAATATGCCCAAACATCATATCCTTTATCTAGGCAAGTATGATCTTCTCACATCCAACATGTCGATCAATGCTTCCCATCGCCCTTTCATGGGTGCTTTACAATATGCAGTATCTAACCATTTTCAACAACAATATCAATATTTTCATACCCACATTCCTTCTCAAAGACCTGCCATAGTAACCTACCCAATCTCAGCAATTCTATCATCTTCCCATCAATGATCAATAGTTCTTTCAATAACCACCCTTTCAAGAATAGCCCATGGACTACGCCCAACAAATTACTTAGACACCAACACATCCGCAAGCTCATCAAACAATTTACTTAACCACCTCTTACACGCAGCCACTACCTCTTTCAAAAGATCCCATGCGTGCCCTAGTAAATAGGTTAGCCAACCTTGAAGCTAAAACTTTAGGGACCAAGGTCTCGTTATCATATGAAAAATATACAATTATCCCATTCACCCATCTATACCAATTAAACCATATCCTCTACACTGGGAATTGCCAAAATTCACTAAGTTTAATAGCAAAGAAGATCCACAACAACATATTCATGTATTTAAACATGCATGTTATCTTATTGTGCATGATCAGGACTTGATGCTTTACACTTTTCCCATGTCCTTGGTTAGTCCCGCCTTGGACCAGTACAATAACATCCCATAATATTCAATATTCTCTTTATCCTAATAATATTTTTTGATTAACATTGCATGAAAAGTAACCATCAATGATCTATACACCATCCGACAACTTGAAAATGAATCCATTACAAAAAATTTCACAAGATGACATCTCACTATAAGCCAATTATCCTTTCCTCTTCCACAAGATGACCTCATCGACCTCTTCTCACGTTCATGTGTGAAGCTTATATCTTTGACTTTACAAATCCAATCATTTTGAACCTTTGATGAGGCCTTCACCATGGCCCAAAAACTTAAAACATATGCCCTCAAATAAAGGAATTTAAAAATCAAATCAAATAAACCCAAACATGATTTTATTATGTCATCCATGCCAAATGATAAGTCAAAGGTGGCAGCTAATGCCATGGCTATTAAATCATCTCTTGCATCTACATCTTGCACATGGAATCAACAAAGAGTCACTCGATGAGCTCCCAACTACACCTCCCATGCGAGTCATATAATACAATATTTGACAAATTAATGATAGTGAACCTTATCACACTTCCTCTTATCCAACTAGTGGATGAATCAAGAACGAATCGTGCATGGTATCGTGAAGATAACTATTACAAGTATCACCAAGTCCAAGGCCATGACATAGAAATATGTCGTAATTTCAAGGATTTAGTCCAAAGACTCATTGATCAAGGTGATACTCAAGTTGACAATCCAAATACCTCACCTAATCAACACCTTGACATTTTTAAACAACATTTCCCAAATCATACATAAACTAACCAAGCTATAACTTTTGATACAACCTAGGCACCTAATGCTCATACTATAAACACCTAAACACTAATGATCAGGAGCTTGTTCCATCTACAACTTCATCATTGACCACCTCTATTACATTTGACATCCTCCCCGCATCTATCTGTTACATCTACAACTACCAGAGCCCCATTAGTAAACATATCATTTATTCCCTTACAAAAATTCATGAAACCACCATTTCAGCCTATTTCCACACCCGAGGTTGGACATTCATCAACTTCCTTATCCATATCATCACCCATCTCATCCACTCTAGTAGGCTTGACCACCTCACCTATATCTATTCCACCCTTTCTGTCATACCATCGGTGGAACCCATAACAGTCCCTCCTCCCACTCTCTTACATGTCCTAACTATTGTAGTTACATTGTGCTACCTAATCCTGTTATCCCAACTCCATCATTTGAGGAATGTTATAAAGCACTTTACCTTGCAATGACCTCAAATGTTTTTTCCATGTCATCAACACAATCCCCTCAATTCCCATCTTCCGTAGATCATCTTAGACAAAAATTTTTTTCCTATACCCGAACCAATCGTAGTGTTACCATAGGAATCTTCGATTAAGATTGTTGATGCTACCCCGATAGTGTGTCCCAAAATACAAAACATATGATCCCTCCTAGAGTTAAACCATCTAATCCAAAATAATTATCTCTAGAACCGTGAACATTTCAACTCGCCAATTCAAGATCATCCTACACTAAAACACCTATCAACAGTAAAACTAAATCCAAATCATCAAAGCATATATATGCATGGGTCTTGTATCAAAAATCCTAAGTATCACATAAGATTCCTTCTAGCACTCTAGTTAGATCATACATAGAGGTCTTCCAAAACTTACTGCAAACCTTTATAATTACACTTTTTCCTATCAAGGCCTTTGACCCAAAAGAAAAGAAGCCTTTATGGTTCACTCCTAACCATATGTTTTCCTCTCATCACACCAATGGACATGATACTCGAGCATTGTAGAGTGCTTCAAGACATTATTTGCAATCTCATTGAAGAGGGAATACTTACCCTTGGATTGAGTCAATCCCTTCCTTCCACATCTATTTTGTAATTGACCATTTCACCTTCGGAGATGACTCATCTAGTGATGACCCTCCTTTGTTCATCAATGCAGTTTGGGTGACCACTCGATCCGGCCCACTTGAGCCCAAATCATCCTCTGAACTAAAGGCCAAGACCTTCATCGCAATGCTTCCTCCTAAGGAGTTAGCTACATCATCAAAACAAAAGGTTTCTGTTTTAGAATCCCTTAAGCCTATCGAACAAACTATCATTAGAAAACTTCAACAATCCCTAATAAAAATGTCACTCTATGAGCTCATCCAAAGCTCTCTAGATCAAAGACATGATCTTATTGAATCCTTGAAACACATTCGACATCGATGATGAATCTCATCCCTTCCCTTCCTTCGTAGGATAAATTTCTGCTTCTACTGCTATATCATTTAATGAAACTAAAATTTTAGACATCTCATTGGAAGAACATGACCTTCACCTCTTCATTACGGTTAGGATCAATGATACATTCATTCAACAATCCATGATTGACAATGGGAAAAGAATTAACATCATCCCTTTGCATAATTTTGATCAATTTAAGATGCCAAAGGAATATTTCACTCAGAAAATGGAGGTACTTCATGCCTTTAATGATGCCATCATTCTCTCCTTGGGAATGATCATTCTTCCCATCTGTGTCGGTGAGAAGCTCATCCATCAGACCTTTTATATCATTGAAGGATAATTTCAATACAATGTTCTCGTTGGAAGAACATGGATCTGAGCCATGCATTGTGTCCCATCAATGCTTCATCACTCCCTTAAATATGAGCATGAGGGAAAAATATTGAAATTTCCAGGTGATGTTCCTCGTTTTCAAGGATGCAACAAGACTTATAGACCAAATGACGTGCTCATCCCTAAGGATGATTCATCTACACCATCCACTAGTTTATCCATTCCTTCATCCAATGTCCCTAACAAAGACTCCTTAGGTGATGTGGTGGACAAGCTTACAATGGGGGATTATCACCCTCTCATGCTTAATACCCTTCCCACTCTGAACCATATCGGTAGACCTAATAAGGCACCTATGTACCAACCGGACATTAGATAAATTGTTCCTTTTGGTCCCCACATCATTGTACAAATATTATTTATGGTGGTTTTTATAACCCCTTTTCCCATGTCAATAATATTACACATGCCAGGATTTACACTAGCATCTTTAGCTTTCTTGACAACCCATATTTTTCCTATAACTATTTCCATCATTGCGCATGGAATGGATTTGGCTTGGGCTGTTATGAACATGGCCCACATGGTCTTATTCCTAATTAATGTTGTAAACCTTACAAAAACTTAGGCTTAGGATATAAGGAGTGATCCTTTGATTCCATTCCACCATTTGAGATACTCATGGATATGCCTCCTCTACCTCATTTTTCTTTTCTGATTTTTGAAGATGAGGGCATATGTTCTCTACCTTCTCCATATTTTTAAACCCTCAAGGATCTTATCATGCTCAAAGATATGGACATACCTTATTTACTTTCTCTATCTCCCTTGACTCTCGAGGACATGAACATACCATACCCATATTTCTTGATTCTTAAGGACATGGAACTAGATGATACCATTTCCATTGCCTCTTAATTTTTTAAGACTCCACCAAAACTTTGGGAATGGTCACTTATCGGTGTGACAATCATACTAGGTCCCTTCTTTTCCATCCGAATATGATAGAAGAATATTTTTATGCCATTGATTCCCTTTAATACGTTAATGATGACATCATCCTTTCCCACATGGGGATAGAATATTATTATCTTCAAAATACATTTCCATCTTATTCATATACTCTTCTTAAAGAAGCCACCATTATTTTCAATATCGGAACTCCGTAGGAGCCTCGCATTCTCAAGGTTATCTAATCGCTTGATGCACATGAGATATAATATTCTACCTCATTCCTCTCGCATCATATCCAATAAATTTCATAGTCATATTCAGACATGTCACGTCTTGGCCCCTCTATCATCGTGTACAATATTTTCACTTATCTCAATGCTAAACCGGTAAAGCAGAATCTTTATCACATGCACCCTCGTGTTTCTCTCACTGTTAAGGAGAAGCTACAACGCCTTTTAGAAGAAAATTTCATCCTTCCCATTGAATATCCCCGGTGGGTTTCCAACATTTTCCCCATCGCTAAAGCATCAAGAAAACTATGCATATGCATGGAATTTTGGGATCTCAATCTCTCCTATCCTAAGGATGAATTCCCTCCTCTGAACATTGATTAGATTATGGATCTTACCGCAGGTCATGAGATGCTTTCTCTCATGGATGGTTTTTCTTGTTACAATCAAATCCTCATTTCATGAGAAAATCAACACAAAGCCTCTTTTATTACCCCTTGGGGTACCTTTTTGTTATCACATCATGCCCTTCGGTTTAAAGAATACCGGTGCTACTTATCGGTGGGCCACACACTTACATCTTTCATGATCTCATCCATAAAACCATTAAAGACTATGTCGATGATATTTTGGGAAAATCTAAGCATTGACGCGACAACCTTTCGGTTCTTGAAGTCCTTTTTGAGTGTCTCATTTGATTTTTCCTTCATCTTAATCCATCCAAGTGTGTATTTAGAGTCTTAACTGTAAGCTTTTAGATTTATCATTTCTATTAGGGGCATCGAAGTCGACCCCCAAAAATTAAGGCAATAGTCGAAATTTCTCTTCCTACCAATCTTAATCAACTTCGCAGAGTATTTAGGGGTGCCTTAAATCTATACGCCATTTCATCTCACAACTTTCGATCACCGTCAATGTTTTCATCACCTCTTTCGAGAGGAGATTGAATTCGATTGGTATTATTATTCTCAAAGATATTTTGATGACCTAAAATAGTATCTTCTATCTTCACAAGTACTCACACCTCCATGTGAGGGGGAGCCAGTTTATTTGTATATCTTTGCTACTAATCATGCTTTAGGATCCATGCTAGCTCATTTTGATGACCAAGGTCATGAGTAGGCCATGTATTATATAAGTTGCACTCTTCATGAATGTGAGACCCATTACACTTAAGGTAAAAGGTTATGTTGTACCCTATTCTTTTCCACATCTAAGCTTCAACATTATCTTCTAAACCATAAGACTTATGTCATTACTATCTTTCATCTTCTCAAGACATTGCATTCTAAACCTTATCACAGTGATCTCGTTACTTGATGGCTCATGCTCATGGAATATTTTTACATTGAGTTTATATATCAAAAATCCATTAAGGGGAAAGTTATTTCTGACTAATTGGAAAAATCCCCTCTTCCACGTATACATCTACCTCACGAGCAATTTCTGGATGAATCCATTAACCAGCTTTCATCATGAGTGTGACACTCTTAAATTCACTCTCTTCTTTAATGGATCAAATTGTCAACAAGTGGGAGGTGATGGAATATTTCTCATTCCTCCTTAGGAAAACCCTATTCCCCTCATGTATAAACTCAATTTTGAGTGTACAAACAACATGGCGAGAATCTGAGGCCCTTATCTTAGGCCTCAAACCACCATATTTTTAGATGTCTAAATTATTGACATATACAAAGACTATGAGCTCAGAATCAAACAAGTTATAGTTGATTATCAATGTAAAAATGATACTCTTCACAAATATCATGACATCTTTCACCTTCTCCTTAAATCTTTTACTCTTACACCATCCAAGTTGTTGCCTAGTCAACAAATTATTTCACTGATAGAATGGCATCCCTTACGGATCTCATCCCATGGACAACATAGGAGTTCAAGGTCCTTGTTGTCATTCATCGTCATGACCGGACTTTTCATGAGTTACCTCAGGTTAATCTTATTGAATCTAATTCACCAAACCTTTGGTACTCTCAAATATTTGATTATCTATCCAAATCCATCCTTCCTCCTGATCTCTCCAAAACTCGCTAACACATATTTTCTTGATTGCCCTCACCATTATATGATCCTTAGTGGCATTCTTTATAAACGTGTATTTAAAGATGTTCTTATCTAATGTCAAAAATACCATGAAGCCTCTTCAGCCATCTAGAAAGTCCATGATAGTATTTGTGGTGGAAACTTTAGTGGCTTAGCCATTGCTAAGTGCATTCTTCATCTTGGCTATTATTGGCCTTCCCTCAATCATGAGTGCTACAAATATGTTAATAAATGTGAAAAATGTCGTGAGAATTCCAATCTCATTCATATTCCTAGTCAAGATCTGTAGCCGACTCGGGACCTTAGGCATTTTTCATAAGGGAGCCTTCATCTTATTGGTCTTATTGATCCACGTTCTTCATAGCAACATAACTCAATCATCACTACCATTGAATTTTTCACTAAATGGGTGGAAGAAATCCCACTTGCCTTAATTAAATCTATCCTAATCATTAATTTTATCTATGAACACATCATCTACCACTTTGGCGTTCCCCACAAACTTGTTATGGACAATGGAAAGTCCTTTAAAAACAAATATCTCTAAAAAATATGTAACGCATTCAACATCCAACTAAATTTTTTTCTCCATATTATCATCAAGTTAATGGCCAATCTGAAGCAACTAACAAAACTCTTTGGAACATTCTTGCCAAAATAGTCGATCAGGAAGGTCATAATTGGCATCTCCAGACTTCATTTTGCCCTTTGGGCCTATTGTACTAGCATTCGTACCTTGACATGGGATACACATTTTTATCTTGTTTACGTCTCTGAATTTGTCCTTCTGTCGAATTCTAAATCCCATCTTTTTGCGTCTCCTTTCACAAATTATTCTCTAATTAAGATTATCACCAAGCTCATCTAGCACATCTCAAGACATTAGATGATGTTTCCTTTTAACTCTTGAACACCATCATGTTTATTAGGAGCACATCAAACATGCTTACAATAAGCACCTTAAGGAATGTGAATTTAATGTCAATGACCTTGTCCTCAAAGAAAATTAGAACATCACTACTCTAGAAAGGAGCCAACGTGGAAAGTTTTCCCCTAACTAGATTGGACCATACATTATCATGCATAAGTATGGGTCGGGAGCCTATCATCTAGCCTCCCTTGATGGTAAACCAAAAGTGGAACTACTTAATGCATTACACTTTTGACCATTCTATTGTTATCACATTTACCAATGTTCCCTTAGTCCCATTCTTGGATCATTCCTCCACCTAATCCATTTCCATTTCTCATCGCGATGATTTGGAATTATGTGGTATTCGGCACTTCATATATGTGACCTTGAATATGGGCACAATGGGTCTGCCCATAGAATTTTCCTCATTGATAGGTTCTCCCCATTGGTGAGAACTTTGTAGTCATCATGTCCATCTCCATCTCATTCACCTATTGGAGTCATGCAAAGGGTCCAGGGGTATCTATTGTACACCATATATCCCCTCGTAAGTGGTATCCTTAGCTAGTCTCAACTCTCCCCATTCACAATAAAAAATCATGGATGCTCAAATAAAAATAAAAATAATAAAAAACAGAATGATCCCTTAAAGGACAACTATTCATGCCAAAAAGGAAAAAAAAAAAAGAAATCAAAAGCATGAAATCAAAATCAAAAGAAAATACACTGATCCCCCAAAGGACAAAATACCATTTATTCTTGCCATCTATATATTGTAAAACATATACCATACCTTGAAGGATGGCTACTCCTTATGTAATTTGAAGCCTTCCCACATTGATCATCTTTCTCTTTCCACTTCCCAGATTTGGGGCATAGTTTGAGGAACACCACTTTTGGAGAACCCTCTTTCCTCTATATAAGTGTATCTCACACCCCTCTTATCATGTCAACAATTGGTTTATGAGATCATCTCATCCATTTCTTCCTTCGATCCTTGAAATGACTAACTATCGTTGGTTATTTGCTAGCATTTTCTTTGGACACATGTACCTTGAGTTACCCAGATCCCTTCTTATTTACCTTCAATGTAGTTTGGGGCATGTTTTCCCTCACATGATCCTTAACACAATGTAGTCTCGTTTGTACTTTTAGGTTTTTATGCTTAAATTTGTGCCTTATTTGGGGCATACTTATATCCCTTTCTCGGACATCTTTCCTTCAAATTCCACCTTTGTGGCAATTTTCACTTTTAAGGAATTATCTTTTCAATCTCAAACTCCACTTCAGTAGATATATTTACTCCTCCTTATATAATTTTACCTTAGACTATCCTAATCTAATTTGTGCATAGTATCTACTTGGTGTCTATACCCTTTTCCCATTTGGTACATATTTAACTTTTTCCTCTTTTCCTTCATGGCCATACTTTTTGCTCTTGGGCCATATTATCTCTTCATCCATCTTTTTCAGATTTTTTCCTCTTATCCTTTTTCGTGTCCCATTGGGAAATATACCATTTTATCCTTGTTTGTAGTGAAGGCGTAACCTATTTTCTTGATTCCTCATGTACGAAGCATTTCACATATAGTTGTGTATATTTTGATGACTTTCCCATGACCCATTGGTCATCCCTGTCCTACATCCATATTGTAATGGTCTTCACCCATTCACTTGTCCATAGAATGTTGTTGTATGTCTCTGTTGAGACCATAATTTTCCCCTACAAATGTGATATTTGAGTCACCACCATAGTTTTTCATAATTATTTCGATCCTTTTTTCTTAGGGCACCTTGCCTTGGTTGTCCATTTTACCCATCCTTTACACACCCACCCTTTTTTAACTATCTCTTTTCAAATGTGTCATCAGGTTCCTCATTGCATTTTTGATTCCCCATTTTAGAGGGAGCTTATCGCCAATCATTTATCCTCATCCAACCCTTTTTTGTCATGGCTTGCTAAGACAAACCACTCAACAAAAACGGGTAAAATGTAGACACCTAAATTGATATCTATGCCTTCATTCACCGCGTGCGCATATTTTAAGAACTTATTCAATCATCCCCTTGTTTAATTAAATTCCTCCCAATTTCTATTAACTAATTAAGTAATATTAATTAATTAATAATTTAAATATTCCATATGCCTAACTATCCCATCCACATTGCTTCTATTAATTAATTAATTCATATTAATTAATTAACTCACATGCCATAACTAACTACCCATTTTTTAAATGTTTTTATTCCAAATTTGTACTCCTACTTTTCCGTACACTTTATCTAACCCGTATCTAATAATGAATCACCTACATTTCATCCCCAAATAACCCCTTTCCACCTAGTGCTTTAAAGCATTTGGCCACTCAAAAATACATAGAATCATCCCAAAAAATAGGAAAATCATCCCATTAGGGAAACTTTCACTGGAATCAGCAGTGACCCATCCTAGTCGCCGCTAACCCTATAAAATTGGTTTCTTCTTTCCCATTCATCATCAAAAAAATTGAGTGCAAGAAATGTTAATTGTAGCCTACGAGATAATCATCCAATTGTGATCGATATTTTTGTGAGATTATCATCATTTTACAATGATTTAATCAACTTTATCATATTATCTTGGTATTTCTTGTGATTAACCTTTTGTATGTTTAGAACAGCAACAACAAATCTCACAACCTTGTCATCATCCTCTCTCTATAAATTTCCACTTATAGATTGTCCACTTGGCTCGTGTTTCCTTTCCCTCATCCATTTCTAATGAAGTCTCCTTCGACCCTGAAATATTGCTATCGACATAGCCTCAAGAGATTTTTTTATTCTCTAGATCCATCCTCAACCATTACATGTGTTTACCCTTCAATCTAGATTTCTAAGCTCTCATCCCAGTCTCTCTGTCATAGAAAAATCAACTTTGTTTATACCACTGGTTTCCATCGACTAGGGTCCTGGTTTCAATCTCCAACCTTAATCTTTGTTTCTCATTACCTCCTGGTTTCTATTCCTTAATATTTCCTCTGTAGATTGACTCCAACATTTCAAAATATTTATAGCCTCCAAATTGCATTCGATCATGCACAATTTGCATGTTTATTTTATTTTCCTTGTCCAATCCTCTAGGTTATCGTCAAACTATCTCTGCATAGTCCGGGTTGTAATCAACTAAGACCAATTACATTCACTTTTCATTTGTTTTAATCATATATATATCTAAATCAATCAATAGTTCTTTCAGATTACGTAATTTTTCGGTCTCTGCATATTGTCGATATATATTTCCTTTTAATTCAATTTTTGTCTAAAATTGTGGGCTAACGTCCTTGAGAAAGCTAACTAATTCTTGGAACTAACACTATTCGGTAGCCCCCACATCTATCTATCCAATCAAATCATGTTTAAGTCTTACTTTCAAGTTTAGCCGCAGCAACAATCCATCATTCGCCACCCGTATCTATTATCACACATCCAGGTAACATAAACCCTCTATCTTTTACGAGTTGTTATTTTATTTAGTAGTTAGTACATTCATTTACATTAAGAATGATAAAATTTGATAACATGCAATACTAGGAACCTCCAAGGATATTCCAACCACTATAATAGAATTATTATCTCTATAAAGGTTGTGAGAATGTTTTTACACTAAAATTCTTCTTCTAGTTTGGTCCTCCTTTTGATGTAATGGTAATCCTTCCATGTAAAATGGGAGTATCCCAACAAAATGTTTTTTTGTTTGAGGATGGAAAAATGCCAATATTTCTAAATAGTTCAATATAAATGATAAAAAATATGGCCAAACCAAAATGTTAGAATTTCTAGAGAATGGGTAATGTATATTCTCATTATTACGAGAATCCAAGTCTTGTTATAAAACAATTACCTTTAATTAATAAAAACATGGTGGTAAATAATATATTTATATGTTGTCTCAATATGTCATGGTCTTAAACAATGTATGTTAATTTCTCCTATCGTAAAATGGGCATCTGCCATTTCTAAATCAAATTAATAGAACAATGTATGTAGTGCAACACTTGGTGGAGCCAAGTTTCCCATTCCTAAAAACAATAATAGAAATACATAAGGCTTGATCCCCCTCGAGGGTATGTAGTTCAGCACTTGGTGGAGGAAGAACTTGGCTCAACTAGGGATAGTCGAGTTAAAACAATACATTTGTATTCAAGATAAAATGAAAAAATATTTGTTTGTTTATGATGAATGGGCACCTACCCATTCTTAAACAAAGGTAAAGTAAATTTCATCTATCCACTATCATTTTGCATTGTGGAGTTAGATATGATCAAGTCTACAAAAGTTATAAACTAAAAATATTTTCCTTCTATTACTCATATTATAATTGAATGGGCATATTCCCATTCAATTCGTATCAATTTCTTGTATTAGACATATTAAAAAAACTACATTGTATTCAAGATAGGTTGAAAAAATATTTGTTTGTTTGTATGAGAGAATGGGAAACTACCCATTCTTAAATATAGATAGAGTAAGTAAATTTTATCTCTCCACTAGCATCTTGCATTTTGGACTAGCTATGAGTAATATAGAAGTACTAAACAGACTAAGTTCAATATTACATGTATTAGAATGTTTAGAATGAGCATATGACATTTTAGATCAATATTGTGTGTATTAGAATGTTTAGAACATGAGCATATTCCCATTCTAATAATAGGAATCATAGATAAAAATATTAATACCACAAACTACATATGGGAAAATGTCTAGCTGAATGGGAATGACATGAAGATAAAGTAGGTTGTTCCAAATTTAGCGATGAAAGGAATTCCATATGTTATTCTTCATTGAGAAGAGTTAGAAATATTCATTGTTGTTTTACTTAAAAATAAAGAGACCAAAAGTGAAAGAATAAACAACAATTACGAGATAGAGGATTGATCTCGCTTAAAGGATATGTAGTGCATTACTAGGCTTCTCGAGGGATAGTTCATCCAATATGATACAATTATTAACTCTATAAAGGCTATCAAAATGCTTTTACACTATAATTCTTCTTCTAATATGGTCCTCCTTCCATTGCAATGGTCCTCCTTCCATGCAAAATGTGAAACAACCAACATTAAACATTTATCTTTTTGAGGATGGAAAAATGCCCATATTTTTAAATAGTCCAATACAACTGACAAAAAATATGGCCAAACTAAAATGTTAGAATGTCTAGAGAATGGGCTAATGTCTATTCTCATTATTACGAGCAGTCCAAGTCTTGTTTTAAAAAATTACCTTTAATTAATAAATACATGGTGGTAAACAATATATTTGCATGTTGGTCTCGATATGTCATGGTCTTAAACAATATATGTTAATTTCTCCTATATGAAAATGGGCATCTGCCATCTCTAAAAAATATCAATAGAACTATGAGAATGGGAATCTTCCCAAGGGTATGTAGTGCAATACTTGGTGGAGACAAGATGCCCATTCTTAAAATAAAATAGTAGAACTACATAAGGCTTGATCCCCTTGAGGGTATGTAGTGCAACACTTTGCGGAGGAAGATCTTTGCTCGAGACAGGGATAGTCCTGGAAAAATGATACAATTGTATTCAAAATAAAATGAACAAATGTTTGTTTGTTTGTATTACAAAATGGGTACCTGCCCATTCTTAAACAAAGGTAAATTTAATGGTATCTCTCCACTAGAATCTTGCATTGTGGAGTTAGATATGATCAAGTCTACATAAGTGCTAAAATGACAATAATTTTCTTCTATTACTCATATTATAATTTAATGGGCATATTCTCATTCCATTTGTATCGAGTTTCTTGTATTAGACATGTTATAAAAACTACATTATATTCAAGATAGGTTCAATTTTTATTGTTATTTTTGTATGAGAGAATGGGCAATCAACTCAATCTGAAATAAAGATAGAGTAAGTAACTTTTATCTCTCCACTATAATCTTGCATTTTGATTAGCTATGAGTAATATAGAAGTATTAAACATACTAAGTTCAATATTACATGTCTTAGAATTTTTAGAATGAGCATATGACATTTTAGATAAATATTGCATTAATTAGAACATTTAGAACATGAGCATGTATCCATTCTAATAATAGGAATCACAGAGAAGAATAGGCAAAAGGCAAACTCATATGGTAATTTTTCTACTCAAATGTGCATGGCATGAAGATGAAGTCGGTTGCTCCCCATTTTACAATGAAATGAAAACAAAATGTTATTTTTCACATTGAGAAGACTTAGAAATATTCATTGTTGTTTTTTATGAAAAGAGAGATACCAAAAGCAAAAGAATAAACAACAATTACAAATAGAGGCTTGATCTCCTTTTAAGGGTATGTAGTGCAGCACTAGGATCCTCTAGGGATAGTCCAACCAATATGATACAATTATTAACTCTATAAAGGTTGTTAGAATGTTTTTACACTATAATTATTCTTCTAATCTAGTCCTCCTTCCATTGCAATGGTCCTCCTTCCATGAAAAATGGGGAACAACCCAACAATAAATGTTTTTTTGTTCGAGGATGGACAAATGCCCATATTTCTAAATAGTCTAATACAATTGACCAAAAATATGGCCAAACCAAAATGTTAGAATGTCTAGAGAATGGGCTAATGCATATTCTCATTATTACGAGCAATCCAAGTCTTGTTTTAAAACAATTACCTTTAATTAATAAATACATAGTGGTAAACAATATATTTGCATGTTGGTCTCAATATGTCATGGTCTTAAACAATATATGTTAATTTCTCTTATACTAAAATGGGAATCTTCCATTTCTAAATAATATTAATAGAACTATGAGAGTTGGCATCTTCCAAAGGGTAAGTATTTCAACACTTGATAGAGCTAAGATTTCTATTCCTAAAATAAAATATTATAACTACATAACACTTGATATGCCATAAGGGTATGTAGTGAAGCACTTTGTGGAGGAAGAACTTGGCTCGGCCAAGGATAGTCCACCGAAAATGATACAATTGTATTCAAGATAAAATGAAAAAATGATTGTTTGTTTGTATGACAGAATGGGCACCTACCCATTCTTAAATAAAGGTAAAGTAAATTTTATCTATCTACTAGCCTTATTCACTTGTGGATTTAGATATGATCAAGTATACAGAAGTGCTAAAATGACAATAATTTTCTTCTATTACTCATATTATAATTGAATGGGCATATGCCCATTCAATTCGTATCAATTTCTTAAATTAGACATGTTATAAAAATTACTTTGTATTCAAGACAGGTTGACAAATTGTTTGTTTTTTTTTATGATAGAATGGGAAATTTCCCTCTCTTAAATATAGAAAGAGTAAGTAAATTTTATCTCTCCACTAAAATCTTGCATCGTGGATTAGCTATGACTAATATATAAGTACTAAATAGACTAAGTTCAATATTTCATGTACTAGAATGTTTATAACATGATCATATACCAATTCTAATAATAGGAATCGATAGAAAAATAGCCATAAGGAAAACTACATATGGGCATCTACTTACTTGAATGGGCATGACATGAAGATGAAGTGGGTAGTTCCCCATTTTGCAGTGAAATGAAAAGCATTTTTATTCTTTACATTAAGAAGAGTTAGAAATATTAATTGTTGTTTTTCATTAAAAAGAGAGAGATCAAAAGAAAAGAATAAACAACAATTAGAGATGTAGGCTTCATCTCCCTCTAAGGGTATGCAATGCATCACTAGGCTCCTCCAGGGACAATATATCTAATATGATACAATTATTAAATCTATAAAGATTGTCGAATGTTTTAACACTATAATTCTTATTTTAATTGGTTCATCCTTCCATTACAATGGTCCTTCTTCCATGCAAAATGAGTAAATACCCAACAAGAAAATTTGTATTTGTTCAAGGATGGACTAATTCCCATATTTCTAAATAGTCCAATACAACTAATAAAAAATATGGCCAAACCAAAATGTTATAATGTCTAGAGAATGGGCTAATGTCTATTCTCATTATTACAAGTGGTCCAAGTCTTGTTTTAAAACAATTATCTTTAATTAATAAATACATGGTGGTAAAAAATATATTTACATGTCGATTGATATGTCATGGTCTTAAAAAATATATGTTAATTTATCCTATATGAAAATGGGTATCTTCCATTCCTAAATCAAATTAAAAGATCTATGAGAATGGGAATGCCCAAAGGTATGTAGTGCAACACTTTTCCAAGAAAAGATGCCCATTACTAAAACAAAATAAGAGAACTACATAAGGCTTGATCCCCCTCAAGGGTATGTAGTGTAGCACTTGGTGGAGGCGGAGACATGGCTCATTTAGGGATAGTCCATCCAAAACAATACACTTGTTTTCAAGATAAAATGAAAAAAAAATGTTTGTTTGTTTGTATGATAGAATGGGCACCTGCCCATTCTTAAACAAAGTTAAACTAAATTTTATCTCTCGACAAGCATCTTGCATTGTGGAGTTAGATATGATAAAGTCTACAAAAGTGCTAAACTGATGATAATTTTCTTCTATTACTCATATTTCAATTAAATGGGCATCTACCTATTCAATTCATATCCAATTATTCTATTATAAATATTAGAAAAATTTCATTGTATGCAAGATCAAATTATTAAAATGTTTGCTTATTTGTATGAGCGAACCAACAACTACCCATTTTTAAATAAAGAGAGAGTGTACACACCCGAAATTGGGATGACAACCTACTTCCCATTTTATTACATACCCCTTTCATGACCCCTTTCACATGTTTTTATTAATCTAATTACCTATATTAGATTAATTATTACCTCGGCCCTCCACCTAACCTCTACACCTCACCTTAGACCCATTCCAAGCATGTTTAATAACTAAGACTAAGTCTTCACTCCCCCTAACAAACGGAGAATTTTTCTAAACCTAATATTAATTTCCAACTACCTCTCCCACCAATTTTCCATGTGATTTAATGAGAATCAAGACTCCTAACCCATAACCATTCTTGAATCATGCCAAAAAGGGAGAGAAAAGGTTATTTTTAGAAAATAAGACTATTTCTCCCTAATCGATCTTTGGTTATTCCTTGGTCGGCACTGGTCAAGGAATTTCCATCAGTTCCTTTAAATAAGCATTTTCAAATCTTTTCTCGGGTTCTTCTTTTGGTTGGCATTCTTGGATCTCGCATCTTTGGAATTCAATCGACACCTTGACAATCAACTGAGCACCAGAGCATCAAAATATCCACCAAAAACCAATCTACAACTTCATATGTTTGAACCATTCACATGGAGAAGCACTCAACCTTCACTTCCATGGCACCGATCTCATCTCATCTCTCCTACACACAACTACCAACCACCACCTTCTACCAATTTTCAGATCTCTCATAAGTATTCTTAGCCGGTTATTAATCTCATTAGATTTGGATTTAGATCCTTTATCTTTTCTAATTATCTTGTCCCTCTCCTAGATACCTTATGTAATCCATTCACTTAACTCCCTACCAACCAGAATCACTTTTCCATTTTAACCACCCCTTTTACCCCTAGAGTCTTCACCTAAATTCCTACACCCTACCTAAGACCTCCCAATAGTCTGTGTAATCACATAGAGCCCAAACCAATCTCCTTTCTACCTTTGAAACCCAATTTCCCCTACTCGTGATCAGCTACCCAACCAGTCCTAGCTATAAAAGTGACTGAATCGGTCTCTGTGTATGGTATTTTCCCCTCGGAGATCTCATTCCTCCAACCTAGAACTCTCAACCTCCAAATACTTCACTCATACCTTCTTTCTACCCTTTGTTGTACCTATAAACCTTAGCAACTAACTATTCTCCCACTTTAATCTTGTATTCATTATTTGGATTAGATTTTGAATATTGTGTTGTGTCGATACCCAAATCATATAACTACAGTAGGAATTTCTATTTCATGATATTTATCAACATTAATTTGTATTAAGACGTGGATTGAAAACCTTCGAGGAAGTACGCTGCTTCCCGAATCTAGCTTACGATAGTCAATCCACCGATCTATGTTATTAACTCTATTTTGTGATCTTTCTTATCTTCTCAAGTAGTCATCCAAGACAAAAAGAGTGCTCTACAATCATCTTGGTCTTCAACAACGGTGCACAACCTCTTCATGACCTCTAGGTATTCCTCACGTACCTTACCTTTACCTTTTAAATCATTTTTTCATATAGTAATCCTATGTGGTGAAAAATTTTGGCACACACGGTGGGACCCTCATCATTTGTCAAATTCTTATATTCATTTAAGATTGCATTTATGATTGTTTCCTTTCTAAAATCTTCATTAAATCTCTCCTTGGTAACATTCTTTCTTCTATTTGCTCTAAAAGTCACATTTCATTTGGTGCAAATTAAAATGAATCATTCTTTCTTCTTTCTTGCTTGCATTAGTGAAAGTCATACTCTATTCCTATTCACTATTGCTTTCATCCAATCTCAATCTTTCAATTTGGGTTTAAAATTATTGCATTACATCCTGTGTATTCTTGCATTTAGCTCACATAGTCTAATTAGCAATCAAATATAATGAAGGTCATGACCGATTAATGATTGGGTAATTAAGTATAGTCCAATTTTGCACACACTTTTCCAAATCACTCAAAAAAAAACACATTTCTTAAACATTCCCCAAATCGAGGAAGAAGCTATCAAGGATTTAAACACCCATTGATAGTGGGCCTCGACTAGTGTTTTGGACGGATTGTCATATCAAAGCTTAGATCTCGCGTATCGAAAGGTATATCGAGGACACCCAATACCAAAACATTCCTAAAACCATCCATAGTTGGCTTCTAGGTACCTTATATCCACTCCTTTCTATATATTCATAGTCAGTCCTAAGGCTTAAGCCATCAAAACACTAAAATATTATTCCTAGGATAACGTGTTTGTTAGATTTTTCTTGTTGGATTTATGACTTTATTTCTTATCTTCATTATTTGAGGTGTCATATTATCTTTCACAACTTTTCTTCCTTTTTTTCACACTCGTCCATCACAATCAGTTAATTCTGGTTCTCTGAGTGTGTTAGATTAGAATTGATATACATAACCCAGTTCTCAGCTTCTTTTGACCAAAATCTTGCTTAGAAATTTCAAATTTCTTAAGTTTAGATCTAATTTACCTTCTTGACATCATTTCAACAATGACATCGCTTATTCTACTGTCAATATCGGTTCAACAATTGGTATCGAGTCTCTTTGTTTATGATGTTTTGTCAAAAACAATGAGCTAATTTCACTTTCCATATATATTTTCCAAAAGTATGTTTATGAGTTTCTATCATTTTTACATAGCCAGTACCTATTTTCCATCCTTCCGTATGGTTTAGACTCATCAATAGGCGTAATCTCTTTCTTTCCATGTAATTTGTATACATTTTTCTCCTATCCCTCTATCACCTAATTAGGCTCTTTATACCTCAAGGGAATCATTCAATAAAACCCCATAGCAAATCTCATTAAAATGATGATGGATAAAATGCATATGCTTGAGGCCTCAGTTTCAGGTCCCGTAACATCTTAACATATGATGAGATTTGTAACAAACCCATCCATCCCTCTATACCTATTCATCCATATCTCATGCAATGGGATATACCTAAATTCAACCACTTCAACAGTAAGGAGGACCCATAACAACACTTGTGCTCATGCAGACACATTTTTACCTAATATGCCATGATGATGCCTTGCTCCTTCGTACCTTTCCCATGTCCCTGTCAGTCCTACCTTAGATAGGTACAGTTCTTTGTCAAAGCACTCAATCTTTTCCTTTAATCAATGGTGCATACCTTTCTCGATCAATTTTTGATAAACATTTCTAAAAAGGTATCTATCAAATATTTATATTCTATTTGTCAATATGATAATGAGTTTATCATTGATTTCTTCACATTGTGGTGAAGCCTAATCAATCGATTTCATTCTCTATCCCGTAGTATGATCTCATATATTTATTTACGAGGGAATGTGCTAGACACATTTCCTCAACACTTCAGTTCAAATGTTTCATATGTTTGACAAGGATTTTACCATGGCTAGGAAGCTTGAGATCTGTTCCCTCAAAGAAGATAAACTAAAACTGCATAACAAAAACGCCGCCTTTAAATCAAATGAGTCTTCTTCCAAACCACCCAAAAACCATCCCAAGCCAAAAGGATCTACTAATGTGGTAGTTCTAAAATCCATCCCTTCTCATCCATCCAATCAACCTAAACCTCCTTCCAATATCTCATAGGTGAAAATTTTTCAATATCGGTATGAAAAAAGAGTTATACTCCCATTAGGGAGCCTTATTCTTCTATATTGGAAACGTTTTTAAAGGCTAGATCCATCAATATTCCTCCCATCAAACCACATACTAGTTTTGATCCTTCTTGCCCCACACCGGCTTGGTATAAAGAAAATGAATTCTATAATTACCACCACATAAAAGGACATAGTGGCACGAATTGCAAAACCTTTAAAAATATTATGTAAGGAATTTTAGACAATGGTGATCTTGTCCTTGAGAACCCTAACGTGGATGTTAATGCAAACTTAGAATTTTTCATAAAACCTTTTCATAACCATGCTCCTTCATCAACTCACCTGGTTAGATGTATAAAGAAGAAACTAATGTACATGTGGTTCAGGTAGTCTTCAATACAATGTTTGATCCCTCTATCGGTATCCTCCTATAACATCTATTGAGGAAATATTCTCACGAACTCCTCTACCCATAGAGAAACCCACCTTACCTTTTCCTTTACCCATAGAGGAACCCACCTTACTTGCTCCTTTACCCACAAAGGAACCCACCTTCTTGGTTCCTTCATGTCTCTGAGAATCCCGCCTCATATGTTCCTTTACCCATAGTGGAACCCACCATACTTGTTCCTTTTCCCACGAAGGAACCCACTGTACATGTTTGTTTACCCATAAAGGAACCCACCTTACCTGTTCTTCTACCCATATAGTTACACACCTTATCATCCTCTCTACCTGTAGAGGAGTAAACATTACCAAATTTTCCTTCTCATCAACTCATAAAGGAGCCAATTTTATCTTCTCTTCCTATTCGTGATATCTCTTCAAGGCCTTCAAATATCACATTGATCTTCTTACCTCACTCTTACCCATAGATTCAGAGGCTAAGACCTTCCATGTCTCACGGGAGTTAGAGATCTTAATGGGATTTAACACCAAGTTATCATCCTTTATATCTACTCCAAAACCATTCTCTAATTTGGTTGACCACTTGGAGTACGTCAATTACATGGCCCTCTGGGGATGCCTTAGAATCCCTGTTTCCACACAACTATATATTTCCCCACGATACCTCGACCATATATCCAAAGATCTTCAAAGTGAATAAGGATATTACACCTGAACCGGTGGTATTAGCCCCTTCTTCATCAACAACCCCTCCACTCAGGCCTCCATCTACTCAAAAACATACTACCATACTAGGGTTTTTACCGATACTAAGTTTGTTACACCCCCTTGTGAAGCTAGACTTGTCAACTTCTTCACCACCAATCAAAAAATCTACTCTGGCACCTAAAAGGAAGACCCAACCTCTTAGGGCTCACACCTAGTATCCCCCACACCTTCTCACTCACCTTCACCTCTGTCATTGATATTGGGCCCACATCCTTCAACCTTGGTTAACCTACCCCTTTACCAAGGCAAACCCAAAGTGTGACAACCTATACCCTTGCCTTCACCTCCCGTTCTACCCACACTTTCTTCACTACCTTTACCCTCACTCTTTCCAACACCCACACTTTCACCTTGGCTTACTCAAATACCTACACCTTCTGAGTCTCCTTCACCCTCACACATTATTCCTCCACCTTTACCCAAGAAGGCACAGCCTAAACCCAAACCTTCACTACCTACAAAAAAATTAGTTACACCAACACAATATCTCACCTCACCTCCCTCACAAAGGTCACCTACCCCTTTGCCCAAGACAACCTTGACCTCTCATTGTGATCCTTTGGCAGGATCCTACTCTAACATCCTTTCTCGGTTGTTAGAGACATCTGCTATATCACTTCCACCTATCAAGCCTTACAATCCTCTCAAACCTAAACCAGTAGGGTTTGATGACACAAACAGATTACACTTATCATCACTCACCAGGGCATGATGTCAAGATTTGTAAGGCTCTTAAAACCATTCTCCTTCATCTTTGTGATTTTGATGGTCTCTTCGAAGAAGATGATATGTTAGAGGAGGATTCCATTCTTTCTTTTCCCATCACCACACAACCTAGCCCCAAACCTATTCTACAACATTTACCTTCACATCCACCTAGGGATAAAGGTAATCCTAAACAACCCTCTTTTCCTCCTCCTATCTTTGAAATTAACATGGTGTATGTAGCCACTCGGTCACAACATGTGAAAGACAAAGGAAAGGAAAAATTTGGTAACCCTTATAGTTTTCCTTCACCTACCATTACACTTGCACCTCCCCCCAAGATAACCATCCTTGGGTCGGCATCACCTACTTCTTCTAGGGTTACACATCATTCAATGATCAAACAACTTCACCAATCCCTATTGAATATGTCTTTATATGACTTGATTCAAAACTATTACTCTTATCGCCGAGGCCCTCATTGAGGTCCCTGTAATTCACCGAGGTTCTACCCAACAAAATTTCACCTATTTCTGCTATCATAACCCCTCATCAGATTACTTCCATTAATTTCTCCAAATCATATATTTCCCCTTCACAACCTAATGATCTTGATCCCACTCTTTTCATCTCCACTTACATTAATGATATTCATTTTATACATGTTTATAGTGATGGGGGTGCCAAAGATCAACATCATCTCTTTTCATGCCTATGAACAAAGAGGCAAACCAATTAATTGTAAGTCTATAAACCTCATCGTGCTTTGATATTTTAATGATTCCATGACTACTAGCCTTGGAAACATTGTCCTCCACATCCATTTGGGTCCTTGAACTATTCCCAAACTCTTCTACATTATTGAAGGAGAGTTATGGTATAATATGTTGTTAGGTCGTCCTGGGATTTGTGCCATGGCTTATGTACCTTCCACCCTTCACCATTGCCTCAAATTTGAATATGAAGGGGAATCTTACACCATTTGGGAATATCCCTCCCCCTTCAAAACCTATAACAAGAATTACCATCCAAATGATGTCCTGATTCCAATTAAGTCATATACCACATCTACCACTTGTGTCGATTCATCTTCCTTATCTAGCCCACCTATCGACTATGCTATTTGGCCCTCTAATAATGACCCATATTTTCAGGCTTCGATAGCTCATCTATACATTCTACCCAAGTACTAACCACAAACCCCTTGGTAGGCATTTTTCACCCCTTTCACTCAAAGAATACCGCCTCCTCAGTATTGACACATTCCTTACTCCTCACGAGTATGGAAAGCTACACAAACACCCACGTTACGATCATCGTATAGAGAATTCATACCATAGGACCCTCCCACCTTCACACCAACCTAACTTATGGGGGATCGACACTTCCCATTATTCTATTGAACCTCCCTTCCGTAACATAAATATTTCATCCAACTTCTCCTACCTCACCAAACACAACTTTGCACTTACTTTTCTTCAACGTTGCACCTGGAAAGGCTTCGGATTTGGTCATTACGAACAAGGACATAACATCTTTATACCATACACCACTAGGAAACACAAATAATGTTGTGCTCTTGGATTTTCTAAGCATCCTCCTCCTAAGAAGGATCGAATCACCCTCATGTAAGACAAAAATCCTTCCCCTCCTTCTTCACCTATCACTCCACCTTCTCCCACTTGGAGTCTATGGATCCCGAATCCATTTTGCCTAACTTTTTGTTAATGTGAACACCATCTCTTTAGGACCTCTAACCTATCAACATGATGGTGAGGTTCGCTCTTCCCTTTGTCTTTTTATTCGACATGTTGGATTATGATATGCCTTATATAAACATCGTTCATGTGAGGATGATGATTTTATTCTGTCCTATTTCGGTGTGGAGGATTCTTATAATCAAAGGTCATTACCCTTTGACATGTAAAACATGTTGAATGCATCTACTATAGAAATCAACATTCACACTCAGGATGATCCACAAATTCGAAAGATAGGCTAATCTTTAGACTCTATAGAACAATAATCATTCACCTCTTTTCTTTGCTATCATAGTTACACATTTTTGTGGTCTTATAGCAATATTATAGTTATTGACCATAATAATATGCTTCACAATATTGTAACTAACCTTGATACCAAACCCATGAAACAAAAGTTGTGTAAAATGCATCCTCGCATTCCTCTTCTTGTTCAAGAAGAACTTCAGCACCTTCACTATATTTACTTGATCCTACCTATTGATTATCCACAATGGTTATCAAATATTGTTCCTATCATGAAATAGATTGGGGGAATTTGTAGCTGCACTGAATTTCATGACCTTAACTTTGCATATCCAAAATATGACTTTCCTCTACCATGAATTTACCAACTAGTTGATCTTATAGCCTACCATGAGATGTTATCTGTTATGGATGGGTTTTTGGGTTATAATCATATATTACTCGCTTTGTAATATCAACACAAAAATAGCTTCATCACCCCTTTTTGGGACTGTCTACTATCACATCATTCCCTTCGTTTTGAAAAATTTTGGTGCTACTTCTCAGCGTACTATGACTTACATCTTTCATGAAATCATGCACGACATATTAGAAGACTATGTCGATGACCTTCCATGTAAGTCCAAGGGTCACGCCGAACACACTGCCATTCTTAAAGTTATCTTTGACTTGCATTATTCAATATTTTTTCACCTTCAACTAAAGAATTTTTTTCGTAATTCTCTTGGGTAAGATCCTTGGTTTCATCATCTCTTTGCGGGGTATCGAAGTTGATCCCACTAAGATCAAGGTAATTCTATCCATGCCTCCACCTACTAACCTTCGCTAACTTCTTAGCTTGCAAGGAAATTTCAATCCATCTGATGCTTCATCTCTCAAATTTTAGATCGATGCCAACAATTTCACCACCTCCTTAAAAAGGATGTTTCTTTCCATTAGAATGATGAGTGTCAAAAATCCTTCAAAGCATTAAAGAAATACCTTCTTCATCCTCCTATGCTCATTCTACTTAAATACAATCAACCTTTTTACCTTTACATTTTTGCTACTGACTATTCATTGGGTGTCATGCTCACTCAACATGATGAGCAACACAAGGAACAAGCGAGTTTATTACATAATTCATACTCTTCTAGACTACGAAACTCGATACACTCACGTTGAAAATATTTTCTTATCCCTAGTCTTTGTGGCCACCAAACTTTGCCACTACCTTCTTAATCACAAAATGTTTGTTATTACCAACACCGACCCTCTTCATTACATGTACGCCAAACCTTACCAACACCAATGCACCACTCATTGGCTCATGCTTCTTACAGACTAGGAGTTAGAGTTCATTCATTAAAAGTATGTCAAAGGACATACAATCATGGATCAACTTGCACACGTTTATCTCCTTAGGAATTAATTATCAAATTTCAATTTCCTTGACAAATCTATTGCCACCCTCTCCACTGATGATATTGTTTATCAAATGAAATTATTCTTTGATGGATCCAAATGTCACCACAAGGGAGGTGTGGGGGTCATCCTCATTCCTCTTAATGGTGATTCTATGCCACTATCCTTTAAAATATATTTCTCCTACACAAATAACATAGCCAAGTATGAAGCTCTTGTGATAGGTCTTCAAACTACCACTACCTAAATGATAAATCCATTAACATATTTGGTGACTCTCAACTTGTTGTGAACCAAATAAATGGTTCATACCAGTTTCATAACGATGATCTTAAAAATTAGAAACAACATATTGACTTACTTTTGACCAAGTTGGATCACTACCTCAATTAAGCCACTCCACGATCCATTAATAAATTTAGAGATACCATGACTTGTCTTGATTCTCAAATACCTACCTCACCTTCGAACTCAAAAATATTTTTCACAATACAATAGTTGCATTCACCTTCTTATATTATCCCCGACCTTAATTTTGTGGGTAGCATCGATATTGACCCACGTGACATTTGGTATAAGTAGTTCGCTAACTACCTCTCGCTTTCAATCCTACCTCTAGATCTCACTCACAATGGATGACAAGCCTTCCTAAAAAGTGTCTCTTGTTATGTCATCATGGGAGGTATTCTCTATAAACACGAATTTGATGGTATCCTCCTGCATGCCTCACCAATTCTGAAATCCCATACACCATCAAAGAAATTCATGATGGGATTTGTGGGGACATTTTAGTGGCCTCGTTGTTGCAAAGCATATCCTTCGACTCAACTACTATTGGCCAACCCTTAACCAAGATTGTTGTGACTATGTTAAATGTTGTGTGAAGTGTCAGCAACATGCTAACCTTCATCATACTCCTAGTCACACCTTACAAGTCGCTAGATACTTTTGGCCCTTTTCTTAGTGGGGTTTGGATCTCATTGGGGATCTTAACCCTAATTCCTCACAATGTCATCACTAGATCATCACAATAACTGAATATTACACTAAATAGGTGGAGGCCATCCCTCTCATTTCTACCAAAGCCAAGAAAATAGTCAAATTTATCAACCACCATATCATTTGTCTCTTTGGTGTTCCTCATCGCCTCATCACTAATAATGGAAAACAATTCAAAAACAAAACCCTATGTAAAATATGTAAAAACTTTGGTATTGAACTTAGTTTCTCTTCACCGTATTACCCACAATCAAATGGTCAATCTAAATCTTCTAACATAACTCTCACCAAAACTATTATGAAATTGGTTGAAGACTGTGGTAAGGATTGGCACACACACATTCCTTTCACCTTATGGGCTTATCGTACCAGCATTTGCACCTCTACCACTACCACACCTTTCTCTTTGTTCTATGGTATAGAGTTTGTCCTACCTCTCGAAGTCCAAATTCCATCTCTCTATATATCTATTAAATATATTGTATCTCGATTATTATTTTCACCAAGAATGTTTAACACAACTTGAGCTATTGGATGAACTTCATTTAAATTCTCTAAACTACCTCTAAATCTACCAAAAGTGCATTAAGCATGCCAATAAAAACACTTTTGAGATCAAACATTGAAGATTGGTGATCATGTCCTAAAAGAAAATCAACATGTAACCAAAATGGAGAAAAGTAAATGAGGCAAGTTTGCTCCTAATTAGCTTGGACCTTATATTGTCACCCATACCTATGGATTAGGAACTTATCATTTATCTTCTCTTGAGGGTAAACCCGAACCTAAGCCCCTTAATTCCTTGCATCTTCGATTGTTATATTGTTGAATAAAGTACTACATCACTTTATGTCTCATATATGCTTGTCCCTTGAGTGAATCTCTCCTTCCACCTACTTCTTTTAAGGACAAATGACTCAAACAAAATTGTATAATTATCTATCACCATTCAAACTTATCTTGAATATGAGTACCACGTCTCTACTCATGGCATGATTCTCATGGATATTTTTCATCCTTTCCAGGATGGAATCCCATGGTCGTTCATCACTTGAAACTCTTCTTCCATAGCTAACATTTTTTGTGATATGGTTTTTCCTTCATAAAAGAGGCCCATACTCCATTATAGTATTGTCCATGACTACAAGTCCAAAAAATGCAAAAAAATTGGGTTAAAAAAATTATACTCCTTGATTCAAACTTCTCGAAATAGATTATTCCCTCAAATGAACATCTATGTCTCTCTATTATTGCTATATAGTAGTAAGCTGCTCCTTGAAGGATGGCTATAAAAATATAGCCGAGATCTTTATACTAATTTGCATTTTTTAAACAAAATTATCTTGGAGCTTCCCGCATCGATCAACTTCACGAATACCTCAAGGAGACACTACTATTCATCCCAATATAGACTTCCCGCATCAATTAGTCCATGAATGCCAAAAATTAAAACACAAGAAAAAATCAAGAAAAATTCAAACTTTTAGTCATGGACTTGACTACGTTGCTTCTGGGTATCTTATATAGAGGGCATGTTGTCTCACAACAAGGTTACACTAAAAAAACCACTCCACCCCAACCTATTTTATTTTCTCCTATCTACTCAAGTGACGTGGTGCTCATGCGATGATTTTTAATCATTCAACTTCTTGTAACCATCGAACTATCAATCATGCAACATTTAACGGGGTTTATTTTCATAATAATATTTGGTATGGTCATTACAGTCCTTACCAACTATGGATCATTTATCTTCTTTTCGGTTCCCCTCTATCTACTTATTGTTTCTTCGACATGATGAGACCATTGACATCGGATATCTTTCTTCTACTTTTGTCTCACCCACACCTATACCCATCATTTAGTTCATATAATACCATCATACATTGAAAATTAAATCAAACAACATCTATATTACCAAATCTTACCCAACATACCTTCCGACAATCTACCTTACCCAATATTACCTAGCTTACCTTCCCATAACCACACTTACCCAATCTACCTTACCCAATCTTACCCAACTTACCTACCACCATACTATTCTTCCCTATATTATGGGAGAACTACATCGGCTTAAGGCCCCTTTTACAAGGGCTATATAGGCAGTACTCCAAAGGCATGAGGTCTTCAGAGGTTAGATCAGCCATTATTTTCTCCTCCTACGTGATCTTTCGACTTTTATGATCTTACCTATTTGTTCTCCCACTTTGTATAAATAGTGGTGACACTCAGTTTCACCACTGAAATCTGCGACTACCCTATCCGAAATTTTTTCAAACTTTTAAAATAATGGGTCATTTTGTGTTTTTATTGCCTGAAAGTTCTTGTATTGCATCAAGATAATCCCAAAGAGCCATATCAGCCTTTTTGCCAAATACCCGGATGCCCAAAATTGTTTTAATCTGTAGTAAGGTTATCCGCGGGAAATTTGTATTTAATTATTTTGAGCCCCGTATAAGGTTATTTGCGCTCCGTTTTAACTCTATTATAAGTGAATATGATTTTATTCCTATGTTTCAGAAGGGTTTTAACTTGTAATAAATTTTGGGCTTTATTTGTAACTTTTGGCAATTTTTCGTGTTTTTTGTGGTGTCCCGTTTCGTTTTCTGTGAAATTTCTCTGGAACAATTCCTTTGCCAGGTAAGCCCAATTTTTGGCCTAGAGCAGTTGGAAAACATATATGCACATTATGCCCAAAGGAAGTTGCCATCGGAGGTCTCGATCAGGGGAAAAATTGAAAGTCATGCACGAAAAAAGCCTCTGCGAGGATGGGCACATTTTTGGAAAACAAAGGGTTTATCTTTGCTGATGGGAAAAATAGAAGCCGCAGGCAGGGTGGGAATTTTATACCTGCCTAGCAGGGTACTTTTTCCCGTGTTATAAAAATCACTTAAGCTGCAGTGGGAAAAATAGAGGCTGCAGGCAGGTGGGAATTTATTACCTGCCTTGCAGGGTAAGAATTCCCATGATAAAATAAAAGGAAAGTGACTTAAGTGAAATCATGGGATTTTAGTGCTGCCTTGCAGGGTAAATAATCCCATTGTCAAAGTCAAATCACTTAAGTGGATCATGGGATTTTGGTGCCTGCCTTGCAGGGTAAAGAATCCCATTGTGAAAAATTCTTAAAAATAGAATTACATGTGCAAAAAAGTGCGCCCCCTTTGGTGAGAGAATGGCAGCCTTGAAATGATTATTTTAATTAATCTATTCTCTCAAAAAGTGCGCCCAAGCTTGGAGGAAGTCAACAAGTCAAAGTTGAAATAAAAGAAAGGATTTAAAAGCATTAAATTTAATTTATTTAATGGCTGCCCTCTTCCTCTCAAAAAGTGTGCCCCATTTGGGAATTATTTAATGTTTTTTAAGGCATTAAAACATTAAATTAATTTCTATTTTCAGTGGCTATGGTCAAAGCACACTGTGAAGCTTAAGTGAAGTGATGTGTGAGGGATTAAATTGGATTAATTTAATTTATTGGATGGTTATCCTTAAACATGCTATTTTAAAAGAGAAAAAGCGATTTTTAATTAATTAATTGCCTTTAATTGTTAGGGCAATTATTAATTATAGAATTGTGAAGGTTATATAAGCATGGGCAGCCATATGGGTGAATTATTTGATTCACAGGTAAAGAATTGCAGCCAAGGGGAAAAGTGTGCCCCCATTAGAGGAAGGATTTTGCTCAGACAAGGTGACAACAAGGCTAAAAGCTTCCAGATTTGGCGCATGCTTTGGAGGAGGTTGATCTTTTTGCATAATTGTTTCCATAGGTGTTACAAGAGCTCAGGTGTTGATTGAAAGGATTCATGTTCTCTTTATGTGCAAATTAAACACCAATTTTTGGGGCAGCAGGCTTGAAAAGTGTAGATTTTTACAATTTAAATTTATTATTCATGCTCCAAAGGCCATTTTTGTCTCGAATAAATTGCGAAATTCACTACAGTGCTTTACGAAAGAAAAGTAGTTTTTATCAATGTCCAACACATTACAAATATCCTCCAAATATGAAGAATTGTCCAGATCTACACCAAGATCAAGAAATCCAGCCAAGTAAGAAGAAAAAGAGTTATTCAGACGAAGATAGACAAAGCCATGGTGAAAAGAGATGAAAAGTAAAGCACGATGGAGTCATGCATTGCTTCCAAACTTGCAGACATAGGAGACACAGATCTAGGCCCGGAGCCTCTTTCTCGATTTGATTGATAGATCCAAAGTAGGAAAGACTTCACTCATGCATGCGGTTAAAAGCAGTGGAATTATCTGAGTTGCAGCTTTTCAATGTACAGCCCAATTGCTGCCAGAGTTCATGATGGAGTGTGCTAGATCTTATCATCCTTCATCCAAATTAGTGCGTGATGCTTCGGGAAAGACAATAATTCGTTTGGATGCAGAGTTCATCAATTATTGTTTGAAGATTCCAGTGCGCAAGGTGGTGACTTCTATTAGCATTTAGGATGCTGACAGTAGATGGGAGAAGCATAGAGCTGATTGCGTGAGCATAATGAATAGCCGATACATGAAGAATCCTAGATCTCCTTCAAAGTTCCCGAGAACTCTTCCATGGTCCAATTTGGTGCAGGAGGTAGATGATGTCGTCAAATTGCTATGTAGGATGAATGGCAGAGCGAATGCCTACACTTTCCGTACAAGGATGTATACTTTCATCAGGACCATTTTCGTGTGCTACCCATAGCTTACTGCACCTACATGCGAGAACTACTTCAAAGTGATCAATGATGACTTATTCTATGATTTCATCTGTAGGCTAGATAAGGACTTGAAGGCCAACAGGGTAAGCAAGGAAGAATGGGAAGTTATGTCCAAGATTGGCAATCTATTCATTCAATTTGTAGATTTCACATACCTCGGGGTTACGGGATTTTCTAGAGAACCAATAAAGATGCCCAGTATCGAGTGATAGATTGATCTCCATGGAGCTCAACAGAAACTTGTGGAGTTACAGGACCTTCGATCAAAAGTGGAATAAGTCTACGGGCTTCTTCCCAATCACGTGGGATATTACGGATGCATTAGCATTCATAGAGCTTGAGGGATGGAGGCACAAATGTTATCTCGAGTATGAGGAAGAGTTCTTCCTGCACGGCTAAACTTCGATCCATTTGGAGTAGCCGGAAGATAATCTCCCAGAGTACACACATGTGCCTTCATTAGAAGATTTTTGGATGAAGAGCAAAAGTGATTACGAGGTTAGAAAGAAAGATTTCAGCAAAGCTATCAGCAAAGCAAGTGTTTGAATTTGGATTAGCGTGGATACCTACAGGATCTTAAAGATGATGGGAATGTGGTACTTGACACTTACCATCAAATGGGAGGAGATAAAGCCGTCTTTGCGAGAATAACATAGGAGGTTGCAACACAATTGAAGAAATATTGAGAGATATGTTGGTGAATACTTCCAGTAGTTCTTTGACAAAGGGATATTGCCTTGATGAAGCATTGATGAATCAAGTCACAGGAAACTTCGGCATAGGAGATTCCCTTAAGTGAAAGCATGGAGGAGAAAGCAACAGGAAATTCAATAATTTGAAAGTGCATAGAAGATCTCAATCCAAGGAGAGGATCACTTCTACGACCATGACTTTAACTCTGGTTTCTCTAGTACCCAATGCTTCACCAACTATTGCACCACAGCAGCAGGATGCTTCCATGCCTCCACTAAATCTAGTGACATTCATCTTCTCCCCTCAGCCACTTTGTTCAGCACCTTTTCCAAAGGATACATTGAAGCTGCAGATGGCGCAATTCAAAAGGGCTTTGTCCTTGGATGATTCAGAGGATGGCAACCATAACACTGTGTGGCACTTTCGATAGAGAGGATGCAAAGCGTGAGATGGTAGTGTACTCAGCAACTTCTCACTCTCTGAGAAGTAACTTCTTGGAATGGTTAGTTTTGCAGTTGGTTCCAGAAGCAAGAATGGAGATGAACCTAGAGGAGCATGACTTGCAGCTACTCCAGGATCTGAGCAGAAGAGACAGAAGGCCTAAAGTTGCTAAAGCAACTTCTAGGTTGATCATCGAGGATTCGGGAGAGAAGTTTGCTGAGATATCAATTCCGGCAGAAGGAAAGATAGAAGAGGAGCTCACGGTAGAAGATGTGATAGTGACCAAAGTACCACTCGGTCAAGCCACCACTAAAGGATTGAAGCAGGACACGCAGACATTGATAGATGCTTTATTCCTTAGGCTTGACAATGAAAAGGTGGAGAAAGAAGAGCTGCAGAAGCAAGTATCTCAATTATGTGAGATCATAGCCAAGGTTGCTAAACCTTCCGTTCAGCCCATTTTAGAGCAGGTGAGTGATCATCTTATGCAGGAAATGGAAGATGCAAGCAATCAAGTAAAGGCTATTGACGAATGGAAGGATTTGATTATTTGTCAAGATTTTATACAACTTGGAGAAGTGCTAGCCCACCTAAAGGTTATGGATGATGCAGCAGATCAGCTGAAGCAACTGATGGCTAACATAGAAGGCATGAATACAGTTGTAGAGAGTAACTTGAGTATTTTGGCCGAGATCAACAAGCTGCCGGGAGATGTATTGATTGCGGAGAAAATTGTACCGGATGGATCAGTTGAGAAGGGGAAGCAGCTAGAATTTGCAGTATCTTTCCGTTTGGAAATCTGCAGAGTTTTGCTGAAAAGGATGCAGGCACTTGAAAGTAGGACATCATCCTTACCCGACAGTATCATTTCTTTCACTGAGGAGGATGTGGTCGGAGGCGTTACTTCATATGTGCGGATTGTTTCTAACGAGGTGCCTAGATCCTTGGAAGGGTCTCTCTTGATGGTACAAAAGAGAATTGATAAAGCTACCAAGCCTTTCACGATGAATTCTATCAGTAGACTGGTGGCGCTACAGGAAGACATTGTGAGGTATGGGCCGAGCTTGGAAGATGTGGAAGTGTGCATCAAAGTATTGAATGAAGGGTTGCTGCAGTTCAAGAAAAAAAAGGAAGCAGTGGCTAAAACGAATGGAAGGATGCTAAATTATATTTTTGACAAGTATATCAGATATCAAAACAAGAAGAAGATGTAGAAATTACAGTTGGCATGACTTCTTCTATTCTTTCTTCTTCTATTTTCTATGTTCCCTGATGAAATTATAAAATTCTAAGTTATTGGTTTTACAACCATTACTTGAAGTCATGTGGAACTATTCTATTAGTTAAGTGATACATGTGTCACTTAAGAAGAAGTTAGTTGAGGATGATTGCCAAATGTCATCTTTACTTGTTGTTCATGCTTTAGTTCAGTTAGACTTCCCATTTGTACTTTCCCTCCTACATCCTATAAGTAGGAGAAGAATCACCGGTTAAATGATCGATCAGAATTTGTAAGTACCAATCTTGTGTTCTAAAATTTGTGCTAAACCCCTGAGAGCAACTTGGAGCAAAGGAATACAAAGGAGCAGGTTTCCGGAGAACTTTGTGTCACGGTGTACTGTGTTTCTTGCTTTTAATCTTAGATCTCTTGATAAACTTGGTGTTATTTTACATTTAGATCTAGGGTTTCCTTTGTTTTATAATTATGTGTGTTCATATCTATTAAGTTTCTTCTATGTGCATGCAATTAGCTCTGCTATCTACTAATTGGGATGCACATCTTCCCCATTTCTTCTCTGTATTTCCTTTACTTCCTTCTTCTATAAAATACTTCCTTTCTTGAACAGTTGCTTACTTACTGCAGAACTTCTTAGTTATGGTTCATGAACTAAGTGGTTAAAGTAAAACCCCTGATAGATAATAACACATTTATATTGAAAAATCTGACACGGGAGCCTCACCGGTTAAATGAGGGAGATTTATCTCATGACTGCCTAGGTTTGATGCTATGTAGAAAATCTAACCAATAGTTTTTGGCGACTCAGCCGGGGAAACAACTATCTTTGCAGATCAAGGATTTTCTATTGAAGATCAGAGTGTTTTCCACACAAATCTTGACCTGGTTGAACGTCCATTCACCCGATCCGTGAAGGCGCAAGGAAGGACTAATCATTTCTTCCAACTGCAGGAGCAATTCAATTTCAATCATCCTCCTCAAGTTAGAAGCCGCAGATCTAGTCTCTCACCAGGAAGGAGAGTACACACCCATCTAGATCCGATCATCTTCAGAAGATAATCCGGCAATTGGAATCATCCATCAAGTCTACACAAGGAGGAGACGTGCTCAAATCAACATGGTGGACCAAATTGTACTGTCCCAAGGGGCACAAGTTTTGGGCCACTGAACTTGGCTCCACCTATGCACGAGCTGCAAAAGGGATCCAGAAAGAATTTTCCAAAATTCTTTGGAGATGGAAAGCAAAACCCGGATGACCATTTGGTGGCCTTCTTCATATCTTGTGGTGTGCTTGCAGTAGAGCATGAAGATGTCTCAGTTAGGCTCTTCATTGAGACTCTACATGACTTGGTTGGAGAATGGTTCTATCGGCTAGCTCCTGGCACCATAACCAACTGGGCGACTATGCATGAGCAATTTTGAAAAGATTCAAGCCCATAGAGGATGCTAGCACATTGATCACTCAACTGACGTAGTTGAAGAAAGAGCCAAGTGAGAACATGCGGGACTTTATTGCAAGGTTCCAAAGGATTTTGTATAAAATCCCCACTTCTGCCGCATTGAGCGACGAAAATCAAAAGACATTTTTTATAAACACTCTATTGCCTGAAGTTGGATATCAGCTAAGAAGGGAAAGACCTATAAATCTGCTTGAAGCACAAAATTCGCCGTGGAGGTTGAGGACGACTTGATCATGGCTAGAAAATTCAAACAACCATCTCACAAAGGTGATGGTGCTTCTTCTAGTACTTCAGATCCTTTGTTGCAGAAATTGGCTAATGACATGCTGCAGATCAAGAAACAGATCTCTCAAGCAGGGAATGTAACCCCCTCAAGAATAGCTCCTACCCATACCTTTAATGGTCAAAATCAAAATCAAAACTGAAACAGACTTGCTGCTACACCACAGTGGTTGGCAATAGAAGCTGCTCCAAGGAATAACTTGGAAACTAATGAAGAAGATCTCAGCATTGATGAATCATTTGATGATGAAGACTTTATAGATCCCGCTGGCGACTCCAATATTGGTTACCTGGACTACGAATCTGACGATGGCTATTATGAATCTTTTGAAGATTCTGATGGTCACACTTTTGCGGTGTTTACAAGGTCTCAGACACACCAAAATGCCGAAGCATCCACAAGCGGCAAGAGAAAGAGAAGATCCTAGCCCGGATGTTACTATCTTGAAAAGAGGTAGCACTCTTCCTTCTTCATTAGCGCCTAAGGATAAATATTCAAATTCTTTCAATTCGCAGCAAAGAGCCAACGCACATCCTGCTGAAGCAAGTCAAGCTTTCGACATAATTGATCACATCAAGAGGAACAAGGTCCAAATGTCAGAAGCTGAGTATTTGAGAGCATTTCCTGATCAGCTGAATAGATTGGTCAAATATGTGCAAAGTAATGGTCCTAGCCCAACAAATAATACTTCACGGGGTATCTTGTCAAGCCCAAAGAATACTCCCCCTTCAAATAATGCGGCTGCAAGTTCTTCTCCTTCTATCCCTTCTCCTGCTACATCAGAAAGGATTGAGCCATTCTATGTATCTTTGCTTATCAATGGACACAAACTGAGCAATTGCATTTTGGATTCTGGAGCTTCTGATAATGTAATGCCTGCCAAAGTTGCTGATGCCTTGGGTCTCACATTGACAAAAACCATCGGAAGATGTTATTCAATGGAAAGGCAAGTCCCTCTTGTGGGGAAAATCAAAGATGCGCAGGTAGTACTTGCTTCTTTTCCAGATAAAAGACTGAAAATGACTATCCTTGTAGTAGACATTCTAGTCTCTTATGGCATGTTGTTGAGTAGAAATTTCTGCAAAGAGCTAGGTGGAGAGGTCAAGATGGATTGGTCTTGTGCACACATACCAATCAAAGGATTAAATCGTGTTTGGAACCCGAGAAGAAATCTAAGTACACAGTATCAAGTCTGAGGATCCTAGATCTCAGATCTTGTTTTAGGAATCGGATCACGGAGTCTATTATCTAGAAATGGATAAAGAAGATGTTCAACCGGTGATTCAAGAACCACATCAACTTGACAACAAGATTTGGACTCTGGAATTTTATGGCAGCTACTGTTCATTTGGATCTGGTGTAGGTTATGTTCTTGTCTCTCCTAAAGGGAAGGTGCATGCACACTCCTTCAAATTGATGTTCGAAAATACTAACAATACAATTGAGTATCAAGCATTGTTGTTAGACATGGAGCAAGCAAAAACAATGGGAATTAAATTATTACACGTAAAGGGAGATGCTGAGTTGATCGTGAAGCAGATAAGAGGTCTTTACCAAGTCAAAAAAGACAAACTGTGACACTATAGAGATCGGGTCTACTCTGCTATCCTAGATTTTTTAGCTTTCTCGGTATCTTATATTCCGAGAGAACAAAATTCAAGAGCTGATTCGCTCACAGTGACTGTAGCCTTGTTGAATCCAGATCAGCCCCTTGCATTCTTTAGACAAGGAGACTACAAGGTGGAGATGGTTTTTCGCCCAAAGGTTCTTGACAACGTCCAGCAATGGCAAGTTTTCAATGATGACATGTAGATTGTTGCGTTTCTCCAATAGAAGGACAACTTTGAAGAAATCTACTATGAGGGAAGCAATTCACCTCCTAGGTAGACTACTGTTGGAGAAGTGGATGCAGACGTCTTGGGAGGTCATGAGATTATCCAGCTTAAGGGAAATAAAATTCCTAAAGGCTTGGTATCTCTTGAGGAAATGTTTGATAAGCATCATCAGATGCTTAAGAAAAATGAAGACAGTGGGGAAGGTTCTTCCTCCAACACACAATTACTAAAAGTGGGAGGCTGCAATGATCCCAAATTAGTAAATACGGGTAAGTGTTGTTAAAATCCGAAAGAGAAGCTTTTACTAAGCTCCTTAGGAAATACATAGATGTTTTTCCTGGTCTTACCAGGATCTAAAAACATATCACTGCGAAGTTCAACACTACATCCCACTTAAACCGAACAAAAGTCTTTCAAGCGAAGGCTGCGGTGGCACAACCCTACCATTTCGGGAACCATCTTTGCAGAAATTTGGAAGTTGTTAGATGCAAATATTATCTATCCCATACACCATTCCAAATGGTTGCCCAATACTGATTCTGTAAGGAAGAAGAGTGGCAAGATTAGGCTATGCGTGGATTTTGTAACCTTAATCAAGCTTTATTGAAGGAAAACTACCCCATCCCCATCATAGATCACACTCTGCAGGTGGTCACTGGATCTGAGATGCTTTCCATGCTCGATGGCTTCTCAGGCTACAATCAAGTAAGGGTGGTCGAGGAGGATCAATACAAAATGGCGTTCATCACACCTTGGGGAACCTTCGCATACCAGAAAATGCCGTTCAGCCTTATTAATACTGGAGCTATGTTTCAGAGAGCTATGGATCTAGCCTTTGCTCATCTCAAAGATATAAGCATAGTTGTGTACCTGGATGATCTGACATTTTTTTCCAAAGATAGAAGCACACACATTTCAAACTTGGAAGAGGTTTTCATACAATGCCGCAAGCATGGTATTTCTTTGAATCCTAAGAAATCCATCTTTGCTGTAACAGAAGGGAAACTACTGGGACACATTGTTTCTAAAGAAGGAACAAAGATAGATCCAGAACATGTCAAATCCATTCAGACATTGCCTTTTCCTACATCCAAAAAAGGAGTTCACTCTTTCTTTGGAAAAGTTAATTTTCTCAGGAGATTCATTCCTGACTTTGCTGAGCTAACCCGTCATATTTTGAATATGATGAAGAAGACACAAGATTTTAAATGGAGCAGCGAAGGGAAGGAAGCTTTCGAGAAAATTAAAGAGGCCCTGTCAAAAGCTCCAGTCTTGGTTTCACCCGACTTCAGTAAAGAATTTATTCTTTACTGTTATTCCTCTGAACACACCATGTCAGCAATACTGATGCAGAAAAATCAAGAGGACGCAGAAGCTCCTATTGCTTTCATGAGTACGCCTCTTAAAGCCTATGAGTTGAAATACACTCCCATGGAAAAGCACGCATATGCAGTGGTGAAGGCGTGCAAAGCATTCAGGTATTATATTCTTTCCTCGCACACTGTGGTTTTGGTTCCAGATACTGCAGTTAAATCTATCCTTACTCAGCAAGAGTTAGGATTTTTGAGAGGCACGTGGGTGAAAAAGGTTCAAGAATATGACTTGGATATTAAACCAACAAAGCTGGTTCGAGGAAGAGGTCTGTGTGAGTTAATGATGGAGATGAAAACATCAATGCTTGAAGAAGATCAAGATGGAATAGATGAAGATTTTCTGCGGTAATTTTTATAGATCGGTAGAGGAGTGGTACAAAGAACATTGCTTACTTCATGACATATGGAGAATGCCCGATAAACTTTCTAGAAAAGAGAAACCAACCATCAAAATGAAATCCAAATATTTTGTTCTTTGGGATAATGGTTTGTACAAGAGGGGAATTGATGGCGTATTTCTCAAATGTGTCGATAAAGCTCAACAGGATCAGCTACTACAATAGTTTCATGACATGGCTTGTGGTGGTCATTTCTCAGCCCAAGTCACTGCACACAAGATCCTCAGAGCAAGGTATTACTAGCCCACCCTTTTTCAAGATACTGCAGAATGGGTAGCTAAGTGTCAAACATGCCAACATTTTGTTGGGTGTGTGAAGTTACCTGCATTACCTCTAAAACCCATTGTGATTGAAGAACCTTTCCAATAGTGGGGAATGGATTTTATTAGAATGATTAACCCAACTTCTAGTGCCGATCACCATTACATTACAATGCACGATTATTTCAAGAATCGGGTAGAAGTTATTCTGTGTGAAAACCGCCACTTCTACCGAGGTGTGCAATTTTATAAAAGAAAATATTATTTTTCGGTGTTTGGCATGCCCAAAAAATTGTAGCAGATAACACTCTGAATCTTTCGTCTCGAGGAGTTGGTGGAATTTTTCTACACTAATGGGATCCAGCTGGTTCATTCCTCAAACTATTATCCACAAGGGAATGGTCAAGCTGAATCTAGTAATAAAAACTTGGTAACTATCGTGCGTAAGCTTGTAACGGAAAATCAAAGGACTTGGCATAAAAAGTTGTTTGATGCATTATGGGCTAATAGGATCACACCAAAAAGGGTGATAGGCATATCCCCATTTCAACTGCTATATGGTAGAGACACGGAGCTGCCTCTTACCTTGGAACTGCCTGCCCTACAACTTTCTAAGGCCATAGAGGATTCCACATTCACGGATGCTATTGATAAAAGAATCATGTACTGACTGAATTGAGGGAAGTACAAACTCAAGTTACAGATAGATTGACAGAGCATCAAAGAAAGATAAAAGTCATCTTCGACAAAAAGCCGGGAAAGAAAGTTTGAAGTCAATGACTGGGTCCTTTTATGGGACAAAAGAAGAGAAACAAAAGGCATGCATGGAAAATTTGATTCATTATGGAAAGGGCCTTTTGTGATTAAGAGAATTTCCAGAGCGGATAGCTTCATTCTTGCTCATCAGGATGGAGTTGAATTGTCGTTGCCTTTTAATGGGCAACATTTGAAGTTGTTCCGGACATGACAAGCAGGATAAAACCTATATGTAGATAAATAAATCTTTATTTGTTTTTCCTTGTTTTGGTGTTGTGTTGTGTTGTGATTGTTTGCCTAACCCCATGCCCAAAAGACAAGATACGAAACAAGAGATGTTGGGATCTCATCTTTTCCCTTTGTCATTTTGACAGAGAAAAAAGATGTCCACAGACGGAGCCAACTGCTGTCACTCAAATTTCACCCTGAAATCTGTGACTACCCTATCCGAAAAAATTTCATACTTTTAAAATAATGGGTTGCTTTGTGTTTTTATATCCTGAAAGTTCTTGTATTGCGTCAAGATAATCCCAAAGAGCCATATCAGCCTTTCTCGCCAAATACCTAGATGCCCAAAATTGTTTTATTCTGTCGTCAGGATTTATCTCATGGGAAATTTGTATTTAATTATTTTGAGCCCCGTATGAGGTTATTTGCGCTCCTTTTTAACTCTATTATAAGCGAATATGATTTTATTCCTATGTGCCGAAGGGTTTTAACTTGTAATAAATTTTGGGCTTTATTTGTAACTTTTGGCAATTTTTCATGTTTTTGTGGTGTCCCGTTTCGTTTTCTCAGAAATTTCTCTCGAACAATTCCTTTGCAGGTAAGCCCAATTTTTGGCCTAGAGCAGTTGGAAAACATATACGCAAATTATGCCCAAAGGAAGTTGCCATCGAAGCTCTACATCACTGGAAAAACATAAGTCGTGCATTGGAAAAGCCCTACGGGGGATGGGCGCATTTTTGGAAAACAAAGGATTTAAGCTGCAATGGGAAAAATAGAAGCCGCAGGCAGGGTGGGAATTTTATACCTACCTAGCAGGGTACTTTTTCCCATGTTATAAAAATCACTTAAGCTGCAGTGGGAAAAATAGAGGCTGCAGGCAGGTGGGAATTTATTGCCTGCCTTGTAGGGTAAGAATTCCCATGATAAAATAAAAGGAAAGTGACTTAAGTGAAATCATGGGATTTTAGTGCCTGCCTTGCAGGGTAAATAATCCCATTGTCAAAGTCAAATCACTTAAGTGGATCATGGGATTTTGGTGCCTGCCTTGCAGGGTAAAGAATCCCATTGTGAAAAATTCTTAAAAATAGAATTACATGTGCAAAAAAGTGCGCCCTTTGGTGAGAGAATGGCAGCCTTGAAATGATTATTTTAATTAATCTATTCTCTCAAAAAGTGTGTTCAAGCTTGGAGGAAGTCAACAAGTCAAAGTTGAAATAAAAGAAAGGATTTAAAAACATTAAATTTAATTTATTTAGTGGCTGCCCTCTTCCTCTCAAAAAGTGTGCCCCATTTGGGAATTATTTAATGTTTTTTAAGGCATTAAAACATTAAATTAATTTCTATTTTCAGTGGCTATGGTCAAAGCACACTTTGTGAAACTTAAGTGAAGTTATGTGTGAGGGATTAAATTGGATTAATTTAATTTATTGGATGGTTGTTCTTAAACATGCTATTTTTAAAAGAGAAAAGCATGATTTTTAATTAATTAATTACCTTTAATTGTTAGGGCAATTATTAATTATAGAATTGTGAAGGTTATATAATCATGGGCAGCCATATGGGTGAATTATTTGATTCACAAGTAAAGAATTGCAGCCAAGGTGAAAAGTGCGCCCCATTAGAGGAAGGATTTTGCTTAGATAAGGTGACAACAAGGCTAAAAGCTTCCAGATTTGGCGCATACTTTAAAGGAGGTTGATATTTGTTTGCATAATTGTTTTCACGGGGGTTATAGGAGCTCGGTGTTGATTGAAAGGATTCATGCTCTCTTTATGTGTAAATTAAACACCAATTTTTGGGGCAGCGAGGCTTGAAAAGTGCATATTTTTACAATTTAAATTTACTATTCATGCTCCTAGTGGCCAGTTTTGTCCGACTAAATTGTAGGAATTCACTACAGGTGCTTTACGAAAGAAAAGGAGTTTTTATCAATGTCCAACACATTACAAATATCCTCTGAATCTGAAGATTTGTCCGATCTGCACTACATCAAGAAATCCGCCAAGTAAGAAGAAAAATAGTTATTCGAGATTTAGATAGACAAAGCCATGGTGAAAAGAGATGAGAAAGAAAGCACGATGGAGTCATGCATTGCTTCCAAACTTACGGACATAGGAGAACTTTGGCGCAGAGATTCCCTCAAGTGAAAGCATGGAGGAGAAAGCAACAGGAAAGTCGAGAAGTTGAAAGTGCATAGAAGATCTCAATCCAAGGAGAGGATCACTTCTATGACCATGACTTTAACTCTGGTTTCTCCAGTACCCAATGCTTCACCAACTATTGCACCGCAGCAGTAGGATGCTTCCATGCCTCCACTAAATCCAGCGACATTCATCTTCTCCCCTCAGCCACTTCGTTCAGCACCTGTTCCAGAGGATATGTTGAAGCTGCAGATGGTGGAATTCAAAAGGGCTTTGTCCTTGGATGATTCAGAGGATGGCAGCCATAACACTTTGTGGCACTTTCTGACGAAGAGGATGCAGAGTGGGAGATGGTAGTGCACTCAGCGACTTCTCACTCTCCGAGAAGTAACTTCTTGGAATGGTTAGCTTTGCAGTTGGTTCCAGAAGCGAGAATGGAGATGAACTTAGAGGAGCACGACTTGCAGCTACTCCAGGATCTGAGCGGAAGAGACAGAAGGCCTAAAGTTGCTAAAGAAACTTCTAGGTTGATCATCGAGGATTCGGGAGAAAAGTTTGCTAAGATATCAATTCCAGAAGAAGGAAAGATAGAAGAGGAGCTCACGGTAGAAGATGTGACAGTGACTAAAGTACCACTCGGTCAAGCCACCACTGAAGGATTGAAGTAGGACACGCAGACATTGATAGATGCTTTATTCCTTAGGCTTGACAAAGTGAAAAGGTGGAGAAGGAAGAGCTACGAGAAGCAAAGTATCTCAATTATGTGAGATCATAGCCAAGGTTGCTAAACCTTCTGTTCACCCCATTTCAAAGCGGTGAGTGATCATCTTATGTAGGAAATGGAAGATGCAAACAATCAAGTAAATGCTATTGACGAATGGAAGGATTTGATTATTCGTCAAGCTTTTGTACAACTTGGAGAAGTGCCAGCCCACCTAAAGGTTATGGATGATCCAGTAGATCAACTGAAGCAACTGATGGCTAACATAGAAGGCATGAATACAGTTGCAGAGAGTAACCTAAGTATTTTGGCCGAGATCAACAAGCTGCCGGAGATGTATTGATTGTGGAGCAAATTGTACCGGATGGATCAGTTGAGAAGGGGAAGTAGCTAGAATTTGCAGTATCTTTCCATTTGGAAATCTGCAGAGTTTTGCTGAAAAGGATGCAGGCACTTGAAAGTAGGACGTCATCCTTACCCGACAGTATCATTTCTTTCACGGAGGAGGATGTGGTCGGAGGCGTTACTTCTTACGTGCGGATTGTTTCTAACGAGGTGCCTAATTCCCTGGAAGGGTCTCTCCTGATGGTACAAAAGAGAATTGATAAAGCTACCAAGCCTTTCACGATGAATTCTATCAGTAGACTGGTGGCGCTGCAGGCAGACATTGCGAGGTTTGGGCCGAGCTTGGAAGATGTGGAAGCGTGCATCAAAGTATTGAATGAAGGGTTGCTGCAGTTCAGGACAGAGAAGGAAGCAGTGGCTAAAACAGATGGAAGGATGCTGAATTATATGTTCGACAAGTATATCAGATATCAGAACAAGAAGAAGATGTAGACATTACAGCTGGCATGACTTCTTCTATTCTTTCTTCTTCTATTTTCTATGTTCCCGATGAAATTGTAAAACTTCTAAGTTATTGGTTTTGTAACCATTACTTGAAGTCATGTGGAACTATTCTATTAGTTAAGTGATACATGTGTCACTTAAGAAGAAGTTAGTTGAGGATGATTGTCAAATGTCATCTTTACTTGTTGTTTATGCTTTAGTTCAGTTAGACTTCCCATTTGTACTTTCCTCCTACATCCTATAAGTAGGAGAAGAATCACCGGTTAAATGATCGATCATAATTTGTAAGCAGCAATCTTGTGTTCTAAAATTTGTGCTAAACCCCTGAGAGCAACTTGGAGCAAAGGAATACAAAGGAGCAGGTTTCCGGAGAACTTTATGTCACGGTGTACTGTGTTTCTTGCTTTTAATCTTAGATCTCTTGATAAACTTGGTGTTATTTTAGATTTGGATCTAGGGTTGCCTTTGTTTTATAATTTTGTGTGTTCATATCTATTAAGTTTCTTCTATGTGCATGCAATTAGCTCTGCTATCTAGTAATTGGGATGCACATCTTCCCCATTTCTTCTTTGCATTTCCTTTACTTCCTTCTTCTATAAAATACTTCCTTTCTTAAACAGCTTGCTTACTTGCTGTAGAACTTCTTAGTTATGGTTCATGAACTAAGTTGTTAAAGTAAAACCCCTGATAGATAATAACACATTTGTATTGAAAAATTTGACACGGGAGCCTCACCGGTTAAATGAGGGAGATTTATCTCATGACTGCCTAGGTTTGATGTTATGCAGAAAATCTAGCCAACAAATAGATTCCATAATATTAATACATTGGAAATTAAACCACACAACAACATCATTAACCATGCCTACATCTAATTTCCATAATATCAATACATTAGAAATTAAACCCAAACCATACAATAACCATGCCTACATCTAATTTCCATAACATCAATACATTAGAAATTTAAACCAAACCAAACCAAAAACCATACAACAACCATGCCTACATCTAGTTTCCATAATATCAATACATTGGAAATTAAACCAAACCAAACCAAAACATCATCAACCATGCCTACATCTAATTTCCATAACATCAATACATTGGAAATTTAAACCAAACCAAACCAAAACATCATCAACCATGCCTACATCTAATTTCCATAATATCAATACATTGGAAATTAAACCCAAACCAAACCATACATCATCACCATGTCTACACATATAATTTCCATAATATCAATACATTGCAGATAAAACTAAAACACAAAATTATCAAGTATACCTACATAAAATTTCATGCTAACAATACAATGGAAATGAAACCAAACACAACAGAGATATTAACACCATCATCTATATACCGAGAAAGTTAGTGTGTCAATACACTCGTATACACATATATAAATATCTCAAAAATATCATATAAAACTCACCTCTTGACACGCAGCTGGTATATATAAGTCATAAATCAAAAATCAAAAATAATCTCCATCATCTCATCATCCCCTGGAGGGCCCGATGCCTCAACCACTCTCTACTATCCCCTAACCTAGCCTTTGTCTCTCGTGTACTAGTCACCTCCCGATGGAATTTCCCATGAGGACAAGAGCTTTTATGATCTATGAATGTGATGGGATACCTATTCGAGTTACCCATACATGGGTATATGATCCAGACTCACGACTACATGAATACAAGCCTCAACTTGACTTCGTACTATGCTCTCTAGATACCATATTTGACAATAGGAGATCAAGATATGTAATCTAATCCTTATAATATCTAGCCTTAGCCACAACCTCTCTGTATCGGTCCATTGATACCACCTATGGTGGTGGCATCGCTCCACTACCTATATGTCCATGTCCCTAAGGTTGTGGACCTCTTCACTGTCCCTATCCCTATGGTAGTGGTCCCTATCCCTTCCCTTGTCCTTGTGGATATAGACCCTGTCCTAGTACTTGTACCTATGATGATTGTAGTCATTTTTACTCCTATCACAAAAGGAAGAACCCCATGCACACCGACCTATCACCCAGCAGAAGCTGAGTACTCACCCGAGGCATGCATGGGTACCAAGTCTCTCTTTTATGTGAGTTTAGTGGGAAGCATTATCTATGATTAGTGTAAGAGTATTTAGGAAAGAAGTTGAGACATACAAGAACCATAGGGCTCAGAACGACCTCCAAATCCTTGCAGTCACTTCAGATCGAGTGCTTTAATAGATTCCAAAACATATACTATAACAAAAAGAAAGATACAACCATTCATTCGTAGCATGAAAGGAAAGAGAACTCATATGAATGAAATATACATTAAACCCATTGATATTCATATCTATTTATAACATGTGACCTCAAGATATTCATTAGTTTATTATAGAGTGTCACAAAGAGCGGACCTTGCATAATGTGTACCACTTGGACATATGTAGCTAAGCTAACAGAAAAGAAAAATAACAAATCCATGCTTAGTACATCCTTTCCTGAACTAGAATATCCACTCATAGAAATTCTACAGAGCTTCACTCACTCTCTAACCCGCTATTCCCTATGTATATCCAGATGATATATCCTTCTTTCGTGTGTATATCTTTTCCGTGGCAAGCACTTGTATTTATCACTTTCCCGGGCTGCCAACTCGCCTTGCCGCGCCCTCAAATCCATCACCAAGTGTCGAATGTGGTCCTCCATGTGAGCATGTTCCTTCAGGCCTGAGCTCTCCATTCCATCTCATGATGATCTTCTAGAAGATTCCATCTAGGGCATGCTCTTTCTTGGGCCAACTTGTTGTCAGGCTGACATCTTATCCGTGTGCAACCAATCACACTTTTCACATGTTCTACCTTGGGCACTCAAATTAGCTAAGTCTTGAACCTCCTTTCACACATCGCTCTCACTATTTTCCTCATTAAGCCTTTCTCTTGTGCACTTTTTCATTGCACGCCATCCATAGTAATTGGGATCCTATACACCCACGTACCTTTATACTTGGTCAATATTCCAAGGGCCCAACATCACCCCACACTATGCCTATTCTCTGTCCTCGGAAACATTTTACTTGACCAAGATGCAAGCTATTTTATGGAACCAAGATGTAGACTTATACTTTACAAAATGAATAAGGAATGAAAGAATAGGGGAAAGAATGAAGAATGGGGGGGGAACATCAATTCAATAGGCTAGGAAAGTCCTTTCGCAGATCTGCCTCTAACTTGTTCCACACTTCAACCTCGCCCTTCACCTTCTGGCATAGGTCACCCACTAGGGTGCTCACTTCATCAAAGCTTAGGCCAATTCCTTGGGCACCCAAAGTGTCCATAATCTACTCCATTTCCTTACCTAGGTATGTGATTTTATCCATTCTTCTGGTAATTTGGGGGTATAGTTCCTTCATTCGGGCCTTAATTGAGCTCCTTAAAGCCTCAATTGCCTCTAGATTTCTTCTCTACCTTGGCCGAACCTTGTCCCTCTCTGCCCTATTCCCTTTGTTCTTTTCTTGGAACTCTTTCGATTCGCTTTGAGCATGGTGACCAAGGCACTCGCCACGTTATCTCTATCTGGGCATGTGTCATATGTAGCTTCTGCAGAATGGGCATTGACCTTAATCTCCATGAGTACTTGGCTATACTCAGCAACAAGTGCTACCACCTTCGATCGATCTTCCTATTTCAAGCACATAGCCACTTCTTCTACAAATTCCGGTGCCAAGGGTCACCTCTCTATAGTGAGAATGTGTGTTAGGTCTTGTAAGTATTCCAAAGTTGATGCGTGCCTCTGAGGGATTGGCATTAGGTCTAGGTGCTTTAATATGATGGCACTCTTGATCGACTCCACATTCTTGTAGACCTCTTGCACCTTTACTTTTTCTTCCTTTAACTCATGCCTTAACTACACGTTGATTAATTCCTCCTATTTTAAACTCTTGGCCTTCTCTCCCAGTTCTTCCTCCTTCTTCCCCAACTTCACCTCCAATGCTCTGATTCTGTCATTTCATGTGAATAGCCTAACCTCGGTCTCGACCACGACTTTGTTTAGAGCATTGCATACTTCCTCATCTGAAAGGTCCTCAGAATTTAATAAGGGTTTGTCTCCCTTAGATTATGGCAACAAGATGAGTGCTTTCTGAAAATTTCAAAGTCTGGCTTGTCAATGTGTGACTCGAACGCCCAAGAGATCATCTTCTTGGTCTTGGGGTACGCGCCATCCTTTTCAAAGGACCTGATGGCTAGGAGCCTTTCCATTAGTATTGTGCTTTAGAACCGTGTGCATAACACCTTCTTCATGTCATCCACATAGCCCATTACCTATCTCTGCATTCGTATCCAGAGTTATTCTACCTAAGCGCGTGCCTTTGGGGAAGCTAATTGTCAGAGCGGGGCCTCCTAGGCTATCATGTTCCTTTTCAACACTCTCCTCCTTCCCTTCCTTAAGCACTATGTCCACGCTGCACTCTAACTCTTGGTCTACAAGGGCTTTGAGCATATTTTTTGCTTCTCACTCTACTACCTCAGTAATCTGCTCTTTTGTAAAACTTATGGCTCCCTACTCCTTGGCATCCTTCTCATCTGCCTTTGTGTCTTCAGTGCCTTCCTCATCTTGTGCGCCCTTGCACCACACAAATAAAAACTCTTGCTTCTCCTCTCCACTTTCTTCCTTTGAGTCGTAGACACTAAACACATGTGGCTCTTTGTCCTTCTCAGGCTCTTCTTCCTTGTCGCCACCTCCTTCACTCTCATCTTCTCCTTCTCCCAAGTACTTCTCCAAGTTATCGGTTGCCTCCGAGTTAGCTTCTTCATCCACCCTCTGCTTCTTCCTGAGAGGTGGCTTCTGATCAGGAGATTCAGCCTTCTCTTCTTCCTTTGCGATTATTCCATGGTGGTGGGTTGCTTGGGTGCCTCTACTTCTGGCATCTTCTCCTTCACTAGAGACTTCTTTCTCCGTATGTAGGTGCTTGGCTTAGCGCTTGTAGATGGCATGCTCACCGTCTAAGCAATCGACACACTTGGTGCTCCTTCCTCTCCTCTACCTCTCTTCTTAGATGCTAGCTTCTTCTTCCCCAAGGGGTCTTCAGGTATGGAGATTTCATTCTCCAAATATGTGCCCTTTTTGAACTTCGTCCTTATGCACATGTACACACATACCGCGGATCCTCTAGTGATGGGAAGCATCATCGCCTAGTCATTTGGATCTCATGTGACACGTACTTCTCTATGTACATGCGCTTACCACCGGGTAATTCAACTTCTTCCTCATCTCCCTATGTTCCCGGTCCAACCTTCCTAGTTCTAGCCTTAGCTTCTTTGATTCTTTAAATTTGTTTACTCCTGCTTGGAAGTATTGCACCAAGGGCTCCATGAATTGTCAATAAGCTTGAATCTACCCAAGCGTAGAGTGTTGGTACACCGAAACTCGATTCTCCTCGGTGGTTGTTGGGAGTTGTTCAGGATCCTCCACTCTACCTCAAATGCATTCCTCAAGTGCGTATACCACTTTTCCAGCCGCGCTTTGTGGGGAGCCGTCATTGTATCACAAGCATACTTCTCGAACCTCTTCACGGGTGAAGGGTCCTCGGCTAGGTACTCCCACACAAACTTTTCTGGTGCATCTGGAACTCTAATTTGTATGAACACTATGGTGTGCAAGACATTGTCAAAGAGGATCATGTCCCTTTCCTTCACATACTTAACAATTTCCTCTACAATGTACGTGGATAATTTTTATATAGTCCCCTCTGCAATCTTCCTAGTAGACATGTAGCCAAGGTTTGTTGACCTACGTCCATCTTTCTTGGCCATTCAACTTAGTCACCAGATGCGTGGCCATCTTCATAATGGGGTCCTTGATGTCTGAAATATCATAGTACCATGACCCTTTCTTGTAGGCATACTTAGTGATGGTCTCTTGAATAGCCTCCTTGTCGCCAAGGTCATCTTCTAGGCTATCTCCCTCACATATGAGGCCTGTAAATTGTGAAATCAATGGGGAGTCACACACATCTTGTGCCTAGCAAAGTGGAAATAGTCTTTGTGCACCCAAGACATCAACCACTGGTATAATCGATTTGGATTCAAAAATAAGGAAACTCATAGAGTTGCAACAACCTTGTCTTCGCCAATTTAACCTTAACATCATCGTCATATATGGGCAAACCTTTAGGTGTTCGCTTGTTGGTGGGGCATACCAATTCCAACGCCATTTATTTCTCTATGGTGTTTGTGTGGTGATTATAGTCACTAATAGGTATGCTTCTCAAGTGGGATTCCCATTCCTTTCCCATCATCACCCCATCTAGGTATTGCATCTCTACATACCATTCTTCATTTGTGTCTACTTTGGGTTCTGGTTGTTTAGCCTTAGCTTTGCCCTTTCCTTTCTTGGGTGCCATGGTCGAGGTATTTTTATCACTCCTACCCTCTCTTTGTTACTTTTTCTTTCTTCTCCCAACCTTTAATCTCGATTCGCGATATAACTCTTCTAAAACTGCGTGCCCTAGTTTGTCAAACCCTAACTTGGATAAAATCTTCACAAGACATCGCGTCTTTCAACTCCTTCCACACCCGTAATTACTTCGGATCGCAATCTCAAACTAGATCCTCACATTTTAATCACATAGATATTCCATTCGATTGAAACTAAAAACCCTAACTCATAGAACTCACTTATATCTCCAACTCTTCATTTTTGCAAAGTAAAAATGAGAGTGCCCCGAACCCTTTATTTATAGTTTTTCCTTTTTCTAATCATTAAATGCTACTTTACCTACCCCCATACTTTGTTCATTTAATGCATATTTTTCAAACAAAGTCCATCTTCAGTGCCTTCACTCACATGCCCTTCCTACATGAAAACTCCTCCAACCTTCTAGCGTGCAACCCAACCAACCTGACAGGAGACTCTTGTGCATGCTTAACCTACACCGAAGGCACTTCTTCTGTCCAGATTCTTGATTTCACCTACCTCGTGTTGCTTTAACTGTGCTTTCTTTTCCTTTGTACATGGGATCTACAAGTAGCTTTATCTTGGCACCAACCATTCTATCTTTTCTCTTCATCTACCTCTTTCAACCGGGCTACACAACAAGGCTCTTCAACACAACTTCCTTGGTACTTTAATCACACACTTCTTCACTTTTATCCACCCCACACTCAACTGATGCATGGTCCCCTACACACTCATAAATCCTCAAAAAATAGTAATAAGGTTACTGGTGCCCAAGGCGCACAACAAAACAAACAATGTGAATGGGAAACACAAGAAATGCATAAAGGAAACTTCTAAACTAACTGGCAAAACTGCCTTATTTACAAACACCAAGAAGACTTATTTATAATAGGGCTTTAGCCTACTGCCATTGAAGTGTGTAGGAAACTTCATCTCATCCAAGTCTTGTAACTGGCACGCGCTTGAATCAAGGATGTATGAGATTGTGTAAGGACCCAACTAATGGACTTTCAACTTTCTAGGATGGCACAAAAACTTGGAATCATATAGTAACACCATATACCCAACCTCAAACTTCTTGTTTCTAATATGGCGATCATGCCAAGCCTTTTACTTTTCCTTTTCCACTGCCTAGCTCCAATGAGCAAATTATCATCTCTCATACAGCTTCATTAGTTCCTCAATTCTTTCTTCTAGCACTTGTTCATCAGCCTAATCCTCCTACGCGTACTATTCATAGAGAAGGTAATAGAAATTCAACCAGCAAAATGGATTCCATGCCAAAAACCAATTGAAAAGGTGTGGCTTTATTTAGTCTTTTATACGTTGTTTTGTAAGCCCATAACACTGCCGATACTTTTTCATCCTAATATTGTCTTCCAACATCACAAATTTTGGTCATGGTATGACTCAAGATTTTTGAATGCTTCCTCGGTTCCATTTGCTTGTGGGTGATAGGGCATAGTCTTGTGATGAGCCACAATGAACTCTGATAATTGGATCCTCATGTTCTCATTCAGAAAATGTGTACCCATATCACTGGTCAAACTCAATGGACATCCATACCTCATGATAATGTTCTCCCATAAGAACCTTATTGTTGTTGCTACCGTGTAATCTTTAGTTGGGGCTGCCTCTTTTCCCACCTTGCAAGATAATTTATACAAGTGATGACATAACGTGACCCATTTCTATGTGCTTCTGGTGTAATAGATCCCACAAAATCTATCGCCCATTTTTCTAAAGGCTTCGTGCTAGGGATAGCATGTAAAGGAATTTCATCTCTCCTTCCTGGTTTGCCAATGCACTGATAGTGGTCACATGCTTTACAATAATCTCTACAATCCCTGTACAAGGTTTCCCACCATAATCCTTCCATTAATATCTTACACCCAATGGCATCACCTGCATAATGCCCACCTGCACTTCCTCCATGTGTTTCTTCCATGATGGTTAGGCACTCATGCTCTAACACACACCTGTGTAAAACTTCATCACGTCCCAATTTGTATAAGTCTCCACTAATCAACATGTAGGGCATGACGCATATGGCCAACTACTTCTTCTCCAATGCCTTCATTCCATCCGGCACCACACCTTCTTTTAAAAATACTGCAATCTCCTCCAAATCCGAGGTGTGCACCACAATCTAAATAGTTGGGCATCGACATTACTTCCTCAATACTTTACGTGTCCTCTCCTGAATCAATCCTTAACAGATGATCAGGCCCATAGTTTCTTTTTTGGGCTTCACTACAATGGTGAATTCAAACTCTTGAAACAACAACACCCATCGACATATGCACCCTTGAAGAATGGGCTTGTTTACTAAATACTTTAATGCCATGTGGTTAGTGTAGAATACAAAGGGTGTTGCCAATAGATATTGTCTAAACTTGAAGAGCACATAGATCATTGATAATGCCTCATGCTCGGTTGTGGTATAATTCTACTCTACTGGTGTCAGCTTCTTGCTTGCAAAATTGAGAGGATGATCAATAATCCCTTCACCTGGTTGTGCAAGTATTGCTCCAATGGTAGTCCTTGAGGCATCTACATGGACATGGAAGGGATTTTCCCAAGAGAAAAAACATAAAATAGGCACGGTAATAAGCCTATCTTTTAATGTATCGACACCCTCTCTCACGCCTCTCCCTAATGGAAGGCACTTTTGTGTCTAAACAACTCCTCTAAAGGCACGGCGATCTTGGCATATCCCTTAATGAATTTTCTATAATACCCTATATGCCCAAGGAATCCGCACACTGTGCTCTATCTAATAGGCTCCCTTAACCCCACACTAATTGAAACCTTAGTAGGATCTACTAGTAAGCCCCCTTACATATGATATACCCCAATAAGGTCCTAAAGGGTGTAGCAAACACACACTTCTTAATGTTGAGGGATATCCTCAACTACCTACACCTCTCAAACATTAATCTCAAGTTGTCACAATGGTCCTTAACTAGACCATATACTATCCAATCATCCAAATAGACCTGAAGAAATTTATTGATGCGTCCTGGAATGCTTGTACCACTATGTACGAAAAGATAGTAGGTATATTCTTTAACCCAAAGGGAATGACCGTATATGCAAAAATTCCCCACTCGGTGGTAAAATTTGTCTTCTTCTGGTCCTCCTTTGCAATCTAGACTTGGTGGTATCCTAAAAATCCATTCGTAAAGGAGTATATTTCGTGCCCAGCAGTGACTCCTTCCAAAATTTCTTCAGTGAAGGGGGTTGGAAATGGATCAATGACACAAACTGCATTCAATTCCCTATAGTCCACACAAATCCTAATCCACCCATCCTTCTTGATGCTAATTACCATCGAGACTTATCCACTCTAATTCCTCCACTGCCTCAATGATCCTAGAAGCTATCATTTTTTCTATCTCCTCCTTAACTTTCACGCACAAATTGGGATTCATCCAGTAGGGCCTTTTTCTAACTAGGCACACACCATCCTTCAGTTTTATCTTCATCTCCCCCAAGGAATGGTGAACACCTTTGAGCTCATGGTACCCACATGGGAATAAATCCTCAAATTCATACAACAGATCAATGATCTTTGATACTTCCTTCTCTATCTAGTAATCCCCAATAATAGCTTCCTTAGGTTCTTCTTCTGAACTGATGTTAACTTTCTTTATCTTTAAAGGGTAATGGTAGGCATGTGCACGAGCATCTACACTATCCACTACCTCACACATTTCTACGAATGGATAACATCTAAGCCTTTCGATTCCTCTCCATTAATCACGTTTACTAACTTTTCCTTATCTTTTTCCAAAAACACACGCTCAAGCTGTAACTATTTTGCTTCCTCAATTTCTTCAAAGTGCGCCTCCAATCCTGGTTCACCTAGTAATTCCAATAGCCTATCTTCCTTTCTGGCACTATCCCCCATGGTAAGGTGCTTGATACCCTATAAGGCCTTATCAATCGATGGCTTAGTACTGATACTCAAAGGTTTGAATAAGGTCAATCGCGAGCTCTTGCCAATTCCTTATCTAGCGGTGTGTCTCTCGAATGAATGTACCATGTGCATGCACAACCCTGCAGTGTAGAATACAACTTGTGCACCCAGAGGGATGGTGGAAAATCTTCCATGCCTTCTCTCTAGACCCATTCACACTCTTGGATATGGAAAGAGGTGGGATCCTTCCCATGGTATTCTTTGATGATGGTGGGTACATTACTTCTAGAAAATCTGATAGAGAGAGAAATTCTTACCTCACACCACTCTAAAAGGATCTCTCGATGTGTCGACCACCACGGAGTTGTTGTGCTAAGCAAGACATCACTCAAAATCTCCCTTCGTTCCTTCTCATTCTTCCACTGAGCTTCTACCTCCTACAAAATATCTCAGGGACGGATCCTCCTGAATACTTGGGTAGTTCTTTTCCTCCAAGGCACCTAATAGTGCACACCATTGTTACCTTGGTCACCGACCCTCTCAACTACCATCCCATTAATTCATAAGTTCCATGTGCCCAATTTTCACAAGCCGATCAAGGTATCACTTACTGACTGAGCATCTTCAAACTAGATAACTCTGTTAGTAGGGTGTACCATCTCAGGGTCTCTAATTGAGCACACATAAATCTTGTCCAGAACTTCTTCTCCCAATGGTTCAATATAAGGTGTAGAATTCCCATTAACCAGGGGTATAATGACTGATCCTATTTTTTCTCAAATTTGATGGACCCTTTGTTGAACCGAAGGTCCACATTATTCTTGTAACACTAAGGGAACCCAAGTAGTGCTAGGAAATTATCCGCCTTGGTGAGCGCCAGACCTCGAAGTCCCTAGTAAACTTGGTTCCCGAATAGTAATAACAGCATGCTTTAAGACAATGATGAACATTGCCTTAGTCTTGTTTGTCATATAAAACACATTCGAAGATGGCAGTAATGTAGGTCTTCCCATTTGATGTTATGCATCCAATGTTAAAACATTAACCTCTACGCCAATGTCAATGAGTATATTGCTTAGGAGCCATCCATCTACAACAGTATTCAATGTAATATCCTTGTCATAGTCGAGGCTTTGAGGGGAAAGGTTTGCATGCAAGACCTATCTCTCATGATCTTCTATGGCACATGGTACCTTCTCTCTAAACTAGGATCCTAGCAAAGGAATGATGTTCTAATGCCTTAGCATTTTACACACATCATTGACCTCATCCAGGTCATCCTTTTGTGCCTCGACTCTCCTTCCTTGTTCCTCCTTTCTAGATTGCTCTTTTAGACACCGGATCTCCCTTACAAGCTTCAAATAACATCCATGGTGTCCTAATATATATCCTTTTGATGCATGGGGTCTGGATGCTTTGCATGAATGACCTCTTCTCTTGAAACTAGGTTCTTCTATCTTGGTACCTCCCTTGTGCGTGTGGCTTCGCCTTGTTGTTACAAGACAGCTCTAAACTTTCATCCCATGTTACCCAAGGCATCCACTATATGTTTTCCTTCTTGATGTTGACCATTACAATGCCCTTGTCCTTCTGGTGCTACTGATTCATATGCTCAAATAATTTTGGGAACTCCTCATACTTATGCTTCTTTCCACATGACAAGCCACTGCAACAAGTTCGAGCACTCACGCTTGTAATATTATGTAGATCCACAATTAAAAATGTTCTACACGAGAACTCACTCCTTCCTCCACGATTACCCGGACCACGTAATCCTCCTCAAAATCCTCTTCTCGCGCGCTCCTCATAATGGCGATCATCATTTTTAGAACCATTGGAAATGTTGGTTTGGCACACCCCATGATCAATGGCCTCATGAATCTGATCAATGAGCCTACAGTCCTTAGTATCATGGGTTGTAGAAGTGAAAATCTTGAAATAACAAGATACATTCTTCCTGATCATGCGCTGTAGCAAGGGACATCTATTTGCATCATGGTCCCCATGAAAAATCTCATAATCTACCATCACAGCACGTACTATCCTCCGGGGGAAATTATCCTTAACGTGCCCCTATATCTCACAATCTATGCACCATAAACCACTGTGAGTCTCATGGACTAAGTTTGCAGATAATTTTTCCAATTTTTGACGATAGTATCAATCGAGCCTCCAAGAATGGGCTAGGATCCTAGCAAAGTAATGATGTTCTCCTCGCCTTAGCATTTTACACACCTCCTTGACCTCATCTAGGTCATCCTTTTGCCTCTGTGAATCTCCTTCCTTGTTCCTCCTTTCTGGATTGCTCCTTTAGACATTGTATCTCCCCTTAAAAGATTTGAATAACATTCATGGTGTCCTGATATATATCCTTTTGATGCGCGGGGTTTGGATACTTTCCATGAATGACCTCTTCTCTTGAAACCAGGTTCTTCTATCTTGGTACCTTCCTTGTGCGTGTGGGTTCTTCCCTTGTTGTTACCAAGATAGGCTCCAAAATTTCATCCCGTGTTACCCGAGGCATCCACTGTATGTCTTCCTTTTTGATGCTTGACCATTGTAGTGCCCTTGTCCTTTCGGTGCTGCTGATTCATATGCTCAAATAATTCTGGGAACTCCTCATACTTATGCTTCTTTCCGCTAAACAAGCACTGCAACAAGTTCGGGCACTCACGCTTGTAATATTATGTAGATCCATAATTGAAACATGTTCTACACAAGAACTCACCCCTTCCTCTGCAGCTTACCCCGACCACGTAATCCTCCTCAAAATCATCTTTCACGCACACCTCCATCTCGCGCACTCCACGTAATGGTGATCATCATTTTTAGAACCACTAGAAATGTTGGTTTGATGCACCCCATGATCAATGGCCTCATGAATCTGATCAATGAGCCTACAGTCCTTAGTATCATGGGTTGTACAAGTGTAAATCTTGCAATAAAAGATACATTCTTCCCGATTGTGCGCGCCAGCAAGGGACATCTACTTACATCATGATCCCCATTACAGATCTCATAGTCTACCATCATAGCATGTACCATCCTCTGGGGGTCAATTATCCTTAACGTGCCCCTATATGTCACAATTTGTGCACCATAAACCACTATGAGTCTCATGGACTGAGTTTGCGAGACAATTTTTCCAATTCTTTTACCATAGCATCAATCTGAGCCTCCAATAATGGGCTAGGATCCTAGAAAAGGAATGATGTTCTCCTACCTTAGCATTTTACACACCTCCTTGACCTCATCCACATCATTCTTTTGTACCTCAACTCTCCTTCCTTGTTACTCCTTTCTGGATTGCTCCTTCAGACATTGGATCTCCCCTTACAAGCTTCGAATAACATCCATGGTGTCTGATATATCTCCTTTTGATGCGCGGGTCTGGATACTTTCCATGAATGACCTCTTCTCTTGAAACCAGGTTCTTCTATCTTGGTACCTCCCTTGTACGTGTGGCTTCTGCCCTTGTTGTTACCAAGATAGGCTCCAAACCTTCATCCCATGTTACCCGAGGCATCCACTGTATGTCTTCCTTCTTGATGTTAACCATTGCACAGCACCCTTTTCCTTCCAGTGTTGCTGATTCATATGCTCAAATAATTCTTGGAACTCCTCATACTTATGCTTCTTTCCTCACCACGAGCACTATAACAAGCTCAGGAACTCACGCTTGTAATATTATGTAGATCTAGAGTTGAAACATGTTCCGCGTGAGAAATCACTCCTTCCTCCGTAATTACCTTGACCATGGAATCCTCCATGAAATCCTCTTCCGTGCGTGCCTCCATCTATGTTCTCCTCGTAATGGCAATCATCATTTTTAGAACCACTGGAAATGTTGGTTTGGTGCACCCCATGATCAATGACCTCATGAATCTGATCAATGAGCCTACATTCCTTAGTATCATGGGTTGTAGAAGTGTAAATCTTGCAATAACAAGATACATTCTTCCTGATCATGCACTACAACAAGGGACATCTACTTACATCATGGTCCCCATGACAGATCTCATAATCTACTGTCATAGCACATACCATCCTCCGGTGCAATTATCCTTAACATGCCCCTCTATCTCACAATCTGTGCACCATAAACCACTGTGAGTCTCATGGACTGAGTTCACAAAAAAATTTCCAATTGCTTTTCCATAGCATCAATATGAGCCTCCAAGAATGGGCTAGGATACTAGCAAAGGAATGATGTTCTCCGCCTTAGCATTTTACACACCTCCTTGATCTCATCCAGTCATCCTTTTGTGCCTTGACTCTCCTTCCTTGTTCCTCCTTTCTAGATTTCTTCTTTAGACATTGGATCTCCCCTTACAAGCTTCGAATAACATCCATAGTGTCCTGATATATTTCCTTTTAATGCGAGGGGTCTGGATACTTTCCATGAATGACCTTTTCTCTTGAAACCATGTTCTTCTATCTTGGTACCTCCCTTGTGCACGTGGTTTCTACCCTTGTTGTTACCAAGACAGGCTCCAAACTTTCATCCTGTGTTACCGAGGCATCCACCGTATGTCTTCCTTCTTGATGCTGACCATTACAGTGCCCTTGTCCTTCTGGTGCTGCTGATTCATATGCTTAAATAATTCTAGGAACTCCTCATACTTATGCTTCTTTCCACACCACGAGCACTGCAACAAGTTCAGACACTCACGCTTGTAATATTATGTAGATCCACAGTTGAAACTTGTTTCACGTGAGAACTCACTCCTTCTTCTATAATTACCCCAACCACAAAATCCTCCTCAAAATCCTCTTCTGCACACGCCTCCATCTGGGTGCTCCTCATAACAGTGATCATCATTTTTAGAACCACTGAAAATGTTGGTTTGGCACACCCCATGATCAATGGCCTCATGAATCTCGATCAATGAGCCTACGAGTCCTTAGTATCATGGATTGTAGAATTATAAATCTTGCAATAACAAGATACATTCTTCCTGATCGTGCACTGCAGTAAGGGACATCTACTTGCATCATGGTCCCCATGATAGATCTCACAATCTACCGTCACATCATGTACCATCCTCCAAGCGCAATTATCCTTAACGTGCCCTTCTATCTCACAATCATGCACCATAAACCACTATGAGTCTCATGTACTGAGTTCACGTAAAATGTTTCCAATTATTTAGCCTTAACATCAATCTAAGCCTCCAAGAATGGGCTAACTCCAGTATCAATACTACCAATAGCCTCGGCGTGCAAGGTAGCTTCTAATGCTTTGCATAAAAGTTTTATGAGACAAGGCCTTTCTAAAAGGGGTGATAATTCCTCCAACAAACCATTGTGCATGTTGTTAAGGGTGAATATCAAATGATAATTTATACAAGAGAGTTTTAAAATTTGCATCATACTCCTGCACACTCTCTGCCATTCCTTGTTAAATCTCCTTCAAATCGTTGATTCTCTTTTTCTCAAACTCAAGAATGTGGAACTCTACCAAGAACACATTCTTTAAGGCAATGTAGCCCACCACTATTTGATGAAGTTCATACTTTATATACCATCTATGTACATGCCCTTGCAATGTGGTTGCAAATTGACTAGCCTTTCATTCTAGGGTTGTGATACACTTCCCGCCATAGCAGCCACACTTGTGAACATGTTCTCGCAAAGATCCTTAATGCCCCTATAATCTGGCAAATGTAGAGACATTTTAAAGAATACTTGAGGTGGTGGTGGGGTTTTTGTCCTAAACCAGATCCTTAGTTCCCTTTGGTGTTTCCTCCATCACCTGATCCACCAGGTCCACTGGGTCCTGTACCTCTAGAGTCGCCAGATCCACTAGAACTATTGGGTCCAATAGGGTCTATAGGAGCTATGCCGAGTGCTCCCATGGTCCCACTAAAATATGCACTTTGTTGGTCTATGATAGCATCCCGCTATAACTACTTTTTCCCGCGTCACTCCCGATGTGAGACCGAAAGCTTGTATACTTTCCCCTTGTCCAAAACTCCTCCGAATACTAGAATATGTAAAGTCATAGAAGAAGGAAATGAAAAATGGTATCTCCTAGGCATGGATCTATCTCTTCCACTAGTTTCAACTGGACCAATACTTCTTCCTAGTTTGGGAAAACCAAGCGTCAGGGCTTGGTCATTGGGTAGGTTCAGATATGCACCAATGACTCTCCTTTCTCCATGCAACGAGCTCTCACCAAAATCTGAAGGGGTCTCCCTTACATGCCTGCCAAGATGGGGTAGCACATACTGCTCAGGTTCCACATCCTCCGCATGAACCTCAACTCCTTCTCGTAATGTCTATCTCCATAAATCCATCACACTAGTAGCCTCGCATTGTCTAACAATCTCCCTTTCACACACTTCTCTATACTTGAGCCATCTTTCTTCCCTCTCCTTCTCTATTGTATCATCTGCCATCTTCCTCCACCCAAGCTTCTTTACCCAACACTCAGAATAGTTTAGTTGGCCATTAAGAGTGCCTCTAAACTCATGGTGACCATTAATATCTTCATAGCTAGAGGAATGACATGTAGAAACATTCCTTTAGGTTCTCGTAGAAATTCAAACTCAACAACCTCTAGGCAAGAATACGTAGAAATGGCATATTCCAGAGTGTAGCTAGCTAGTACTCCTCTCCACCAATGATCTATAACATGGGTCCACATCATATCTCGCATCCCGTGAACTCTCGTAGTCTTTCAGTCCATATCTACAATCCATAATGCCAACTTGATCTAGATGCATAGGCTAAAAGCCATCCATAAAACTCTACTAGGAAGCGAAAAAAAAAAAGTATCATACGAGATCATGGAAGAGCATCTCTTCTACCCATCGACGTGTATTAAACTCATGTCCAAAGTGCTAAATATCTAAGAAAATTCAACCTCCATGCTCTTGAACCATGATTCAACATTTTCCAATGTTAACCGACCCATCATTACTCTTACACAAATCATGATGCATGTTATATCCCACTATAACTTCGAAAAGAGGTCTCGAAACAAAACCAAGATGTAGTCATTTTTACTCCTATCACAAAAGGAATAACACCATGCGCATCGGCCTATCACCCAACAAAATCTGATAACTCACCCGAGGCACACGAGGGTACCAAGTCTCTCTTTTATGTGAGTTTAGTGGGAAGCATTATCTATGATTAGTGTAAGATTATTTAGGAAAGAAGTTGAGACATACAAGAACCATAGGGCTTAGAATAGCCTCCAGATCTTGGTAGTGACTTCAGACCGAGTGCTTTAAAAATTCTAGAACATATACTATAACAGAAAGAAAGATACAACCATTCATTCATAGCATGAAAGAAAACAGAACTCATATGAACGAAATATGCATTAAACCCATTGATATTCATATCTATTTATAACATGTAACCTCAATATATTCATTGGTTTATTACAGAGTGTCATAGAGAGTAGACCGTAGTCATGCGCATCACTAGACGTATGTAGCTAAGCTAACAGAAAAGAAAATAACAACTCCATGCTTAGTACATCCCTTCCCGAACCAATATCCACTCACAACAATTTTATAGAGCTTCACTCACTCTCTAACTTGCTATCCCCTACGTATATCCAGATGATATATCCTTCTTTCATGTGTATATCTTTTTGTGGCAAGAATTTGTATTTATCACTTTCCTAGGCTACCAACATTCCATGCCACGCCCTTAGATCCATCACCAAGTGTCAAATTTGGTCCTCCATTTGGGCATGTTCCTTCAGTCCCCCCGAGCTCTCCATTCCATCTCATGATGATCTTCTAGAAGATTCCATCTCGAGGCATGCTCTTTCTGAGCCAACTCGTTGCCAGCTAACATCTTATCCATGTGCAACCGATCATGCTTTTCATGTGTTCTAATTTGGGAACTCAAATTGGCTAAGTCCCAAACCTCCTTTCATGCATCACATGTGTTATTTTCCACCTTAAGCCTTTCTCTTGCATGTTTTTTCCTTGCGCACCATCCAAGAACTAAGATCCTGCGTGCCCACGAGCCTTTATACTTGGTCAATATTCCAAGGCCCCAACAATGATGGAACTTGTCCTTGTATTTGTGTCCCATCATGTACCATAAGAGGTGAAGGAGGGGCATCCACATGTCCCCCTTTTCCAGCATGTTCCTATGATGCTACTAACTATATATATAATGTGGCCACTTGTGCTCAGTAAAGTAGTAACTCGGCTTGTACTTCCATCACCTGCCCCGTATATCGTCTCTCTCATTGATAACAATGGCCAAATCAGGTTTTCATGGCTCGGATGGTGTTTCCCGTAACTATGCTATCTACCACTTCCTATACCCACCATGCACCCAACATCATCTATCATCTCATTTTTTACCTTATCCTCCACTCCTGCTTTGGAGTTGCGGCTATGGTATAGGTAATGGCCTCTCTACATCTTCTCGATGGTATTATGGGAATGGATGGGGAATATTCTTCTTTAAATTGAACTATCATTTTACCCAATCTATGGGTACGAGCTTGTGCTCCTCGTCCCTATTCCCCTGGATCCATCTCAATAGTTATAGACCCTCCATTTCCTCCTCCATGCCTGTGAACTCTGGGTAAGTGAGGTTTCGCCCAAATAATCTTTATATGTGAAAGGTTATCTAGTAATCACCGATAGTATGCAATATCACAAGTCGCTAAATCCATCCACACCTTCTCTTCTACCAAAGAACCATCACCTATATCATGTCCTATATATACCCACATGCCACCCTTGTCATGGTAGACCTAGTGGATAAAGGCACACAATGTGCTCATATGCCCAACAATGTAATATATAGGTACAACAAAGACCGTATTGATGTATCCTCCTGTAAGCCCAAATCTCCCTATACAACTAAACTAAGTAAGTTGGTGCCCATGTAAAATGAACCCTGTCAAAAACCATGTCCTCTAGAACTCCCACCAAGGCCCATGGAAACCTCCCACCCTCTAACTCTAGAAGGGAAAAAACTGATGTCAACCATCATCAACATTGAAAGACATGTCTCCTGAGGATGCACTACATACATCACACCATAGATGATACTTGCACTATGGTATGTCAGCTCTTCCATAGCCGACCCAAACACCGTAACAATATGATCTATCACATTTGTAGGTGATACCTGATGAAGTGGATCCACAATGATTGAATTCCTTAGAATCCTATATACATACTCTAATGTGATTTTCATCTCTCCCATCGGAAGATGAAAGGTGTTGGTAGTTGGGTCCCATCTATCGATGAGGGATACCAACATACAGTGTTCTCATGAAATCCTCTTGTACCTCCTCACCGTGCCTAGCCCAACTATCCACATGTGCTTCCACTCCTCATTCAAAATGGTATGTCTCATCTCGCACTAGAATTGGCGAATTTGGTCCCTCATAGTCATCTATTGCCTAGCCTACATCATCAACACCCACACAAGTTCATCATTTTCCCTTTCGACTTTCTATTCAAAACTTAACCTTGCCTAATATTTACCATGCCTTACCTAGACCATTCACCTTCACCCAACCTACTTACAAAAATCATATTCTTCCCTGTCATATGGGAGAACTACATCGGCCTAAGGCCCCTTTTGCAAGGGCTATGTAGGCAGCACTCGAAGACATGGGGTCTTCTGAGGCTATCTCAACCCATAACATTCCATTATTTTCCCCTTTTCTCGATCTTACCTATCTTCCCTCCCACTAGTTCACCTATTGACCTACCCAACCCCATCCCTCCCGAAATCATCCTATAACATCATATTTTACCCAAACCCTTCCCTAAGACTTCTCTTTTCCACCCTACCCAACCTCACACTCCCTTAGATGGCCTACAATCAACATTTTCTTACACTTTTTTCTTTACTGAGCAACCGCATCGGTTCCCCTACCAATGTCGATCCCCTTAAACCGACCAAATCCAATTTGTTAACTTATTTTGGTCAATAAATGACTAACGTCGGTTATTGGTTAGGCCCCAAGGCCAAACCCCAAACTTCCCAATTGCAAAAATTCAAAAATACACACCCAATACCCCACCCAAAACACTACTAACTGGTCCTAAGTTCATTTTCACCCCTAATTAATCTAATTACACCCTCTCATTCCCTGATTTCACCCCAATTTCAATAAAATTTCAAAAAAAAATACAATTTGCATTTCCATTACTTATAATTCTACAAAACAAAGATTAAATCCCAAATCCTACCTCTACTCATCGGCACCTTCATGCTGGGATGGCTGGAACCTCGAATCAGTAGCACCCACTAATTCTTCCCTTGCCTCTGTCATGCCAAATAACTCTCATCTCTCCAACCAATAAGATAGTTGTACATGAGGTCATGAAATCACCTCCTCTACCCACTTATCTCAAACCAACTTAGTCTCCTAGCACTATTTTATGTCTTCCTCACAAATAACCTCTCCACTATTTGTTTTCCAACTCAACCAATGCTTAAATGTGCACATTTTGGGTGGTATTTTTTTTTTATCTTGTCATTTTTATGACCTATGTCACCAGGTCTTGGCCTAGATGACCAGAATCGATCACCATACTAGCATCGGTTCCCTTTGAACTAACATTGGTCACCCTGCATATAACCCAATATGCTTCATTTTCCCTAATGTTTGCTCTCACTTTCCCTTTTCTAGCTGAAAAATCCCTAAAACCTCCCTACACACTCACCGATAGCCTCAACAACTCCCTATGGATACTTAGGAGAATGTTTTCCTTAAAATAGGCCTTACTAATGACCTTACCTATATACCTTTTCCTCCCTAACCTTGCTTATATGACAATAAAACTCGCTTGCTTACTCTACCGTGTGATACTCGATACATGTGTTGTTTATCCTACCGACCTTACCTCACCTTATTTTTTGATGTTTATCTCAACTAGACCAAACCTTTTGGTGTTTTAGAACACACCTATACCCATTCCTACACCTAGCCTCGTTGTGTTTCCAAGATCAAATCCTATCTCTTGGATACCTAGACCACATCACCCTTATTTGGATAAACTATCGATCGTTGGTGAATTAGCATTTATGTTCTCTTTAACCTTTTTCCTTTTACATTCTAAAAATGTGTGTGTGTTTTAATGCCTATAGCTTTTGATCACCCTATCATCACCATTTCCTATACCTTCACATAACCCCATTTTTCATCAACTATTACCTTATCAAACCCATCACCAATTTTTCCTTCCATTACATCAGTTCTTGGTTTAAAGGGGGGTAACCTCCACCCATATCTGGGGCATCCACTTATTGTTTTTCTCATCATCGCTTATTAGTACAAGCTACGTGATAAAAAGGGGCAAATGTAGACACCCAAAATTGGGACGACACCTTCTAGGTATCCTTTTATTACATACCCCCTTACCATGACCCCTTTCACATATTGTTATTAATCTAATTAGCTATATTAGATTAATTATTACCTTGACTCTCTACCTCACATTAGACCCATTCCAATCCTATTTAATAACTAAGACTAAGTCATCACTCCCCTAACAAACAAAGAATTCTTTTAAGCCTACAATTAATTACCAAGTACCTCTCCCACCAATTTCCCATGTGATTTAATGGGAATCGAGACTCATAACCCATAACCATTCTTGACTCATGCCAAAAAGGGAGAGAAAAGGTTTTTTTGGAAAATAAGACTATTTCTCCCTAAACAACAATGGTTATTCGTCAGACAATGCTAGTCAAGTAACCTCCTTTGGTTCATTTAAATAAGCATTTTCAACTCTTTTCTTTGGTTCTTATTTTGGTTGGAATTCCTATATCTTGCATCTTGGGCATTTAATTAACACCCTAACGGTCAATTGAAAACTATAGCATCAAAATCTCCACCATCAACCAATCTATATCTTCATAGGCTTGAACCATTTGTATGGGGAAGCACTCAACCTTCACTGCCACAGAACTAGATCTCAAACTTTCTCTCATATGCACACCCACCAACCACCACCTTCTACCAACCTCCAAATCTCTGATAAGTATTCTTAACCAGCTGATTGATTTCATTATCTTTTGTTTTATATCCTTTAACTTTTTCTAATTAACTCCTCCCTCTTCCAGATAACTTTTGTAGTCCATTCACTTAATGCCCTACCAACCGGAACCACTCGCCTTTTTAAACACCCCTTTTACCCATGCTAAGTCTTCACCAAAATTCCCACACTCTACCTAATACCTCTCAATATGTTGTGAAATCAAAGAGATCCCAAATAAATATCCTTTCTACCTTTAAAACCCAATTTCCCCTACCGTGATCAGTTATCCAACCGATCTTGGCTATAACTAGTGACCGACATCGGTCTTTGTTCCTGTATTTTCCCCTCAGACCAACGAGCTTATTCATCCACCCAAAACTCTCCAAAACCTCCCAAGACTTCAATCGACCTTATTTCTACCCTCTCGTAATTCCTATATACCCCGAAAACCAACCATTCTCCTAGATTTAATCTTATATTCATCATTTAGATTATATTTAGACTATTGTGTTGTGTGAGATACCCAAATCATATAACTACCATAGGAATTTCCATTTCATGATATTTATCAGCATTAATTTGTATTAAGATGTGGATTGACAACCTTTGAGGAAGCACCCCACTTCTTGGATCTAGCTTACGCTAGGCAATCCACCGACCTATGCTATTAACTCTATTTTGTGGTCTTGATTTTCTTCTCAGGTAGTCCTTCCAAGATAAAAATGAGTGCTCTACAATCGGATTAGTCTTCAACAATGGTGTGCAACCTCTTCATGACCTCTAGGTATTCCTCACATACCTTACCTTCACCTTTTAAATAGTTTTTCATACAATACTCCTATGTGGTGAAACACAGAGTATCTCTCCACTAGCATCTTGCGTTGTGGACTAGATATGAGTAATATATAAGAAATAAAAAAATAAGTTCAATATTGCAAGTGTTAGAATGATTAGAATGATCATAATAAAATTTAGTTCAACAATTATTGTATGAGGATGTTTAGAACATGAGCATATGCCCATTGATAATGGGCATATTCTTATTCTAATATTAGAATCACATATAAAAATAGGCATAAGGTGAATCACATATGGGAATCTGTCTAATTGAATAGACATGCCATAAACATGAAGGTAGTTCCCCATTTAGCAATTGAAGGAAAACCAAATTTTATTATTCACATTGAGAAGAGCTATAAATATTCATTTTTGTTTAAGAGAAATTTCCTTCATAGTATTCATGAAAAGAAAGAGATCCCAAAAAGTGAAAGAATAAATAAAATTAGAGATAAAGGCTTGATCAACCTTTAATGGTATGCAGTGTAGCACTAGGCTCCACTAGGGATAGTCCAGCCAATATGATACAATTATTAACTCTATAAAGTATTTCATAATGTTTTTACACTATTATTCTTCTAATATGGTCCTCCTTCGATTGCAATGGTCCTCCTTTGATGAAAAATGGGGAACCACCCAAAAATAAATGTTTGTTTGTTCAAGGATGGACAAATGCCCATATTTCTAAATAGTCCAATACAACTGACCAAAAATATGGCCAAAACAAATGTTATAATGTCTAGAGAATGGGCTAATGCCTATTCTCATTATTACGAGTGGTCCAGTCTTGTATTAAAAAAATTACCTTTAATTAATAAATACATGGTCACGGTAAATAATATATTTGCATGTTGGTCTTGATATGTCATGGTCTTAAACAATATATGTTAATTACTCCTATATGAGATCAATGGGTAGAGAATGGGAATCTTGTCATTTCTAAAACAAATTAATATAACTATGTAATACAAGAATGGGCATCTGACGAAGGGTAAGTAGTGCAACACTTAGTGGAGCCATGACGCCCATTCCTAAAAGAAAATAATATAACTACATAAGGATTAATCACCCTCGAGGGTATTTAGTGCAACACTTGGTGGCATAAGAACTTGGCTCCTCTAAGTTTAGTCTATCCAAAATGATACAATTGTATAAAAGCATTGAATGTGAATAATTCCAATCGTATTGGAAAATCCTATTTAAAAATATGAAGTAACATGAAACATAACATATAGAATTATCATATGACATTTTAGTTTAACAATTATTGTATTAAAATGTTTAGAACATGTGTGTATGCCCATTGTAATATAGGAATCACAGATAAAAATAGGCGTAAGGAAAACTATATATGGGCATCAAGTCTACTTGAATGGGCATGACATGAAGATGAAGTGGGTTGGGCCTCATTTTTCTTTTAAAGGAAAACCAAATGTTATTCTTCACATTGAGAAGAGTTAGAAATATTCATTGTTGTTTCTCGTAAATTTCCTTAGTATTATTCATGAAAACGAAAGAGAGCTCAAAAGAGAAAGAATAAAAAACAATTAAAGATAGAGGCTTGATCCCCCTTTAATGGTATGTAGTGCAGCACTAGGCTCCTCCAGGGATAGTCTAGCCAATATGATACAATTACTAACTCTATAAAGGTTATAAGAATGTGTTTACATTATTCTTCTTCTAATATGGTCCTCCTTCGATCAGCAATGGTCGTTCGATGTAAAATAGGGAACAACCCAAAAATAAATGTTTGTTTGTTTGAGGATGGAAAAATTCCCATATTTCTAAATAGTCCAATACAAGTGACCAAAAATATGGCCAAAACAAATGTTAGAATGTCTAGAGAATAGTCTAATGCCTATTCTCATTATTATGAGAAGTCCAAGTCTTGTTTTACAATAATTACCTTTAATTTACGTAGCGGTAAACAATATATTTGCATGTTGGTCTCGATATGTCATGGTCTTAAGAAATATATGTTAATTTCTCCTATATGAAAATGGGCATAGAATGGGCATCTGCCATTTCTAAATCAAATTATTAAAAAAAAAATACACAATACAAGAATGGGCATTTACCCAAGGGTATGTAGTGTAGCACTTGGCAGAGCCAAGATGCCCTTTCTAAAACAAAATAATCAAACTAGATAAGGCTTGACCCCCCTTGAGGGTATGTAGTGCGAACTTGTTAGAATCATAACTTGTCTCTCGTCAGGTTAGTCCAAATTTTTTACGATAAAATTGTTTACAAGCGTCGTAATGTGACTAATTCTAGTCAGTAGTAAAAATCCTCATTAAAAATATGGAGTGACATGAAAAATAACATGAGACCCATAATTTTATTAAAAATACCACCTTGTTTTAATTTTTTAATATCCTAATTTTTATACCCATTTAAATGTTTTAGAGAGTTATTAGAATACTTTGGAAAAAAAAAAAAAATTATATTTTTATAACATTGCTTGCATTTGAATTCTTAGAATGGGCATATGTCAATTCTCATATAAACAAACAATTATGTCTTGTATTGAATTGGAAGTTGCCCATTCTCACAACCTTTATAGAGGTATGAAAACATTTTTAAATAATTGCTTTCATTTGAACATTTAGAATGGACATATTGAACGTTTAGAATGGGCATATGTCAATTCTCATATTAAAAAAACTTTTGTCTTGTATTGAATTGGGAAACCAAACATTTTTGCATCTGCCCATTCTAAAAAAGAAGTAAAATTTATCTCAACACTTTCCCATTCGAATAACATAAATAAAACTTTATTTGTTGTATTTTAGAGGGTATGTCATGCTAGTCCATCCAATATGATACAATTATACAATTATTCAATAGACCTATAGACATCTTGAAAAAAATACGATGTTATTATCTAACCTTTATGAGTCGGGATTAAATGATGCACTTATATTACTATGATTAACCTTTTTGAAAAACTATTTTTAACAAGGGATCTAAACATTCTAATACCCAATACTATACAATGGAAGAATTTTGTTCAACAAGGTTTGATCATAGTAATGGAAGTGCAAAATTTAATCTCGAAGGATAAACCATGTGTATCTTGGTCTTGCATATTTGGTAAATCATTCAACAATGCAAAGAGACATAGATGATATCAAGGCTAAGAGACATGACACAATTCAACAATGATGCAAATGATTCACCATTGGGATAAAACACTTTATTTTAATTACTATTATATACCCTTGATGAACAACTATCATGAAAAAAATATCATTTTATGGATGAAAGAATAATTATAGAATTGTCATTTATTTTATGATCAGCCCACATGCCCAATTCAAAAATTAAGCAATGCCTCATCATGAAGGATTAACAAAGTGGATTTCTTAGATATACATTATTTGTGTAGACATGTAGAGATAGGATGTCCATTGGGTGTTGAGAACATACAATTTTGCAAGGGAATGATCTTGTTGAGACTCTTAAACACGCAAGAAATTGGCATATTTAGATGTTTCCTTTTATAACTATGGAGGATAACAACTATGCAAGTCTTACAAAATATTGAAGTGATATTTTGAAAACCCATATCAAAAATACAAAATATCTAAAATATGACATTATAATTTATCTTTATACCCAGAAACTTGGAATACAATAGAGAAGAGTTTGAATGATCTCTAAAACTTATCTTCAATTTGAAAAATAAGTAACTCCCCATATTAGAAACTACGATTACTAGTTAACAACTACGCATGTCTCATAATACTTTGAAGTGATATTCTTAATACCCAGATCAAAAAATACAAAAGATCAAAAATAGGGAATTATCTTTAAACCCAGAACATAATATATTGGAAAGAAAACCAAATGTTATTCTTCATCTCATAATAATTCAACAGATAAGAGTTAGAATAATTCATGCCTAAAATTTTCTTCAAATATTGTTCTTCACAAGACAAAATAGTCTTACGAAATAGAGGGAGCCCAAAGCGGAAAGGGTCAACACAAATTTAGTGGAGAGAACACACAATATCTCAGAAATATTCTTCAAATCTTCTACTTCACAAGACGAAATAGTCTATGGGAAGGTACTTTGTTTTAGAATGGGAAGTTATGCATTGTGACAACCTTTATAGAAGTTGTGCACATTTATAATGGGCACAAGCCCATTCTCATACAAACAAACATTATTTGTTTTGTAATAATTAATAATTTTATTATACTAGCACCCCCTCCTAAAATATTAGTTTCCCTGCACCCCCTCATAAATGGTTAACTACATAGAAAACATGGGAAATCATTCAATGTAGGTGAATCATCTCCACAAGCGCGCACGCAAACACTTGTGTGTGTGTGTTTATTTTTACAAAATACAAGTAAGTCTAAAGTGGATGGACGAACAAAAAAAAGTGGGAAATGGATGAAAAAGATAGCAGAAAGGATGATTAAGAAAGAGATAGATTCGCCGACCCACAGTGAACCTTGTAATTCCCAAGACCTCTCTCATCATCGAAAAAAGTAACCGTCATCAATCTCTCTACAATGCCACGTAATGACATAAATTACTTGCCATTAATTTTTCTAATTTCCCTTCAACGCTTGGTGGAAGACATGTTTGACAAACAAGTACCTTCAATTAATAAATAAATGGTGGAAAACAATTTACTTACAAATTAATGGTCTCACTATGCCATGGTAAAAAAACAAAGTAAATTTGATCTTTTTTTTTTATATGATTCCTATATGATAATGGGAAATTACCCATTCTAAAACAAATTAAATTTTATCTATATTCTTCATATATGATTCCTATACAACAATGGGGATATGTCCATTCAATAAAATAAATAAATGTTTGTTTGTATGTAAATGGGCATAATCTCCTTCTAAACATTCTAATACAAGTAATATTGATCTTAAACATTTTAATACCTCTATAGGAATGGATACCTAACCCTTCAATGGAAGATAAAAACATTTGTTTGTATGAGAATAAGTTTATACCAATTCTAATCATTGTAATACAAGCAATATTGAACTTATTCTTTTCAATAACTCTATTAAGGTTGTGAGAATGGGCAACTATCCATTATAAAACAAGCTAGATTTTATCTATTTTCTTCTTTTATGATTCCAATTATGAGAAAGGGAATTTTATCATTAGATACAACATTGAACTTAATCATTTTAATTCATATATGAAAATGATTAATTTCAATATTGCTTAGCTCAAGGTGATTTCACCCCCACCTCAGAATTCTCGCTCACCGCCTAACTCAACGGGTCAATCCTCACCCGTCCAACTCAATTGTCTAGCTCGCCTCCCATCTAAATATGCATAGCTAGGCCACCTAGATCAAAAAATAAGTAATTTTTCCTAGGTGGTAACCCCACACTCTACTTTGGTAATAACAAAAAAGTTAACTCCTGTCTTAACATGAAGGATTGGAAGTGAATTTCTTATAATCATATACATTTTTCACAATGGAATGATCTTTTTGAGACTCTAAAACATGCAAGAAATAGTCATATTTATATGTATATTTTTATAACTATGGAGGATAAAAACTATGCAAGTCTTACAAAATATTGAAGTGATATTCTTAAAACCCATATCAAAAATACAAAAGATCTAAAATATGGCATTATCTTTATACCCAGATCAGAATACAAGAGAAATAAATTTAGATGATATTATTCATCTCGTAATAAATCAACAGAGAAGAGTTAGAGGTATCTCTGAAACTTATCTTCAATTAGAATAAGAATTTTTATTCATGGTAAAAAAGTAAATTCTTCTTCTATGATTCATTCTTCTTTCATGATTTCTATATGTTAAATGGACATCTTCCCATTCTAAAACAAAGTAAAATTTATCTTCCATATGTCTCTTCTAAACATTTATTCATCTTCCATATGTTGTTTTTCTATGTTTTATATGAGTTAAAAAATGCTCACAATTATTCTATGATTATTATTTTACATCTATTCTTCTTTCATTTTCTCTTCTATGTTTCCTATACAATAATGGACATCTACCCACCCAAATGTGCTTGACATGAAGATGAAGTTCATTTTTTCTACAATGGGCCACTCCCCAATTTTCTATGAAAGGAAAACTAGATTATATTATTCATGAGAAGAGGTAGAAAAATTCATTAGTGTTTCTCGAAATTTTATTGATTTTCTTCATGAAAATAGAGAGAGGACAAAAGCGAAAGAATAAGCAACAAGTTAGAGATAGAGGATTCACCCTAAATCTCCACGGTATTTTTAAGCATAAGGTGAACTACATAATGTTTGATCCCTCTTAAGGGTATGCAATGCAGCACTTGGCTTTGCCATGGATAGTCCAGCTAATATGGTCCTCCTTCCATATCATTTATTTGGAATCTACTTATGATTAGCCATAAAAATTGGAATTTTCCATGATTTCTCATTTTTATCTTTCCCTCTCATAGTGTTGGTTTGGATGAAGAAATTGAGCAATGTAATCTCAACACTTTGTCCCTGTTTGTCGGCCCTAATGTGGAAGCTGGTTGGGTCCTTTGTTATTTGGTGGAACCTTTTACGGAGAGGAATTGTGCCCTCACCCATTCAAAATATGTGAGAATGGTCATATGATTGGGTATATTCCCATTCTTATATAGATATCATATAAGACAAACATGGGTAAAATTAAACATGTTTCAAATTTTTAGAGGTATTAATGATTAAGTTTAGTATTTTTGAAGTTTAATGTTTACATGGGCATATTCCCATTCTCAAAAAAAAATTTAAACAAGATAAGGATGTGAGAATGCACAACTTATCATTGTAAGACACATAAATTTTATCACTGTTATTTTTATTGAGAATGGGATTGACATGAAGAGTTAAAAGTATATTTTTTTTACAATGGGCAATTTTCCAACATGAAAGGGAAAGGAAACCAGATGATATTCTGAATCATGGGTAGAGTTAGAAACAATCATTCCTGTGAACGTATTGGTGTTTATAATAAAACAAATAGATCAATTGCAATAGCATCGTGGTGAAGCTTACCATTCCCAAGAACTCCACTACCTTTGAAAACATTAATTGCCAATAAAATTTCCATTGTTGCATGGATAAGCTCACTCTACTAATTTTTTTAACCACTTCCATTATAGAGGTTTTAAAATGATTAAGTTCAATATTACATGTATTGAATGGGCATATGTCCATTATCATATATTCTTCGTCAATGACTCCTATAGAAGAATAGGCATCTACACATTCAGTACAAGATTGAACTTAATCATATGAATACCTCTATAAAGTATATTAGAAATCATGGGGAATGGCCCTTCTACCTTCTAAAAAGGTGAACTACATAAGGCTTGATCCCTCTCATCGAGGGTATGTAGTGTAGAATTTGACTTTTCCAAGGATAGTCCAACCAATATAAGACAATTATGAATAATTAAAGAGAATTTCATAAGGCAAAAATTGTAATTTTTGAAGAGTGAAGACCTAGAGAAAAGAATTTATTGGCCAATTAAAAAGTAGTTTTTGGATTATTTGGATCATTCTAACCTTGGTGATGGATTGCAAGTGATTTAGGCTCTACATCGAGATAACCAAATTATGTAACATCTCTCTTATACAAATAAAAAAATTCATGCAACATTCTATGATTCCTAAATGAGAACATGTATCCTCCCAGTGAATACAAGATTGAATAGGTATTAGAGTGAATATGTATCCACCTAGTGAATACAAAATTGAACAGGGATTAAGTGAGAATGGAAAAATTCCATTGTTTACAATTTTTACTTTACATTCTAATTATTTATGTTCATTGGTAGTAAATGTTGATCCCTTAAAAATTAGTATGCATGGAGAAAAAAGTGCAATCCATGAGGTTAATCCATTAAAGGGATAAATTATTTCTGAAAAGCGTAGGATGTCATCCAGCCAATAAGAATTTTCCCAACAAAACACACAAAACATGCAACGGATGGTGATTAATACTGAAGCGACATCAAACCCTTCACCATCAACTATTACAGTTCACTCACGAAAATTTATATGTACTATTTAAAATTTAATAATATTTTTTAATTTTCAATATTAGTTGGAATGAATTTGATAAATATATCTTAATTTCAATTTTTATGTGTAGATACAACTGGAGAAAATCCAAAAAATATATGTAAAGAAATAGGTAAAAATATTAATACTTTTTATTTTTCAATATTAGTTGGAATAAATTTGATAAATACATCCTACTTTCAATTTTTATGTGGAGATACATCTAGAGAAAATTTAGAAAATATACAACCAGAAAATACATTTAAAGAAATAGGTAAAAATAGTTTTTGAAATATTATTTGAAATACATAAAATTTAATAATGAAGATTAATTTATTTTTTTGTAGTGCCTCCAAAGAAACCAACAAATATATGTAAAGCAATAGGTAAAAGTATTTTGTGAAACATTATTATCGTATTTGAAATACATACAAGTTATCAATGAAGTTTTATACATTATTTTTTTCAGCAAAGTGCCTCCAAAGAAACCAACAAATATATGTAAAGAATAAGGTAAAATATTTTTTGAAATATTATTATCGTATTTGAAATACATATAAGTTAATAATGAAATTTTATTTTATTTATTTTTTCACTTCCTCCAAAGAAAATTTTTCTCATTCTTGAATTAGAAGGATTGTTAGTTTAAAAACATACTTCTAAAAAGGAAAATACATTTCAATTGAACAATGAGAACATCCTACCATGAATGTCTATTTCCCAATTTCTAACTTTTGTATCTAAAGAGTTTCATCGAATAGCATTTTGGTCTACGTTGGATACAGATGCCAATGTAGAAAAAATAGCAACGAAACTGTTACACATAGTTAAAGTGGATGTGCATCCTTTTTTGTGTTGTGGTTTGGAGCATTATGAAAAAGAGGGAGATAAATTTATTAAAAATTTGGAAACAATTTGGAAAACACCATAATTTCCATACAAATGTGAAACTATGGTTGTAGTTAATGTAATCAACAAAGGAGTTCTTGAAGAAATTGTTTTGGTGTCTCCAAAGGTTTCTGACAAAGACTTTAAAAATAATAAGTGGCTTATGTCATCGTTGTTTATAGAACTAGCCTAGGTATGGGTTGCAGATGATGTAAGAGACATATTAAAGGGATGTTCTCTATTTTAAACCATAGTGGAAAAAACATTAATTGTGACTTGTATTTATCTCATAACAACACATTTCCATGATTACTGAGCTTGATTGAGTTTACTTGTTACTATTATGTTGATTAATAAATATAAATTAATTGGTTTGTTTTTGTAGTCTATCTCATAACATATTGATATTGGTTTATTTTTGTATATTGTCTCTTAATAATTCATTTATTACCATCATTTTATGTTGTATTCATATCATAACAACACATTTCCTACCTTCATTCTATGCAAATAAATCCACGTTATAATTAAAAATTTGTAAATTTTTATTGATATCATAAATTAGAAGCAATATTAGACACAAATATATATATATATATATATATATATATATATATATATATATATATATATATATATATATATATATATATATATCTATATATCTATATATATATATATATATGATCAAAATATGTAAAATATACAACATGCAAATGTGCACGACCCCATAGTTAAAATAAATCACATCCAAATTTTTCTTTCTTTCTATATTAAGTTTATGAGAATGGGCATATACCCATTCTGTCTATGTGTATTTTTATTCTATGATTCTTATATGAGAATGGGCATATGCCCATTCAATACAAGATAAAAATGTTTGTTTGTATGAGAATGGACATATGCCCATTCAATACAAGATAAAAATGTTTGTTTGTATGAGAATGGACAATATAATTATTTTCTATGCATTACAAAGTTATAAATGTATTAATTATTCCAATAAGTATTTCCTATTCTTACGAAAAATTATAAACCCCTAAAATGGAAATCCCTTGTATATGATATATAATTCCAAAAAAAAACTTTTCTCGATTCCAATAATAGCCAAATCAAATCCCAAAAAAATCCTTTTTCGATTCCAACAATAGATAAATCAAATTCTAATTGTTAGTATAAGTAAAACCAACATATCTTATTTCAATATTTAATCTACATTGTAAAATTTCCACATTTAACAAAATTATGGTTATCTCGTAAACACTAATAGGTCTATCATTTATTCCATGTTTTTATTAGAACACTTATTTCACTCAATAGAAGTTAGCACCAAGGGGCCGCTAACTTATATAAGCCAAGTGGCCGCTAACTTCAAGATAGTGCGTGAGTGATTGTTGTCATTTATGCCACATATCAATCTTAATACCATCATACATATACAACTATTCATGCATACCTTATTCAAATCAATAAATGTTGACATTGAAAACCCCTTCCCTACAATTCCTTGAATAGTGTTAAATTTGACGGTTGTTTAGATGTTTTTCGTGATTTTAGATGTAACATACTTTCAAACATTTTATATAACTTGCATGTTTGACTTGCATGTTTAAAAGGTGACCATCAATATTTATATACATTTATATAAATAATTTATTTGTATATATTAAGCATAGTTAAAAAATATGGAATTGTCATTTATAAATTTGGTAAGTAGTGTATAAGTGTGAGTGATCGCACTTACAAGTGTGATTAGTTGTAGGTCTAAGTGTAAAACTCGAGTCACACATATCTCGACTTGTACTTTTTAAGTGTGAGTATCGACTCACACTTGCTAAATATGAGTATCCACTGTACTTCTAAGTGCTAGTCTCAACTCGCACTTCTAAGTTCTAATCTCGACTCACATTTCTAAGTGTCGGTCTTGACTCACACTTCTAGGTATGAGTCTTGATTCATACCGCTAAGCGTGAGTCTTGATTCATATGGTTAAGTGCAATGAATCACCTATCAAACAATGTTTAGGTAATGGTAATTTTTCAAACTCCTTTAAAAATTCAAAAAATTTTCTATATAATACCAATTATTATGTATAAATTTCTTTATTTATAATATATATTGATAGATTTTTATAATTTTATAATTTATATATAAATATATCTTAATAATAGATGGTTAAATATTAAATATACAATTCACAGTGACGTTTATTACAATATTTACAATTATTTTATTACAAATATTTGAAAGTATTTGTAGTCTTAAGGATAACCATTTTGTAAGGAAAATGCTAATTAATGTTGCATTTTCCTCAACATTAATTAGCCATTAATTTGAGCTATATTAAATTCATCATTTAAAAGTACCATATACAAGGAAAAGTTGAAAACACTATGGAAACGAGGTTAGATAACCTCAAAGCTTAACTAACTCAATTATGCACCATGAGATAAGAGCTAAAAAAGAGTCAATCCTATACATGCATCATAAATTTAACAAAAACATCAAAACCTAATATATATACTACTCTCTACTCTTTTGAAAGCTACAAAACATTGAACCTATGAAGATCCTAGAAATCAAATGTGATGTTTGGTATGAATCTCAAGCTTTTTAAGAATGAGAGCTCACCATTAATGGCTACAAGGCCATATGGTTCTTCTCATTTACTCAAGCTTGGATGATGGATGGTGTATTAAGATATTAGCTACAATGGAGGAGGTCTTAACAATGGAGTATGGCCAAGATCAAATGTCTTATAGCTTAAAGCTACCACAAATGAGGTCTAATGCCTTTCCAAAGAGTCAAGAGGTTTTATCTGATAATCAAAAAGTAAAATTGAAAGGGAGGGCTTAGCCTTCTATTTATAGATTTCCAAATGGGAGAGTTTGGAACTTTGGTGCATGTGGGACTAAAGCTAAGCCAAAATCACTTTATGATTAGGAGTGATAAACATGCTTTAGGATAGTTAAGCTAGGTTTAGGCTAGTTAAACTTGATTAACAAGTGATTAGAGACTCATTGAGAGTTGGGAGGGGTCTGGTTAATCATTTGTGACTGATAGATAGCCTAGAAGCCTATAGAAGTGATCCAGAGAGAACTAGGAGGTTTTGAATGGTTTAGAGGAGGAATGTTTAGATAATAAAAGAGATATTAGCCTAATTAGTTTATTATGGGAGGAATACGACTAAAAAGGTTTCGTAAATAGGCATCTTATAATGGAGCGAAGAGTAGCTAATTGACAAAGGGTCATCAACTGACCGAATGGAGGAAATATTTAGCTTAAGTGCATTGTAGGTGTGTACAAGTACATGCGCCATTCAAAATATGTGCACCTTTTGGAGCATGTAACTATTGTCAACCATTAATCAGCCATTTAATGAAAAGAAATGTAAAATCATGTGTGCTCTTTTAAATTCATGCACCAACAAAATCAGCAGTTGGATTTGTTTACATATCACTATAAGTAGAAAAATCTTGACTTTATATTTTTAACATTTGCCTTTCTATTCTTTTTTCAAAGTGTAAGCTTATTCATGAATAGAAAATATCACCAAATGCATGCACCAAAAATTTTGTGCTCGAGTTCTAAAAACGTTTTAATTTCCTCTCCATGCCAAAAATAGGTATGCATTCTCACCTTTAGTCCCTCCAAAATTACCAAAAAAATTTCATGTAAAATTTTCCATAGCTGATTAGGGCTTATATCCATATAAAATTTTCCATGGCTGATTAGGGCTTATATCCATGTAGAGCTTTTGTAGATAATTAAACGGAAGGAAGTTCATTATTCAATATTTTATAGAATGTAGTTTTGTTTAACAAATAAATAATTTCATAATATATATTGAACATTTCTTAGAGCAGTGAAAGAGTACGGAATGGAACACATCTTGATAGTGAAATGACACAACTTAATATGTAATAACATGAGAGAAAGACTTGCAAAAATTTTAAAACCCCAAAACATTTGTCAAGAACGTGTTTTGTTAAGTCTTGAAAAATAATCCTGGTGATATGGATGGTGGATTGATTCACACAATAAAAAAGTGAATATCGAATTTGATTTATGGAAATGGTGGTGTGCGGTATAAAAGATTAGATTTTTTTATAAAATTGATATTATTTTGTTGGTTTTATTGTTGTCCATAAATAGTCCTCTACTGCACATACTCAACTAAATTAAATGGAAAATATTTTAGAAGATATTCATGTTAAGAATGATTTTCCATTGAATATATTGGTGATGGATTATAGTGACCTATTTGTGAAAAAATATGGTAATGTAAGAGTGGGAGAACCAAACAGATTTTGGAGAACAAAAGAACGAATACAAATTTGTGAAAGGATAATTTGAGGAACAAAGAAACTTTAAGATGTTACTACTATTTAAGCAGCAAATATCCTCAAAACATTTCACAAAATGGAAATTTGCTTTGTTTTCATCGTGGCTATGTGGATTTTTGTCTTTTTCTACCTACGATATTTCTCTCTTCTATGATTTAATGTCATATTTTTCCTTAAGGACCTCTTCATAAAAGGATGGGGTAATTTAAAACCCCCATATTAACTCTTATATAAAAATGGACATATTTTATGTACATCTAAATATGTTGTTGTGGCATAATGTAGAAGACTCTATGATGACAATATCTTATTTTATTTTGTTAATTCCTTTCAATCGATAATATCCAATTACTATGGTGTCGCATAAGCTAGCGGATGCTAAGATAAAAATAATATTCTTTGACTTGTTAAATGCTAGTGATCCATAAGATCAAAATTTTATGTTGTGGAAGTATTAGGTTACCTTACTAAACTAAGCTCAAAACATCTTACTTAAAATTTCTCCTCAATCCACCAATCAAAGTAAAAAAATTCTATAACTTTTCAACTTTCTAATGTTTGTAATTTATTTAAATAAATTTTTAAACTATGAAACTTATTTATATTTTTATTTATTTTCTAGTTAGTATTGATTTGAAAAATATGAGGCCTTGTTGCAACATTGATTTATTCTATTTAATAAAAATCATAATTCTATGAAAACAATCACACAACTAGCACATCTCCCATCCATGAGGCATGAACTTGCTACTCTATCTTGTTTAATTTAAAATTTCATTAAAAATTACTATAATCAAGGCTTATTAAATATACACGAACATAATGATTGGCTACTATATGCGCAGGATTAAGGCACCCATAAACCTTGCAATACAATGCATTGTGAGCATCACCAAGAGTGAAAAAAAAGAAACAGGACAAAAAGGGCTAAAACAACTTATCCTAAACTACAGTATAACATATCAATAAAAGGATAAATCACAAAACATGGAGGGGAAAACATCCCAAATGATACAAATCAAATGAAATCTCCAAGAACCAATGGACTAGTTATTCTTCAAACATTTAATAGTATCATCCCGCTCACTCGTGATAGGGATGTCATCTTCAACCCGCTCTTCATCATAAAAATACTAAGGTGAAGATTATGTGTGCAAACTTTGTGTCCTGCTCCATCTTGACCACACGCCCCTAAAACTCCAAAACCAAACTTTTTATCTCTACCATATCGGCCCTGATAGAGTTTTGGGTGATGCAAATTTTCTTAGAGGCATTGATGCAATGCATGACATTGTTTCCCATATCCATTCCAACTTTTCCTAAGGCCTCCATATCAATTTCCACCTGACTCACCCTAAGAGAAATGTTATTAAAACCCACATTACAACCAAGCTCCACACTTTCTTTCCCTTTAGATGACTCCCCTTTTGTATCAATCAAAGAACCTACAGGCCCAAGTACTCAAGATTGTCATTCCCCTAAGGTTCCTTTCTATTCTTTCTCCTCAGTTTGTTCATATGGTCTCGCAAGAGTACAATTTTCATCTGAATCCTAGGATTCGGGCTCTAATTCCTTTTCCACCACTAGTTTACCATTCTTAAAAATCAAAATAATTATTCCATGGTGTATTGGGGAATCAATATTTCCCTGTTGAAAATCATGCACCGACGCAGAGAGTGACATAAACAAGAAAAAGGGAAGGCTCATAACAATCTTATGCCTAAACATATTAAGCATAGTAATATGGTGAGTAAATATCTTTCTATAATTCTCCTCAAGATTAATGTACCTCATAAGGTGGAGGAAGACCATATTCCAAATATTAGGGATGTAGAATCTAGCTATACCATCTACTAGTAGGTAAACCATTTCTTTATCATGGAAGAAATTCTTAATTTTTACTTGCATCTGGTGTGATATTTGAATATCTTTAAGCCCTCCATCTACATTCTTGTCTCTTGTGCTATCAAATCATCTGAAACCTAAATTTCCATGCTGCAGATCACCATGTTGCCATTGTTCGATGCCCAACTAAACTCCAACGCAAGATAAGGATCAAATCCTGTCATTTTTAGATGAAATTTCTAAACCCCCCAATTTTCAGAATGTGCCGCAAGGAGAGGTTATCCTTACGGGCACTATATCTCATGGGCTTAGTTCTCAAATGACCACCTCCCATGGTTTTAGTTGATCGAAATTGAAAATGGATGAAACAATGGCCAAAATGAATTGTAAGGGCAAAATAAATATAAATACCGCCATATATCTTGCATGTGGGAAGGGTCATGTTAACCATAAGTACAAGGATGACATCCAAATGAGGGAAAATAGCCACTAGCATATCAATACTTAATGTTATTAATGAGATTAATAAAATTGGTGATATCATCTCCCCTCTCACACACTTAAAAATTACTACCTTTAGCCCCCAATTTGGAAATATAATCCACACATTTATTACCCTTTCTTGGGGTGTGAATAATTAATTACATTTATCAAACTCTTTCAAAAAAAATCTTTATTATCTTTAAGGATATTACTTATGGTCTAATTATTAATTTTATCCTTTCTAACATTGTCTAGTTTTAAAATCTTATTTTGAACAGCTAATTAGAAAAAACATGTTGACATTGGTGAGTAAATCCTTAATCAAAATTTTCCTCTACAAATCCTCGTTATCCAAAATTCACACCCCAGGGTAAATTTTGATAACATGCATCAGAATATTCAAGTCCTGCAAATTGATTGTTTCGAGCAAAATCGGTTTCTAGGGTCCCTTCAGAAATTTTCTAACTCCCCTGTCCAAGTAGAAGAGAGAAAGTTCTGAGAAAATGTGAAAAAATTTGCAAAAACAAGCTCGGGCCAGGAAAAATCACGAAAAATGGCTAAGTCCTAGTCCTAGAAGCATTTGGGACAAGTGGGACAAAAAGGCGCGGATCGGCCGAAATGAGCACAGGCGGCCCCGGAAGCAATTGGGACATCTGGGACAAAAGTACGCGGCGGGCGCGAAAAGCCGATCTGCCCGAAAAGAGAAAAAATTGGCTAACTGCTGAGAGGGTCGCCTTTGGGACAAGCGGGACAAAAGGCGCAAACCGCCAACTCGGCGAAATCAAGCCTAAACAATCAAACAAAGTGGGACAAGCGGGCCAAAAAGGCGCGAATCGCCGAACCAAGGCGAATGAGTCAAGGCAGCCCCGAGCAGGCTTGGGCGAAGGTACGTGAAATCGCGAACCGGCCGGATCGGCCGAATTTGTCCCAGACAGTCCAAAAGCAAATGGGACGCGCAGGCCAAAAGTACGCGAACCGGCCGGTTCGGCCGAAATGGGAAATTTCAGCACTGTGCCAAATGGGACAAAGGGACGCGTGGGACGCGAAAATCCGAAATGGCCGAAGGCAGGGAAGAAAAGTCAACGTTTGGTCCGGAAACTTCAAATGGCCATAACTTTTGACTCCGAGCTCCGATTTTCACAAAATTGGACTTTCTGGAACGAGCACGATGTCCTCTACGCCACGAAACTGGATTTCTTAATTTTAATGAGGGTAGATATATTTAAATAAAAGAAACATATTCGGCTCCAGTCAGTCAATGCTCATTCCCGTCAAATGACAGAAAACGCCTGCCAGACCCAAAATTGCTGCCCACACTCAGAAGGCCATAACTTTTGCATTTCTCAACGAAATCACACAAAATTGGTATCGTTGGAATCGTGGTTCCGAGCCCGATGCATAGCAATCAAGAAATTCTGGATTTGATCAGAAATTGATTGAGATTTTTGAGGAAACGTGGCCAGGTTCAGAACAGTGTTTTATTTGGTAGCTGGGAGTGCAATTAAGAGGCATGGCCATCATTCTTTCTCTGCTGCAGCACATGGGACAGTATGGGGAGCCTTTTCCAAGTAATGTATAACCATTCCACTCAATTTAATGCCTCTTACAGGTGGTTGAAGGACAGATTTCGGGATTTCCACTTTCCCTTCTCTTCTCCTTCTCATTTTTTCTATAAATTGGAGTGTTGGGCTCATTGTAAAGGGGAGAGTTTTTGGGTAACAAAGCTCTCAAAATTTCTTTGTGAAGCCGGTGTGTTGCAGGTGCCCTTGTAGTGGACTCCTTGCATGGTGATCCAGGCCCTTATCTTGTAATAGATTGAACTGTGCATATCATGAAGCAATAAAATACCAGTTTGTGGATATATCTTCCCCTGCTGTGCTTTCTTGCATTCTTCTTGCCCCTTTGATCCTTCTATGAGAATATTGTGTCTATCTATTATGTTCTTGCAGGAATTCATTATCATTGTGTGTGCTTGAAATATTACTGTGAATGCATTTTGCTAGATTATGGAGAACTGTCATCACCTCTTCTAGTGTGCACTTTGCCTCTGTATTTCACACATTTGGAGACTACTCTCCCACCCTCCTTTTCTGGTGTATCACCGCTTTAGTGTAGGCTTTCATTTTATGTATTCTCTCTCCCTGGTCCCTTGGAAATTTAGATTAGAACAGTTAGCTTACCCTGCATTAGAGTAGATTGTGGCAGGTAGTTTAGGAGCAAGAACCAGCTTTCTCTGGAGGTCTATCTCAAGCAACAAGTCCCACAACTTGGAGATAGTACCCATGTTATCCAATCACACTGGATGCTTAGAGTGATCAAACTAGAAATCTGATCAACATCCAGGGGTGCTGTGATTCGGTGATAACAAATCCTTTGTAAGACAACATTTTTGGACAATGAATATGGTTGGTCCAAGAACATATATGTCAGGTATTATACTTAAGCATTATAGTCATTGATCTCCATAAATGTATGTAGGAAAAGCATTTATGTGAAAACAATTGATCTAGGACGTTTAAAAGACATAAAATTATTTTAGAAACACGTTCAATATTTTTCATAATAGGTATTTTGTAGAAAGTAAAAAATCTTTCAAATAAATACAAGTTTTTTCCTCTAATCTTTACAATTCAATTCCAGTTAAGGTAGGTAGTCTTCATTTTGTTGACCTTGAGGAGTAAATCCTTATTCCAATTTTTTCTCCATAAATCCTTTGCAAGACAACATATTTTTGGTCCAATAACTAATATGTCACTTGTTATACTTAAGAATTATAGTCATTGATCTCCATCAATTCATTTAAGTAAAAAAATTGTGAAATAAATTGATCTAGGATGTTTAAAACACAATCGGACTATTTTAGAAACATGTTTAATATTTTATCATTCAAACAAAAACATATTAAAAGTACAACATAAAAGGAATTTTTAGGAATTAAAAAATCTTTCAATCCTTTCAATAATAAGAAATTCTAACATCCACGACATTAGTATAATTTTTTTCAAGTAGTTACAAATTTAAAAATAGGTTACAATTTTCACTTCAATCCCAAACTATTATACCTTTTTTTTTGGTTATATCAAATCAATACTCCAACCAGGAGGAATTTCATTAGAAGATTAACACTGGAGATATTAGAGAAAACTAAACTCAATATGTCTTTCTTTATCTTGTTAAATGGTAGTGAATCTTTAGCTTGAAATATTATATTCTTGAATTATATTCACCCCCTGAGCTCAAACTAAGCTGATTTAATTTGTTAAATCCTGGTGACCACTAAAATCATAATAATATCTCACTTTATTTTATCAAAACCGTGAGACCACAAAGATCCAAATATTATGTTATGTCATAAGCTAGTAGACACTAAGTTCAAAATATCATTCAGTAACTTGTTAAATGAAACAAACAAGTATGCTTGAAGTAATATAAACAACCAACTATGAACTATACCGAAAAAAAAAAAACAATATTGATTCAAGTTAATATATATACCCACACCAAATCAAAGTCATGTAAGGATTCAATATAAGAATAAATTTTAACATACATGAGGTTAGTTAAAATATGAAAAATTATATTAATCTTGTCATGTATCTATAATTGGGAATGTAATTGTACATGAAAGAGAACACAAACCCAATAAGGATTTTATTATTGCCACATACATGTAATTGTATCTATATTTAATGTTATCTTTGTTTGAACTAAACACGCTACTCTTCATTGAAAAAATAATACTCCGGGATGGAGATGACTCATGGGAATGCATTTTTTCCAGCGAACATCATCCCCATCTTATTCCAAAAAAAGTGTTTTGTGAAATCACCTTACGAAGTCTTGTAAACAAATTCCCATCAAAAGTGTTGTTGCACTCCTATAACATCTTTGTTCTTACCCACTTCATTTCCATGTGTAGAATGAACAACCTTGGAGAACCTAAATGTAAAAATATTAGTGTCAATAAAGAAATTCTAATAAGATATTGCTTTATAATTTATTTTCTCGATAATCTATACAATATGAAATCATGTATAGCAATATTAGTTATTTCACCTTGCTTCATTTTGTTTTTAGATTCTTCCTTTATATAATATATATTAACTAAATACATCTAATATTACTAACATTCAAACTTTAGACCTCCATTAGATGCAATAATTGCAAGAACATTAACTAGAAAGCTTGGAGACAAGAGTTAAATATTGAAATAAAGGTGCTCGACATCTCTATTTAATCATCATTTATATCGGGTCTTTGGAAATAACTTTCAAAAATCCATGTTCACTATGGGTAGCACTAAAAATGCATTGAGCCTTCTTCATGTGAAGAGGTCAAGGCCGACCTGGTAGTATGGAATATTTTGCACGATGGTGGTGTTACGTCATTTATGGAAATAATGTCTTGTCACTCTATCAAAATAATGTGCAGTGTGTTGGAAACCTGGAAGAAAGGAAGAGTTAAAGTGGGAAATACTAAATTTTTATTTCAAAATATTCCATTAGAGTTGCTCTCCCCACGAGAGGGAGACATTTATTTTCAACACTCAATTCAAGAGGATATGATTTATTTCCTTTATCCCGGTGAAATTTTGACGTATCACTCGGGATATGAATGGGTCTCTTTTAGATAGGGTTCTTTGAGCAATAGAGGAGGTACTTCATGCTTCAAATGACACTACAAATTGATCTATGGACCTTAGATTTTTCTTCGTGTACATCTTCGACATGATCGATTGTAAACTTTATTGATTTTTTTTGAAATGCTTGAGAGGTCCTGAAAATGGTAAAAGAAGATGGTGGTCATTTCCTAAACCAAGGCCTTTTGTATTTTCTCTTTAAAATGGAAGCTTCCCAAAAATAAATATTGCACTTCCCCTATAATCCAAGTGAGTAGCGTTATGTCCCCCTCCTCTTTCGTAACCGAGTTCCCTATATCTGCCACCTCTACCACCTTGGTCTCCCTTTCAACTCCAATTCAAACATCATGATTATTATCCCTCGTTATTTTTCTCTAAGGTCTCCCTCATCTTCTATGGCAGCTCGTAACCCTCTGCAAACCTTGGATCACTCTCCTAAGTTCTTTGAACCGATTTCAAACCCAACATCTATTTAACTCTTGTCTCCAAGATTTCTAATTAAATAGAGATGTTTATAATCGTCTCAAATCACTTGATCATGGAAGCATGTGTGATTTACCTCCCTCCTTTTTTCTTGGAAGTTAGCATGGACTCAGAAATTCCATATGTGTTATAGGATCTCTCCTCGGTTTACCTTGATTCTCCTTTTTTAGAGAAAATGGTCTCCCCCACTACAAATTCTGAACACAAGGAGCATTTAGAGAAGATATCTCCTGATCCACATGAGGCCATTGAATATTATGGTTCACTCAATATCTGCTATCAAGGAATGGAAAAGTCACATGGTCATGACCTGGATGAAAATAAGTGAAGAACTCATGGAGCACATTAAATTAGTGGACGTGTTGGTTCAAGGAGGGCCTACTACCGATGCGAAGGATGTAACAACTACTCTCATGAATATCCATAAAATGTAATTTTCCTTTGTCTGTTTGGGACTTTTTGGTTTTTTGTTTTTGTTGCATATGGGATTTTTCTCTTATTGTTTCACTATAATACCTAGCCATAAGGAATTTTTTGTGCAAGTATGTAGGTCATTTGGGAAAACCCCCTTTTATTCTAATTCCAAATAGTTTTATGTTTTGGCATATCATAGTCGCAGCTAAGCTCCTAATATGTTAATGAGTTTTCTTACATCCTTAAGATCACTATGCTCCAAATTTTATGTCTTGGTATAACCTAGCGGCTTCTCAAATGAGAGTATCTTACTTTATTTTGATAAAACCTAGCGACCACCAAGCTCTAAAAATTTATGGTGTGGCATAACGTACCATTTTCTAATATCAAAATATAATTTTCTTACTAGTTAGGTGGCAACAAAACTAAACTCAGAATATTATATTGTGGTTTTAGTACTAGAAAAGTTATTAAAATCTCCTTCTAATTTGCTAGACATTGTAAAATATCTCAATTATGAATTCTTAAACCCTAGTGATGAAATCACCAAATAACATGTTGTGGCAAAATCTAGCGGTTGTGAAGATCAAAATAATATATTGTTTAAGTACCTAATGGGCGCTAAGCTCAAAATATGTTGATTCAAATTTATTAAATCCCAGTCACCATTAAGATCCAAAAATTATGTTTTGGCATAACCCACCGGAAGCTAAGATAATAATATCTTATTTCTTTTTTAAACCTAGTGAGCGCTAAGCACCAAATATTATGTTGTGTCATAATCTAGCGGACGCTAAGCTCAAAATATCATTCAGTAACATGTTAAATTATAATAACCACTATGCTCAAAATAATATATTGTGGAAGTACCTAGTCTCCGCTTAGTTCAAAATATGTTAATTTAATTTGTATAATCCTATCGACTGTAACCTCCATATATTATGTCATTGTGTAAACTAACATCAGCTAAGTTATAAATATCTTCCTATAATTTGTTAACTACTATAAAATATCGTAACTATGAATTATTGAACCGTAGAGAGTTTAATCTCTATATAATATGTTGTGGCAAAGGCTACCGACTACTAAGCTCAAAGTATCTCGAAACCACCAAGTTATCTAATTAGTATGTGGTAGTATAACCTAGCGGGCACAAAGATCGAAATATCTTAATTTCAAATCTTAAATGCATACAAATAATTAAACTACTTTATACTCACCTTAATTTCTATAAATATCTCCAAAGTCATTACCTTTTTTTTTTAAATACTATTAGTTTATTAGCTCAAAATATTTATATTCTTAATTTCTTACTTTCTTTTGTTGAAACCTAGAGATAGCTAATATATTAATTTTATTTACAAATCCTAACCACCAATAGGCTGCAAACATTTCATGTTGGCATAAACTAAAGTTCTATCCTCGAAATATCTTAATTTCAAATCTTAAAATCATATAATAAAGTTGATAAATTTATACAGATCTTGATTGTTATACATTTCTCCAAAGTTAACGTGGTTGATTTACTTAGAGGTCGATAAGTTAAAAACAACCTACTTTAATTTGTCAAAAAATAGTGACTTATAATATTTTAATAAAAATGGTTAGATTATTATGAGGGGTAACCTTTTTTGGTGGGGACAAGAGGATATGGTATCTACGGCATTAATGGTCATTTATGACATTGATTAAGGGTTATAATAACGTGGCATGTAAGATGGCATTGGCAATTAAAGAGTTTTAATGAGAAGCATGATATTTATGATAAGGATATATAATCGATGATCACCTCTACTATCATGCCACACTTAACCCTTTCATGTGTTGTGCGATGGTGGCTTTATATCTCCTGGATGGCTAGACATTTCACTACCTTTCCTCTTTTCATCTTTTGTTGTTTTTTTCTTGTCTCTCTATAACAAAGATGTGTGTGTTGAAGGTTTCTTATTTAACATGGAGTGTTGTCCTAGCAGGAGGAGGTGGAGAGCTATGATAGGAAAGGACAGCGGGAAATAATTTACTTCTTGGATGGACGGGAAACTTCAGAATGTAGTTATCCATAATTAGCTTGATAAGGTCTAGTCAGTCATGGAGCTATTCGAAGAAGAAGATGATGGTGATATTTGTGAGATCATGCATAAGCTAATGCTTGATTTGAACCAATCCAAGGGGCAGAAGAATGATTTTGACATGGCACAAGGTTTGAGCATAGAAAACATATTGTCTAGCTCATTGAGCCAATGTATCTTGCATATAGAGAATGAGAATTTGGAAGAGCATCTAGTCAGCCTTTAGTATCATGTCCATGCCTTGATGTGGGGGATGTAGGCATTTATGCATGGTCTAGAGGAAGTTTTGGAAAATTAGGGTATAAAACTCCCTTCTTTCACGAAAGTGAAAATGAAAAAATGTTGTGTTGATTCTTCCTCCTCCTCTTATCAGAGTAAAGTGGATGCAGATGTTGAGATCATTGATGAGGTGGAGCCAAGAGGCTAAAAGACCTAATCATTCCTGGAAGTATTTGTCTTTAGTTTTTGATTAAGGGTTGAAATGACTATATGTATAGCAAATTTTATCGATATAGGAAGTATTTGTGGGTGAATTTAAGATGATTATATCTCTTCCCCATATTTTTACATTTATTTAGTAATATAAGTTGTTTGTAATCATCATTGGAGTCCACTACTGGAACACTTATCATGGACTGGTTCCTCATGTACTTTTTTTGAAGACTTATCATTGAAATATCCTAGTTTAATATCTTAAAATCATAGAATGAATTCAACTAATTTATATATATCTTCTTTGCAATACATATAATGTTTGTGATACATATGCTTGTGAATTGAATACCCAAATACTATATTATGTGCATAACCTAGTGGCCACTAAGCTCTTAATACCTCAATTTAGTTTCTAAATCATAACTACCACTAGGTTCCAACAATTATGTGGTAGCATAATCTAATGAGCGCTAAGCTTGAAATATCTTAATTTAAAATAACATATCATGTTTTTGATACATAACCTAATGAATTGAATACCTAAATAATATGTTGTGGCATAACCTAATAGCCACTAAGATCTTAATACCGTATTCACCGAGATCATATTATTATTGTTTTCCATAACCTACCCACCACTATGCTTATAATATCTTACTTTCTTTTACCGAAACCTTGAAATTTCTAAGATCCAAATATTATGTTGTGTCAGAAGCTAGTGGACGCTAAGCTCAAAATATAATTCGGTAATTGGATAGATTATAATGCCCAACAAGCTTGAAATATAATTGGGTAACTGTATATATTATAATGACCACTAAGCTCAAAATATTATAGTGTGGAAGTACCTAGCGCCCACTTATCAAAAAATATTTTTATTTAATTTATTTAATCTAACACACCATAAGGTCTTAATGTTATACAACATGATATCCTTGATGAATATTAGTGGCCACTAAGCTATTCTTAGTCATAAACAAAGCGATCACTTGACCCAAAAAAAGTGTCTTGCCTAAAAATAACCAAGCGTATTTAATAGGAGAGAAAAAACATAACGATCGCTTGACCTAAAAAAGTGTGTTGCCTATATCAAAATCCACCTATCCTTGAGGCCACGAGGTAAATGAAGACTTCATCTAAATAAGAATTATAGCCTAGCGGTTCTTTAGAGTAGCCAACATTTTCATTTAGATCATATTCAAAATGTAGTTTATATAAACGGTAACATATAAATATGGAATTTATATAATAGTATATGTATAGAATTGGACTTGTTGTGCCCTAGCAGCCACTAAGCTATACTTAAAGGTAAATATATCATGTTCATAATCAAGTTGTGTACGTTTAGAATCGTGTTTTCCATGACTTACACAACTATATGTCTAGAGTTTTATATTTCCTATAATATTTTGGTAGAATATTTTTACATTTAGGACAAGAAAAGAAATATGGACTAGCGACCTAGAAGTTATACTACAAGTTTTTAAATACAACACAATCTACTCATTGCACCCTAGTGGCTGCTAAGCTATTCCTAAAGGTAAATATATCATGTTCAAAATGAAGTTGTTTTATAAATCTAAATTGTTAATCTCTGTGAATATAACAACTGACAAAGAACAAAAGCAATTGCTAGGACCAAAAAATGTTGTGTTGCCTATATAAAAACTACTTGATCCAAGAGGTGCCAAGTAAAATGAATGCTTTTTAACAATTAGAATTATATATTAGTGTGTGCTAGGGTAGACAACTTTTTATATGTAGAGTTTATTCATAGAAAATAAATCATATTGAAAAGATACAAACGATAACAAATAAATCCACAATTTATATAATGGATATATAAATATACGTGTAAAATCCTATATGTAATTCAAAATAGAATTGGGGTTTTGTCAATATGTTGTCAAAACAACCAATTATATCATGGTAGCCTCAAAGCTATGTTAATTTTTGGCATAGATTAGTGGGCTCAAAAGGAAAAATATAATAATTATAAAATGTATATTGATTAAAATTGAATTTAATAATATTATTGCATATATGATGGGTTTAGTTTCCAATGTACATACCATTAAAATGATGAAGACATTACATTTATTTTATTCTACATGGAAACACACATATAGTTTTAAATAACTATCATCATAAAATTGAATTCTTAATATAGTTTTATAGTTTTGAATTAAATTTTTAACGTCATATATTTTCCTAAAATATCTAAGTGGAAACCATGTAAAAAATGTAATATGCATTAATTAGCAAGGTTTGTTTGCATCATATTGATGAACAACATCAAACTATTTTTGGTTCTCGTGACTAAAATAAAGTTTAAAATGAGGTGACTGTGTCATAATCTATCATTATTCTAAAAACAAATCGTAGGGACGACAACTAAAAAATCAAAATGAAAATATCCAAAGAGAGACATAGAATGACAAAAATGGGAAATCTTTAAACATAGATAAATACTAGAGAAGAAAAGCAATTGAAATTACTTTCGTTAATGTACAAAAAACTGAATTTTCATGAAGAACAAGGAATTTTGGTACATAGATCAAAAACAAAGGCTTGACTATAGAGCATGATTCAGTAGGACAAAGCAGGGCTTGTGTGGATCACGACTGGACTAGCGTGTGAAACATAGTGAGCAATCAACTACAAATCAACTAATAGATACCACAATAAAGAAAGGTACACCTTTACTATAAATACTTGGTTTAGTAATATCTAGAATGATTTCATAGTTTATTGTGTCTGTGAAACCTCCATCTGCTATTTCATTCAAACAATCATCATGATCCATTTTGCAACCTCTGTTTCTATCCTCCTTTGTGTGTGTCCTCTATGTTCATCCTCTTTGTGCTTATTTTGTGTGCCTTTCTCTGTGAACAATATTATAATTGCATGCAAAAAAACCCAGGATTCGAACACTTAGCCCTGCAATCAACGGTCTGCACATATTTTTTTATTTTGAAGACATGATTTTCTGATTGATTAAAAGAAATGAAACCCTACTCAATATTTCTCTAAGGTATTTAATAGTTTTTAGCACATTTCACGAAAGAAAATTCAAAAAGAGAAAAAGAGTGAGATACTAATATTTGAACTTTACGCCTCTACAAACAAAAGGGGGCTATTAAAATTTCAAATATCTAAAAAAATGGGTGAGTTTGTATTTCCCTATTTTTGCCATGGTTTAAAAATTAAAACTATACATTTTCCATTTTGATATCCTATAATAATATAAACATAATAACAAATATATTATACAACATATAAATAAACCAAGCATAGCAAAAAAATATTAAAATAAAAAATAGAAGAAATAAATCCTAAACATAGTTTTGAATATTATTAGAATAATATACACACATTTACATTCCATTCTTTATCAAAATTGATTTCTACATTGTTAGCTATAGTGGGAGATAAAATAAATTAATTATCCAATTATAATGTGCCACGTGGCAAGTTGTAATAATCTATTAGGGATACATAATAAAGTTAGTGATCCAAGATTGTATGGTTAGAGTTACTTTGTACAAATATTTTTAAAATATGAAACTTATGAGCCTAGAGTCTGATATGTCTTTTATGTCAATAAGTAAAGGAGCATAGCGGGTGCTAAGCATTTTTCTTTGTTAATAAAAATGTGAAATATGTCTTGAATACCATGTATCTTATGGGAACTACAAACTATGCCTAGTGATGGACAACTTTACAAATAGTGTTTAAAATGAGAAAAGGTAAAGGTATGATACCACCATCCACTAAAGTTAATTTTGATTTATTATTTTATGTCTACTTTCAAAATAATAAAATTTTAATCCTAGGGTTTGATATGTCATTTCTATAAATAAATAATAGATCTTAGCAGTCCTAAGCATTTTTTTATTGTAAACGAGATAAAAATGAGTTGAAAACTATGTATATTATGGCAACTACATATTAATTCTAGCGATCCAAAATCGTAAAGATAGTGTACATATATTGATATGAGGTAAATGTAGGAGCCTAGTGACCACTAAGATATACCATTTAATTCAATAGGTTATGGCATTCCACTCAATACATATAAAAGATTAGTGGTCGCTAAGCATTTTCTTTGGTAATAATAGATGTGAATTATATGATACAAACAATAAGTCTTGTGAGTACTACATAATATATGAAAACATAAGTAACGACCCAAAGCTATATACATATGGTATTTATAATGACTGGTAGTAATGGTGGAAGCCTAGTGACCGCTAAACTAGAGCATGATCTTTTATTTTATCACTGCTTTCAAATTATTAAATCTGTTGAACCTAGCATCCACTATGCACTTACTTTCGATAAGGAAAAAATGCTTAGCGTTCACTAAGCATTTTCTCCCACAAGATCCAATGTGAATTATGTGTTTCTAACAATATACCTTAAAGATAGTGTTTATATTGATAAGAGGTAAAGGAAGGAGCCTGGCGATCGCTGCTAAGTTATACCAATCAATTCATTAGGTTATGGTGTTCCACTCAATATGTACAAAAACTTAGCATTCACTAAGAATTTTATCTCATAAAAATAGATGTGAATTATATGTTACAAACAATAAGTCTTGTGATTACTACATAATAGATGAAAACATAGTAGCGACCCAAATCTATATACGTATGGTATTTATTTTGATCGGTAGTAGTAGTGTTTGGAGCCTAGCGACTACAAAACTAGAGCATGATCTTTAATTTTATCGTTGTTTTCAAATTATTAAACTATTGAACCTAGCGTCCACTATGCCCTTTTGATAAGGAAAAAAATTCTTAGCATTCGCTAAGAATTTTCTCCCATAAGATCCAATGTGAATTATGTGTTTCAAACAATATACCTTATGGGAACTACATAAGGCTTGATCCCTCATGTACCTTAATCACTCTAAGAGATAAAAACATAGGAAAAAAACATTACATACCATTAATATTGTACCTTAATCACTCTAATAAATAACAACATATATTACTTAAAAATGAAAACAAAAGAGAACAACCCTAAGTCCAAGTACAAATAGAGACGTAGGGTTTTTCCTAGTCTTCCCTTTTAGTAAGAGGCCACGGAGTTGTAGAGGATTTGCAGAAGAGGCACGGTTTGAAGGGTTGAGGAAAAATGCTGCCAAAGTTGGACCCATCTTAGGTTGTGGAGGTGTTCATCCATGTGATAGGAGGAGAAGATGGAATGACCTATTCATTGGCCCCTATAATTTTTTCTTTAGATATTTTACCAAAAAAAATCATAGAAGACATTACAAAGGAGACTACAATATATTGGAAGGGTTTAAGGGTTATCGTGAAGCTCATTATATAAAATATTCAAGAAAAAGTTTGATTGTTCCCAGTAGCATCCTTGGTGATTAAAGCCTTGAAGGAACTTGAACATGATAGGAAAAAGATGAAAAACATTAAACATATTGGGAACATCTCGTCTGACAAGGTTATTTAAATTGTGAAGGTCACAAAGCCCCGATCCATGGCAAAAAATATTATGGGAACTGTGAAGGATATTTTTAATATGTGTGTTGTTTTCAGGCGCACTTTTGATGACAAGAAACATAAGGATTTACAATCAGAGATCGATGAAGGAGAGGTGGAGATTCTAGAGGATTGATCAGCATGAAGTGATTTTTTTTGGGTTTGTTTTATTTAGTTTTAGTGTATTAGGTATTTGTTTTTTTAAAGGTTCGATCAGGGAGAAATGGCTTAAGGATTTATGGGTCTTTCATTTAATAAAAATGAGCACACAAAATTTGGTTATATTGGGTTTCATTTCTTATTTCTGAGAGTGTGTGTGAATGGGAGGATTTGGAAGAAATATTTCTCAGGAAGGGAGCCCCAAGGCTCATTAATTTGAGATGGTGTTGGTATTTTCCATCTCATCTCTTCTTTGTGTCCCATGAAGGTGGTGGTTTCACTCTAGTTTTCCATGCAATTTTAGGCTCTTCTATTATTGTTCTTGGATGGAGAGAAGAGGGAGATGGACTTTCACGGGGATTTTTTGTAGGTTCTCATATAAATTACTTTTTGGGCCTAGTCTGATTCTATTAGGGAAGCCATTACTCGCATTATGGGGGTGGAATATCAGTGGAGTCAGCTCATTCTTGTGGTAACTCTAAGGTGGCATCCCGGTTCATGTCACCGATGTTTTTAGTGAAGTATAATATTGAGGAGGTCAAGGTGATAATGATGCATTTCATCAAACCCTTTCACCAAGCTAACTTGGTAGAAGCACCAGATTTAATTTGGTAGAGATTAGGATTTTCCGACTCAATCGAGATGGGAAAATATTTGGAGGAGGTGCAAAAAGAAATAGCAGAAATTTTGGATAGGATTTTGTTCTTGATGAAATTCGTTGAAGAGGTGCATGCTTCCTGTGTGGAAGGGCTCTCTGAAGGGAAATATCTTGAGAAATTGGATCTCTCAAGTCTCTCTCGTCGCGTCTTCCCAAAGTCTACATGCATCGCAGGCTTCATTGCAAGCTCGGTTTTACCTCTGACAACTTCCTCATAACAGATCATGAATGGGGAATTTGGGAGGTAGGAAGGTATCTGGTCCTCACCTACTTACTTCTTCAAGTATAATTTTTTTGCTATGTCCAGTTTTGTTCTTAGGTTTATTTCTGAAAGATATCGGTGTGACATTTGGGCTTCTAGTCTCCCTGCATGCTTACAGGTGTTTTTTTATTTTGGTTTGGGTTAGATGGTTTATGGTATGGTCTATGTTGTACTTGGGTGGGATCCCTCCAATCCCTGGGTTCGAGCTCCTATAAAAATCATTTAAATATTTAATAAAAAATAGATGAAAAAATAGTAGCGACCTAAATCTATATCGTATGGTATTTATAATGACTGGTAGTAATGGTGGGAGCCTAGAGAATGCTAAAATAGAGCATGATATTTTATTTTATCGTTGTTTTCAAATTATTAAATTATTGAACCTAACGTCCACTATGCCCTTACTTTTGATAAGGAAAAAATTCTTAGCATTCGCTAAGCATTTTCTCCTATAAGATCCGATGTGAATTATGTGTTTCAAACAATATACCTTATGGGAACTACATAAGGCTTGATCCCTCTATATGGTATGTAATGTAGCTATTGTCTCCCCCAGGTACCTTCCAGCCAACATGATATAATTATAATCAATGAAAAACACTAGCGATTCAAATTTGTACAGATAGTGTTTACAATGACCGTAATGGTAGGAGCCTTGTGGTCACTCAACTAGGTCATGATTTATTATTTTACCACAATTTCCAATAAAAGAAACTATTGAAACTAGCATCTGATGTGCCATTACTTTTGATAATGAATGAAACTAAGCATTAGGTAAACAATTTTTCCAATACGAAAGGTTTTGAATTATTTGTTACAAACAATATATTTTATGGACAATACATATGGCTTGATCCCTATTCAAGGATTTATATTTTAGCAATTGTTTCCACCATGGATATGAGCCAAAAGCATATATATAGTAAATTTTTGCATCTTAATAAGACTGGAACTATAAATAAGTTAACATAAGTTTGAACAATTTGGAATAAATTTCTTCAATTAGTATTTAAAATCTAGCTTATAGTCAAAGTAAGAGAGAATAGACCCTTGTTGTAGTGGTACTCAAAAAACATTGTTAATAATCAAATATTTTCTCAAATGTTTTTAACCCATCGTGACCTTATAGAGAGCATTGTTTCCATGAAAATAGATATTGTGTAGAGGGCCATACTTACATTTAGGAAAAGTCGAATCCTTCACGTTTGTTTTTGATAGATTTCTATGAAATTTCCCACCAAGTGTTACACTTAAAATATCATACTTAGAATAGTTATAGACATCTAGACATAATGAATAAAGTATGTCCAATAAACATATATTTCACATTTTTTTATATAACAAAAAATGATGAGATATCACTAACTCCGTTAATCTAATTCGTTGCTCAAATACTCTCCTCAAAATACCAAACATTAGATTTTCCGACTACTATCCTTTAAACATGCTCATTAGCCTTGTTACAGGCATCTAATCCTCACTACTACAATATGACCGATATACATAAAACATCCCAAGCTACCACAACCTATCTTGAAATACCAAATATTACATCTTAATGTCCTCTATGCTTTATCATTAAAAAGGTGTAAATGGATTAAAAAAATTAGGTTGTTCTTTTATATGTTTACTAGAATTATATCTTCCACTTAAGTGTGTATTTTTAGCGTTCCCATCATGCCATCTATATAATTTTATGGCTTGTCGACTCATATGTAATGCTTTCAAAAGGTGAAAATGGTTTTGTATATTTCAATACATCATAATTACATTTCATACTTTTAGAATAATTTTGTTATTATTGATTTGATCCAAAAATATGAATTATTTTAACCATTTGATGATACATAATATGTCCTATATGTTTTTGTGCAAATGTGCAACAAGGAAATTGACAATTTCCAAGCACGACAACGATACCCCAATGTTAAATTTTTCAAGTCCCATCATTCCAAGACACCACAGGGTCTATCCAATCAATCCAAATGACCTCCTAAATAATTTTATCTCATCCCCTAGGTGATTTAGAGAAGTCTATTCATTCTCCCTAGGTGATTTTAGGGATTTCTGAAAAGATACTATCTTCTAGCAGTATTGGGAAGGGTTATCATTGGCCTTCCCAGGACTAGATCAACCCCTTGGGGTGGAACAGAAGGGTAAAATTCAACATGGAGGTGAATCAAAGACCTTAAAACATCATGGAAATTATTTTGGAAGGTTTTGGGAAGTTTTGAGAAACTTGGAGCAGTTTGAGAAAAATTAGGGTTCACAAGCCTAGGTAGTACACATGCCTAAAACAACTATTGGGCTTTAGAAGATGATTCTGGAGCTCTAGATGGAGTTAGAAGAAATAAAATACCAAAAAAGAGTATTTAAATACCTACATGATGGTGAAATCATATTTTCACAACACCTTGGCATATAGGATTGGTAGGTAGTTTTTATCAGGTACAAGTGGAGTATCAAATCACAAATATGCTTTTTAAGGAATCAGATGAATGAATAAATACATGATAATCCCAAAATTGGATGAAAAAGGACATTTAAAAATAGGATCATATAAATTTTCACCAATAAATTCCATGGGGAGCTCAAGTTATCTTCTTTCTATGTTGCCCTCTTAAAGGCGATTCAGACTTAGTCATTTTTCGGAGGACACTTGTCAACACCCGGGATTCCGGAGGGATTTCATATCCTCGACATCCATGAGGTTAGGTACACCAACCATTAAAAAATTATCTTATCCCCATGTGACCTCTTGGACCCTCATGTGACCTCCATACTTGACAGTTTAACCCCAGTGCATTTTTGGAGCATCCACTCCCTGTCGTCGGATCAAATGCCACATGTCAGCTCCAGGACCACCATGGAAAATGATGTCCCTTATTTTCTTGAGGTGAGGGACATAAGACTTTAAAAAATTATCCCATCCCCCTATGGGGATCCTTTTGGACATCCATGTGACCTTCAAACTTGACAGTTCAGCCCCAAGGTACATTTTTTGAGCATCCACTCCTTGTCGTCGGATCAAACGCCATGTGTCAACTGCAGGACCACTGTGGAAACTGATGTCCCTTATGTCCCTAAGGTGAGGCATATCAGATATGGAAAATTTCACCCATCCCCCTATGGGGATCCTTTTGGACATCTATGTGACCTACTTTCAGCTCCCAAAGGTGCCTTAACGCAGCTTTTCTCATGTTCATTCCTCGCCGTTGGATCGCCGCCACGTGTCGCGCTCTTTACCACCATGGAATTTGATGACCCTAACATTCCTAAGTTCAGGAAATCATGCATGGAAAAATTTTCCCAAGCTCCTTCCTCATAATTTCAAAATTCAAAAATCTAATTGTCACTTAGTGCTTCCAGCAATGACTTCCACTCCCATGCACACAGACAAACTTCATCCTTCCTTTACAACTTGCTACCATCACTCAACCATTGAAAATACTTAGACCTTATCAACCCAGATAATGATACACATTTCCCACAGTGATGTGCAGGTCTCAAAAGGATTTTTCATCAAAATAAGAAGGAGAAACAAAGAACAAAAGGAAGAAAATAGTGAAAATTTCTACAGCCTAAAAATGGAGATCTAAAGAAATATTGCAAGCCATACATGAAACAATGAACCATTTATTTTTGTTCATTCATCTACCTAGGCCATCAAGAATACACCTTCAAACTCTCCTCTCATGCACCAGAGCATCCGCAGCGAATAAATCTCACTTTTGGCTCAACAAAGAAAGAAGTGGGATTTCCCATCAAACCGGCTGTTGGATTGAAGTAAAATCATATGTGAAGCACCAAAGAAAAAACCCACATCAAAAATATAATTTTATTAGCAAACGGAGGAGAAAACATGAACTACAATTTTGAGGTCCATTAGTGGTTACCGAACCTGGAAGCCTTCTTGCTAGGTGCGAAACTTAAAACTTTAAAATCTCCTGGATTAAGCGGGTGGGCCCAAAATTTTAGAGGGTTGACACTGGGAAAAAACCCATAACAAATTTTTTTTTACATGTCAATCAAACTCCCAGAGGAAATCTTTCTAAAAATAGTAAGTCACCACATAAGAACTGTTATTTAGGGAAATTCATTGATAAGAACCATGTGAAGGAGACGAAGACATTGGAGGTGTAGTATAGCTAAGTATTCAGTAGAATGGACATTTTTGGCACTTATTTAAAATAGTAAGTGGGCCCTTGAGCACCTACTAAAAATAGAAAGTTGATCCGTAAGGAACATGGAACACAGGAGAAATAGGAAAACTAAGCCGCAACATCTAGTTAAAGATCGAGGACTTTCTTTTTCACACTTACTCAAAATAGTTTCTTGTATGAAAAGAAATCATGAAGCATAAATGGATAGGGAAGAATCTAGGGCAACCTTTCACTTCATAGTAAGAAAAAGTGTTGTCTCTATCGTCATACTATGTAGAGTATGTAACGGTGAGGATGTCAATAGTGTTTTACGACACCCATTGCATGCTTCAATTAGTATGCGGGAGGTGGAATTCATAATCGAATCCATTGGGGATAATTCACAAGATGATTCATTAGGATTGTATCCGAATTAGTTGAGCAGTGCAACAACATTAAGGGGAGTCAGGATGAGATTTGTTAAGAAGGGATCTCCATAAGTGATGCCCATGGTCACAAAATGAGTCATGTGACAATGTATTTACATGAAGTGTTCACACATCATCCAATGTACAAGGGATTTGAATATTCGTAGTTTCATTACATTTGGAGATTTCAATCAATGAGGATCAACAGAGACTTCATCAGAAACATCTCTTCTTCCTATATTTCCCTTTCTTATTTCTCTCTCCATTCTAATTCTTTGTTATGCATCATCATTTTATTTCGTCTTATTTACTTAAGTGACTTATTTCAAATTTACAAAAGTATTTTCTCAAAATTATAGGAGAAATACTTAATTCGTGGAAAATGAAAGGTCATGAGTAGAATATGGAAACTAAGAGTCATGTGAGGGAGGTGAAAATTCGATTCTATTCTATAAATTATAAATCCATTCCCATGTCAAAGGGTTGGTCATTAATCTTGTAAGCTTAAGAGTGTATTATACCTTTAGAGAACAAAGGAGATAGCCAAATTCTTCCTTCCCCCTTCTCAATTTCCTCCATTCCTCCACTATGTACAACTTTTATTTGAGCAATCAATACAAGAAGGAGTTTTGAGATTTCTTTGACTAGGGGTTTCTTGATACTTGGTGATCAATAAATTCTATTGGTCTTGTTGTTATTCACATAGTTTTTTCTTCCCATAAATGCATGTGTTCAAGTTTCTAACTAGTGTTTGTGCAGGAATCTAATTTTCTACCTGCAACATTAGTTCTCCTACCTCTTTTCTCACTCCCTTTCCCACTTTTAGAAAAATTCTTCCCTAGCAAGTGATTTTTAGCTTTGTTGTAGGGTCAGTGGAGTGCTGATTTGATCCCCTCGAATGGCCACCACATAAATCCACATTTTATCGCGCATGCATATACGATAGTTGCACTGGTTAAGTAGAGGGACTTAGATTCCCAGAGCGTTGGCAAGAAATCCACAAGTTTTTCCACTTGAAAAATTTTCTTTTCAAAAGTTTTGGTGCCCACTGTGGGGAATATTTAGCCGCATATGCACTGAATACGAGTATAATGTCCCCAAATTCAAAAAAAAATATTGAAAAATTAAAAAAAAAAAAGCTCATGAAAGTCTATTTCCAAAAGATACACTGCTGATTTCTGCACATGAATTTTCACATTCCACGATGTCCTTTCATGTTCCACTGCATAAGTTTCCAAAAGCTAGCTCAAATAAGATACACCAGGTTGAGTAGGTTGAGAGGTGTTGTTGATTCCAATTTTGAGGCTTTGCAAAATCAGAAAGAATAAATTAGAGATAATCCATACTTCTTCTCTCAAGCCTCCTCTTCATCTGTCTCTTCAAGAAGTTCACCTAACAATCCTATCCAAACTCTTGTTGATACTCCCCCTTCAAATTATCTCATTTTTCTATCACCCTTGAACATTGAGTTCCCGAAAGAAGAAGAATCTGAAGAAGAATTTATAGAAGCAAGAGTGAAGCGAAGAAGCGAAATGATAATTGAAGACAAAGAAGAAAAACCTCAACCCATTGTTCCATGCCAAAGGGATACATGCCCATTTTCTCTTGAACCACCTCTCCACGATCTACCAACAAGTTCATGTAAGAAATTTTGAAAGTTCAAAGGTGAAAAACCACAACATCCTAAAGAACACATCTCTGCCTTCATGACATCATGTGGAATTCCTCGTGTCCAACATGAAGATGTTGTTGTAAGACTATTTGTGGAGTCTCTCCAAGAAAAAGCAGCAGAATGGTTCTACCTCCTGCCTACCCGATCCATCACTAGTTGGGATGACATCAAGACTTCCTTTGAGGAAAGATTTAAATCAACCAAGACTTTGTAGCTTGTTTGAAAAGTGAAACTTGCTTTGTAGGATACTTGAAGAGGATTCACCATCTCAAAACAATGTCAAGAGATTCTTCATCAATGCTCAATCATCAAAAGTAGGGTTTTTTTGTGAAGAGCCCAACCAAGGAACATTGTAGAAGAAAAAAGGATGGCCATTGAACTTGATGATGATCTCATCCTCTCTAGAAAGATCAAGAATCCATCAAAGGGAAAGACCCAACATCCTAGAGATGAGAGAACCAATCCATCGCTGAAAAAGTTGGTGAATGAGATGGAATCTTTGAAGAGGGAATTATTTGAATGAGTATCTTCTCAAAGAAGCAACATAAATCAGATTGCAAGAGCACCCCAAAGGCTCACCTTGGAGGCCCCACCCATGAACGTAAATTACAGATTTCAAGAAAGTGAAGAAGAGCTTGAACAAGAAAGTGAAGGTGGTAATTTCCTAGAAAGTGATGAGTTTAAAAATGATACACAAATTAGATTCTATGAGTATTCTGGATGTGATGAAGAATATGAAGAGGATGTGCCTAGTTTCTCATGTGTGGTATTCACTTGTTCTCAGTTCGAGAAAAGAGCATCTCCCTCCACTACTAAAAAAGAAAAGAAGGTTGATGATCCTCCTGTGGCGACTCCACAAAATAAAATAATCAGTCAAGGATCCCCACTTCCATCTTCCATGAAGTATTTATTGTTGTAGCCTAACCTTATAGCAAGTAAGAAGATACCCATAATCCCAAGTAAGTCTTTCGATGTCTCTTCCAAGTCTTAATCTAAATCTGCTTCTACAAAATATAATACCTTGAAAGATCCTAGTGTGTCATTCAAAATACCATCCATCCATCAAACATCAAATCTTGCTCTCAAGCCTATCCAAACTCTAAAATTTGTCCCTTCACCCCCCTTGTCTGCATCTACTCCCTTTGACTTCATAGAATACACAAACAAGGCCAAAGTGCAGATTATTGAAACTGAATATTTGTGGACTCATCCTAAACAATTTGAGAGGTTCGTCTGATATATCATGAGTGGTAGTCTAACACCCAATGTTGTAACATCTAGTTCTAAAGGAATGCTACCAAACTCACCTACACCTCCCTTATAGAACATGCTTTCTCTGAGTGCATCAAAGACTGATAAATTTGACCCTTTCTACGTCTCCTTCTTGTTGGATAATATGTACTAAACAATTGTATAATAGACAATGTGATGCCTTTGAAGGTCCCCAATGATCTTAAACTTTACATGACTCCACCTAGTGGCTCTTGTTACTCTTTGGAATAAAAAAAAGTATCACTTGTAGGGAAGGTCAAAGATGCACAGGTGGATCTTGCTATATTTCTAGAAAAGAAAGTTTCAGTGATGATTTTGGTAGTAAATGTACCAACCTCATTCGAATGTTGCTTTGAGTAGAAATTTATGTCAAGACTTAGGAGGGAAAATTTAGCTGAATTGGTCTTCTCTGCAACCATACCGGTGAAGGGAGACATGGAGAAATTACTTCTCGAGAAGAAGATGAGGTAATCTGTATGAAATTCTGAAAGCATGGAAGCTAACATCTTATATCAAGATAGCCGGAAGATGAATCACTTGGTGGAAACTGAGGTGGAAGAGGATATTCCCATCTTGATAGGCCTAGAAATTCCTTCCGAAAGAGATTTGTATTTTCAAGAAGTGTTGAGGAGATTCAAGTTACAACGGGACGAGGTGCTGAATTTCCAGATGAAGCAAACCATGAAGAAGAGGAAATGGTTCTTGACGATTTTAAAACAAAAAAATCAGTTTATGTGGTTATCAGTGATGAGGAGATATTCTCATTCCCTTTTGAAGATGAAGACTCCCTAGATCATGTTACCTAGGAAGATAGGAAGTCGGCCTGCAATGATCCCTCAAACAATGGGAAAGAACCATCTATATAAGAACTACTAAGAGCCATGGAAGAAATAGAGGACCCTGAGCTCAGTCTCAAACTCCTAATGCAAGCCATGAATATGTAAGACAAACATGAAGCTAACTTGAAGCCTTAAACAATGTGAAGGTTTGCTATGTTGAAACAAAGAAAGATGTGAAAAATGATGTCCCTATCAAACCAATGGTTGATGGATACAATTAAGAAATTGAGGTGTTTTCTTTCCCATTTGAATAGGAAGAACTTCCATGATAAAGAAACTAAAGAAAATATTTTTTGAGAGACCTTTAAAGAGTGAAGTGATTCCAAAATGATGAGGTAATCCCTCTAGATAGTTTCCTTGAGCTACAAGATAAAGATTCTTCATAGGCATACAAACAGGATCTGCAGGAAATGATGAAGCATAACTCCATGCAAGAAATATTAGATGCGGTGAGACGTTACAGAAGTTCTCGAGTTGATTCTTGATATCTTCACTAGTTCCATGGACATACAAAACAATTATGAGTTTACATCCAATCCTTCCATCAGTACTCAAGCACCTCGCAGTGGAGTGAAGGAAAAGGATAAGTCTAATATTTCTCATGGAAAGGATGTCAATGAACATAGACCCGCAAAATAAATTAACTCAGAAGAATCAAGGAATTGGAATGAAAATTAGCTTTTGGGAAGTGATGAGATGCTCGATGGAGAATCAACTATATCAATAAACATGGAAGGTAATTGGCACAATGAAACCAACTTCAAAGAACATAAAGGAAGTGGAATTTCCAAGTAAGGACTTGAGCATCAAGAAGTTCACATGGAATCACTCCTATAAAGTAAAAGGAAAATCATAAAATCACCTAGCTTCTATAAACAATTAAGGAGGGGAGGGTACTTTCTATAACCCATCAACGGCTTCGTAGAACATCATCACTCAGTGTTGCCCACCCATGGGTAACTTTTGAGAAACAGAAGTGCTTCGATTAAACCGGGTTGTCCCTGCTCTATACCCTAGGTGATTATTAGGTGTGTTTCCATTTCTGTTTCATGTGTTTCCCTTCATGTTTTGAGTTGTGTGTTTCCTTTTCATCCTTTTCATGTGTGTGTGTGTTTCCTTCTTCTTTCTCTCCTATTATAGGTTGTACATGAATCCATGGGGCCCAATGGATAACGCATCAGTCAATATGTTGTGAGTCAATATTATGGATTCCAATGTCATGTATTCATTGCACTCATTCCATGTCATGTCACCAAGCTAGATCCGAGTTTTGTCGTGTGCAAATATGTAACAAGGAAAATGAAAATTTCCAAGCATGACAATGATACCCAAAGTTCAATTTTTCAAGTCCCATCTTTCCAAGACACCCCGGTTTGTCTAATCAGTCCAAATGACCTCCTAAATAATTTTATCTTATCCCCTAGGTGATTTGGAGAATTATATTCATTATCCCTAGGTGACTTTAGGGATTTTGAAAATATACTATCTTCTCGGTATTAGGAAGGGTTATCATTAGCCTTCCTAGGATTAGATCAACCCTTGAGTGGAACAAAAGGGTAAAATTAAACATGGAGGTGAATAGAAGACCTTAAAACATTATGAAAATTATTTTGGAAGGTTTTGTATAGTTTTGATAAACTTGGAGTAGTTTGAGAAAAATTAGGGTTCACAATCCTAGGTAGTACACAAGCCTATAACAGCTTTTGGGCTTGAAGATGATTTTGGGAGCTCCAGATGGAGTTATAAGAAAAATAAAATACTAACGAAAAGAGGATTCAAATACCTACATGATGGTGAAATCATTATTTTCCAGGACTTTGGCGTATAGGATTGGTAGTTAGTTTTTATCAGGTACAAGTGGAGTCTCAAAACACAAATCCAATTTTTCAGGAATCGATGAATGAATAAAGAAATGATAACCTCACCATTGTATGAAAAAATCCATTTACAATCAGGAGCATTTAAAATTTCACAAAGAAATTCCACCAAGAGCTCACGTTATCTTCTTTCTAAGTTTCCCTCTCAAAGGCAGTTCAGGACTTGGTCATTTTTCAGAGGACACATGTCGGCACTCAAGAGTATGATGGGATTTCATGTCCCCAACATCCATAAGGTCAAGTACACCAACCATTGAAAAATGTTCCCAGCCCCCATGTGACCTCTTGGACCCTCATGTGACCTCCAGACTTGACAGCTTCAAATTTCTGTGTGCATTTTTGGAGCATCCACTCCCTTCCGTTGGATAAAATACCATGTGTCACTCCAGGACCATCGTGGAAATTTATGTCCCTTATTTCACCGAGGTGAAATACATCAGACCTTTAAAAATGTTCCCATCCCCCTATGGGGATACTTTTGAATATCCATGTGACCTTCATACTTGACAGCTTCATCCCCAGGTGCATTTTTGGAGCATCCATTCTCTGTCATCTGAAAAATGCCATGTGTCACTCTAGGACCACCATGGAAACTAATTTCCATTATTTCCCTAAGGTGAGGGACATCATATATGTAAAATTTTACCCATCCCCTATGGGAGTCCTTTTGACATCCATGTGACCTTCTTTCACTCTCGGTGCTTTAAAACAACTTTTCTCACCTTCATTCCCTATCATCGGATCGCTGCCACATGCCACGCTCTTGACCACCAGGAATTTGATGACCCTCAAACCCTAAGGTTAGGGACATCATGCATGGAAAATTTTTCCAAATCTCCTCTCATAATTTCAAAAATTCAAAAATCTAATTGTCGCTCTGTGCTTCTTAGTGCTTCCACTCCTATGCACAGACAAACTTCATCGTTTCTCTTCAACTTGCTACCATCACTCAACCATTCAAAATTCTCATACCTGCTCAACCCAAACAATGAAACACATTTCCTAAAGTGATGTGTAGGTCTCAAAAGGATTTTTCATCAAAACAAGAAGGAGAAATAAAGAACAAAAGGAAGAAAAAAGTGAAGATCTCTATAGCCTAAAAATGGAGATCTGAAGAAATATCAAAGATGGTACATGAAGCAACGAACCATTTATTTATGTTCATTAATCTACCCAAGGTCATCAAGAATACACCTTCAAACTCTTGCACCAGAGCATCCGCAATGATCCGCAACAAGGAAATCTCACTTCCATCTCAACGAAGAAAGAAGTGGGATTTCTGTCAAACCGATTCTTTGGATTGAAGTAAGATCACACGTGAAGCACCATAAGAGAAAAAAACCCACATAAAAATATAATTTAATTCACAAATGGAGGGTAAAATTAGACATGCAATTTTGACGTCCATTAGTGGTTCATGATACCTAGAAGCACTACCAGTTTTGAAAATTAAAAATTAAAAATCTCCGGACTATTAAGTTTGGTGGGCCCAAAATTTCAGAGAGGGTGATATTAGGGAAAAATCTATATCAAAACCTTTGTTCCATGTAAATCGACTCTAGAGGACAACTTTCTAAAAATAGTTGATCTACTACATAAGAACTGCTATTTTGGGAAAGTCATTGACATAAGAACCTGCGAAGGAGACGAAGTCATTAGAGGTGCACTGCAGCTAAGAATTCACCACAACAGACATTTTTGGTGCTTACTAAAAATAGTAAGTTAGCCCTCGAACACCTGCTAAAAATAGAAATTTGATCCGTAAGGAACATGGAACACGGGAGAAATAGGAAAACTAAGCCACAACATCCAGCTTAAAGATCGGGGACTTGCTTTTTCACACTTACTAAAAATAGTAAGTTGCTTTACGAAAAGAAATCATGAAGCATAAATGGATAGGGTAGAATCTGGCGCAACCCTTTGCTTCGAGTAAGAAAACGTGTTGTCTCTATCATCATACTATGCAGAGTATGTAATAGTGAGGATGTCAATAGTGTTTTTCGACACCCATTGCATGCTTCAATTGGTATGTGGGAGGTGGAATTCACAATCGACTCCGCTAGGGATGATTCACAAGATGATTCATTAGGGTCCTATCTCGAATCACCGAGAAGTGCGACAACATTGAGGGCAGTCATGATGATATTTTTTTAGAATGGATCTCCATGAGTGATGCCCATGGTCACAAAATAATTCATGCGACAATGTATTTACACACGGTGTTTACACATCATCCAAAGTGTATAAGGAATTCAAGATTTAGAGTATCACTACATTTGGAGCTTTCCATCAACAAGGATCAATGGACTTCATCAGAGACATATATTCTTCCTCTCTTTCCCTCTCCATTTTGATTCTTCGTTATGCATCATCATTGCATTTCATCCTATTCACTTAAGTGACCTATTTCAAATTTGTAAAAGTATTTTCTCAAAATTATAGGAGAAATACTTAATTTATGGAAAATGAAAGGTCATGAGTAGAATATGGAAACTAAGAATCATGTGAGGGAGGTGAAAAATCGATTCCATTCTATAAATTGTAAAGTTATGCCCATTTCAAAGGGTTGGCCATTAATCTTGTAAGCTCAAGAGTTTATTCTACCTTAAGAGAACAAAGGAGATAGCCAAATTCTTCCTTTCCCCCTTCTCAATTTCCTCCATTCCTCCACTATGTACAACTTTTATTACGTAAATCAATACAAGAAGAAGGAGTTTCTTGATACTTGTTGATCAATAAATTCTATTTGGTCTTGTTATTCGCATTGATTATTTCTTCCCATAAATGCATGTGTTGAAGTTTATAATTAGTGTTTGTGCAAGAATCTTATTTTCTACCCGTAGCATTAGTTCTCCTACCTCTTTTCTCACTCTGTTCCCCATTTTCAGAAAAATCTTCCTAACAAGTGATTTTTAGCTTTGTCACAGGTGGTCGGTGGAGTGCCCCGATTGGATCCTTGGTTAAAGGGACACCACAAAATCCACATTTTCTCACGCATGCATAAACAATACCACAACGGTTAAGTAGAGGGACTTATATTCCCGAGCATTGGCAAGAAATCCACAAGTTTTTCCACTGAAAAATTTTCTCAAAGAACACTATCGAAGCCTAGCGATTCGCTAACCATTAAGTTAATTACTTTGTTATGATACATAGTAAATAACTCTAGAAGTTAGTTTCACTAGGGTACTATTTAAATTCCTTAATAGACAATGCGAGAAAAACACTTTAAAGTTCAGAAATGACCTAATTATTGATGTATTTTACTCTACATATAGGTAAAATGTCTTCCATTGTTTGTGCTCCATTTAGAACAATTCCATTCATTGCAGCTATAAATTTTGGAAGAAAAGAGACGAGGAATGGTTTGTGGAACTTAATTCACCTAAAAACTACCATGTTGACCTATGGTTATTTTTTTTTATAGATGAAAATCATGAGGAAGTTGGTATTGTTATATTGTCATAAGTTATTGATTTGGGTACATTGCATCTCCAAAGGAGAACTTTGACTTTGAAACTAATAAGTGTCTTATTCTAGATATAGAGTTGGATGTTTCTTTGTTCAAGAAATGGGAAATGAATGCCTCCATAAACAATGGACCATATTCTTGTTCAAAATATGGTTGGAATTTGGGGATTCTAACAGATTCTAACAAAACTAGATGTTCAAATGCAGAAGACATTCAAAATGAAATTATTATCTATTTTTACCCCACTCAAAAAATAAACAACTTGGGAGGATGGGTTGAGAACTGGACAGTGATTCATGGATCAATCTGGAATGATACAGTTCAGTTTTCAAGTTTGGGGATAATTACGAATGTTTCAAGGACTTTTTGGAGCTCTTGGGGCCATCCATCGAAGTAGGCTTTTGGGCCTTAAGGAGTTTATAGCGTGAAAGAGGACTTGATATTCAACAAAGATTATGATATTATTTTTAGGAATTATAATTCTAATAAGGTGCCTATAGAATTCATATTTTATGTCCTACATGGTGGAAAATACGAGACATCTTGAAACATCATACACTTCCCAAGGTAGTTTTTTCTTCTTGCGCACAACCAGAAATCCTGAGAGAGAAGGATATTTTTAAAGGTTCTAAAGTCAAAATTGTATCTTTCTATTACCACCATTAGATTCAATTAGTTCTTCCATGTGAAATCATATACAATTTCACCCATAATATCATCTAGGAGCTCAAGTTATCGCCTCTGGAGGTTGGTCAATGTCAAGGTTCGACTACTGGGGGTTGGATGCCCAAGGGTTGGTTGGGTCACATTTTTTGATGTGTCCAAATGGTTTTTGATGCCCTTCACACTGTCACACTTGCACAACACCTAGGTTGGATGATTCATGGGGGTTGGATGGGTCAAGGTTGGACGGATGGGGGTTGGATGCCCAGAGGTTGGTCGGGTCACATTGTTTGATGCCCTTCACACCCATCATCTTTGCACAAGAAACAGCTTGATTTGGTTGGGTCATGGTTGGATGGCATGGATGGATAAGTTATAAGCCTCATAAGGGTAGGTGAATGAATGACATCCCAACAACCATAATTAATGAGATATGGCACCCATAACCACCCATGCATGAAAAGTACCAAAATAGATGGTTTCACATACCTCTTCAATATATCCTACTAGTTGGTGACCCAATTCTCCCTATATATTGTAAAATTCATCTCATTTAGAGGGGGTTTTTTCCAAAAATCAAAGGAACTCTGTAAAATTTGTTCCAAAGCTATTGTGAGCTAAAGGCCTCGAATATCAGGCTTATTGTAAAGGATTTTGTCTTGTGCTTACGATGTGATGGATTGTGCATATCTATGAGAAATAAAATTCATGTTTTGTGGCCATTTTCACTCTAGCTTCTATGATTTGCATCTATTTCCTTCCATCATATTTATGAGTATATTGTGTAGGTATTTATCTCTTTACAGGGTTCTATAGTCTGTTGTGTTTTACAATTATAGGGAATTGATTGTTGTCATTGGTTACTATGGGGTTTCTATCAAACCTCTCCTTCTCGGTTTTCTCCTATTTTTCACTCACTAGGATTGTCTCACCCTTTCTTGGTGCATCACCTTCACTTAGACTAGTTGTATTTCATGTATATTTATATCCATGTCTCCTTGAAAAACATTAGAATATGGTTGCTTTAGCTTTCCATTCTCTCGCACTTTGGAGACTTTGGCACTAGGTTAGAGGAGAAGCCAAATTTCTACAGAGGATTATCCTACTTTCAAGGTCCCAAACTATAGAATAATCCCATGTTATGCAAGTTGCACTGGTTTCCTCATACACTAAATCACAAGCAATCACGGGTGTTGTAATTTTGCATCAACATTTTTGGCACGCTCAATGGGACATAAGTCAATATTTTCACTTTTATCATGATTAGGTGTGTGTCTTGGCAAATTTCCAGCCTCTAGAGGCTTTTTAGTAACACATCCGGAGACTCCATCTTTCAAATCCATTGGTTTCAGCAGCCCAAGTTTATCAAGTTTATGAGAAGAGTGCAAACCTAGTCTAGTGCAAGGGAAGAATGTATCTTTGATTACTTACGCTTATCTCCAGTAGAGGAAGAAGGGGCAGAATATCTCAAAGCTCTCTATCTCCACGAAGTAGAACCTTATCAACACTCCCACCTAGTAGACCTTTTATTCAATCAACTATAGTTCTCTGACCAATCAAGATGGCACAACCCAATCCCTATGTCAACTTCACAGGAAGTAGTCCACTTGCTCTCAATGCACAAAATCTTGTTCCAGTTGCAGCATTGAAGAACATTCCATATTTCACTGAGAGAACCAAACAACTCTGATTGACCAAATTCAAGACATTGTAAATGTTTGTGCAAATCACAAATTTTTGAAATGGACATTATTGTTAAGTTGTTGGCATCCTCCTTTAAAGGTAAAGTCTTGTAATGCTTTAGGAGTCTAATAGCATTATCTATCCAAAATTGGGACCATCTATGCACAGCCCTCCATAATAAATTTGGGTAAAATGGAGATAATATGTCCTTATTGGAACAATTGACAACAATCAAGAGGGATCCTAATGAGAAAATCACAAATTTCAATTTCAATTTCCATTTCCAATGAACATGGGACAAGATTCTGATAATTATTAGACCAATTGCCAAAGGAGCATTCCTCTATTTCTTGAAGGCTATAAATTCATATATAGCCATGATGATCCAATAAATGGGAGGAACAACGTTGCTAAGAGCCTATAACATTACTATTAGAGCTGAAAACTACTTGATTCAAGCTGGTAAGCTAGCACCAAGGCCACCAATGCCTCTCTATCTAGACATGGGAGCTCCTACAACTAGTCAAACACCAGAGTTGAATCCCATTCCACCCCTAGGAATCAAATAAATAGTGAGGCTTCTACTTCTTTAAGCACTTCAAAATATTTGTAGGAGGTCATAAAGTAACTACAAAACCTAGGAAATGAGTTAGTGACTATCAAGAGTTAACAAGCTTAGAGTTCCAGTTTGTATCGGGCTCACACTCGAAAATAATATAGGCCCCCATACCAATAAAATAGAGCACCAAACTCAGTGTAAATCAAAATTCAAACCAAGGATAACCTCAAGCTTCTAGTTCATTCCAACCATATGATCCAAACATGGCTTCAATTTCAAGAGCCTTGGTTCCAACACAAAACAACATGGCACAAGAGTATAACTTGTGTTACCCCTACAATCTACCTCATAGTCAATCAACATGTTTCAATGGTGCACTAAACCATGCCTTGATGGTACAAACCATTGGTGTGTCTCAAGAACCAAGCCAAGAAGGAAATCAATAGCAAGAAACCCAACAAGAGGCACCTCCAACAGAAACTATGTTGGTTAATTGAAAAAATAGAAGACTTTTGTGGAGTTAACCAACCACCTTTTCAAGGTATGGCTTCCAACACATGGTCAAAGAAGAGGAACATAAAGGAGGGAAAACCATCTAATCTAGTTATTTCTCAACCCACTCCTACACAACAAGGAGTTAGTAGATCAAATGCAGTGCCAAATGTGCAAAATCAGCCTAAGGCACCCATTGTAGCAACACATGTTCATGTTCAATATCTAGAAAAGATCATGCCAAGTAAAGGGAAAAAAAAAGGATAATTCATCCCCTTTCAACATCATTGATCAAATGAAGAAAACACATGTGAACATTTCCATGTGGGAGTCACTGCAATCCCAAGACAACAAGATTTTTTGCAAGCTGCAATGGCCAATTGGTCTGTATCGAATGGATCAAATTAAGGACATGAGAAATTTCTCACTAATGCAGTGCAAAATGGTGGGGGTCAACAAAATAATAATTTGAAGCCTCCACAATTCTATGTGTCATTGATTGTCGAGAATCCACTTGGTGCACAATTACATGATCGATTCAGGGAAAGTAGCTTAGTAATTGCAAAGAAAATAGTGGATCAATTAGGTCTAAAGTATGAATGAGTGCTAAAAGGAGTGGTGCAACTAGATGAAACAACAATGGGAATGGTTGGGATCATCAAAGGTTTAAGTATTACACTACATGCTTGTCCTAATGTCATAGTCTTGTAGGATGTGTCAATGACCTTCCACCACTCTTTGTGTTGTGTCTATCAAGGGACTTCATAACAAAAATTGGTGGGTATCTATCTATAGATTGGTCACACATGATTTTTAGGATGAGGTATGGAGCCAAGGAAACCATCAGATCAGAACCAATTACAAAATTTCACATTGAGCCTCATGTGCCAAGTCCTATCAATGCAAATTTCTCATCCTTTGATCAAGAAGAGTGTTCAAATGATCTGGAAACATGTACCAAGGTTGAGGGTATTCCAGATTTAACTCTAGATGAATGGGCAAATAAAAGGCATGTATTTGACCCATACAGGAAATTGAAGAATTTGAATTGGGTGTGTATTGTGTACACGAAGAAAATTCACCCATTCCTAATGTCACTAAGCCCAAAAATAAGGATGACAACAAAGTTTGGAAACTATTTTTTGATGGTTCAAGAAGAAAACAAGGTGTTGGGGGTGGTGCAATGTTGGTTTCACCACAAAACATCAAGTACTATTCAACTTTTAGATTCCAATTCACTGTTCAAACAACACAACTGAATATGAGGCTTTGATTCATGGACTTCATTGGGCCAGGAAAAGAGGCATAAAGAACTTACAGGTATTCAGGGATAGTGATTTGATTGTTAACCAAGTTAGAAGACAACATGCCACAAAGAATGACCTACTCAAAAGCTATAAAAATAGGGTATGGGACCTAATTGAATATTTTGAAGCATTTAATATTGAGTCCATACCTAGGAAGAAGAATGAAGCTACGAGATAGGCTTGCAGTAGTTGGAGAAACTTTTGATGTGGTTGATAACATCAAAAGAGACAAAACGCAGCCACATATCCATGTGATTATAAGGCCTACAGTTCTAGACAATAACACAAGTTTGCAATTGATTGAGAACAATCAACAGATCATTAATTTCTTACAAGAAGAGGTTGAATTCTCAGCTAGGAATCAAGACAAATTAGAGCAGTAGTAGGGGAGAAAGTAGTGCAGCTGTGGAAAAAAAAGCTTCCCAAAGGCTTGGTTACATTGGAGTCCATATTCAACCCGAATGATCAATTTCATAAGGAGAAAGCCAACATACAGGTCAAGGGAGAAGATTCAAAGCCAATCTCAGTTGGAGAGGGAAAAACATTCCAAATTGGAAAAATAGCTATTGAGTAGGAGAAATATGAATTCGTACAATTTTTCAAGAGTTTCCAGATGTCTTTGCCTAGAGCTATGAGGACTTGTGAGGATTCAATCCAAAGTTGGCACAATACAACATAAAACTGGATCTAGATGCTAAGCACATCAAGAAGAAGCAAAGACCAATTAACACACACATTGAGCTTCTTATGAAAAGGGAGCTAAACAAGTTAATATAGGAAAGAATTATATTTCCAATAAAGCATTGAAGCTGGGTTGCAAACTTGGTGCTGGTTAGGGAGAAGAATGCAGAAATTAGGTTGTGTGTGGAATTTCAAAAAATAAATAGGGCATCTCTCAAAGACCACTACCCACTCCCTTCAATGGAGCAAATATTGCAAGTGGTAGCTAGATTGGAAATATTTTCTCTCTTGGATGGCTACTTGGGGTATAATTAGATAATGGTAAAACAAGATGACTAGTTCAAAGCAGCTTTCACCACTAAGTGGGGCACCTATGCCTACAAGAAATTTAATGTCGAAGCCAGTTTCCAAAGGGTAATGGACATGGCATTCAAGGGGTTGTTAAACAAAATTGTACTTGTCTATCTTGATGAAATCACTGTGGTCTCAACCAATGCATCATATCACCTCTTTCACTTGAGGCATGTGTTTCAAAGGTGTAGAAGAATTGGGGTATCAATGAATCCCAAAAATGCATATTCCTGTCTCATGAAGGTAAGATCCTTGGCCATGTTGTGTCAAAGGAAGGATTGGCGATTGACCTAAAAAGAGCTTGAAGCAATTCAAGCATTACCATTTCCAATTCATAAGAAGGCCCTTCAGAGCTTCTTAGGAAGGATCAATTTTGTCTCGCAGGTTTGTACCAAACTTTTCTGCTCTTTTCAAGCCAATAACATTGATGTTGAAAAATAGCATGGAATTTAAGTGGATAGTTGAGGGAAAATCAAGTTTCGAGGCTATCAAAGAGCATATATCCCAAGCTCCAACTATAGTAAATCCATACTTCTCTAAGGACTTCATGCTCTATGCCTTTGGTGGTTGGGATGATATTTCGCAATCCTAGTACAACAAAACAAAGAGGGATTTGAACAACCAGCTTGCCTTCTTCAGCCAAGGTCCGGAGGAATATGAAACTAGATACTTTTTCATCAAGAAGCATGTTCTTGCAGTGATCGGAGCTTAAATAAACTCAAGCACCTAGTCTAAAACAATAATATCCAACTTCTAGTTTCCCATGCGAGAGTCAAGGACTTCCTTTTGAACAAATATCTGAATGAGAAACATGAAGGATGGATCACTCATGTTATGGAATATGACATTGAAATTAAGGTCACTAAGTTGGTCCGTGGGAAGGTATTATGTGAACAGTTAGCCTCAAGTCAATAATTTGATGCAAGTAATGAGAATGAAGTTGTCTTGGTACTACATGATAGTCAAGAACAAATAAATGATAACATTGTTATTCCTTTTTGGACTCAGAATATGATGCACTTCCTACAGATAGGCCTATTCCCTCTAGAAATGAACAAATAAAAGAGGAGGTAATTCAGATTACAAGCCATTCCATATGTGTCTGTTGATGGTGTTTTGTTCAAAAGGGACATCAATGGTGTTCTATTGAGGTGTATTGGAACAAATCAAATTGAAAGATTGTTGTAGGAGTTTCACGATGGAGAAGCCAAAGGTCATTTTTCTCCATGGGTAATAGATCTCAAGATAATTAAGGATGGTTACTATTGGCCCACGTGTGTTCAAAGGTGACCACTATACATGGATCAAGAAGTGTAATAAATGTGCATTCTTCACAGGAAAAGAATGATTAGCAGTGCTTTCATTGCACCCAAATTCAGTTGACCAGCCATTCATGTAATGGGGATTGGAATTCATTAGGATCATCAATCCAAATTCAAGCCAAGGCCACAGGTGGATTCTAATAGCAACAGACTATTTCACCAAGTGGACCGAGGCAATAGCACTCAAATAAGAAAACAAGTCTAACATATGAGACTTCTATGAAGGAATAGTCACTAGGTTTGGAGTACCGAACACTATCATATCAAACAATGCATTGGCGTTCCTAGGTTATAAGATCACAGAATGGGTTGTTAAGAATGGAATCTACTTGAGAACCTCTTAAAATTATTACCCATAAGGTAATGGGTAAGCAGAGTCCACAAACAAGATTTTGCTAAGAATCATCAGGAGGACTCTAGATGAAAACCAAAGGACATGGCATACAAAGCTCAAATCAGCCTTATGGGATGATAGGATCACACCAAATAGGTATACATATAATTCCCATAACAAGTTGGTTTACGGGAAATAGGAAGCGTTACCTATGTCATTAGAACTACCCGCATCATATCTCATAAAGCAATTGAATTTTTCTAAGTTCAAACCAATGGAGGCCAGGTATGTAGAGTTGATGGAATTGGAAGAAATCAAAGAACATGTAGTTGAAACAATGGAGAAAGATCAAGCCTTAGTCAAAATATGGTTTGATAAGAAAGCAAGAGCAAGGACCTTTCAGGAAGGGGACTTAGTTCTAAAGTTGGATGCAAATTAGGAAAAACCAAGAAGGCATTCCAAGTTTGATTCCATTTAGAGTGACCCCTATATGGTCACAGGATGTAAAAGTAGAAATGCCTTCCAATTGTCTACCTTGGAGGGATAGGAGCTTCCGATTCTGGTTAACAGAATCTATCTTAAACATTGCTATTGAAAGGAAAAATTTCACCCTTGTATATATTAGTTTAGGAGTTGTAATTCCTCCAAGTGCTTGTAGCACATTACCTTGTTTTAGTTTAGGTTGATTTTGTAATAAGTGTTTGTGCACTCTCTACATATTCTATTTAGAATGTGTATGATGTTTTGTGTTTGTACATAGTTGTGCCCTTGTTGCTCTTGCACTTTCTAGTTTCAGGCAGAGTTTGGTGATGAAGCAACCAGTCCTCAACCAAGGGTTTCTTTTGAAATGAAAATATCCAGTAGCACCCCAGAGGTTGGAAGATATTTTTTTCAAGTGATAGGCTAGTTCCGTAAATCAATATGACTCCATGCCCAATGGATCCCCTAAGGTCATTGGTCTTCAAGATCAAGCAGGTAGTTTGTCCCGCAAGTCATCAATTGTTATCTATTTTTAACCCCTAGTAAAGTAAAAAACTTGGGAGGATGGGTTGAGAACTGGACAATGATTCATGGATCAATCTAAAATGATACAGTTGGGTTTTCATGTTTGGGGATAATTGCAAATGTTTCATGGAATTTTTGGAGGTCTTGGGGCCATCCATCAGAAGTAGGCTTTTGGGCCTTAAGGAGTTTATAGCATAAAAGAGGACCTGATATTTAACAAAAGATTCTGATAGCCTTGTTAGGAATTATAAGTCCAACAAGGTTCCTATGGAATTCATATTGTATTTCCTACATGGTGGAAAATATGAGACATCTTGAAATATCATACACTTCCCATGGTAGTTTTTTCTTCTAGTGTACAACTAGAAATCCCGAGAGATAAGGAGAATTTTTGAGGTGCTAAATTCAAAATTGTATCTTGATACTACCACCATTATATTCAATGGGTTGTTTCCATGTGAAATCATATAAAATTTCACCCGAAAACTCATCCGAGAGCTCAAGTTATCGCCTCCAGAGGTCGGTCGGGTTAAGGTTGGACGGGTCAGGGTTGGACGGGTCAAGGTTGGACGGCTGGGGGTTGGACACCCAGGGGTTGGTCGAGTCACATTTTTTATGTGTTCGAATGGTTTTTGACACCCATCTTTCACCTCCAAAACATGCCAAGTTGTTTCTTATGTTGAGATGAACATATTTGACTAAATTGAAGATAGACCCATCTAAATCAAAATTGTATGGGTTGAAAAGGAATACTAAATCAAATGAGTCTTTTGAGGTTAGTGTAATAGCATAGACATTTAATTCTTACTACTGGAGAATAAAATGAGACAAAAAAATGAGAGAAAAAATTCTACATTATTTGAGAAATAAGCATCTGGATAATATTGTATTGACATCCTGTAGTGAATCCAATGTAATTGAAAAATTTAAATTGCATGAATCACACTACCGCTAGTTGTCTGTACTATTGGGTGAAGATAACAATGGAAAAAGAAAATTTGATTCCCATATTGGGGAAAAAATGGAAAAATGGAAAAAAAGATCATGAGGTGGAAGAAGTTCTTCCTCTCATAGTTCAAACAATATTAGAAAACTATGTGATGTCATTGGAAGGAAATATACTAACAAGGGTGAAAGTCTCAAACAATTTTTCTTGTAAATGTGCATATCCATTCCAGATTCCATCAACTTTATTAGTTATTCCTTCAACTAATCCTTTCAATGTTGAATGTGTGATCGCTATTTTTACAATTTGGCCAACAATATTTCTTCCGATGTCATAATGGATCTTTTAATAGTTATCGGAACCAGTGTGCTAGATTATATTATTATTGTTCTAATACTAACTTGTTATTCAAAAATTTTAAGCGACGTCGTACAAAGGTATACGAGAAAAGGTTAAAGACATTGAAGTATCTATTTTGGATGGATGCTATAGACTCTATGATAGTAACGAGATATTCAAAAGTTTTTTTCTTATGTGCACAATATATTATATGCATAAATGCAATAATAATGATGATTATAGAGAAGAGGTCATTATGGATTGGATGGAGAAACTACCACAAAAATTGGTAACTATAAGTGAAATTGGCCTACAAGGAAATATCCATCATTTTCTTTTTGAAATATCGTATGAGTTCTAGGATGAGATGTTCACTCGATGTTGTTTCATAAACTCTCTAGTACTAGTGCTTCACAACGGAATTATCACTCTTCGTGCATTGGTGGATTCCAAACTATTTGTCATTTTTATTATTGAGACACATAGTGAAGGAATGTTTCTGAATCATTACTATTCTCATATGAAGAAAGGTTCGTCTCCAAAAACAACTTCAACAAGTGATTTTGTTTAATGGATTTTAACCTAAATATGTTACTTATACAATTATTGTTTATGCAGATAACCACAAATCTATAAAAGTTGATGTACAACCATTTCACCGTGACACTACACAACCAATTCAACATGGTGATTTACTTTCAATAATTTTATAAATAAGTTTAATGATCTCTATCTTCAATTTCCATGGTTTTAATTATTTTAACAAAGTTATGTTTTTAATAGTTCAGATGACAGATGTGGATGACATGGGCACAACGGCCATGAAAATGCCATTAGATCCAAGTATGTTAACCATGTTAATTTATAAACAAAACCACTAATAAGCCCCATAAATTTAAAATCAAATAACTTTTTATACAAACATGCAATAAGGCCCACAAATTTATAGGAAACAATATGATATCCATGTGTATTTTACAACATAATTATTTATAAGGCCCAAAAATTTATAGGATACGATAACAAACAGACATTAGTTTATATGCTTGGAGTAGGGTCAAAGAAAAAGTTTAAGGAAATCCATTTGTAAGCTAAGATAACAATTTAAAACAAATTAAATAGATCTTAGCGGACTCTAGAATCCACATTCAATAAATAAATGGTTTGACTAAAAAACCTTACATTAATCAATATCTCACTGATTTACAACTGCATACTATCTACAATGTTTCATTGATTCACTACTACATACTGATGACTTACATTGAATTAACATTGTTTTGGATTCAACATCATTATAAACGAACTACATACGGCTTGATCCAGCTAAATGCATTATGTAAAAGCAACACTTGGCTAGCCTCATTAAAGGTTTTCCAGCTAAGTTTAGTTCAACCAATGATGGCATAGCCTAAACTACAAGTCCTCGGCAATAGCGAGAACTATTCTCCGCCTAAGGGTGTTTATATGAATATAAGCATAGCTTAACAACCACTAAATTGAATTATAAGGAAGAGAATAATTGATATTATACTTACCATATCACCACAGAAACCACTATGTTTATCCAGTTAAGTTTTCCAAAACATGAAATCGATTATGAATTGATTAATGTTTATTTCAAATACATTATGATCACATTTTCAATAGTAATAAATAGATTATGAATTGATGATTGTTTATTTGAAATAGATCTTGCATCAACAGATCTAGTAGCGTGCAAAGGTGGTGTAATCCAAGTTGTAATCTCAATCAGTAATTGTTATCAATAAGCTAAAATGTTTTTTATTTCAATTGGTTGTAATTGATATGCGGCTGACAAAAATATTTATTTTTAATTCCTATGAGTAGCGATACGAGTTATTTACTTATTTTGGATATGGATGACTTGCTATATGGGACAAACAAAACATGCAACAGGAAGATGTCATTCATGTTTGGTATGAAAGCTATCAACATGTAAGGTGTCTGTCGGAATTTATAAAATTATTTTCACCATACTTTGTAAACTAGGATTCTTATCGACACACTCATTTCTGCTAATGTTAAAAATATATCAATGAGATTCAATAAAAAATATTGATCGTATTGAAACCAGGACTCACTTGGGGAAAGGAACATTGCAATATAGTCGAGGGAATAGCAATAAGATACCTAGAAAAGGTTTGGAGTAGAAATGATTTTTCATATAGTTTGAAAAATACTTTGTGTATTACATTAGGTGCAAAGGGAAACCCTCCTAAAATTTTTATGGTGGGTATGAAAAGAAGACAAAAATATTACACAAAAGATAAATGGTTGATGGCCAATTTGTACAAAAAATATCACAAATAGTGTCTTAGGAATTGAATGTGGTAGAGGGCATCAAATACTTGGAGAAAGAAAATGCTAAATAACTATTTATCTTTTCATAATGTTGTTATGATTGTAATACTTAACATTGCAAATAATATATACATTCATATGTTATTATGAATGTACTGTGTAACTCTATTCTATAATGTTGAGATTTTCAAAATATAAGTTGGGAGGATTTATATTTTCACTGATTATAAGATGACAATATGATTGAATAACTTCTTCTGTGGTGAATTATTGGAAAAACTTTCCCTTGAAAATTTGTAAACTAGTAGTGTTTACGGTGTTCATAAAATAAATATTTTAATATTTTTTAATATAAGTAATATATAGACAATCTATAAAAATTGGTGATCATATCTAAAATATGCAAGTCATATGTGATGGTTATTTCAAAGATTTGTAACTATTTTATGGATTAAAATGATAAAAAATGTCCATACAAGTGTCAAATTTAACACCATGCTGTGGCATTTGTTGCAAACATTGAAGGACAAGAGAAGATGTTCTAGATGATATTTGACCAGAAACCGAATTCAAGGGAACTTATTATTTGGAGATCACTAAGAAAACCATAAATAATGCTTAGCGGCCGCTAGCCCTTATAAAATAGAAACATGTTATGTACATAACATAGCATAAATAATGGCCAGTGGCTGCTAGCACTTATAAAACAGAAACATGTTTTGTACATAACAAATCATAAATAATGGCTAGTAGATGTCAGCCCATATAATGGATTCCAATATTTGATTTTCTGGATTCCAATATATGGGACTTTGGAGTACATATAATTCTAATATATGTGATTTTGGATTCCAATATATGCGATATTGGAATCTGATATGTGTGATTTTGGAATCCGATATGTGCAATTTTGGAGTGTAAATAATTCCAATATTTGACATTTAGGAATCCAAAAATAGCAATATCAAATTCTGATATTGAGTATATTTTTTAGTTGATGGGACTAAAATAAGTCCCAATTTAGTGAAATACATGTTCACATATCAATCTTAATATCTTCATACATTGACGATGATTCATAAATACCTTATTCAAATCAATAAACATTGATGTTGAAAATCCCTTCCTGGACTTCCTTGAATGGTGTTAAATTTGTGACACAGTTGTTAAGACATTTTTTGTGATTTTAGACATAACATATTTGTAAATATTTTATAGAACTACGATTGTTCGTATGTCTAAGTGCGATTGGTTTCATGTCTAAGTGTGATTGGTCACATGTCTAAGTGTGAGCCTTAAGCCACACATCTCTTGAATCACACTTTAAGTGCGAGTATTGATTGACACTTCTAAGTATGAGTATCAACTCTAATTTCTAAGTGTCAATCTTGAATTGCACTTCTAAGAGAGAGTCTTGATTTGTACCACTATGTGTGAGTCTTGATTTCCACAACTAAGTGTGATAACTCACCTGTCAAAAAATTTTTGGGTAACGGTAATTTGTCAACACTTGCCCTTTAAAAATACAAAACAATGTTTATTTATACAAATTTTTCTTTAAAAATTTCATTATTTTTAATATATATTTATATAAATTTTGATCATTTTTGTAATTTATATATAAATCTATATTAATAATTTCGGTTAAATATTAAATATGCAATTCATGTGTGACATTTATTACAAATATTCTCAGCTATTTTTTTACAAATATTTACAAGTATTTGCAATATTAATGATGACCATTTCATAAGGCAAAATGCTAATTAATGTTGTCGTTTTCCTCAGCATTAATTAGCCATTAATTCGACCTATGTAAAATTTACCATTTAAAAGTATATGCACCATTCAAAATATGTGTGCCTTTTGGAGCATATAGGCATTTTGTCGGCCATTAATCATCCATTTAATGGAAAGAAATGTAAAATCATACGCATGCCCTCTTAAATTCACACATCAATGATATTGATGGTTGGATTTGTTTACATATGACTATAAGCGAGAGTTTTGAGTTTATATTTTTAACATTTTCCTTTCTATCATGTTCATCATTACGTAAGCTTATTCATCAATATAAAAATCTCATCATCACAAGAATTGAAATTTATGTGCTTGAGTTACGGAAATGTATTTATTTCCTCTTTATGCCAAAATTGGTATCCATTCTCACCTTCAGGTCCCTACAAAATTACAAAAATTTGTTAATGTTAAATTCTTTTATAGTTGATTAGCGATTATATCCATCTAAAATTTTCCATAGCTGATTAGGGATTATATCCATGTAGTTCTTTTGTAGATAATTCAACGAAAGAAAGTTTATTATTCAATATTTTGTAGAAGGTAGTTATTTTTATTAAATAAATAATTTTGTAATATACTAAACATTTGTTAGAGAAATGAAAGAGGATGGAAAGGATCACATCTTGACGAGAGAAATGGCGCGACTTAATATGTAATAACATGAGAGGAAGATTTGTAGAATTTTTAAAAACCAAAAAAACGTGCCAAGAACTTGTTTTGTTGAGTCTTGAAAAAGAAGCCTAGTGGTTTCACTGGTGGCTCGATTTGCACAATAAAAAAGTGAATATAGGAATTGATTTAAGGACATGGTGGTGTGTAGGAATATAAGAGCAAATGTATTTTATAAAATTTATATTATTTTTTTGGCCTTATTGTTTTCCACAAATAGTCCTCCACTGACATCATTGACATTGTCAATGGCAACTCATTCTTAACATGAATATATTTTGTGTTGGATTACAGTGACCTATTTGTGAAAAAATATGGTAATGCAAGAGTAGGAGAACCAAACAGATTTTGGAAAACAAAAGAACGAATACAAATTTGTGAAAGGATAATTCAAGGAACAAGGAAACTCTAAGATGTTGTTACTATGGAAGAAACTATCCTCAAAACTTTTCACAAAATGTAAATTTTCTTTGTTTGCATCATGGATATGTGGATTTTTCCTTTATTGCATATGAGATTTCTCTCTTCTATGCTTCAATGTCATATTATGCCTTAAGGACATTTTTGTAAAAGGATGCGGGTCCTTTCAAAACCCCATATTAACCCTTATAAAAAAAAATGGACATAGTTTTTGTACATTGGAATATGTTGTTGTGGCATAACCTAGTAGAATCTATGATGACAATATCTTACTTTATTTTGTTAATTCCTATCGATCAATAATATCCAATTAATATGGTGTCACATAAGCTAGCGGACACTAAGATAAAAATAATATTCTTTGACTTGTTAAATGTTAGCAATCCATAAGCTCAAAATTTTATATTGTGGAAGTATTAGGTTACCTTAGTGGGCGCTAAGCTCAAAACATCTTACTTAAAATTTCTCCTCAATCCACCACTCAAAATAAAAATAATTCTATTAACTTTTCAACTTTCTAATGTTTGTAATTTATTTAAATAATTTTTAAACTACGAAACTTATTTATATTTTTCTTTATTTGCTAGTTAGTATTGATTTGACAAATATGAGGCCTTGTTGCAACATTGATTTATTCTATTTAATAAAAATCATAATTATAAGAAAACAATCACACAACTAACACATCTAGCATGATCACACAACTAGCACATCTCCCATCCATGAGGCATGAACTTAATGCTCTATCTTGTTTAATTTAAAATGTCATTAACAAAATTACTATTAACAAGGTTTATTAAATATACGTGAACATAATGATTGGATACTTTATACAGGGATTAAGGCACCCAGAAACCTTACAATAGAATGCATCGTGAGCATCACCAAGAGTGAAAAAAAAGAAACAAGACAAAAATGGCTAAAACAACTTATCCCAAACTATAGTCCAATAGATCAATACAAGGAAAAATCACAAAACATGGAGGGGAAAACATCCCAAATGATACGGTAAAATAAAATCTCCAAGAGCCAATAGACTAGTTATTCTTCAAACATTTTTACTCCTTTGGTTGATGCTCCTCCTATCCTTTCATATTATCATCTTGCTTGCTCATGATAGGGATGTGGTATTCAACCTACTCTTCCTCATCTAAACTAATGAGGTGGATATTATACCTATGAACTTTGTGTCCCTGCTCCATCTTGACCACACGCCCCTATAAATCCAAAACAAAACTTTTGATCTCTACCATATCAGCCTTGATAGAGTTTTGGGTGATGAAAATTTTCTTAGAGGTGTCGATGCAATGCATGACATTGTTTCCCATATTCATTCCAAATTCTCCTAAGGCCTCCATATCCATTTCCACCTAACTCACCCTGAGAGAAATTTTATCAAAAGCCACATTCCAACCCATCTCTATTGTCTCGTTCCCTTTAAATGACTCCCCTTTCATATCAATCAGAGAACATGTATCTCCAATACCAAGATTGGCATTCCCCTGAGGTTCCTTACTCTTCTTTCTCCTTAGTTTGTTCATATGGTCCGCAAGAGTACAATTATCATCTGAATGCCTAGATTTGGGCTCTAATTCATTTTCCACCACTATTTTACCATTCTTAAAAATAAAAATAATTACTCCATGGTGTATCGGGGTATCAATATTTCCCTATTGAAAATAATTCACCGACATAGAGAGAGACATAAACAAGAAAAAGGGAAGGATCATAACAATCTTATTCCTAAACATATTAAGCATAGTGAGATGGTGAGTAAATATATTTCTATAATTCTATTCAAGAGTAATGTACCTCATAAGGTGGAGGTAGACCATATTCCAAATATCAGGGATGTAAAATCTAGCTATACCATCTACCCACTTGCAGTAAACCATTTATTTACCACGAGAAGAAAGTCTCAATTTAATGTTTGCATCTGGTGTTGTCTTTGAATATCTTTAAGCCCTCTGTCTCAATTTCATTCACCCACACTATCAAATCCTCCAAAACCTAAATTTCTATGTCGTAGATCACCATGCAGTCATTATTCCATTCCTGACCAAACTCCAATGTAATATAAGGATCAGACCCCATGATTTTTGAGATGAAATTCCTAAACCCCTAATTTTTAGAATGCTCCACCAAGAAGGGTCATTAATTGACTGGATTGGATTAAATGCTAAATGTAAGCATATTTTAGGTGTCTATATTTTCCCTCTTTGATTTGATGTAAGCAACGTCATTTTAAAGAAAGTAGACACACATAACAAGTAGAAATATTTTGAAGGGATAGAATAAAAATGAGTAGAATGAAGGATGCCCCCTTGATTGTTGATGGGGTGATAGAAGAACTCTATTGACAATTGAAAATAGGACATATATATAATAGAAGAAAGAATAGTGTGAAGAAGAAAGGGGATATAGAAGAAAAGGAGTATGAGGAAAAGGGAATGAGCTAACATCCATCCAATGCCTTTTAACCAACTTTATTTTCAACATATTGCTAGAGATCTTCATCATCGGTCCTTATTAAAAAGAATGAACAAAAGTGTAGTATGACATGAAAAGCCATATATGAACAAATGTCTATTGCCAAAAAACAAACTCCATGCAACATACAAAATCCAGTGCAATATGATAAATTAAAAGATGCCTAACTCCATACAACATAAAAATGTAATGCATTACAAGAAAGTAAACAAGCCAAACCTAACAGAGAAACAAGTACCATGTTTTTGTTATCAAGCTTCATTTCCAACCTATGCGAATTAACGAAAAGGGTTAATGATGGTGCCCCAAGCAAAGATACATGTGAGAAGAAAAATGAAGGACACTTCGTTCCTATGAAAAATCAATTTACACTACAAAACAAGATGCAGGAAACTCGTTGTGCCCCGTGCAGAGACATAGTAACAAGCTTAGCTTTTGTTGATAGAGGTAGATCAAGATGATCCGCGAGTCACGCACATGAACAAATGAGAACCAAAGAGTGACATTTTGTAGGATGATTTTCAATTTTTAGAAGTTTGCTTAAACATATTTGAATGTTTTTGTGATTTTTCTAACATATTTGAATGTTTTGATTTTTCTAACATATTAGAATATTTTTGATGATTTCAAAAGTTTTACGAAACTATGTACAATAAGACGAGGAAGCATGGATGCCCCTAGTTATAGATGCAATGTACAAGGGTATAAGGCCACATGCGTATGAGAAAGGTGAAGATGTAAAAATTCCCCAGTGATTAGGTGGGAGTATTTAAAGGAAAACTCTTCATGGGTAGAAGCGGGACCCAAGGCCATTATGGATAGGTTCAACATGATGATGAATGTAAACCAATGAAGTGCTTGAGAAGAAGAAAGGATTCCCAACGTACATTGGACTAAAATCACATGATAGAAAGGAAAGAGAAGAATATTTTTGTGAAAGGGGACAAAGGTGTCTCAAAACATGGCAACAAGGCAATCTTATACACATGGATGTTACGAATGAAGTAGAATAACGATGTGAATTATATGAATGTAGCTTAGAATCCTGGCAATGAAGAATTCAATTAGACAAAGGCACAAATCATGAGACAAGATAAGGACTAAAGCAAGAGTTTGAACAAGGTCTAAAAAAGACACTTGGTAACATACTAATCCTACCTACTCATAGAGATCCATTGTGTGCACGTGGAATTTAATTACCTCTTGAAGGGAAGATTTAATAGAAAACAAGTGAATACACCCTAGACAATGTGTAGGAATGATTTTTTTGGTAGGTGGTAGGTCATTTGTGAATGGATGGTATAAGGACAACCATACATTGCTCCGCTACCAGCTAGGCATCCATAGCCCTGATAGAGATACATTTGATTCTAATCACAACATTTTTGTACTCTTGCCAATTAGGTGTTCATAGCCCCAATAGAGATTATTGGAAATACCCCAAGAGAGAGTTATATATCAATTATCTTTTGCTCTTAGCTTTTATCTTTTTATCAATTGATTTTGATTCTTTTTCTTTAAAAACTTATTTCAGCTCTTTTATTTGACAAGGGTTAAGAACTAGTGATTTCTTGATGGCAGGAGGTGGAATTGATTATGATGATGACATTGGCTAGTGTCAACAAATATGTCCAAAATTTCTTCGCAACAATTTTATTAGATGTTAAATGTGATAGGATCTGTAAGAGGTCAGTCGTTCTTTAATTTTCCAAGGTGATAAAGACCAAGGTCAAATGGATACCATAGAGATAAATATTAACAAAGGACAGACGTGACTCCTATCAAAGGATACAATGATAATGCGTCCAACAACCAAAAAGGCCAAAATGTTAAAGGGTGAGGTTTACAAATGTAAGCCACGTAACCACACTAATTGGACACGTTAATCAAGCTTCATGAAGAATTGAGATATTAGTGGCAAAGTGATATCAAAATGACACAACCAAAGTAAGTGACTCTCATCAATATTTGGAGCTATATTTAAATTTAAACCAAGTCAAGGTATACTTGAGGATGTGTTAAAATGTGCACAACGCAATGTAACAATGCGATACTTTGATCAAGTTTATGAATAACATGACATAAGTATCTTAATTGTGTTAAGATAATGCGAAAAGGGTAACACGTTAAAGGGAGATCAATTGATGAATTAATCCTAACTATGATGATGATCTTGAAATCAAGATCAAGTGGCCATCAAAGATATAAGGACGCGTCCACGCACTTTAGACGTTTAAAAACTCAGCCACAAACATGGATGAGCATAAATGGACAAAAAAGTGGTGAACAACATCTATGACAACACTCCCAAAAGATACCTGAGTCAGTCATTTTTAATTTAACAAGGTGATGAGAGAATAGGGTTACATGGATAACATAGAGATAAATGTCAAAAATGCGTGCAAAAAGGCTAACCAAAATATCACCGAAGGGATGAAAATGGTAGAAAGACTTGCAGAAGAATAGAAAGTAAGGGAAGAAAGAAACATCCATGTGTACGCATTACCTGATTGTAATGTTTGATCTTTATACCTTTGATTTTGCTATGTTTACTCAATTTTTTTGTATTTTTGCATTGTTTCTTTTATATTTTTGGTAGTTTTAGGAGGGGTGGGAACACCAGAGTCACTCTACATGGTAAGATCCAACAAAAATGTTTGTAATTTCCTTGATAAGGAGACTAGGCAAGCTTTTTTAACAAGAGTTGTGTTATCTCCAATCTCGATGAGCATTGTGAGCTCATACTCAGCAAATGACTGTGATTTATCTTGAAATGAGGATTTTTATGTGGGAGCTTGAGTTCTGATTCATACATTTTTGCACTTTATGCCAAACTTGATGGTTACGTTGGTGTGTGTTCTTGAAGTGTGTTTGATTTTGAACCCTAAGATCATTGGAAGTGTTGGGAACTTTGGAGATTTTGGAAGTTTTGACCTGAGATTGATTAAGAAACTATTTGGGTTTGTTATAAGTTAACACATGACTTTTTTGATCTTGAGAAGGAGAAGAAAGTGAATGTGGATGTTTATGATTGATGGTAGGAATGAAAAAAATGATAGTGGGTTTTCACTAGTCATTGGTAGAGGGATGAAGAGGATACGGTCCAAGAATTGAAGAGGATGGGATATGAGGAGGTGTGCTTCTTGATAGAACATAACAAAGGGATGTTAGAATATGGCCCTAAGATGGAAGAATTTGGGCTACGAGGACAAGGCCCAAGAATATAAGAATATGACGAAAGGATGCTAGGGTGTGGCTCAAGTATAGATGAGGAGGGAATACTTGGAGGAGTCCCATAGATAGAAGAGTAATAAGGGCTATTAGGACATGACCCAAGAATATAAGGTAATGGGCTACTAAGAGGTGACCCATAAGTAGAAAATGGAGGGCTATTAGGATGTGGCCTCGGGATAGAAGAAGTCGATGGGCTACTCAACGATGACCCAAGGAGAGATTTTGATTGAGGAATGGTGATAGATAAGGAATGATTTGGCAATGAGAAGATAGGCAATAGATCAATGCCGGACCTTGACATCTCATCATGCTCGAGAGGAAGGTGAAGATTGAATTCTAGAAGAATAATCAAGTTCCATGAATTTAGGATCTTCCCCTATGTTCTTATAAAAGGAATCAACTTATTTTCCCGATGCAAACGTATCGAGTTCTAGAAAGAATCCTTGTTTGCAATCATCTAAAGGGATATCATCATGTAGTCTAATTGTTCCTTCATTCTGAGAGAAATCAATTAGTAGAGGTTGTTGTTCTTCAACTATGGGAGGTTGACTAGAAGAAACGGGTTCGATAAGAGGGGAAGATTGATTAATAGAAGAAGATGAAGATGGTTGATGATGTAGATGAGGGGAAGGCCTGACCTTATCACTCCCATGAAGAGTTTTGATAGTGCTTTGAAAATATATCTTAGCACATGGATTTCTTGTAATGGTTCGACATGGTTGCAGACATTGATCTTTAGAAGATGATTGAGGAAATGGTACGATATGGTTGAAAGGGCTCAAGGGCCAAAGAGGCATGTGAGTTGGACTAATAGCAGAAGATGACTCAAGAGATGGCAGGCTTGGTGGTGGGTGTCTCATGAATGGATGAATTAGATCTAGACTTAGATCATTTTTCTAAAATATGACCTAATGTGGGAGAGAAAATAGGATCACATAGCCATCCATTAAGTTGCAACGTAGGAGTCAAATTGGATGATTGACTAGAGGGAATCTGAGTCATGGAACTCTTTGATGGAGGAAGAGGTCGTTGAGATGACTGATGAAGGAGGTCCTACGAAGAAAGGGAGGACTGTGACTCAAGAACTGAATTAGATGTTTGATCAATGAAACTTGGAGTTGCACAAGTCTTTAAAGGAGGAATACATCATTGAGTTGAGTTGGAATAATGGTCCTATGAAGGAAGGGAGGACCATGAGTCAAGATTTGATTTAGTGGTATCCGAACAATAGTTGGGATCCAAATCTTTAGAAGAAGAGTGGGAATTCAAATGGTAGTTTGGATCTAAATCAGAAGAAGAGTGGGGGGAACCTGAATAATAATTTGGATCAGAAGCATCCAAACCATAGCACCGATTATGAGCTAAAGGTGGGGAACAGGTACCCAAATGGGTCCTCTAGCAAAAAGAACCAAATGATGTTTATTTGTAAAGGGAATATTTTGATTTGAATTCCTAAACCTAGGTTTTACATTGTCATATGTATGAGGGACCACATGATAGTCAGTCATTGTTGGCATCATTTAAGCACAAATGTCTAGACCTAGATAGTGTGATGGAAATCCTTCAAAGAGAAGAAGGCTCCATATTAATTCAAGGAAGCATAATGACATCTAACTAGACATTTTGTAAGTATGAAGATGCTTGCATGATTTTTAAGAGAAGGTCTAAGGAAAATAGACATTGTGATGACACAATCTCAATGAGATCAAAAGAATTTGTTTTAGAAAACAAGTTTTCCAGGTGAATAATCACAAGGAACAATCATACAAGTGTGAAACACAAATCCAATCAACAAGGAAATATACCCTATGTAAATGCACGTGCAAAGTGATAGTTCAATGTAAAGATGATCAACACAATGTTAATACTTACATCAAGCTCGAAATGAACAAGGCATAAATATTAACAAAGGGTAGACGTGACTCCTTATCAAAGGATACAATGATGCCTTCAATAACCAACAAGGCCAAAATGTTAAAGGGTGAGGTTTACAAATGTAAGACACATAACCACACCAATTGGACACGTTAATCAAACTTCATGAAGAAGTGAGATATTAGTGGCAAAGTGGTATCGAAACGACACAAACAAAGTAAGTGACACATGTCAATATTTGGAGAAATATTCAAATTTAAACCAAGTCAAAGTATAATAAGGATGTGTTAAAATGTGTGCAATGTAACACCACAATGCGGATACTTAGATCATGTTTACGAAAAACATGACATAAGTATCTTAATTGTGTCAAGACAATGTGAACAAGGTAACATGTCAAAGGGAGATCAATTGATGAATTAATCCTAACTATGATGATGATATTGAAATCAAGATCAAGTGGCCATTAAAGATATAAGGATGCATCCACATACTTTAGACGTTTAACAAATCAGCCACAAACATGGATGAGCGTAAATGGATAAAAAAGTGGTGAACACTATCTATGACAACACTCCCAAAAGATGCCTTCTCTTGTCCCAAATGGGAAGCAAGAATGCAAAGGTATAGATCAAAAGATGGAAATAAAATAAGCATTACTTGGGTAGAGTTTCACCTCATCTGAAGGTGAGAAAGAAACCAAGATAAGTAACACGTTGTAAACTCCATGATGAGATACACTTAGATCTAACTTAAATGGATTCGTTACCGTGTTCGAAAAACAAGGTTCTGAATCCAAACAAGTTATCACTTCATGATGGCCAAGAAATGATAATGGAATAGTAAAGTTGGCTCCTTGACAGAATGGATTCCCTAACAAGATCTCTCAACTAGGTGTCATAAGCCATCTTAATTGAGATCAATTTACCCAAAGAGTCACAATGACCGATTTGGGAGTATCTCGGCATTACTTTATCCCTTATGATATAATGATAAACTAGGGCATTTAGTTGTACCATCACCGGGGTCTTCATATAGATAAGTTGTGATGCTAATCTCACAAATGGTAGTACTAGTCAAGTGGGTAAGTGGAATGCTTCCTATTTCATCCACGAGGTTAATCGGTGGTGGATTATTGTAGGGTTCCTAGAACCACCGCCATTTTTGTAGCTTAAGGCGTTATGTTCCAGTTGAGTGGATAGGAGGTACCCTTTTGCAAAACCTACAATACAAGTGTGAAGGGGAATGGCATGTTTTTAATCTTTTTAACTTAAATGTGGTTTGAAGTAGCAAATCATTTGGTAACCTGTATGAAAACAAGTGTTAGTAGGTTCTTGTTTTATCTTAGCTCCTCCTTTCTTTGACATGTGATTTTGGTCTTACATACCAAGAGTTAGTAGTTTGCCACAAAATATCATGATATCAAAATAGAGTTTACGTGTTTCTTTTGATTCCAAATATCATCAAAAGGCGCGAAGGAAGAGCATACGCAACCCGAAAAACTCAACTAAAACAAGTTTTATGGAAAAATACATTTTTGCAAAATTTCAAGTTCATTTTAACCAATTTTGAAATTTTCATGCATTAGGAACCAGAAAGTAATATTTTTTGAAAGAAATAAGAGGTTTTGAAAGTGTTTTTGGTTCCCAAGATCACTTAGAAGGTACAAGGGAAGATCATACGCACTTCAAAAAACCTCTATCAACTAAGAAATGAAAAACTTAACTAAGTTAGTTAAAAGCAAGACCAAAACAACTGTTGATGCAAAATCACAGCACCCCTGGATGCAGATCAGGCTTCTAGGTTGATCATTCGAAGCATCCAGTGCGATTGCACAACATTGAAACCTCTCTACAAGTGTGGGACTTGTAAAATGAGAGAGGAATCTCCAGAGAAGGCTGGTTCCTACTCCTAAACTACCTACCACAAGCTATTCCAGTGCAGCAAGCTAATCTAAACCTAATCTAACCATGCCAAGGAGACAAAGAGAGAGAGAGAGAAAAAGGGAAAAACAGCAAAAGCCTACACTAAAATGGTTATACACCAGAGAAGGAGAATGTTGAACATCTATCAAAACTGCCATGGAACAAGGAGAGGTGAGCAATGGGAAGGATGGACAGACGCATCACAAGCCCAAGGATAAATTTCACACAGAAAATGTCCCAAAACTCCATGAACACATCTCCAAACCTGCAATGAACATTCAAACGTGCACAAATACCTGTAATGAAGAGAGGCAAGAAGAAAACAAGCAAAAAAAACGAGCAAGGATGGATAGATGCATCACAAAGCATGTTTTTTGTTGCTCAAGTTTGCATGAGAACATCATTTCAATAGTAAAAGGAAAAAAATGCCATTACAGAGAGCGGGGAGCGAGTTCGAACTCCATTTTTTCAACCCGGAGAAAAATAAGGGAGGCGAGCTGAAAAGATGAACCACACCAAAAAGAAGCCTCTCCTTACAATTTATAGGAAGAATGAGAGAGGGAGAAGAGAGGAATTCCAAATCTACCCCAACCACCTCCAGACTACATTTAATTATCTCATTATGGTGGTAGGTGAGAACCCCAAATGAACCCAAAAGTGACGAACTATATTTTGCATTTTTTTAAGAATTTTTCTTGCCCAATTAAAGATATCCAGTCGTAGTTGGATAGAGGACCTCGTAAGCTTTCCAAAAAGTCCAACCTTACATGAATCCAAGCTCCCGGTCAAAAGTTATGCCCATCTCAATATCTCGTGCTGTGGTCTCCGCTTCCTGTCAACACTCAAAATGTTGCGCCTCCTGAAGGTCCGCCTTGGCACATCCATGTGTGTGTCAACATCCATTGTCATGTGCCACTTATCGTGCACCTTGGGTGCACCGTTTACCCTGTCGACATCCATTTTCGTGCGCCACTTCTGTGCACCTTGGGCACGCCATTTGCCCTGTCGACATCCATTGTTGTGCACCACTTCTGTGTGCCTTGGGTGCACCATTTGCCCTGTCGACATCCATTTTCGTGTGCCACTTTTGTGTGCCTTGGGTGCACCATTTTCCCTGTCGACATCCATTGTCGTGTGCCACTTCTATGCGCCTTGGGCGCACATTTGGGCGCTTTTACCTTTTTCGACATCCATTGTCATGCGCCACTTCTGTGCGCCTTGGGCGTGTCAAGGATTTGAGCTTCTTTGATTTCTCCATTCTCCTTCTTGTCTATATCTACCCGGGGAGATATTTACAACAATTTGGTGACTCAACGGGGTCACCTGCCTGCTAGGTAGAAGATCAGTGGCCTTTTAGCAATCCATTGGGCATGGAGTCATAAGCAAGCCTGAAAACTGATCTGGACTTTGAAAAATCCCTTCTGAGCCACTTGAAACCCATTGAACTTAGAGTTGTTCTCACCAAAATGCTACTGAAATGAACTGTGCAAGAGCAAACCCAGCAACACCAAAAAATATGTACAAAACTGAAAATCATACATGCTCCAAATGGAACATGCAGAGTGTGCATAAGCACTTCTTCTGCTGAAAGAAAACCTACCTACCTTACTCTAACTGGAGCAAAGGCAAGCTAAACAAACCCTGCAATTGGTTGTGAGAAATAGCTTCCCTTTCTCAAAAGTGGCAGCCATGCAATTGATTTGGCACTGATCATGGCTGTTAGGATGAGTGGAAAATCAACAAGAAGCTGGTCTTCTACCCAAATCATCAAGGTATCTACTGAAGGAAAATTCAATACCTCTTTTAGTTGCTCTGCATTTGGATTGAAGAGGTATGACAGCTGATCCTTGGTACTTTGTAGCTCATCCTCATGCTCAGAAGCAAGCATGACTGGTTGTGACTTCTCCTTTGGCTTGAATGAAGCCAAATACCTGATTGGGCAAGGTCTGATCCATTTGACATGCCCATAGCTTTGATTTTCAACTCCAAAAATGGAGTCTTCTTGTAGACCTTGAATGGATGGTGTAGAAGAAATGGTGAAATTCCTCTGTCCTTTCTCTTCGTCCAATGAAGAACATGAAGGGTTAAAATCTTCCAATCCTGGTTCCAAAGAGCTGCTATAGGATGCAGGCTGCTGCAAATGAATGTTCTCCTTCATGACAGTAGACTCTTGTGTTTGGAATGTGGATGATGAAAGAGAGAATGGTGGAAACTCAACCGGCTCTTCTCCATCAAAACAGTCCTCCAAATCTGACAGATAAACTACCTCATGGCTGTCCTGCTGCAAATGTTCAATCTCTCCCATGGTGTTCTCTTGATCTGCAACTTGACCACCATGGTTTCTTTCTCCCTCCAACATTGAGTTTGAGAGATCAAACTCCTCTTCAGTACTAGAACTTGAGAGAGGTGAAGTAGAAAGAAGAACTGAAGGTTCTCCTGTAGCCTGTTTTGTGCTCAAAGCCCTTGGATCTACACTTTTCTCCTCCACAGCTGGGATGTGCTCCTCTTCTTTTGGATTTGGAGCAGCTTCTCCTTCCTCCAATGTTTGAAGACAATCTTGCTCTTGATCGAACTCTTCCTCCAGCATGAAGTTTGCCAAGTCAAACTCTTCAATCTGCTACTCTAGAGGACAAGTTGGGACTGCAAGATCTTTTTCTTCTGCTGCAACAAAATCAGTCCTGACCACCATTTGTTCTCCAACTCCCATCTCTTCTGAAGGCTTAACCATCAAGGGGATCTTTGTCATCCCAAATTTGGCAGCCCAAACCCTCAAGTTGTCTGTCATTTCTTTTCTTCTTGGCTCTTCCTCTTGCTAGCCTTGATGACTGATTTTTGCAATTTCTTCTTCCCCACATGGAATTGGGAATGCAAGAGGAGGGATGGGTTGTAACTCAATTGATTTGGAAATTTTTTGTGGTGGTAGAAACTCTTGTTTCTTTGGAGGAGGGGTATTTATTTTAGCTCTTGTGGAGAGGATGACTGTTTGGAAGGAAAAAGGAAAGAATAATTGAGGTGTGGTGGAAGACTGAGAGGTGGAGACATGGGATCAACATTTGGGACAACAGATGGAGAGTTTAAAATTTGTAAGTCCAAATGAGATGATGCTACTTGAGTAATGGGAAGAGAAAAACCAGATGATGGTGTAGAACTTACCCATTGACAAGGTTGTTCAACACCGAATGTATAGGCCTCTATTTTTGTTTTCCATTGTGCAAGTTGGGGCAGCATCTTTATCATGAAGTCCAGCTTCTCTTGAGGGCTGAAGTGTCTTGGAAAAGGGCCTCCCCATGGACAAGGAGTCCTGCAACCAATTCTGAAAGCTCTCATTTGAGTTGTTGCTCTGGACTGCACCATCTCTACCTCCATCTTTTGGATTTTCTCCAACAAACCAGCGTCTTGGATCTGATGGTCTTTATTATATGCATACTCTTGCTCTTGGAAAGCTCCATAGCCAAACTGACTTTGGCATTGCTGCTCATATGGGTATGCATACTGATCTTGAATCTGCTCAAAAGGCTGATTTGGAGGATTTGTAAAACATGTTGGAGGTGGAATATACTGCTGTTGTTGATGTGAATTCCATGATGGAAATGAAGTCATGATTGCACAACCTCATGGAATGGAAAAGAATGAAAGAGATGGAAAGAAATATGGAAGGAAATGGATGGAAAATGGGTCTGCAACTTCAGAAATGAGTTGCTGATCAGATGGAGTCGCCAGATGTGTTTGCAAGTGCCTCCAAAGGCTGAAATCTTCACAGGAACACACCAACCTGCAAAAGATGAAATGGAAGACCTCTAAGGTCCCACCGGCGTGCCAGAACTATTGATGCAAAATCACAGCACCCTTGGATGTAGATCAGGCTTCTAGGTTGATCATTCAAGCATCTAGTGTGATTGCACAACATTGAAACCTCTCTACAAGTGTGGGACTTGTAAAATGAGAGAGGAATCTCTAGAGAAGGCTGGTTCCTACTCCTAAACTACCTACCACAAGCTATTCCAGTGTAGGCAAGCTAATCTAAACCTAATCTAACCATGCCAAGGAGACAGAGAGAGAGAGAGAGAGAGAAAAGGGAAAAACAACAAAAGCCTACACTAAAACGGTGATACACCAGAGAAGGAGAATGTTGAACATCTATCAAAACTACCATGGAATAAGGAGAGGTGAGAAATGGGAAGGATGGATAGATGCATCACAGGCCCAAGGATAGATTTCACACAGAAAATGTCCCAAAAATCCATGAACACGCTCTCAAACCTGCAATGAACATTCAAACATGCACAAATACCTGTAATAAAGAGAGGAAGAAGAAAACAAGCAATAAAAACAAGCAAGGATGGACGGATGCATCATAAAACATGTTTTTGTTGCTCTAGAAGTTTACACGAACATCATTTCAATAGTAAAAGGAAAAAATGCCATTACAGAGCAGGGGAGGAGGTTCGAACTCCATTTTTTAAACCACGGAGAAAAAGAAGGGAGGGCAGAGCTAAAAAGATGAACCACACCAAAAAAGAAGCCTCTCCTTACAATTTATAGGAAGAATGAGAGAGGGAGAAGAGAGAGAGGATTCCAAATCTACCCCAACCACCTCCAGACTGCATTTAATTATCTCATTATGGTGGTAGGTGAGAACCCCAGTGAACCCAAAAGTGACGAACTGTATTTTGCATTTTTAAGAATTTTTTCTCGCCCAATTAAATATATCCAGTTGTAGTTGGACAGAGGACCTCGTAAGCTTTCCAAAAAGTCCAACCTTGCATGAATCTGAGCTCCAAGTCAAAATTTATGCCCATCAGAATATTTGCGCTAGGAGTCTCTTCTGTCGGCCAAAATGTTGCGCCTCCTGAAGGTGCACCTTGGTGCATCCATGTGTGTGTCGACATCCATTGTCATGCACCACTTCTATGCGCCTTGGGTGCACCATTTTCCCTGTCAACATCCATTGTCGTGCACCACTTCTGTGTGCCTTGGGCGCACCGTTTGCCCTGTCGACATCCATTGTCGTGCGCCACTTCTGTGCGCCTTGGGTGCACCATTTGCCCTGTCGACATCCATTGTCGTGCGCCACTTCTGTGCGCCTTGGGCATGTCAGGGATTTGAGCTTCTTTGATTTCTCCATTCTCCTGCTTGTCTATATCTACCCGGGGGAGATATTTACAACACAACCCTCTAAACAACTTATTAGTGTCACAAAACCTTTCAAAGTGTTAGAATAGTTAGGAAAACAATTTTTTAGACTTTAAGATACATTAGAAAATGACTATTTACCTAATAATGGAAACCATAATATTTTTGTACATCAAAATCCTAATTTTATGATTTCTTTGTGTAGTTCTCTTCAATACCTTTCCAACACAACAAAAATGGAGTCATTTTGAGCTTGGGAGCAAAATTTATGGCCTCTGGAAGATTGGAAGTGAATACATTAACACGTGACGCGCCCCAATGACTAACATGTGTGTGCCTGTTTTAATGTGGACACACCCATAATGACACCTACACGCACCCCTTGTAAAATCTGAAAATATCATGGAATTTGAAAATTTTCAAAAGCAAACAGGTTAAAGGTTTCCAAAAGAAGCCTATTTCTAGCTCAAACCCACAAAATATACATGATCAAGGATGATTTAGCCTACTTAAAAAATGAAATCATGTAAATAACAAGCTATTTATCCTAGAAAACATGAAAGTGGTTAGAAAACTAAAAATAAATAGCTTGAAAAGACTCCATTAATGGAGGATGGACTTCATGTCCCATTGGGCATGCCAAATGTATGCAATGGAAAGTTTCAAAAGCTATGGAATGAGGCTAAAGAACCTCAAAGCTTTGCTAACTCAACTATGCACCATGAGATAAGAGATAAACAAGAGTTAGCTAACATGAAAGCATTATAACTTTGACAAAAACATCAAAAACTAACATGATAAAGCTACTCTCTACTTTTTTGAAAGCTATAAAAATTGAACCTAGTTAGATTCTAAGAAATCAAACTGTGTGTTGTTTACTCCCAAACATAGTGAAGAGATCTCTCTAAGTTGGCTACATGGCCAAGCTTTAGATCTTCCCTTACTAACTATATTTGGAATGGATGGATGCAAGATGGAGGAGTTCTCAACAATGGAGTATGGCGAAGATCCAAATGTTCTATAGCTTAAAGCTATCACAAATTATTTCTAATGCCTTTCCAAAGTGCTTGAGAGAGAAAGACCATTTTAAAGGAAATCCTTAGGCTTGTATTTATAGTTTCTAGTTTGGAAGAGTTTGGAATTTGGGTGCATGTGGGACTAAATATCTTTTAGATTAGATTAGGATAAACATGTTTTAGGCTTAGTTAATCTTGGTTTAGGCTAGTTAACTAGGTTTTAGGCTAGTAATACTTGATTAGCAAGTGATTAGAGACTCATTGAGAGTTGGGAGCAGCCTGGTTAATCAATTGTGATTGATAGATAGCCTCAAAGCCAATAGAATTCGTCTCAGAGAGAACTAGGGACATTATGAATGGTTGAAAGGAGGAATGTTTAGCTAATAAGAGAGATATTAGCCAAATAAGATGATTATAGGAGGAATACGACTGAGAAGGTGTCGTGCATGGGCATCCGAGAATGGAGCAAAGTATAGGGAATTAACGAAGTGTCATTAATTGACTGGATTGGATGAAATGATAAGTGTAAGCATATTTTACGTGTCTACACACACACTTTAAAATTACTACCTTTAGCCCCCAATTTGGCAAGATAATCCACACATTTATTATTCTTTCTCGGGTGTGAATAATTAATTACATTTATCAAAATCTTTCAGAAAATTTTCTTTAGTATCTTTAACGATATTTTTATGGTCCAATTATTGATTGTATCCTTTCTCACATTATCTAGTGTTAAAATCTTGTTTTGAACAACTAACCAAAAAAACATGTTGACATTGGTGAGTAAATCCTTAATCAAAATTTTCCTCTACAAATCCTTTGCAAGACAATATATGTTCGAACAATGAATATGTTTGGTCCAAGAACATATATGTTAGGTTTTATACTCAAGCATTATAGTCATTTATCACCATAAATTTATGTAGGAAAAGCATTTATCTAAAAACAATTGATCTAGGACGTTTAAAAGACATCAAATTATTTTAGAAACACGATCAATATTTTTATTCAAACAACAACATATTATAAGTACAAAATAAAAGGTATTTTTAGTAAGTATCAAATCTTTCAAATAAATACATTTTTGTCCTCCAATATTTACAATTCAATTCTAGTTAAGGTAGGTAGTCTTCATGTTGTTGACCTTGGGGAGTAAATCCTTAGTCCAATTTTTCCTCTAGAAATCCTTTACAAGACAACATATGTTTTGACAATGAATATGTTTGGTCTAATAACTGATATGTCATGTGTTATACTTAAGCATTGTAGTCATTGATCTCCATCAATGCATGTAAGCAAAGCGTTTTTGTGAAAGAAATTGATCTAGGATGTTTAAAACACACCAAACTATTTTAGAAACATGTTCAATATTTTTTCATTCAAACAACAACATATTATAAGTACAACATAAAATGCATTTTGTAGTAATTAACAAATCTTTCAATCCTTTCAATAATAAGAACTTCTAACATCCACAACGCTAGTCGCACTTCTTTTCGAGAATTAAAATATTTTAAAAATACGTTACAATTTTCAATTGAATCCCAAACTTCTATACCTTTTCTTTATATCAATTCAATCCTCCAACTAGGAGGAAGTTCATCATGAGATTAACACTAGAGATAATGTTGGAAACTAAACTTAATATGTCTTACTTTATCTTGTTAAATGATAGTGACTCTTTAGCTCGAAATATTGTATTCTACAATACATTCACCCACTAAGCTCAAACTAGGTTGATTTAATTTGTTAATTCCTAGTGACGACTAAAATCCTAATAATATCTCAATTTCTTTAGTTGAAACCACGATACGGTGAAGATCAAAAAATAATTGTTGTGTCATAAGCAAGCGAGATGCTATGTTCAAAATATCATTCAGTAACTTGTTAAATGAAAGTGACCACTACGCTTGAAGTAATATAAACAACCAATTGTTGACTATACCTATAAAAAACAATATTGATTCAAGTTAATATATATACCCACACCAGTCTAAAGTCACGTAAGGGTTCAATATAAGAAGAAATTTTAACATCCACGAGGCTAGTTAAAAGATGAAAAAGTATATTATTCTTGTCATGTACCTATAATTATACATGTAATTGTGAATGCAATTGTACCTATAAGAGAACAAAAACCCAATAAGGACATTATTCTTTCCATGTACATGTAATTATATCTACATTTAATTTTATCTTGGTTTGAACAAAACACACTGCTTGCTCTCCATTGAAAAACTCGGACCTTGTGATGGGGAGGACTCATGGGGAGGCATTTATTTCGAGACAACAACATTCCCGTATTATTCCAAACAAATGGTGTTTTGTGAAATCACCTTACTGAATCTCGCAAGAAAATGCCCATCACAAGTGTTTATTGTGCTCCTTGTAACATCTCTATGCTTACCCACTTCATTTCCATGTGTAGAATGAACAACCTTAGAGAACCTAAATATACCAAATATAAGTTTCAATAAAAAAATTCTAATAAGATATTGCTTTATGATTTGTTGTTTGATAATCTATACAGTATGAAATCATGTCTAGTAATGTTAGTTATATCACCTTGATTCATTTTGTTTACAGATTCTTCCTTTATAAGCTTATTTTCACCCTAAAAATCCCCCTTCATTTTTAAGTCAAATTCAAAAAAATTGAGCTCACGCCCTCCAGAAGTGTTCAAGTAAAGTTGGAAGTCTGAAAAGATAGAGAAATTCATGATTTGAAGTTGTTTAAAGTCTCCAATTTGCACATTTTAATAAATTTTTGTTTTCTGTCTGGACACGTGAAAATTTCATTGTTTTCCTCATTTGAATGAAATTTTCAATCTTTCTATGGCCATGGATTGTCAAACCTTGTATTGTTTTCAATTCCTTGGTTCGTGAAAGAAATTTGAAAATCGGGCGCGAAATGGTGGATTTTTCTTCTTCTCTACATTTTTCCATAGTTGTGAATGATGGGTGTTTTCTTCCTCGTCAAATTTTTCCCCATAATCCATGGGTACATGGACATATCTAATTAGATGCGGCAGGACGGGTCATTTTTTCTAACTTAACATTTTTGTTATTTTAGCAAAAATGTCAGATTGGCCTCGTGGTCCCTAAGACTCCGATTGGTGGATTGGTGGAAAGGTTGAAAGGCCGATCCTTTTTGTAAAAAGGGCTAAAATTCATACTGATGACCCACATCCTCGATCATGCTATGAGGAAAAAGTAAAATGTTGAGCCCGCATTGAAATTCAAAACAAGGAACCGGGTTAACAAAGAACTTTGAGGTTTTGAGCCTTTTTGTAAAAAGGGCTAAAAGTCATAAAGTGACCCGCAACTTCGATCATGCTATGAGGAAAAAGTCAAATATTAAGCCTGAATAGAAAGTCAAGGTAGGGAAGCGGGTCGTTGGGGAGATTTGAGAATTTGAGCCTTGTTTTCATTAAAGGGGCTTAAAGTTAAAAAGTGACCCGTAACCCCACCCATGCCAAGGAAAAATTCAAATATTAAGCCCGCATTGAAGGTCAAAGTGGGGAGGTGGTCTAGTAGAGAAATTTGTGTTTTTGAGCCTAAAAGTGACCCGCGACTCTGTCCTCCACTCAAGTAAGGTGACGTGTCAAGACCATATCAAAAGCAAGTGAGTGGACCAAAAATGTAGAAAATGCCAAATCTCTATAAAGTCACAAAATGTAAAAGGCATCCTCCATGCACGCTCCAAAAATTCCTCCCACGTGGGCGAATCTATTTTAAATTTTCAAAGGCAAGATGAATGGTTCAAATTCAAACTTACAAAACAAGTGTAATGACTACATTATGAACATTCATGTTTTTCCCAACATTGGCATTTCTTTACAAATCAAGAACCTGAATGGGCGTGAATGATTGAAAAGATTTTAAACCGTTTCTTGCTAAAAAGAAGTTGTAACCATTTCTTGCAAGATATTTAATGGATTCTTCACACCATTGTAAAAGGGGGGTGATTGATCTTGTAGACTCGAGAGTGCATTGTACCTGGAGAAAGCAAAGGAAATAGCCATTTTTCTTCTACTTCCCTCCACTCTCAAATTTCTTCTATTCCAACACCATGTACAACTTGTGTTTAAACAATCAATACAAGAAGAAGGATTTTCTTTCTTTCTTTGACTAAGGGGTTTCTTGATACTTTGTGATCGATGAATTCTATTTGGTCTTGTTGTTATTTGTAGAGTTGTTTCTTCTCATGAATGCATGTGTTGAAGTTTCTAACTTGTGCATACAAGAATATGATTTTCTACCTACAACATTAGTTCTCCTACTTGTTTTTTCACTCCTTTCCCACGATCATGAAAACTCCCACCTTACGTAAAAACTACAAGAATTTTCCACAGGTTAGTGGAGTGCCCCTTTTGGATCCCCAGCCAAAAAGCCACCACAAAAATCCATGCTTTCTCGTGCATGCATACACGACACCTGCACTAGTTAAGTAGAGGGACTTACCTTCCCAGAGTGTTGGTAAGGAATTCACAAATTTGTCCACCCAAGAATTTTCCTCGCCAAGAGCTTTTGGTGCCTACCATGGGCGCAGATTTAGCATCATCTACACCTTAATGCAACCACAAGGTCAAAAAATTCAAAAAGAGAAAAGAGAAAAGTTTCTGGAATTTGAATGGCTATATGAGCCACATGGATTCAAATCATGTCTATTTCTAAGAAACCCAAGAAGGCGTTGCTTGATTTGAGGAAGCTATCTCGGCACATCCACATTGCTCTTCCACATCCAAGAAGACATTGCTTCAGATTTGAGGGAAGCTATCTAGCATAATAGACAAAGTGTCAATCACTACTTCATTTCCATGAGAATTTTGGACCTTGAAGATGAATTCACTGCTAAATTGGAGAGGAAAAGACAAATTCCAGCACCGCAAAGAAGAGCATAGATTTTCAAGTTGACGGATAGAAGAAACACCTAACAATAGAGACAAGGAGGACAAAATGATCCCATTTTTTAGGAACTCCAAAGGAGACAAGAGATACTCGGAATCCGAGAGGCTTCCTTTTCAAGCAACCGATCACGTAGGGAACCCGAGTGTTGCCAATCATTTGGACTTTGAATTTCCATAGATCAATGAGAACCTTGTAGACTTCACGATGTGGAGATCGAAGAAGAATCTATAGAAAGAGAGGCAAGAACCGAAGAAGAAATAAGACTTCAATTTGAGGAAGACGAAATAAAGCAGCATCATAAGTCGTAGCCTTAACAAGGTTGGAATCTAGAAATAGAAATAGAATGGGGATTGTGATCGTGAGGCCCATAGTCCTAATGTACCATGGGAGGAAACATTATTCCACCGGCTCTTTCTCAACCACTCTATGATCTCCCAAGAGGCTCGAGAAAAAACTTCCCAAAATTCAGAGGGGATGGTTCTCAACCCCTGAAGAGCATGTAGTAGCATTTATCACTGCTTGCGGTGTGTTGGGTGTTGAGGATGAAGATGTGTCAGTCTAACTCTTTGTGGATTCACTTTAAGAGAAAGTTGTCCAATGGTTCTACATGCTACCCTAAAGGACTGTCACCTATTGGGAGGATATAATAAGTGCACTCAAACACAGGTTCAAGAGCATAGAAAGATTATCAAGATCTTTTGGTCCAATTGGTAGAAATGAAGAAAGAAACCTTCGAGTCAATGAGGGACTTTGTAGCAAGATATGATAGAGTGATAAGAAGGATCCTTGAAGATGTGGTGCCTCCACAAAATAATTTGAAGAGGTTTTCATTATTGATTTACCATCAAAAGTAGGTTTCTTCCTCGAAGAACCCAACAAATAACATTGAGGGAAGCCTATTACTATGCAATAGAAACTGATGATTATTTAATCCTTTCTCGGAAAGGTGAAAGGCCCCAAAGAAAAGAAAAAGGGTCAGAATTCAAACTCTATCACCATATATCCGATGTTCCAAAGAAACCAAACCCTCCAGATAGGTAGGTCAAGGATTGCTCTAACTCTTCATTGGCTTGCTCTTGAAGCACCACTATCAAATGCCATCTCTAACACCAAAGAGCTGGAGGAGGAAGTATAAATTGATGAAATTGAAGGATAAAATATGGAAGACTATGAAAAATATCTTGAGGTCAAGGAAGTTGATATGGACAATGGCCTAATTGAGTATGTTGATGATGAAGACGAGCATGATGAAGAAGCTCCAAGTTTCTCATGTGTTGTTTTCACTGCATAATCCAGAAAGGTGCTTCATCCTCAACGGTTGTGGTAAAAGATAAGAAGAATATAAAGAAGATTCTCCTCTAGAGGTCACAAAAATAAAATCATCAAAAGGATCACCATTACCACTTCTATGGAGTTGGCCAAAGAAAACCAGACTCACTTTGTTTGTTAGGGATCATGCTACTATGCCTAATAAGTTGTCTAATTTTTCTCCCACTCAAAAGTTGCTAAGAACAATTCTCCTTTAAATGTTGTTCCTACAAAAACATCTAAGGTTCAATCAAAAGCTACACCCGAAAAGGAGAATTCAACACCCAAAGTAGCAAAGCCTCTACCATGTAAATATTCCTCCATTTCTAGAACCTCTTCCTCACTCACCATAACCCCATTTGACTTTGTGGAACATGCAAGCAAAACCAAAGTCCAGCTCTTAGAAATAGAATACCTACAAACACACCCTACCCAATTTGACAGGTTCATTAATGCAGTTCGTGGTGGTAACCTTGTATCCTCGAGTCCTAATTATAAAGGCTTACTACCCACACCATCCACACCACCTTCCCAAAACATGCTAGCCCTCAATGCCTCCAAAACCAACAGGGTTGAACCTTTCTACCTGTCACTCCTCATTAAAGGCTTCCAGCTAAATAATTGTATCATAGATTCCGGAGCCTTAGACAATGTGATGCCAGCCAAAGTTGCAAATGCTCTAGGCCTCACCTTGACCTAGGTAAATGGCACCTGCTACTCAATGGAATCCAAACAAGTTCCATTGGTAGGAAGAATCAAAGATGCATAGGTAGCACTAGCTGATTTTCTAGACAAGAAGGTGCTCCTAACCATACTGCGGTAGAAACATCCCCGCATCCTTTTCTATGCTATTGAGTAGGATTTTCGTGTAGAGACCGGTGGAGAAATAAAAATGGACTGGTCATCTACAACTATCCCAGTAAAATTCGAGATGAAGAAGTGGCTACCAAGAAGAAAGATGAATTTCATAGTGCGAAAGCATGATGATCTGAAAGAAAACATTCTCTTTCAAGATTGTGGGCTAGAAACTACTTCCTCACATTAAAAAAAGAGGAGAACTTGCCACTTCTCATGGAGGAAGAGGAAGATCAAATTTTGAAAGAGGAATTTGATGGTAGTCATTCCAAAGTGTGGGCTCAAGAGCTGGTGTAGTATTGTAATCTACTTCCAATGAGTTGTACCCATTTACATACAATCTGTAATTTGATAAAACAACTAACATTGCCGTATGAAGTACTACTCTTAGGCATGAGTATAACAGAGGACATGGGAATCAATAAATTGAGATGCCGAGGTGATGCAAAGGTTTTAGTAAAGAAGGTCTCACCAACAATATCGGGGAAGAATCCAAGACTCGGAATTACGAAACATAGTGTGGGATTACATTGAATCTTTTGATGCATTTTCCATTGAAGCTATTCCAAGGGAATAGAATGAATAATGTTGATTCTTTTACAGTGTTAGCTTTCCTAGTGACACCTCATCCTTATTTTGGTAAAGAAAAAGTGATAGTTGAAATGGTATTCAGGCCTAGTGTACCAAATAATGAAAATCATTGGCAAGTATTCAATGATGATAACCAAATTCTAGCCTTTTTAGAGAAAAGGGATAATTTCAATAATCTCTTCTTTGAAGGAGGTGAAAATCCACATCAAGAAGCAATCCCCAAAGAAGAGAGAGAAGGAATTGAAGGGATTGATGATTAGGGAGTAATCAAATTGAAAGGGAACAAAATTCCTAAATGCCTAGTGTCTTTTGATGACCTCTTTGACAAACATGATAGTTTCATTTAAGAGAAAGAAAAGCAATCTTCTCGATGCCCAACTCATTTTGATAAAGAAAACATTAGTACCCCGGAGGAGCCAAGGATGGTAAATATTGGAAAATGTTTCTTACCTGAAGAAAAAAGAAGGTTTTTTGCATTACTCAAGAAATAATCAGATGTCTTGGCCTAATCTTACGATGAAATCAAATCCTTCCAGCCAAAGTAAATGCATCACTCAATTCCTTTGAAGTAGGGTGTCAAGACCTTCGGTAGAAACAAAGGCCGTCTGACCCAAAGATTGATGATACCATCAATAAGGAGGTAATAAAGATGCTTAATGCAAGGATCATCTTTCCCATCCACCATTCAATGTGGGTGGCTAACAATGTGCCAATGTGGAAGAAGAATGGTGAAATAAGGATATGTGTAGATTTTTGCAACCTGAACTAGGAATCACTAAAGGAAAATTATCCTCTTCCTATCATGGACCATATCCTGCAAGCAATCACTGGATTTAAAATGCTTTCATTACTTGATGGATTCTCAAGATATAATAAAATCAAAGTGGCAAAGAAGGATTGCACCAAGACATCCTTTACAACACCTTGGGGCACTTTTACCTATAGCAGAATGCCTTTTGGCCTAATCAATGTAGGAGCTACAATCTAAATGGTGGTGGATTTGGCCTTTAAAAATCTAAAGAATTGAATTGTCATATATCTCAATGATCTCATTGTTATTTTTGTGGAGCCTATTTTCATGTTAGATTTTGGTACACCTTCCATGTGTTACACTCGGATATTTTACGGTGGTCCGGGTCAGGGGGGTTCGGGGGTGAAGCCCTCGATGGGGCTTCTTGGGGTGAAGCCCTAAAGCAAATTGTCATGGGTGGTTTATTAATCCATGGGTAATGGGTAACCGTTATGGGCTATTGGCTTTTCGGTTTCCATTATTTTGTAAAACTACCTCTTCGGCTACCTATTGATGTACTTATAAATAGATGGACATATAATAGGATATGTATCGAGTGTGTTTTGTGAAGGTGAATACGTGTGTGAATTCAAGTGTGAATTCAGGAGGATTTATTGAGCGCAGCTCCAAACAAGATCGATTATTGTAATTGTGAAGACTGTTGGCTTGTAATAAAATCTGAGTAAGTTCTCTTGGTGGATGTAGCCCACATTGGGTGAACCACATTAAATATTGTCTTCGTGTTGTGCATATTTCATTTCGTAACTCTATTCATACTTCTTAATATTACGATTTTGAGGAATTATTCTCGCATTAGATTCTATTAATTCCTAACACTCATATTATTTTCAAAGAAGAGGGAGATCATATCTATCACTTGGAATAGGTACTTGCAAGGTGTAGGAAACATGACATATCACTAAATCTAAAAAAGTGCATTTTTGGAGTCATAGAAGGAAAGTTATTGGGGAACATTATGAAAAAACATAGAGAACACATTGATCCTAAGAGGATTAGATCCATTCAAGCATTAGCCCTACCCACAAGCAAGAAAGGAGTTCATTCATTCTTCAGAAAGGTGAACTTTCTTTGATGTTTTTTCTGAGTTTGCTAAGTTGATGAAGCACATCACTTCCATGATGAAACCACAAGAAAACTTCAAATGGAACAATGAAGGGAAGGCAACATTTGAAGAGATCAAGAAATCCATTACCAAGGCTCCAACTCTTGTATCTCCATACATTAACAAAGAATTGATCATGTATTTTTATGTACCATAACATACACTCTCTCTTGTTCTTGTTCGTAAAATGATGAATGCATGGAAGCACCTATTGCTTTCATGAGTTTTCCTTTGAAAAATCATGAGCTAAAATATAGCCAATTATAGAAGCATGCCTATGCAGTGGTCAAGGATGTAAACAACTTCAGGTTTTACATCCTCAATTCCCATATGGTGGTGATGGTCTCGGGAAATGCAATCAATTCCATCTTGACACAATAGGAAATCAAAGCTAAAATAGGAAATTGGATTGTAAATACTCAAGAATATCACTTGGATATTTGACCCTCTAATATGGTAAGGGAAAGTGGCTTGTGCAAGTTGATTGATGAAGATGAAACACACAAATTTCAACATGGTAAAGAAAACTATGCTCGCTCAACTTGTTCAAAAGACAACCCATAGGTTCTTTTTGTCACCATTACTGATGAGTGGTATGTTGATATTTCCTATTACCTAACTTATGGATAATTCCATCCCCATCTTTGTTACAAGCAAAGGAGAACACTCAAGTGAAGGTAGCTAAATTTGTAATATGGAATCGGTGCTTTACAAAAGAGGCCTGGATGGTTGTTTCCTCGTGTGTAGATAAAGAGTAAAAGCAAAGTTGCTTAAAGCATACCATGACCAAGCATGTGGTGGACATTTTTCAGCAATGGCCACCGCACACAAGATACTCGAGGAAGGTATTATTGGCCCACCATATTTGCGAAACTCAAGATTGGGTTTCTAAATGCAAAGCATGCCAATAGTTCGTTGGAAGACCACAAATCGCTGCATTACCACTCAGGCATGTGGTTATTGAAGAACCAATTCAACAGTGGGGGCTGCACTTCATTGGTGTTCTGAACCCTCACTCAAGCACATGATAAACCTATGTACTCACAACAATAGAATACTTCACCAAATGGGTGGAAGCCATTCTAGTCAAACAAGCCAACACTGAAACAATATGCAACTTCATCAAGGATAATATCATAGTCTATTTATGAGTGTCACAGAAGATTGTAGCATATAATGCTACCTATTTCTCTTTAAGAGAGAGGACTGAGTTTTTCTATAGCTACGGAATATCCCTATCTCATTCTTCTGACTACTATCCAGAAGGAAACAGACAGGCCGAATCAAGCAATAAGAACATTGTGACCATTTTCTGCAAGCTTGTAAACGAGAATCAAAGGAATCGCACAAAAGGTTGTATGACGCATTGTGCATAGATAGGATCATTCCCAATAAGGAAATAGGTATGTCACCATTCCAACTATTGTATGGAGTAGAATCAAATTCCTCTCATGATCAAGATGTCAGCTCTCAAAATGCTATAGGCAATAAAAGATGGTCATTGAGAGGATTCCATTGACAAGAGGATCCTCTTTCTTGAGAAGCTGGAAGAAAATAGAATCTAAGTGGTGGATCGCATTAAGGAGCACCAATTTAAATTAAAGAAGATTTTTATAAGAAGGCCAAGGCGAGAGAATTCAAAGTTGGAGAGTTCATCCTACTATGGGACAAGAGAAGAGAACCAAAAGGCAACCATGGAAAGTTGGATTCATTATGGCTCGGCCATTCCAAATTCATGAAGCTTGTGGTGAGAATTTTTACTTCTCTCATATTTGGATGGAATGCCACTGGAATTGCCTTGGAGTGGGAAATACTTGAAATTATATCATCAGTGAAAGTGGTTTGTTCCCCCGCCTTGTACCATAGGTGTGTTTCCCTTTCCATTGTGTGGTTTTGTTTTCCCCTCTGTTGTGTGTCGTGTGTTTCCTTCTCGTTGTGTGCGTTTTTTTTCTTCTTCTGATCTTTCTTTCTTGAATTTTTACATGACTCTGCAAGACCCAATGGATAAGGAACTAGTCAATGAATTACGAGGGTCTAGAGATTGAGATTCTGAAATACCATGTCATGCATTCAAGATGTTGATTCCATGTCATGTCGCCAAGCTAGATCCAACTATTTTTGCCCTCAAAATCCCCTCCTCTCATTTTTTATGTCAAATTATAAAATTTTGAGCTCACTCCCTCTATAAGTGTTCAAATAAAGTTGGAAGTCTGAAGAGATAGAGAAATTCATAATTTGAAGTTGTTTAAACTCTCCAGTCTACATGTTTTGATAAATTTTCCATTTTCCTATCTAGACGCGTGAAAATTTTATTGTTGTCCTCATTTGAATGAAATTTTCAATCTTTCTATGGCCATGGATTTTGAACCTTGTATTGTTTTCAATTCCTTGGTTTGTGAAAGAAATTTGAAAATCAGGCGCGAAATGGTGGAGTTTTCTTCTTCTCTGCATTTTTCCACAGTCATGAATGATGGGTGTTTTCTTCCCCATCAAATTTTGGCCCCATTATCCATGGGTACGTGGAAATATCTAATTGAATGGAACAAGAAGGATCCTTTTTGTGAACTTAATTTTTTTGTTATTTTAGCAAAAATGTCAAATTGGCCCCATGGTCCCGGAAGACTTTGATTTGCGGATTGGTGGAAAGGGAAAAAGGTGTATCCTTTTTACGTTTTGAGCCTTTTTGTAAAAAGGGCTAAAATTCATAAAGTGACCCATAGCCCTGATCATGCTATGAGGAAAAAGTCAAATTTTGAGCCCACATTGAAATTCAAAGCGGGGAAGCAGGTCGGCAGAGAACTTTGAGGTTTTGAGCCTTTTTGTAAAAAGGGCTAAAATTCATAAAGTGACCCGCAGCCCCAATCATGCTATGAGGAAAAAGTCAAATATTAAGCTTAGAATAGAAAGTCAAGGCAGGGAAGCAAGTCATCGGGGAGATTTGAGAATTTGAGCCTTGTTTTCATTAAAGGGGCTTAAAGTTAAAAAGTGACCCGCAACCCTACCCATGCCAAGGAAAAAGTCAAATATTAAGCCCGCATCAAAGGTCAAAGCGGGAGGTGGGTGGTGGAGCAATTTGTGTTTTTGAGCCCATATTGAAAAAAGGTAAAATTATAAAAGTGACCCACGACTCTATCTCCACTCAAGTAAGGCCACATGTCAAGACCATATCAAAAGCAAGTGAGCGGACCAAAAATGTAGAAAATTCCAAATCTCTATAAAGTCACGAAATGCAAAAGGCATCCTCTAGGGATGCTCTAATAAATTCCTCCCACGTGGATGACTCTAGTTTAAAGTTTCAAAGGCAAGATGAACAGTTCAAATTCAAACGTAAAAAACAAGTGTAATGCTACATTATGAAAATTCATGTTTTCCCACCATTGGCATTTCTTTGCAAATCAAGAACTCGAAGGGACGTAAATGATTGAAAAGATTGTAAACCATTTCTTGCTAACAAAGAAGAAGTTGTAACCGTTTCTGCAAGATATTTAATGGCTTCTTCATGCCATTGTAAAAGAGGGTGATTGATCTTGTAGACTTGAGAGTGCATTGTACCTAGAGAAAGCAAAGGAAATAGCCATTTTTCTTCTACTTCCCTCCACTCTCAAATTTCTTCTATTCTGACACCATGTACAACTTGTGTTTAAACAATCAATACAAGAAGAAGGAGTTTCTTGATTTCTTTGACTAAGGGGTTTCTTTATACTTTGTGATTGATGAATTCTATTTGGTCTTGTTATTATTTACAGAGTTTTTCTTCTCACGAATGCATGTGTTGAAGTTTCTAACTAGTGCATGCAGGAATCTAATTTTCTACCTACAACATTAGTTCTCCTACCTATTTTCTCACTCCCTTTCCCACCTTCATAGAAAATCCCCCCTTGCAGATAACTACAAGCATTTTCTACAGGGTTAGTGGAGTGCCCCTGTTGAATCCCCAGACAAAAGGCCACCACAAAAATCCATGCTTTCTTATGCATGCATACACAAAGAATTACACCGCTTAATTAGAGGAACTTATATTCCCGAGCATTGGTAAGGAATTCACAAATTTGTCCACCCGAAACTCTTTCTCGCCAACAAAGCTATATTAACTAAATACATCTAATATCGCTAATATTCAAACCCTCAAACTCCACTAAATGCAGAATTGCAAGAACATTAAATAAATAATGTTGGGGTTTGCTGATCGTTAACTAAGAGTAAAATTTGTTACGTTCTATTGAGGCATAACCTTTTTTTTGTGGCGGAAAGAGGATAAGGAATTTGTGGATTTTGGGGAATTTAGGACATTCATATATTGTGTTCGTGTGATCGATGAGATCAATTAGTGACTATTACTAATTAGGACATAATTCAATTAGGAAGCTTGGAGACATAAGTTTATTATTGGAATGAAGGTGCTCGACATCTCTATTCAAGCATCGTCTATATCAAGACTTTGTAAATCACTTTCAAAAATATCTGCTCACTATGAGTAGCACTATCAAACGCATTGATCATTCTTCCTCTGAAGAAGTCAAGGCCAACCCGAGTATGCAATATTTTTCATGATGGTGGTGTTAAACCATTTATGGAAAGAATGTCTCGATTACTTTGTCCAAGTAACATGCGATCTATTGGTAACTGGAGGAAAAGAAGAGTCAAAGTGGGAAAGACTAAATTTATTATTTTGACAGAGTCCATTGTGGTTTGCACAAGGATCCCGTGGAGGGAAACATTTATTTTTAATGCTCGATTTAGGAGGAGATGGATGATTTCTTGTATCCTAGTGAAAATCTGATAATGTATCACCAAAGGGCTATGAACGAGACTCATCCATGTTTGCGGATGGGTTGTTAAACATCTAAAGTGTGTGGGAAAATTCTCATATCATTGGCAGCCATTTTTATCTTGATACCCACATCAAGATCATCATCATAGTTTCTTCACTAGACTCTCCTTTGAATTGTTATGTTGCTTGTATCATATCGTCACAATTTTGATACTTACATCTTGTTTCTTGCAAACTTGGCCTAAGTGTCTAGATTGTAACATTACGCTACGCGCACCTTAACAATTCCTTGGTATACTCTAGCATTAGTTTGTTTTCAAACATTACCTCGATTTCGAAAGGTGTTGTTGTTACCTTTGTGCACATCGTATCAATATTATTTTGATATTAATACCTTACTTTTCCATAAAGTTTGGTTAACATATCTTAGTGGTATTGTTACATCGTTCATACTCGTAACTTCCACTTTTTGAGATATAGGTCTTGATTGGATTCAAGCTCACTTTTAGTATAATTTGTTTGGGGATCATATCAACTTTTTGTTATTATTTACGTCTTGTTCATTTCTTTGAACTTGACATAAATGGTGAATTTTTGTTGATAATATTAAATGTCAAAATACCATTTGGAAACAACTAGAGAAGTAATTTCATTGATTGATTGGTTCGAGAATAAAACTTGTGTGATTGTTTCTTACGATTATTCCTCATTTTGACTTATCCATTTAGAAAATCACTTTGATCATTGATTAATGTTAATTTGGTTGTGTTTTGAACTTGCGTGATTGAGGACAATCCTTTGGGTATACAAGTATGAGAGAGGTGAGAAGAAGATATAAAAAGAGGAGTGCACTTGGAAAATAGCCCTCAAAGACCTCATAGAATGTGAGGAAGGTAAAGAATATGTGAGAGATAAAAATAATGAAAGAATAAGTCAAAATTAGGAAAAGGGAACAAATGAAGAAGATGTACAAGGAGGAAAAATGGATGAGGAAAAGCTGCCTACACTAGAGGCATTTCAAGAAAAACATTTTTCCTAATTTTAAATGTTATTCATTGAATGAAAACAATATTTTAGGTTTGAGAGGAAAAGGAACACAAGTTTTCAGTGTTGAAAATGATAAGGTAAAGGAAATTTGGTATCCACAAGTGAATACAAGCAAGCAAAATGAATGTTTTAAGGAAGAATATGAAGAAAATCAACAATTTTTGGTGGTGGAGCAGCCAAGAAGCAATCCAAGAGGGAAAATTACAGAGGAAAGAAGAAAAATAAATGATTTTTCTAACATGTTTGTTGAATGTGCAGGTATAGAAGATAATAAATTTTATCTTTATCTTGATTTGAACCAAGAAAGAAAGAAAAAGAAGAAACAAGCTAAGAAGAAGAATGAAAAAGAATGAGAAAAGAGGATGAATAAATTAAAGAAAAAAGAGAAGAATCAAATAAATAAGAAAATGAGGAAGATATAAAATAAAGTGAAGAGAAATTGGAAGAAGAAAAAGAAATAGTTATGAAGCATTTTCTTTAGGTTGGGAGTATGATGCAGGGAGCATCTTCTCACCAACAAGCAATTTTGAGTTTTTGTTCAAATTGGTCAATTTTGGGTTGAGTTAGCCTAAGTAAGGATTGGGGGATGTCAATAGAGTCCTAGTAGGTCCATTCAAATTCCTAAGTTGGTCTAGGTATGTAAGAAATTTGAATTAGGAGGTTTCCCTCCAAAATGTAATTTAAATTCTCAAAAGGGCATTATGATGGTTTTGGCTTGTATAGGAGTCTAAGCTACTTCTAAATCATGGAATAAGTGTAATAAGTACTTATAATTCATAATAGGTATAATATTTATCATTATGTTAGACCTAGGGTTTGGAAGTCAAGTTAGGATTAGGATTTGAAGCATGAGAAAAGGTAATTAAGTGTTAAAAAGGCCAATAAAGCCTCTACAAAGGATGGTAACTATATTATAAATATATAAAAGACTAAAATTTCACTAAATGAGGGTACTCTTGGAGATATGGAGGAGAAAAACGTGAATGGAGGTTGAGAGGAGAAGATATTTATGAAGGAAAAGTTCAATTTTGTAATCATTTCAGTGTGCTTCATATGGTTGTTGTTTTATGGTTGTAACAATGATCTAGAGAATCATTTTTCCTATTCCTCCTTGAGAGATAAGACATGAATGATCTGTATAATGTGTTCTTTAATGGTGTGTACGTTCTTACTCAAGAGAACTTTGGTTTTGCATATATTCCTTTTGTTTTAAAAAGTGCATGTTTCTGAGTTGAAGAAATTAGGCAAGTATTTTTGTGAGGACTTCTCATATGCATGGGGCCAAATATATGTGAAAATATTCAAAGAAAGGTTTGGATATTTTGTTATCATTCAATAAGGTTGGGTTTACAAGAAGTCATGTTTTAGTATGAGGTTTGAGGAAACATTGGACTATGTAAAGAAAGAACTCAACAAAAATTCACCTTTTCAGTGTTCTTGTAGGTAACTCCCTTGTTTCTAATGATCCTTATTTAGTGGGAAGAGATTGAATTTTGGATTTTTAGTCATGGTTATTTGCATCAAAACTCAAACACCCCGCCTCCTACAATTTCACATTCAATGTTTGATGGTATTTTAAGGTTTATGATTCCATTCATTATTGATGATGTATCTAAAATTTTTATGGATTGCGTAGAGGTTGGTTATAGGTGGAGGCAAGTTATTTTGAAAGTCCCAAGTCTAACTATCCTTATTAAACCCTTAAAGTCCCTTAAAACCTTGATTTGCCTATGAAGGAAATAGGTAAACTATGTCAAATAAGGATTTATGATATTGAATGTGTACTACTAGTAAGATGAATACGTTAAGAACTTTAAAGAAAATATTTCCTCAAAATTTAGAAGTTGGAATCAATCTCCATTAAAAGATATTGCTAAAACAAACTCTCGGGCTTCTCAGGGAACCAGAGCTAGGGCAAGGTATTTGGAGCCCTTAACCTTCACATTTTGAGTTGAAATTTTTCCTAGATATCTGTCCTAAAATTCACTAGGAAATTCTTGAATAAAATTAAATGTACACCATGGGATAATGAAGAAAAACCCTAACATTCAAGACTGGGAAAGAAGGTACAATAAAGACCTAATTCTAGAGGTCTAATAACAAAGGAGGTCAGAGTTATTTAAGGAATTTATTCATGTAACTTTTAAGGGATGATAAGGGACCTATTAAGAGTCCAAAAAAATTCTTCTTGGAGAATTGGAACCTTCAATAAACTCAAATACCTGTGATTAATGATCTTGATAGGCCTAGTAAGGCTTAAGGATGTAAAATTACTAAAATTGAAAAATTAGGAGTTATAGAAGGAGTTGGACCTCAAAAATTGGAGGGCATGATAATAATGACAAGAGGAAACCTATAAAGTAACTAAATTCCTATAAATACTTCAATAAATTATTATTCTTATGACTTTCTTAAACATCTTGTTGAGATCAACTAAGAGAAAATTAGCATGTTTTTTGTAAGTAGAAATGAATTGATGGAATAAAACCTATTTAGTGAATGTAAACATGTGATTATGAACATTTATTTAATGTTTAGAGTAGTGGGATTACTCTTGAAGTAAAATATCATCCTTTTACTAGAATTGAAGCCATGTAATAAGGGTAAAATGAAGGAAATCAGAGGTATGTGGATGTCAAGTCTACTTTCATGTTATTAGATCAGGTTAAATGATGTAATTGTATTTGTTTGAAGTTAGTGGATCAAGATAAGTGTTGATATCGATCTTATACTCCTTTAAGGTGATATTCAAGGTCTCAAAGGTAACTTGATAACTACAAATAGTCCTAGAGTAAGTTATTGCAAGGTTTTCCTAAAATGGTTCAAGAAGGGAGTTGAATGTAGGGGCTCCTACATCATGTATATGTGTGTGTGTGTGTGTGTGTGTGTGTGTGTGTGTGTGTGTACATAAACATCATTTGTAAATAAAAATCATGACCACATGTCAATACAATCATGGATAGGTCCTAAATAATGCCATTCCTTACTATCACTTATGTGTGATCCTATTGGATGAAATGATCCACTCCTATGAGGAGATATGTTGGTCATATGTGTCTTAAACCTTGATCTATATGACCTTGAAAATAGTTTCACTATGACATTTGAGGCATGTACCCATAATAGTTCCTCATAGTAAATTGTGCATGCACCCTTTCTATAAATATCTAATTTAACAGATATAATGTCTCATCTATGAGCTCATGATGGCATCACTCATCATTATGCTTCAAAATGAATTTCTCTACTTGAGAAACCTACTCACTATCATTCTCTTTCTCTAACACTATCACCTCTAAATCATGGATACATATTAGAGTATCCGACTGACTACCATCTAGCCCTCTAACTCCTAAATATTAGTTTGGTCTAACTCCCGACATATTTGTAACTTTATCAACTCAATCTATATCATATCATGATACATTATTACCTCATACAATGATGATACCACACTCTTCACATCTTGTCAATGCTCATTGCCCATTTCTCTCCCCTATCTCCATGTATGATACTAGATATTTACCCTACCTATGTCCCTGTGTCCTTCATGTTACACCATCTACCTTTTCTAATGGATTATCTACTCCCTCCATCCATCCTTACCCTCCCTATTTGATGACACATTTTATACCCCTATCTCATCACCCACATTAACACCTAAATCATCACTAGCCTCCTCAAATCACTCTACCATGTGCCCATGACTATGTATTAGTGTGTCATGGCCTTTTTATATCTCATCTACAACTCCTTCTCATCGTTGTCTATGTCACTAACATATCACTTCTCTCTCATCTCTAGAGATTCCCTTACCGCATGTCCCCTCAACAAATACACTACCCACCACATGTCAACATATCATGTAATGACTACTTCATACTATAAAAAGATATCCAATATCGGTCATCCTCGTCCCATGTTACCTCATACATTGTACTTACTTTGGGGTACTCCACATCGTAGGCTATATTATATCATCACTAGGGTAAATTCTAGTGGTGAATATTGTCAAATTCATGAATATTTGTAATTTTGAAAATTTCATCTAGGGATTTTGAGGAGTCGTACGAAGCATTATTTTTCCTAAAATTTTGGGATGAAATTTAATTTTTTGGGTTGGATGTCCTTGTATTAAAAATAAATTTCATACTTATGTATGTATTTTTCCAATGTCTCAAAATAAAGATTAGGTAAATTCACCAATATATACTAATGAAAATATAATCACATGCTAAATTCAAATGCCATTAATCACTTGCATAAAAGATTCCTGAAAATTGACCCAATAGTCCAAACTTATGACTACGTAGTCTAAACGCATGACTATGTTTCACATTCACCCCCACATGTTTCAATAACTTGGTAACATACTACATATGCCTATTGATAATATCCACTGATCCATATGCCCAAAAACATACTTCAGATGCCCACCAAAAGTTTTCAGAGGCCTAACCACATATCCTAGATGCATGATTGCAGATTTTAGATGTAGTAATATATAATCTAGATTCCCGATTACATATTCCAGTTTCCTTCCCGAATAATATAAATTCCTTTTCAATAATACATATGGTTGTCAACCCCTCACCTAGGTTCGATTGATAATCAAAATATGGTGGCCTTGGTGAGCCAATCATCAAAAAATGGAATTGTTAATCTTTTTTATCCATCCACAAAAATGGGTCATGAAGATGTAACTAATATCCACACCAAACACATGTAATATGTATTAACTATAAAATTAAGCCTTCTTATTTGATTTCAAATTACAAATTGCAATAATATACTTAATAATACAAATTTTAAAAACCATTTTTATGTTGAAGCTAATAATAGTGATATTCCACATGAAATAATTAATCATAATAAATTATTACCATCTTATGATATTATTGATGATGTTATGCCTCCACTTAAGGAAAATCCTTATTATGTGCCTACATTGGATGACATTCATGATTACGATATGCAACAAGTAGAAGACATTTCCTGTCATCAAACACCAACTTCACTTGAAATTATATTGTCAATTATTTGAAAAGGAAGAGAATATATGACATTCCCGATGATGAGATCCACCAAATAGAATATATTTCTACACATAGTGATCAAATACCTATTTTATGTTATAATACAACACAAAAATGTGTGTAAGAAAAGAGAAGTAAATGTACTATTAGAAATTATTTTAAGTTTAATCGGGAAGCTATACGTCCATTCACTAAACTAGTAGAGCCAAAAAAATGGTAATGATACTCCAATAGAATGTAAATGTACAATTTGTAGCTAGAAACTTGGAAAGGAACAAAAATTCTAACTCAAGATGGAAGAAAATGAGAATCATTGTGGTAAAATATATGTATCAGTTAAGTAAAAAGATGGTCAAATAAACCAAACATAGAGATGGAAAAATGTAAAATAATGCATGCATGTAAGATATGCAACAAAGTATGAAAATGAACAAAAATGACTACAAAATATTGTTGAGAAAGGAGGAACAAGTAAATCCCAATCATGAAAATGTGTTCAATCTAATCTACATTATAAACATATATAGTTATTAACTATATACCAAATCTTAAAAAAGGGTAGACCTAATTCTGATTTTTATGTTTTATAAAATTTCATTTCAACATAATGGATTACCTAATATTCCAAAATTGCATTGGTTAGAAATCAATGCTTTGGAAATGGAAAAATGTTTAGCGATGATTAAGAATAAGGATTTGAAAGAAAAATTAAAAATGCATGATTTATTTCACTTTCTATTGATGAGGTCACAACATTTGACAACACAACATGGGTTTGCATTCATTTTAATACTTTTAAGAACATTCTACGGAAACTTAATTTATTAAAAATCCATAAAATGATAGAAAATTATAATTATGAGAACCTTTACAAGTTTTTTGTTTCAAATTTTATGGATGTGGCTTGGATAACACTTATTTTAGTAAATCTAGATGTATTCTAGTGAATTTGCACTCCAGTATTACAAGTTTTAGAAGAAATCTATCACCATTTTTTGGTATATTGGATTCTATGTTTGTGTATACCTGATTTCATTATTACTAATATTGGATTCTATTAGTAGTAATATTGGATCACAATATTGTCATTATCAGACTCATAAGATTTCCAATTATGTTATTATTGAATTCCAATTTCGTTATTATTGGATTCCAATATCACTAGTATTGGATTCTAGTGTCGATATTATTTGATTCCATTTTTTTTTGTTTTTGGATTTTCATGAATTTAGAAAAATAGTGTTGGGATTATATAAGATTAGTGGCTGCTAACTATTATAAGGCATGAGCCTATTGTATTAATAAAATTAAAAATAACAATAACTTCTAGTAAAAGAAAGTTAAAGTACGAGCCTCACACTTTGAAAAGGAGAGGTTCACACTTTTCTTATACTTTGAAAGTGCAAGCCTCAATGTAAGGTTAGTGGCCACTAACTATTATAAGGCACGGGCCACTTATATCATAATTAGAATAAAAAATAACAATAAATTCCTACAAAATAAAGTTCAAAGTGCGAGGCTCAGAATTTCAAAGTGAAGCCTCACACTTTCAAACTATGATCCTCACACTTTCAAAGTGTGAGCCTTGTACTTTTAAAGTGGGATAATTTCACTTTGAAAGTGCGAGGATCACACTTTCAAAGTGCAAGGAAATGTGAGGAAGTCCAAGGAAGTGTGAGCCTCACACTTTCAAAGTGCATGACTCGCACTTTGAAATTTATGTGCATCCTTCACATTGACATTTAGCTAGCTTACAATCAAATTATGTCCCCACCCAAAAATATACCTTATTTGTTATATTTATCTCAAAATATGAATCATGAACACTAGATAAAATGAAGTGGCATATTTTTGGTGTTGTGTAAATAATTATAATGTCTGGCATTCTAAAAATCAAAATTCCTTGAAGATTCTTTAAGATTCCACTTATAATCTTAGATTTTATGAATTAATCCACTTGCCCTATTAATAATTGGCATATCACTACTACAAAATAATGTATTTACCTTTTTTGGATATTATAATAGTGAGATTATTGAAGCAAAATATGGAACTTGTGCCAATTGGTCATTCTATTTTTGGGCTAAAATTGAAAATTGCTTTAGATAGGTGGTAAAAGTAATTTTATTTTAGTTTTCTTATCTCATCATAATATTGTATCGACTCAAGTATTTTTTCTTAGATTGTACACGACCTTAAGTTTATTACTGATTTTTTAATTATAAATTATATCTCATATTTATCATTAAAATATAACAACATCACTGGGAGGTATGTATATCAAAAATTTAATTAAATTGATATAAAGTATAATTCATGCTTGTAAATTGTTCCATTCTCCATATAAATGATGAGTCACTTACTTCAATGAATAAGAAAATTAAGTAATCATCAACACAATGCAAGCATGTAATGCTTCGAGATACATAGGCAAATGTCCTCAGAGATACATTGAACCAATATTGTTCCACATATGGTTTACATCAATCAAAATACACATTGTGTCAAAATTTTCTTCTTTATGAGTCAAGAAATGCCACCACATTTTCCCTAGTTTTGGCCATTATGAACATTTGTTTCACACCCATCATTATGCTCAGTCTTGTAGCCTAATATAAGTTGAGTAGTTCTTCATGGGTTGATTGAATGGATATCTAACTACTAATACATTTATGTTCTTGAAGACTTTGATTGGAATATCATCTTCAAAGAATAAGAAATCTAAATCAATGAACTATACTTACATAATCTAAATCAATGTTGTATATTTCAGAGAACAAAGTAAAAATAGAAATATTTTGTACGGTAAAACTAGAGGTATATACGTTTCTCCACGTCACCTTTCCCTCCACTAAACTTAAATTATATCTCATCATTCTTTGAGTTATATGATGATAGTGGCATCTCACAATTAAATAACATACACAAGAGGAGGAAAACATTGAGAAAAGTAGGATAACATGACTATGAGATAAATGGTACAGTCACCTGGTACCATATTTATTTGCATAATGAAGTTCCCAAATAAATACGTTCCTTTGGACTGGAATCCAATATCTGCACCACCATCAACTAGTGTAATCAACCACTATGGAAAACAAGAATCTTCATGTCAAAATAACATTGAAAAAATTTCTAGTATAACCTCTTTACAGACTTGGCAGTACGATAGATATTAAATTACTATAAACCCAATTTTGACAAAAAACATTGATGGAAAAACCAAACATCAAAATTAAATATTAAATAAAGAACAAAAAAACAAGCATACATGACATTACTTTTATAAAAGGAATTTTTTTACAATGATCGATTATAACACAAACAATTGATTTTGTCATTAGCTAAGATTGAGAAGAGAAAACAAATATATATTCAATAAATAATGAATTTATACAACAATAAAAATTACAATCATAATAAAAATAAGAGATCATTCATGAAGATATGAGCGATAACATTCGGGATATTTTCTAGGGATATTTGAGATTATTACCTTGAAATTTTCAAAGGTATAGTGGTTGAAAAGTTTCACTTCTATACTAGTGACCGTTAGGCTAGTTATTTCATTCCATAAAATACATTGATGAAAATAAATTTTAATCAACATTTTTATATGTTTGATAGTGTAATTAATAGCCATCCCCAGGATAAAACATAGGCATATGGTTAGTGAGTGAATTTTGAATATTTTAGTCTATTTTATTCTAGTATTCTTCCCATGCTTGAGATGGATTTAGGGAATTGGAAACAATTATTGTGTAACACCTACTTTATCAATGCTCCAAATTAAGGGAATTTTTTTATCCCTTATTAATTTTATGCCTTCACTGATTTAAATAGATAACATTTAAATATATCATCTATTAAAAATTCAATTCATCTGATAACATCAAAACCATGTGCGATGTATGGGTGAATTAGATCTATCCAATCCCCATATTTCACTCTCTACAAGTGTGTATATAAAGTATATTTTTCGTTAACCTTTAACATGTATTGATAATTAACTATAGTTCCTAGTGTCTACCTAGAATTCATTCAATCAAATCTCATCCAACATCTCACACCTTAGTTTAGGAACTTGGTTAATCTGATAGTGTAATCAGTAACTTACACTACTTTGGCCAAATTTTGAGAGGCATGACTTACATGCTTAGTTTCGTGACGAAACACTCGTCATTAGAAAATTTTCCTTTCACCATATCATTATCACTCAATTATCTAGATTTGAATTAGTTAGTCTACTTTTTTTGTGTTTAATAAACATAGTCAAGGTATAAGACCTATCAAAGATGCACATAAGGACACACAAGTGCCAACTTAAGTTTCCTAAGGGAAATAAAATTACTACGTAATGAATTACATCATTATGTAATCATTTCCTTCCCCATAGACAACATAAGTTAGTATAGAGGTGTTCTTGATGTTCAAAATAGAACACTCTTGTTCCCTTGCAAAGTGCAGTTTGATTATGCTACAATATTCATGAATATCATATCTTAATCATGAAAAATCAAGATCCCTATCAAAAGGAAAAATTCACCTAATAACTTGGGTCATTATGTGATCGTTGAATTCTTGTAGTCATCTAAGGTTGACATGATGAAGAGTCATTTGTTTTTCTTTGTTTAGCCGCTTTCTACGAAGGTGCATTACATCATACTCAATTTAATGTTTCACATTGATACTAGTATTATAAATACATTCAATTTATTTTCTTTTTATACGATAAAACATAAATAAAAACTTAATAATAAATAATCATACAGAACAACATTTTCCATTCAGTTTACATAATAACATTATGTTGTAATTAGTAATACTAAATTTCCATACAAAAATCTACAAATAAATATCAATATTATCATTAATAAAATAATAATGATTGCAATTACAATATGATGATCCAAGATAATCTAATAATTATAACATGCTAATCTACCTTTCATTGTAGAATATTGTTGCAAAGTAAATCTTTTGCTTTACAAGATGACATATAAATCATATAATCAATTCAACTTAATCAACACAATCATGCATGGTAAGCATACATAATATTTCTTTAGTCAACTACAAAATTTATCTCAACTCCTTCATCTGTAGGAGAGAGAAAGATGGTAAAATGACCAGTTTAAAATGAATTATCATGAATTTTTCATTCTCCTGACTTACTTGTTATTGCATTACAATGTATGTAAACCATTATAACAATTTGAAGTAGTTCATTTACGATGCAAAGAAAAATTAAATATCAAGAATATACTAACTTATAAGAGGTTGCATAAAAAACTTATCATATTCTTTGCATAGTAGGATCATTTATAAGCCTATAATGGCTAAATATATCTTCACTTGCTCAAACCTTGCTTAAACCGACCCACCGCCACCTATAATGCCTCCACAAAGAATTTTCCTATCTTCACTCTTCATATGCCCCTCATTACACTTCTAATACAACCATCCAACTCACCTAAGTCTATCTAACTCTTCTTCTCTATTAGAATTTACCATCCTTGCCAACTTATAACTCCTCATCTCCTTGTCCAAGCATGCAATCTTGACCTTTGTCTATGTTATAACTTTCTAATTCTCTCCCCCTATTTGGCCCTTTAAAAAAACTTTTAGAACCACTTGAGAAATGCATTCAAACATTCAAAAATACCCACTACTCTCCTTTTACAAGATTTCCCCTATAAGTCCTTAAGACATTTTTAACAAGGTTCTTCATCAAGTTTTGGAACGAGCCACATATATAAGAAGAAAGCCACAACAGATTAGATAAATATGAAGATAGAAGAAGGAAGCCACCAAAGACTACAAAAGCCACAAATAAATAAGGAAATTCATGGTACATAGGATAAAATTGTAGAACATAGGAAAAATCCATAGAGAAAATAAAAATAAAATTATAACAAAGGCGTGACCAAAATTAGTGAATTTTAGGTTATTTTGTATGAAAAATATTTATCATATTTAAGCTACTTTACATAGGGTGCCACATGAAAAACCATATTTTTAATGTTTTGAGAGATAAGATATGTGTGGCATTAATGACAAATATATATGATATAAAGTATAGAGAAGATCTGTGTACATGTATGAGACTAATATAATCCATTTTGAGATAAGAGTAAAGATTGATGTTTGGAGTAAAAATAGTTATGTTATTTTACATTCTTTCTGATAAAAAATTAGATTAGTTAACTTTTCCCATGCAAATCCTTAATAGAAGGGTGAACATATTAACCCTAACACTGTTGTTGAGGCTTAAGGTCAAAATTTGGTTTCTGAGCCCATGTTCCTTTTGTTAGTCAGATGTATGGAAACATTTTACCATCAAGATATTGGAAACTAAAACTGACAGAAATTGAGGAGTGGTGGGAAAATCAAATTAATATATTTGTTAAAGGATAAGAAAAGAGACTCAAAGCATCATACAAAGAAACTGAGGCATAAGTATTTGGATAATACGAAGATAAATTTTGGTCTTAGTTCCCAAAATTATTGTGGCCTTGCATATTGGCACACATTAAAAGAATAGAGTGGTCACAGTTACACTTGAAGGAACCTTTTGAGTGGACTTAAGAAAAGTTAAACATAATCAAAAACCTTGATGTACCCTATACTAGAGTAATTGATTATTGGTTCGAGAATACATTAGACTCCTATATAATTAATTATGACATACAATGTTGGACCGGTTTTGATTATAAGAAAGGTGGAGTTTTAAGTGGAGGATTTTAAGAAGGTAATAAAATAGAAACCTGGGAAGAGGAGGAAAAAAATTACCATTATTAATTAAAGAAAAAGGAGAATAGGATGAGGAAGTAATCGATATGAAGGATTTAATTAAAGAGTTTAGAGAAAAGATAAACATAATAGAAAAAAGAATGAATGATAGAGTAGTTCAAAGAAACAAAAAAAAGGAGAAAAAAAAAAAAAGAAGAAGTAATGAAGGATTAGAAGAAAATTATAGATTAAGAGATACTAAAGATAAGAAATTATTTATTGAGGAAATGACTATTAAAGGATTTCAAGAAGAGATACATCCCCCAACCACAACACAAACCCAAAGGAGATGAACCCTCATATCAATCGCTATTATATGTGACACTTCACACACCTATTCGAAATATAGAAAAGGGAGAAAGTTTGATGGAAAGATATCATCAATTACAAGAAGAAAGTAAGAAGAGAGAAGAAATTGTAAGAGAGTTTAGAGAATTGTTAGGAGATTTATACTTTGATATTGAATTATCCAGAGACAAAGGGATACAGAGTAACTTCACCAAATTTCACAATCAATAGAAGAAAGTAAACCCTCAAAGAAGAAGCCAATTAGTCAGCCCCAAGTACATCCTCAACCAATTAAAAAGATGGCTCAAAAATTAAGTTACTAGTATTTGGAAAAGACACCAAAGATGCTAAAGAACATTTGTTCATCTTGGATTCATATTGGAAGAGTAAAAATATCACAGATAATAGCACAAATTTATATGACTTCATAGGCACTCTAAGAGAGGACACCCTATGGTGGTACATGAAAACAAATGCACAAGGATCTAAAGATTGGGATGCAATTGAGAAGGAATTTTAGACAGAATTTTACTTTCCTGAGGAACCCTTAGAGGGAGTTATTAAACTGAGATAACTTGTTCAGAAAGAAGATGAAACAATCAAAGAATTCAGCCACAGATTTAAAAATGTAACTAGAAAGTTGGAAGAACCACTCATAGATAAACAACACATTGAATTGTTTACTTCAGGGCTTCTACCTTACATTAGAGCATATTTAGATGGAAAACCTTTCAAAACCCTCTAAGAGGAAATAAATATGGCCATTAGGTTAGAGGCTCAACCTTGGCAAAGAGAAGGAGAGACTTCACTAAAAATAGAATTGGAATGAGTAAAATTAGAGTTAGCCAAGCTAAAAATCCAAAAAGAAATTTAGAGAAATGAGGATCTCAAAAATAGTTCACCACCAAGAAGTAACATTAGACCTAAATTTTGGTGTATAGTGTGTTGTGTAGAAGGCCACAACAAAACATACTGCCCTTAGAGAAGGAAAAGAGAGTGGAATCCATTAGAAAAAACTCATCACAAAAATATTTTTATAGTACCATACCCATGACAGAAAGAACTTGGTGCAAAAATTTAGATTATGGGATCAACACACTCAAGGTGCAAAAATTTTAGATTATGGGATCAACACACTCAAGATAATTTCCCTTTACTATAAGTAGCTCCACCTACCAATCAATTAATGTATTACACAGCTTGTGGATCCTACAATCATTACCACCATATCTACCCTTCCTTAGAAGCACTTGAAGACTTAAAGGATTATAATACCCATAGAGATATGACATCTAGATAGAACACATGACCTACCCCCTTCACAACAACAACAACCAATGCCTAAACTTAACCCATCACCTTCACATCTACCAATTACTTCCCCACAATATCTAAATCAACAATGTGGACAACCTCACTTTGGAGGTGGTTACCAAGGTAATAACTACAATCCTAACTATCAAGGATACAATGGTGGAGGATATAGGGGAGGTTATAGAGGAGGATTTAGGGGTGGAAATAATAAGTATAATGGAGGAAGTGGATATCATAGTACTAAGGAAGATATAAATACAATAATTTAGGAGGTGGATACCAAGATAAAAGACCCATACATTTTTACAAATGTGGAAAAGATGGACACTTAGCTAGAAATTGTACAGAATATGACCCTTGTGGTTATTTCCATGAATGAGGAAATGAGTCTTTTAGTTTTCCCAAAGCTTCTCAAATTTATAGAAATGGAAGTAGGAAGGACACTCAAAATAATGTCCAACATGCTACCAAGATACCATGGGATGATGAAGAAAAAGGAGAAGAAAAAGAGAAAGCATCTAGCTCAAAAAGCAAACCAAAAAAGAGAAAAAGAAGGAAGAAGATAAAGAAAACTATTTCAAAATAAAATCATCTAAATCAAGCAAGGGCCTTGAAGAAACAAAATATAGAGCTACATTAACAACCTTAAGTGCATCCAAGAAGGAACCTACACCTACAAGGAAGAATATAATCAATATACCTACTAAAGAAGATTCCTCCAGTAATGAAGAATATAAATTTATGGAGATCAAGTCGACCTTCATGATAAAGAAGTGGAGAAAAGTAAGGTAGTAGTTAAGAAGGAAAAATCCCATGAACAAATAGAAAAGAATTGTTTCATGGAAGATGAAATTATTTCTCTTAAATAGATATCCAAATTAATCAAATGCGACCTTATAGATAAGTTGAAATAGTTTATTAAATATTGGAAAAAGGAAGATAAGAACATTCATGTACAGAGAATTGAAGCTGAACATCACAAGAAAAATAGAAATGTTGTCTACACACAACAAACATAGCATAAATCCACCATATACTTTGATGTAGACATATTTGACACTACTATTACCAAAGTAATTCTAGATCTCGGCGTGGATCTAAATATGATGTCCAAAACTATTTGGGAGAAAATAGGTAAGACTCCCTTGGAACCCACCAAATATTATATTAGATTAGTAGATGGTTCATCAAAAAAGACCATAGGAGCACTTAAGAACCTAGAATTTAACTTCATGGGAATAAAAAATATAGTCAAATTTTAATTTTTGAGAACATTGGTTTAAAACCCACATAGAATTTCATTCTAGCTTTAGAATGGTTTGTCGATTGTAACAATATGTTAAATTTAGAGGAGGAAGAAGTAACATTATAATCAAATGAAATTTGTTTCCATGTACCATTACATGTAGGAAAGAGTGTTGCATGTTCTAAAGAATTTTGGCATGATAATAAAGAGGAATATTTTAATGATATACAAGGGATATGTGCTCTTAATAGGTTTTCCAATATCGATAAAGAATTTGAACCCAATTCAGAAGGATAAATCTCATTCAAAACTAAATCTACAAATGAAATCTTAGAAAATGTTGTTAAATCATGGATACATGGCTTCCTAGAATTTAGAATAAGGAAATTACATTACACAAGAAGAGTTCCACCCCACGTAACCACCTTAGATGATGATAACCTCGACTCCACATATCTTAAAAATGACATTTTCTGGCTACACAAGACAAATTCAAAGAAGAATATGGATACTACTCTCCAAACAAAGAACTAGAGGAAAAAATAATCAAACGAGTATATAGATTAAGTTGTGGAGTGTCCCACCAAAATTTACCAAAATACTCAAGGTTTGGAGACTTAGAAGGTTATCTAGATCAAATGGAGTGAATATTCCAAATGAAAAAGTAAGAATGGAAACCTTAGATGATCCGTGACAATTAATGATGCGGGATGGTAGGAAACATAAAAAAATTATATCTCTCATTGGAATTCCTTAACTACATTACTCAAAACAAGATATTTGGAGAGTGAAGGCTACTATGTGGCCATACCCGAATACACCGGTGAAAGTGATCCACAAAGACATATTCAAATCTATGAGAGACATTGGGAAATATGTGGTGAAAATTCTCCTCCTGTATGGAATCAATTATTCATATGGACATTAGGATCCATACCTTGGTCATAGTCCATTTGTTAAGAAATAATATGGAAGACAAAGAGTTGGGACTAGATTATAATTTTTTTTTCATACACTCAACTTATGGGATGTAAATCTTGATATCCTTTGGGAACTACAAAAGATAAGGACATTTTTATTCTTAACTCTAAAAGAGGTCACAAAATGATGCTCACAAAGGATATTTGAACCTAAACAACCCTAGCAACAAGAACACCTAAAAAAAATTCTAGAGATGGCATATTATTTTACACTTGATAAACAAGAAAGAGATGAAAAACCCAAAAAAATAGGTACAAGAAAATAGAAGGTGAAAGGGAAGTAGTAGAGATCAAAAAATAAGTGGAAAAGTTCTACTATCATTCTCAGAAGATAAGGAATGAAAATGTTGGCATCAATGGAGATGAGAAGTTTGCTAAGATAGGAGACTATTGGTTAGTGGAAGAAGTGGAAAAAGTAATATAAATTATTTGAGAACTCTAGGATATATTCCCTAAAGGTACTCACAAAAATATGTTCACTATAACAAGAAAATTGGGACCTAAAGATACCAGCAACACTATGGGCTTACCACACTACCTACAAAAGGCTAACTAAATACTCTCCATTTCAATTAGTATATGGACTTGAATTTACGATCCCCATAGAATTTTTCCTCCCAAGATTCAGAGTGGCAGTAACATTCATAATGAACAAAGACTCTTCAATACATGAAAGACTTATTGAGTTATAAAAATTGGATGAAAAAAGGTTTATAGTAGCATACAATAAAACTGAGGAAAAAGGAGAGAAATCTTGGCATGACCACCATATAAAAAGGAAAGAATTTGACATTAGAGACTAGGTACTATTATATGATAGAAAATGGAAGCATCTTGGAAAACTAAAAGTTCAATGGTTAGACCTTATATCATCAAGGACATATTACCCTCAGGAGCAAAAAAACTTCAAACCTTTCAACTCAAAGAACTAATAGGCCATGTCAATGGATCAAGGCTAAAAATATATCATAATTAATATTAATATATCTAAGTAAAAATAATAATAATAAATAATATATATAAACATCCACCTATCTAAAAATTGGAAATTCAGCAGATAGGACAAGGAGTAGGATGAAAACCCACAAGGGCATCCTTATCTACTAAAAACAAGAAAATCTAAAAATAATAAAGGAAAAATCTACAAAGGATGAATACCCATGGAATGAAGAAAAAATCCATAGAAATTTATAGAGGACGAATACCCATGGAGTGAATAAAAATCCACGGAGGAAGAATACCCTCGAATGAAGAAAAAAAAGTCATGAAGAAATAATACCCACATAGTAAAGGTAAAGACATGGAAGAATACAAATCCACATAACAAGGAAAAAAGTTATTAACACATAGAGAACTATGGAAACAAATAAAACTCATGTGGAACAAAGAAACAAAATGTGGAAAACCAAGAACAAGTTAAAAATTCCATGAAAACCGAGGTCCAACAAGATATAACAAAAGGCTGACAAATATTCCCACCAAAAGGAAATAAATGTGGTAGGTAAAAATTAGAGCGATATAAAAGGCATTGACCCATAAGGGATTAATGAATACAAAGTAAAGAGGAGGTAAAACAAAATAACTCAGAGATAAAACTGTGATAAATAAGGGAACTAGGGAACGTCAAGGAAAACCACGAAAAATGGATAATATAATTGTTCTTACACAAGATAATCTTGCAAAGACAAAGTATCAAAACATTTCCTCAAATTTAATAAGCATGATCTAATGGGGAATTTTCACACATTCCATTCAAGGTTAATGATTCACATGACTTACAAAAATACATTCACTCCCATATTTCGAGTATGAACACACACAACTCAAAGTGGATATACAACTTCTACTTTAAGAAAACCCTCTACCAAAGAACTCAAATACAAATAGACTATGAAAGTCATAAATTAACTAAATATAAATGCATGGATCCATATTCCATACTTTTCTAGAGCTGATAATGGGATTAGGGTTCTCTTTAGTTGACTACATAACCAAATTCTATACTTGGATCAGCCATATCCAATTAATATAGAAGTCATTACTAAGCTCACATGGTTATGGGCGACAGGACATTCAGCCATCAAAAATAAAAATATTGTGATGAAAGACACAACACGGGTGATAGGGGTAACAAATAATAAGTGAGAGTATGAATTGTGGACATATCAAATCATATCCTCGGGTACACTTCTAAGGCTGTTTGTTTAAAAATTTATCATACAAGTCGTGAATATGGAAATCATGAGCTTAGTGCTCAAATCACCCTAGATATGGTAAATTCCCATTCATAATATAATCTTACTTGAACTATTGGCCTCTGAATTTTATGAGAATACTAGAAAAATCAAGGATGGGAAACATACATTTTGTTATGGGTCTTTGTTATTATGTTTGGCCATGTATTTCACTAAAACCCTCCCAACCCAATAGGAACTTGTTGAATAGCGGTCAGATACACCTATTACCAAACAATTTTGGGAACATATGAACACATTTAACGGGGTTACCCAAATTACATATTTGATAGGTTAAAAAAATAGAATTAGACATTTAGTCATAAACAGAGCCAGGGTATCTAAAGAAATTGTGGCAAGGTATGAATAGGACATAATTTTTATTTTTGATATAGATTATACCTTCCTTAGACCCCTTATTCCAAGAACATCAAATATACCTCCATTACCATTTGAATTTTCAGATGAATTAGTGGCTACCTCCATAGAAGCAATCAAGAATTTTCTTGTGGACCATAGAAAACCTGACACCACCAATTTTTGATAAAATAATTGAAGAAACATGGGAAGAATATAGGAAAAAATACCCAACATGGTATGGAAAGGCATAACCAAGTAAATCAGACCAAAAACATGTAAAAGAAGGCCAAACAGAGGTCCTAGTTCTTTGGAGCTCGCTACCAAATGCCAAAAGGACATGACATCAAAGGGGAAATTAAAAGAAGCTGAGGCTAGTGAAGAAGAAGAAGAGTCACAAGAAATAAAAGAAATTTCTGATTCTGAAGAAAAAGAAACTACCTCTACCCAACTGTAACCAACATCACCACAGAGCAATCAAGAACCCATTTTTTAGAGGAAGAAAAACTAGGAAGAAACACAACTATCCAAACTTGCATATGGATACTACAAGAAAAATGTAACTCTGGGTGGCATTTCTCAGGTGGCCCAAGAATATGAAGTAAGTACATGTAGAGAACAGATGGTTATAGTTCACTATATGGAAAAATTTACTTTATTAATAGGGGATATAATTCACCTCCTTCCCCTGAATTGGCAAAAGAAATACAAGAACAAGTAGATATGGAAGAGGAAAATTGACTAATATCTCTTCAATATGAAATAATAGAGTTAAAACAGAAGAAAATGAGGACCACCAAGGACCAAAACCACATTAAAGAGGTAGAAGAATTGATTGAGATTATTACCAAAAAATGAAAGACAAAGAATAAGCAACTAAGAATCATATGGTGCACCATAAATATAGGAAAGAAAAAAGAAACAAAATAAGAACAAATAAAATAAGAGAAAAATATAAAAGAAACCAAGGAGGTAAAAACAAGGAAGGACCAAAATAAAAATGAGAGAAATATATAGGAGGATAGATAGGAAAATAAAATATAGGAGGAAGACTAAAGGACAAAGGAACTAGAATAAAATAAAAGTAAAAGAAGAGAATAAAAAGAACATAAGATATCCATAGAAGAAAATAAATGCTAGACAAATAAGAGGAAAAATATGGAAGAGGAACAAAAGAAAGAAAAAGAAGAAAAAGAGAAGAAAAAATAAGAACAAAGGAAAGAAAAGGAGGAAAAGGAAAAGAAGGAAAAAAAATAAGGACAAAGGAAAGGAAAGGAGGAAAAGGAAAAGAAGGAAATAGAATAAGGACAAAGGAAAGAAAAGTATGAAAAGGAAAAGGCTGAACAAAAAAAAGGATGCAAAAAAAGGGTGTGTGCAATGAGTTAGCTAGCCATGTTAGTGAAATTGAAACTAACACCTTGTAGCTTCAAAAAAATGCTAAACTAACATCTATGTACCATCATGTTAAGATCTAAACAAGTAATAAAAATCAACATTATGCATTAGAACCTTGAAAATGAACTTCAAACTAACATGTAAACATTTATTGCTCTACTCTTTAGAAAGCTAAATAAATGAAATAGACCTATGTATATCCTTTAGCTATCAAAGGGTTGATAGTTTTTATTTGATCCAAGATGATAACAAATGGAGGTTCATCAAGCCATGACTTATTAGGCCTTTCTTGATTAACTCCATTGTTCTTCACAAAAAATCTTGGATGTATGAATGTAAATGAATGATGCTTTGATCCACTAATGGAAGAATACTCTACGATGATAAAATGGCTATAGTTTATTCTCTATGATCATTTAGGTGTGTAAAGGTGTAAATAGAAAGGTAGGGTGAGGGATCCTTATATAGCCCAATGGATAAAATAATCTCTACATCCCTTTACATGTGGGATAATAGCTAGGTTGAGTTAGTTGTGGATAAGGATGGTTGAAAGGGGGTTCAGTCAACCTTAGGAGAGTTTATTTTTTCCTTTAGTGACTCATGGGGTTTGAGGGCATTTATTAATTAAACCAAGTGATTCATTAACAAGTGAGCAAGATTATAGAAGCTTTTTAGAGGAACAATTAACATGATTTAGACTATGCGAGGAATTTAATCAAATAAATGATGATTTATTGATTTAATGGAAGAGGAAACTAATTAATTAATAATAATTAATTAGTCTAGATAGAAAGGGGGATTAATTAATGGAAGGTTGTTAATTGGCATATTTGCTGGATAGAAGAGTTAATTAATTAACATAATGTAACTAACTAACGGTGATAGAAGAGAAAATGATCATATGTTATGTCAATTTACGGAGATGATATAATTAGTGAAATTTGAGTATTTAAATTGCTCGAGATAAATTATAGGTGTCTACATTTTCCCCTCTTTGGGGTGGCGTGACACCATTTCAAAGATAGTAGACTAGTAAAATTTTAAAGGGGTAGAAGAAAAATTAGTAGAAGTGAGAGATGCCCCCTCAAGTGTCGATGGGGTGATGAAAGAAGGTGATCGACGATCAAAAAAGGTGAGAGAAATGGATATAAGAATGGGTAGGGGCATGCGGCCTTGAGTGAATTAGAAGAATAAAGTTGATAGGAGAATGATATAGAGGAAAAATGAAGATGGCGAGAAAGGAATGAGCTTTCATCCAGTGTATTAAAAACTTCCATGTCATCATATTGCCAAGGATCTACATCATCAACCCGTATTAAAAATATAAACATACGAAAAAGTAGAATGACATGAAAAGCCATACTACGAACAATTTTCCATTGTTGAAAACACCAACTCCATGTAACATACAAAATGCAATGCAATACGAGAAAGTAAAATATGCCTAACTCCTTGTAACATACATAATGCAATGTAATACGAGAAAGTAAACAAGCTAACCTAATAGAAAAATATAATGCAATGCTTTTTTTTATCAAGATTTGATTCTGAATTGTGAAAATTAAGGACAATGGTTAAAAGATGGTACCCCAAGCTAGGACACATGCAAGGGGAATAACAAAGGACACTTGGGTCTTATGAAATTCATTGCACTATGAAACAATAACAAAAACTCATTATGCCCTAGAGTAAAGACATAGTAAGAAAACCAAATTTGTTAATGGAGGTTGATCAAGATGAACCATGAGTTGCACACAAGAATAGGTGAGAACCAAATAGCGATGTTTTATAGGATAATTTTTATTGTTTTTTATTTTTTAGAAACATATTTGAATGGTTTTTTTTTTTTTTTGAAACTATGTAGAGGAAGACAAAGAAGCGTGGATTCCCCCAGTGATAGATGGGATGTACAAGGGAAAAATGCCATGCGTATGTGCAAGAAAGTGAAGATGTGAAAATTCCCTAGAAATTAGGTGGGAGTATTCAAAGGAAAACTCTTCACACGCTGAAGGGGGATCAAGGACAATATAAAATAGGTTCAATCATGAGGGAAAAAGGATGCCCCCATCGTAAGCTAACTAAAAATACATGATAGAAAGGAAGAAGATTATTGTCTTATTAAAAGGGGAAAAAAGTGTCTCGCAAACATGGAAAAGAGGCCATCCTATACACATGGATTTTCTAAATGATTTTCAAGAATAGAGGATGCTCTAAAAATATTTAGAAGGCGGTCGATGAAAAAGTGATTAGCCCAAGGCACAAATCATGAGACAAGACATGTGCTAAACCATTAGTTTGAACAAGGTCCAAAAATCAACATTTGGTAACACACTAATCATGTTTACTCATCAAGATTCTATGTGTGCACGTGCAAATGAATTACCTCTTGAAGGAAAGAATTGATAAACAATAAGTGAAGATGCTAGCCCATGTGTGGGAATGATTTAGTTTAAAAGGTGATTTGTGAATGGATTATGGAAGGAGATTTGTACATTGCTTCACTACCAGTGATGCATCCATAGCCCTAACAGAGATGCATTTGATTCTAATCACAACATTTCTCTACTTCCAATCAGCCATCCATAGACCCGGTAGATATTATTGGAAATACCCCAAGAGAGAGTTATATTGATTTTCTTTTTCTTTGTATCTTTTTCTTCATTAATTGATTGATTTTGATTATTGTTTTGTTTATGAAAACTTATTTTATCTCTTGTTTGACAAGGGGTTAAGAATCACTGATGGCTTGATGGAAGGATGTGGAAGTGATTGTGATGATGACATTGGCTAGTGTCAACAAATACATCCAAAATTTCTTCACAACAAGTTTATTAAATGTTGATTGTGATAGGATCTTAATGACATCATCCATTCTTTAATTTACCAAAGTGACGAAAGACCAAGGTCAAACGAATATCATAGAGATAAATGTCGGAAAATGCATGTGAATAGGTTAACGAAAATAATATCGAAGGGAAGAAAATGGTGGATTAATTTTAGAGGAATATGAAAGAAAGGGAAGAAAGAACATTCATGTGTATGTAATACCTAATTACAATGTTTGATCTTTGTACCTTTGATTTTGTTTTTGTAATGTTTTAATGTTTTATCATTTTTTGTATTTTTGAACTGTTTTATTATTTTTTTTAGAATTTTCAGAAGTTCGGACCAAAAATGTCACTATGTGTGATAGGATCCAACAATGATGTGTACAACTTCCTTAATAAGGGAGACTAAACAAATTTGTTTATCAAGAGTGATATTATCCCGATCTTGATGATCATGGTGAGTTCACACTCAAAAAATGACTGTGATTTGTTTTGAAACATGGGTTTTATATGTGGGATATTGAGTTCCCTATACATAGGTTTTTTTCCTTTGTGCCATACTTTATGGGTGTGTTGGTGTGCATTCTAGAATCGTGTTTGATTTTGGATTTTATGATTGTTTGAGTTGTTAGGAGATTTGGAGCTCTTCGAAGTTTTGATCTTATCTTGATAAAGAAAATGTCTAGGTTTCTTATAAGCTAATGCTTGACTTTTCTAATCTCGAGAAGTGGGAGGAGAACGTGGACATTTAGAATGGATATGAGAAATGAAGATGGGCTTGCCATAATCATTGGTAGAAGGAGAATTTTATGGAAAAAAAGGATATGGTCAAAGAATTGAAAAATATGGGCTAATAGGAGGCAAGCTACAGAGAGAAGATGGAAGACTACTTGGATGTGGCCCAAGTATATAGGAAGAAGGGCTACTAGGAGGTGAGACGTAGATATAATATGATGGATTGTTAGGACACGGCCAAAGAATAGAATATGATGGGATACTAGGAGGTGTCCCATAGATAAAAGACAATGGTGGGATATTAGGATGTGGCCCATGAATAGAAGACAAGGGGATTTTTGATCGTGCCCCAAGAATGGAAGGTAATGGGATACCTAAAGGAGACCCAAAAATAGATTGCGAAGGGCTATTTGGAGGTGGCCCATATATAGAATAAGACAAAGTCCTACTAGGTAGTGACCCAAGGTGAGATTTTGATTGAGGAATTTTGATAGATGGAGAAGGATTGGGTGATGATAAGATAGGTCATGGATCAATGAAAAACCTAGGAGTTTCATCACATAATGAAGAATGTGAAGATGGAATAATAAGATGAGGATCAAGTTGCATGATCTCATGCTCTTCCTCCATTCCTTGATAAAAGGAATTAACCTTTTCCTCACAATATGTGGATGCATCGAAGTCTAAATAGAATCCTTTCTCGTAATTTGCTAGAGGAATATCTTAGTGTTCCCCTACAAATTCCCTGATTGTTTCCTCATTCTAAAAGAGATCAATCGATATGAGTTGTTGATTGACCATCAGGGGTTGATTGGAAGAAATAAGTTCAATTAGTGTGGAAGACTTAGAATATGTTTGATGATGATTGATAGAAGAAGATGACGTAGGGGACGAAGAAGATGTGGAGCTAGATTTCTCAGAGAGTAGAAGAAGGTGGTGTGGACCAACCTATAAGATGGTATATCATTTGTAAACTAGTACGATTAAGTCCAAAGTCTAAATATTGTGATGCTAGGGTCAATTCAGAAATTTGAATAGGACTTTGAGTCACACGAATCTTCAAAGAAGGAATACTTCATGGGGTGATTGATGAAGAAGGTCCCGTGAAGAAGGGGAGGACAATGATTCAAGATTCACATTGGATGAATAATAACAAGGGTCATGTGAAAAAATGGCTGCCAATGATATGAGAATTTTCCACACACTTTAGATGTTTAACAACCCATCCGCAAACATGGATGATCCTCTAGCTTCTCTTTTCATCTCCACTGACATTGTAATGGATACAACCATCTCAAATCACCTAATAATGGAAGCATGTGTGACTTCCCTCCCTCATTTTTCCTTGGAAGTTAGCATGGACTCAGGAAATTCCATGTGTTGCGCAGGATCTCTCCTTGGTTTACCATGATTCTCCTTTGTCGAGAAAACAGGCTCCCCCACTGCAACTTTGGAACACAAGGATCATTTAGAGAAGATATCTCCCCGATCCACATGAGGCCATCGAATATTATGGTTCACTCAATATCTTCTATCAACGAATAGAAAATTCACATGGTCATGACATGGATGAAAATAAATGAATAATTCACGGAACACATTAAGTTAGTGGACGTGTTGGTTTAAGGAAGGCCTACTACCGATGCTAAGGATGTAGCAACTACTCTCATGAATATCCATAAAATGTAATTTGGATTTGTCCAATTTGGGAATTCTTGGTTTTTTGTTTTTGTTGCATATGAGATTGTTCTCTTCTTGTTTCACTGTAATACTTGGCCATGAGGACTTTTTTGTGCAAGTATGCGGGTTATATGGGAAAACCCCTTTACTCTAATTCCAAATAGTTTTATGTTTTGTTATATCATAGTTGCAGCTAAGATCCTAATATGTTAATGAGTTTTTTTACATCCTTAAGCTCACAATGCTCCAAATTTTATGTCTTTGTATAACCTAGTTTATTTTGATAAAACCTAGTGACCACTAAGGTCTAAAAATTTATGGTGTTGCATAACGTATAATTGTCTAATACCAAAATATAAATTTATTACTAGTTAGGTGGTAGCAAAAATAAAATTGAAATACTATATTGTGGGTTTAGTACCGAGAAAAGTTATTAAAATATCCCTCTAATTTGCTAGACATTGTAAAAATCTTAGTTATGAATTCTTAAACCATGGTGATGAAATCACCAAATTACATGTTGTTGCAAAACCTAGCGGCCTCAAAGATCAAAATAATATATTGTTTAAGTACCTAACGACCAACAAGCTCAAACTATGTTGATTCAAATTTTCTAAATCCCAATCACCACTAAGATCAAAATATTATGCTTTGGTGTAACCCACCGGCAGACCAAGCTAATAATATCTTATTTCTTTTATTTAAACCTAGTGAGTGCTAAGTACCAAATATTATGTTGTCTCATTATCTAGCAGACGTTAATCTCAAAATATCATTCAATAACATGTTAAATGATAGCAACCACTATGCTCGAAATAATATATTGTGCAAATACCTAGTCTCCGCTTAGTTCAAAATATGTTAATTTAATTTGTTTAATCCTATCCATTGTAACCGCCATATATTATGTCGTTATTTAAACTAGTGTCGCTTAAGTTATAAATATCTTCCTGTAATTTGTTAACTGTTGTAAAATATCATAACTATGAATTATTGAACCCTAGTGAGTTTAATATCCAAATAATATGTTGTGGAAAAGGTCATGGGTCATTAAGCTCAAGTATCTCGAAACCACCGGTAGTATCCAAATTTTGTGTGGTAGCATAACCTAGCGGGTTCAACACAAAATATCTTAATTCCAAATCTTAAATGCATACAAATAATTCATCTAATTTATGTTGGTCTTGATTTCTATAAGGATCTCCAAAGTCAATATATTTCTTTTGTTTGTTAAATAATATTCATTTTTAGCCCAAAAATATTTATATTCTTAAGTTCTCTCTTTGTTTTGTTGAAACCTAGAGATTGTTAATATCATAATATTATGTTGTGGCATAACCTAGGGGTTTCTATGCTGAAAATATCTTAATTTAATTTATCAAATCCTAACCACTAATAGGCTGCAAAGATTGTGTGGTGGCATAAACTAGCGGCACTATGCTTGAAATATCTTAATTTGAAATCTTAAAATCATACAATAAAGTTGACTAATTTATACAGATCTTGATTGCTATACATTTCTCCAAGGTTAAAGTGGTTGATTAACTTAGAGGTCGATAAGCTTAAAATAAATCACTTTAATTTGTAAAATGGTAGCGACTTACAAGAGGATGTAGAATCTTTGGATTTAATGGTCATTTATGACATCGATAGTTTGCATTCGTATGCGATAGACGAAATCGATTAAGGGTTATATGCATATGACGTGTAAGATGGCATTAGACATTTAAGAGTATTAATGACAAGCGTGGTAATTATGATAAGGATATTTAATCGATTATCTTCAAAATTGTCATACTTACGTCCTTTCATGTGTTATGTGGTGGTAGCTTTATATCTCCAAAGGCTAGTTGGAAATTTCACTACCCCTTTCCAATTTTTTTCTTTGATAGATGTGCTTCTTGTCTCTCTGCAATGGTGATAGGGGTGTTGATGGTTTCTTGGGTAGCATAGAGTGTGGTCCTAACAGGAAGAGGTGGAGAGATATGACAAGAAATGACGTCCAAGGCTTGGATGGATGATAAATTTTAGAACACAACTACGTGCAATTGGATTAATAAGGTCTTGTTGGTCAGCAGAGTGATTCAAAAAGAAGATGACGGTGATATTTGTGAGAGCATGCGTAAGCTAATGCTTGACCCAAACCATTCCAAAGGGTGAAGGAAAATTTTTGACATGGCTCAAGGGTTGAGTGCAGAAAACATATTGTCTAACTCTTCGACGTAGTTTATCTTGCATAAGGAGAATGAGAAGTTGGAAGAGCATCTAGTCAACCTTCAATATCATGTCCATGCCTTGACACGGGGATGCAGGAGATTGGGCCTGGTCTTGAGGTAGTTACGGAAAATCAACATATAGAATTTCTTGTTTGTGCTAAAGTGAAAATGTTGGAATGATATATCGATTCGTCCTCCTCCTCTTATCAAAGTAAAGCGGATGCAGATGTCGAGATCATTTATGAGGTGGAGCCTAGAGGATGAATGACCTAATATTTCCTAGATGAATTTGTCTTTAGTTTTTTATTAAGGCTGGAATGGCCATCTGTATAGCGAAGTGTATAGATATAGGAAGTATTTGTGGGTGAAGTGAAGCTGATTACAACTCTTCCCCATATTTTGGCATATATTTAGTAAGATAAGTTACTTGTAATCATCACGGGAATCCACTGCTAGAATACTTATCATGGACTCGTTCCTCATGTAATTTTTTTCAAGACTTATCATTGAAATATTGTAGTTTAAAATCTTAAAATCATAGAATGAATTCATCCGATTTATATATATATATCTTCTTTATGATACATATAATCTTTGCAATACATAAGCTAGCAAATTAAGTACCCAAATACTATATTGTGGCATAACCTAGCATCTGCTAAGCTCTTAATACCTCAATTTAGTTTTGAAATCCTAACTACCACTAGGTTCCAACGATTATGTGGTAGCATAACCTAGCGGGCACTAAGCTCGAAATATCTTAATTTAAAATAACATATCATGTTTGCGATACATAACCTAGTGAATTGAATACCCAAATAATATGTTGTGGAATAACCTAGCGGTCGCTAAGCTCTTAATACCAGTATTCACTAAGATCGTATTATTATGTTGCATAACCTACCCGCCGCTATGCTTATAATATCTTACTTTCTTTTACTGAAACCTAGAGACTTCTAAGATCCAAATATTATGTTGTGTCATAAGCTAGTAGATGCTAAGCTCAAAATATAATTGGGTTATATTGTGACATAACCTAGTGGCCGCTAAGCTCTTAATACCTCAATTATGTTTTAAATCCATACTACCACTAGGTTCTAACAATTATACGATAGCATAACCTCTCGGTTGCTAAGCTCGAAATATAATAATTTAAAATAACATATCATGTTTATGATACATAACCTAGCGAATTGAATACCCAAATAATATGTTGTGGCATAACCTAATGACTGTTAAGCTCTTAATACTAGTATTCACTAAGATCGTATTATTATGTTTTGGCATAACCTACCCTCCGCTATGTTTATAATATCTTACTTTCTTTTACTGAAACCTAGAGACTTCTAAGATCCAAATATTATGTTGTGTCATAAGCTAGCGGATGCTAATCTCAAAATATAATTCGGTAATCTGGATAGATTATAACACCCACTAAGCTTGAAATATTATACTGTGGAAGTACCTAACGCCCACTTAGCTGAAACTATTTTAATTTAATTTGTTTAATCCAACCCACCGTAAGGTCTTAATGCTATATAACGTGATATAAGCGATGAAGCCTAGTGGCTGCTAAGTTATCTTAATTGTAAAGAAAGTGATCGCTTGACCCAAAAAAGTGTGTTGCCTAAAAATAACAAAGCGTATTTAACATGAGAGAAATAACAAATCGATCGCTTGACCCAAAAAAGTGTGTTGCCTATAACAAAATCCACCTATCCTTGAGTCCGCAAAGGTAAACAAAGACTTCATCCAAATAATAATTATATCCTAGTGTTCATTCGCTAGAGTAGGAAACATTTTTCATTTAGATCGTATTCAAAAAGGAGTTTATATAAATGGTAAAAATAAATATGGAATTTATATAATAGTATATGTATAGACTTGGACTCGTTGTACCCTAGCGGATGCTAAGCTATACTTAAAGGCAGAATATTTTTACATTTAAGAAAATAAAAGAAAATTGGACTAGTGACCAAGAAGTTATACTAAAAGTTTTTAAATACAACATGATCTACTCATTGCACCCTAGTGGCCGCTAAGTTATTCCTAAAGGTTAATATATCATGTTCATAAATGTTATACATCTAAATTATTAATGTTTGCTAGAAATCATATTGAAAAGCTATAAAATACAAAATAAATAAATTATTCATTTATATAGTGGATACATAAATATACATGTAAAATTGTATCTTTCATATGTTACACAGGTAAACATATAGTTTCATCTAGCTCTTACAAGATTCTAGTAGAATTATTTTATAGTTATGAAATCATATGGAAACTTAGAATCACGTCTGAGAATCTATAGAACACATTTTTACATATGATGTCATCTACTCATTGCATCCTAATGCGGCTAATCTATTCTTAAAGGTAAATATATCATGTTCACGATAAAGTTGTTTTATAAATCTAAATTGTTAATCTTTGCGAATATAACAACGATGAAGAACAAAAACGATCATTACGACCAAAAATATTATGTTGCCTATATAAAAACAACTTATCTGCAAGTGGCCAAGGAATACGAATGCTTTTCCCAAATTAGAATTATATCGTAGCAGATGCTATGGTAGACAAAATTTCCTATGGTAGATTTTATTCATAGAAAAAAATCATATTGAAAAGATACAAACGATAACAAGTAAATCCCAAATTTATATAATGTATATATAAGTTTACGTGTAAAATCATGTATGTAATTCGAAATAGAATTGGGGTTTCATAAACAGGTTGTCGAAACAACCAATTAAATCACGGAAGCCTCAAACTATGTTAATTTTTGCATAGATTAGCGGGCTCAAAAGGAAGAATATATTGATTATAATATGCATATTGATTAAAATTATATTTAATGATATTATTGCATATATAATGTGTTTAACTTATAATGTGCATACCATAAAAATGATGAAGACATTACATTTTGATAATTCTACATGGAAACACGTATATAATTGGAAATAATTACACACAATTGAATTATTAATATAGTTTTATATTTTTGATGTTATTTTTAACCTCATATATTTTCCTAAAATATTTAAGTGGAAACCATGTAAAAATGTAATATGCATTAATATATTTTCTTTGTATCATCTTGATGAGCAACATTAAACTATTTTTTGATCTCTCAACTAAAATAAAATTAAAAATAAGGTTATTGTGTCAAAGGCTATCATTATCCTAAAAAATATCACAAGAACGAGAAAAAAATTCAAAACAAACACAGCCAAAGAGAGACATAGAATGGCGGAAATGGGAAAGCGTTAAACAGAGATAAATACTAGAGCAGAAAAATAATTAAAAATTATTTCGTTAACGCACAAAAAAGTGAGTTTTCATGAAGAACAAGGTAGTTTGGCACAGAGATCAAAAGCAATTGGAAAGCAAGGCTTGATTGCGGAGCACAATTCAATAGGACAAAGCAAGGCTTATGTGGATCACTATTGACCGCCGCAAAAAAATGGGAACTAATCGACTACTGAGAAAAATAATAGATCCCGAAATTTAAAAAAAGGTACACCTTTACTATAAATACCTAGTTTAGTAATATCTAGGGATTATTTCGTGCTTTATGTTGTCTGTGAAACCTCCATCTGCTATCTCATTCAAACAATCATCGCGATTATTTTTGCAACCTTTGTTGTTATCCTCCTTTGTGTGTGTCCTTTGTGTGCATCCTTTATGTTATTCTTTTGTGTGCCTTTCTCTAAACAATATTATAATCGCATGTAAAAAAATCGGGATTCAAACACTCAACCCTGCAATCTACAATCTGCACGTATTTTTTTATTTTGAAGACATGCTTTTCTGATTAATCGAAAAAATCTGAAACCCTACTCAATATTTCTCCAAGGTATTTAATAATTTGTTTAGCACATTCCACGAAAGAAATTTCAAAAATAGAAAAAAGAGCCGGATACAAAAATTTAAATTTTCACTTTCCCCGTCTAGAAAAAGGACGGGCTATTGAAATTTCAAATATCCGAAAACTTACCCCCTAAAAAGAAAAAGGGCGGGCTATTGAAATTTCAAATATCCAAAACTTTTTCCCTCTAAAAGCAAAAGGCCGTGCTATTTAAATTTAAAATATCCATAAACTTTCCACCTCTAAAAGCAAAAAAGCGGGCTATTGAAATTTCAAATATCCGAAAACGCATGGGAATTCGTATTTCCCTATTTTTATTTTTCATGGTTTAAAAATTTAAAACTAAACATTTTTAATTTTCTATAGACTATAATAATATAAACATAATAACAAATATATTATACAACATATAATTGAACCAAGAATAGCAAAAAAAAATAGAAGAAATAAATCCTAAACATGGTTTTTTAGATTATTAGAGTAATATACTGACATTTACGTTCCATTCTTTATCAAAATCAATTTCTTCATTATTATACATAGTGTGCACTAACGTAAATTAATTGTACAATGAAAAAGTTCCATGTGGAAAGTTCAAGAAGATATTTCGAGATACGTAATAAGACTAGCAATCCAAGACTTACAAAGGAGCGTTATTGTATGAATATTTTCAAAATAAGAAAATTTTGAGCCTAGGGTATGCTATGTCATTTCTATCAATAAGTAAAGGAGCTTAAGCGGTTCTAATAATTTTCTTTTTAAGAAGAGATGTGAAATATGTCTTTAGAACCATGTATCTTATTGAAACTACATATTAAGCCTAGAGATCCACAACTTTACGAGATAATGTTTAAACCGAGAAGAGGTAAAAATAGGAGCCTAGCATTCTTCTAAACTAAACCATGATTTATTATTTTATGTCTACTTTCGTAGAATAAGATACTTTTGAGCCTAGGGTTTGATATGTCATTTCTCAATAAGTAAAGGGCCTAGTGGGTGCTACACATTTTCTTTGATAGGAAATAAAGTGAAGTATGATTTGAAAACCATGTATCTCAATGGAACTACATACCAAGGCCGGATACAAAACTATAATGATAGTGTTTAAAATGATAAGAGGTAAAGGTAAGAGCCTAGCATTTACTAAGCTAAACCATGATTTATTATTTTTATCTACTTTTAAATAAGAAACTTTTTAGTGTTAGTAAATTAATGTTAGCATTTGGGGCGTTAGTAATTATGTAAATGTAGAAATATAGTTACTATTGTAATATTGTAGTCGTTAATAAAACAAATCACTAATATAGGTGGTTAGTCATATTTGGTTAATTAAGTAATATTGTTGTATATAATAACAATATTACACACATGGTTATTTGGTTATACCCGTAGCACTATTAATGGGTTTATTATTTGTAATACATCCTATTTTATAGGGTGTTTTGTTACCTACCTTCTTGGATATTTAATAGACCAATGTAATGTATGAGATATACTTGTTATATTTTCGTAGAGCTCAAATCAAATCAATATTTGATATCGAGAGCAAAGTATGATTGTTCATGTGATGGAGTAAAAATGAATGAGGGGCATCTACATACTATGTTTTTGCCCCAGTACATGAAAAAAAAAAAAAAAAAAACAATTTTTTAAAAAGATATATTAGGATCCTATCACACATTGGTTGTTGATAACAGCGTAGTGTGGGCATAATGATTCACGTAAATTTTCATGCTCACCCACTTCCCTTGCCTTGATTTTTTGGTGGCGGATCTATTAGTTATCACTTCAAGACATGCACTTTTCCAATAGCAGATCCGTTAAAAAAAGGGGACACAATACATGGATGTTACATTTAGGCACACTAGCAATTAAAGCAATTTTCATTACTTTTTCATGTTTTGGCGCAAATTGCAGTCTATAAAGAAGTATTTTTCTTATGTGGAGCTTTGGACACATTTTTATTGAATTGGATGAGGCTTTCATCTATGGACTCGTCTGCACCAAATCCACATTTATTTACTGGGCATTCCATCTAAGAATTTCTATTCAAGGGATGGTGATGATTGCTTCCTTTATGACATCAGAATATGATAGCATAATGACATCAGAGAATATGATAGCATTCATCGTTCTTCCAAGTCATCCGATCAGACGGTCATTGGTGACAATAATCTTGTTATGGACTCATGCCATGGATTGTAAAGTAGGAAACCCCAATATTTTTACAAATGGTACAAACTTCGGGGGCCACGTGGTGGTATAGAATTATGTACACCAATTTTTCCACATTGGATCCCATGCATTTGTTGTTCACGATGTGCCTATATTCTGGAGATCCTGCATAGCTTCACAAATTTTAAAAGTCAAAGGTGGAGTTTAGTAAGTCATTTTGACAAGTTTTAAATAGTCTGTTTATTGTTTTAGTGTCTATTCCATGTTTTAGGTTGTTTTTTTATTCCATGTTTCTAATCGGATAGTATATATTGATGTCGATTAAATCAAGTATTGTCTATAAATGTATCGAGTCGTGTCATTCTAAATTATTTTCATCCGTCCATATCATTCAATTACTTTAATAGTGTATTGTTTATTGTTTGAAGTCTATAGAGATCCAATCGAGTGTTTGGTTTCATCTTCTTTTCATCTTCTTTCGTTTCTCATAACCCTCCGGAAACCTTAGAGCACTATCCTAAGGTCTTTGAACCACTTTTACACCCAACATCTACTTCCTCTCCACCTCTTACGGATGATCCTCTAGCTTCTCCTCTCATCTCCACTAACATTGTAATGGATACAACCATCTCAAATCACCTAATCATGGAAGCATGTGTGACTTCCCTCCCTCATTTTTCTTGGAAGTTAGCATGGACTCGGAAATTCCATATGTGTTGCAGGATCTCTCCTTGGTTTACCATGATTCTCCTTTGTCAGAGAAAACAGGCTCCCCCACTGCAACTTTGGAACACAAGGATCATTTAGAGAAGATATCTCCTGATCCACATGAGGCCATCGAATATTATGGTTCACTCAATATCTTCTATCAAGGAATGGAAAATTCACATGGTCATGACCTGGATGAAAATAAATGAATAATTCACGGAACACATTAAGTTAATGGACGTGTTGGTTTAAGAAAGGCCTACGACCGATGCTAAGGATGTAGCAACTACTCTCGTGAATATCCATAAAATGTAATTTGGATTTGTCCAGTTTTGGAATTCTTGGTTTTTGTTTTTTGTTGCATATGAGATTGGTCTCTTCTTTTTTCGTTGTAATACTTGGCCATGAGGACTTTTTTGTGCAAGTATGCGGGTTATTTGGGAAAACCCCCTTTACTCTAATTCCAAATGGTTTTATGTTTTGCTATATCATAGTCATGCGGCTAAGCTCCTAATATGTTAATGAGTTTTTTTACATCCTGAAGCTCACAATGCTCCAAATTTTATGTCTTTGTATAACCTAGTTGATTCACAGATGAGAGTATCCTAGTTTATTTTGATAAAACCTAGTGACCACTAAGGTCTAAAAATTTATGGTGTTGCATAACGTACCATTGTCTAATACCAAAATATAAATTTATTACTAGTTAGGTGGTAGCAAAAATAAACTTGAAATACTATATTGTGGGTTTAGTACCGAAAAATTATTAAAATATCCCTCTAATTTGCTAGACATTGTAAAAAATCTTAGTTATGAATTCTTAAACCTCGTGATGAAATCACCAAATTACATGTTGTTACAAAACCTAACACCTCGAAGATCAAAATAATATATTGTTTAAGTACCTAACGACCAACAAGCTCAAACTATGTTGATTCAAATTTTCTAAATCCCAATCACCACTAAGATCAAAATATTATGCTTTGGTGTAACCCACCGGCAACCAAGCTAATAATATCTTATTTCTTTTATTTAAACCTAGTGAGTGCTAAGTACCAAATATTATGTTGTCTCATTATCTAGCAGACGTTAATCTCAAAATATCATTCAGTAACATGTTAAATGATAGCAACCACTATGCTCGAAATTATATATTGTGCAAATACCTAGTCTCTGCTTAGTTCAAAATATGTTAATTTAATTTCTTTAATCCTATTGATTGTAACCTCCATATATTATGTCGTTATTTAAACTAGTGTCAGTTAAGTTATAAATATCTTCCTGTAATTTGTTAACTATTGTAAAATATCATAACTATGAATTATTAAACCCTAGTGAGTTCAATATCCAAATAATATGTTTTGGAAAAGGCTGCGGGCTGTTAAGCTCAAGTATCTGAAACCACCGGTAGTATCCAAATTTTGTGTGGTAGCATAACCTAGCGGGTTTTGAACTCAAAATATCTTAATTCCAAATCTTAAATGCATACAAATAATTCATCTAATTTATGCTGGTCTTGATTTCTATAAGGATCTCCAAAGTCAATATATTTCTTTTGTTTGTTAAATAATATTCATTTTTTAGCCCAAAAATATTTATATTCTTAAGTTCTCTCTTTGTTTTGTTGAAACCTAGAGATTGTTAATATTATAATATTATGTTGTGGCATAACCTAGTGGTTTTTATGCTGAAAATATCTTAATTTAATTTATCAAATCATAACCACTAATAGGCTGCAAAGATTGTGTGGTGGCATAAACTAGTGGCCGCTATGCTCGAAATATCTTAATTTGAAATCTTAAAATAATACAATAAAGTTGACTAATTTATACAGATCTTGATTGCTATACATTTCTCCAAGGTTAAAGTGGTTGATTAACTTAGAGGTCGATAAGATTAAAATAAATTACTTTAATTTGTAAAATGGTAGCGACTTACAAGAGGATGTAGAATCTTTGGATTTAATGGTCATTTATGACATCGATAGTTTGCATTCGTGCGATAGACGAAATCGATTAAGGGTTATATGCATATGACGTGTAAGATGGCATTAGACATTTAAGAGTATTAATGACAAGCGTGGTAATTATGATAAGGATATTTAATCGATTATCTTCAAAATTGTCATACTTACGTCCTTTCATGTGTTATGTGGTGGTAGCTTTATATCTCCAGCTAGTTGGAAATTTCACTACCCCTTTCCAATTTTTTTCTTTGATAGATGTGCTTCTTGTCTCTCTGCAATGGTGATAGGGGTGTTGATGGTTTCTTGGGTAGCATAGAGTGTGGTCCTAACAGGAAGAGGTGGAGAGATATGACAAGAAATGACGTCAAGGCTTGGATGGATGATAAATTTTAGAACACAACTATGTGCAATTGGATTAATAAGGTCTTGTCACAATGCAAAGTGATTCAAAAAGAAGATGACGGTGATATTTGTAAGAGCATGCGTAAGCTAATGCTTGACCCAAATAATTCCAAAGGGTGAAGGAAAATTTTTGACATGGCTCAAGGGTTGAGTGCAGAAAACATATTGTCCAACTCTTCGACGTAGTTTATCTTGCATAAGGAGAATGAGAAGTTGGAAGAGCATCTAGTCAGCCTTCAATATCATGTCCATGCCTTGACACAGGGGATGTAGGAGATTGGGCCTTGTCTTGAGGTAGTTACGGAAAATCAACGTATAGAATTTCTTATTTGTCTTTGAAGTGAAAATGTTGGAATGATGTATCGATTCGTCCTCCTCCTCTTATCAAAGTAAAGGGGATGCAGATGTCGAGATCATAAATGAGGTGGAGCCTAGAGGATGAATGCCCTAATATTTCCTAGATGAATTTGTCTTTAGGTTTGTATCAAGGCTTGAATGGCCATCTCAGATAGCGAAGTGTATAGATATAGGAAGTATTTTTGGGTGAAGTGAATCTGATTACAACTCTTCCCCATATTTTGGCATATACTTAGTAAGATAAGTTACTTATAATCATCACGGGATCCACTTCTAGAATAAGTATCATGGACTCGTTCCTCATGTAATTTTTTTCAAGACTTATCATTGAAATATTGTAGTTTAAAATCTTAAAATCATAGAATGAATTCATCTGATTTATATATATATATCTTCTTTATGATACATATAATCTTTGCAATACATAAGCTAGCAAATTAAGTACCCAAATACTATATTGTCGCATAACCTAACATCTGCTAATCTCTTGATACCCGAATTCAGTTTTGAAATCCTAACTACCACTAGGTTCCAACGATTATGTGGTAGCATAACCTAGCGGGAACTAAGCTCGAAATATCTTAATTTAAAATAACATATCATGTTTGCGATACATAACCTAGTGAATTGATTACCCATATAGTTTTTATGGAATAACCTAGCGGTCACTAAGCTCTTAATACCAGTATTCACTAAGATCGTATTATTATGTTGCATAACCTACCCGCCGCTATGCTTATAATATCTTACTTTCTTTTACTGAAACCTAGAGACTTCTAAGATCCAAATATTATGTTGTGTCATAAGCTAGTAAATGCTAATCTCAAAATATAATTGGGTTATATTGTGACATAACCTAGTGGCCGCTAAGCTCTTAATACCTCAATTATGTTTTAAATCCATACTACCACTAGGTTCTAACAATTATACGATAAAGCATAACCTATCGGTTGCTAAGCTCGAAATATAATAATTTAAAATAACATATCATGTTTATGATACATAACCTAGCGAATCAGTATACCCAAATAATATGTTGTGGCATAACCTAGTGACCGCTAAGCTCTTAATACTAGTATTCACTAAGATCGTATTATTATGTTTTGGCATAACCTACCCGCCGCTATGTTTATAATATCTTACTTTCTTTTACTGAAACCGAGAGACTTCTAAGATCCAAATATTATGTTGTGTCATAAGCTAGCGGATGCTCATCTCAAAACATAATTCGATAATCTGGATAGATTATAACACCCACTAACCTTGAAATATTATACAAAGGAAGTACCTAACGCCCACTTAGCTGAAACTATTTAAATTTAATTTGTTTAATACAACCCACTGTAAGGTCCTAATGCTATATAACGTAATATGAGTGATGAAGCCTAGTGGCTGCTAAGTTATCTTAGTCATAAAGAAAGTGATCGCTTGACCCAAAAAAAGTGTGTTGCCTAAAAATAACAAAGCGTATTTAACATGAGAGAAATAACAAATCGATCGCTTGACCCAAAAAGTGTGTTGCCTATAACAAAATCCACCTATCCTTGAGTCCGCAAAGGTAAACAAAGACTTCATCCAAATAATAATTATAGCCTAGTGGTCGCTAGAGTAGGAAACATTTTTCATTTAGATCGTATTCAAAAAGGAGTTTATATAAACGGTAAAAAATAAATCTGGAATTTATATAATAGTATACGTATAGACTTGGACTCGTTGTACCCTAGCGGCTGCTAAGCTATACTTAAAGGCGAATATTTTTACATTTAGGAAAAGAAAAGAAACCTGGACTAGCGACCAAGAAGTTATACTATAATTTTTAAATACAACATGATCTACTCGTTGCACCCCGCTTAAGTTATCTGCTAAAGGTAAATATATCATGCTCATAAATTTTATACATCTAAATTACTAATGTTTGCTAGAAATCATATTGAAAAGCTATAAAATATAAAATAAATAAATTTGCGTTTATATAGTGGATACATAAATATACATGTAAAATCATATCTTTAATATGTTATACAGTAAACATATAGTTTTATCTAATTCTTACAAGATTCTAGTAGAATTATTTTATAGTTATGAAATCATATGGAAACTTAGAATTACGTCTGAGAATCTATAAACACATTTTTACATATGATGTCATCTACTCATTGCATCCTAGCGGCCGCTAATCTATTCTTAAAGGTAAATATATCATGTTCATAATAAAGTTGTTTTATAAATCTAAATTGTTAATCTTTGCGAATATAACAACTGATGAAGAACAAAAACGATCATTACGACCAAAAATATTATATTTCCTATATAAAAACAACTTATCTGCAAGAGTGGCCAAGGAATACGAATGCTTTTCCCAAATTAGAATTATATCGTAGCAGATGCTATGGTAGACAAAATTTCCTATGGTAGATTTTATTCATAGAAAAAAAATCATATTGAAAAGATACAAACGATAACAAGTAAATCCCAAATTTATATAATGTATATATAAGTTTACGTGTAAAATCATGTATGTAATTCAAATAGAATTGGGGTTTCATAAACAAAGTCAGGGTTGTCGAAACAACCAATTAAATCACTGGAAGCCTCAAACTATGTTAATTTTTGCATAGATTAGCGGGCTCAAAAGGAAGAATATATTGATTATAATATGCATATTGATTAAAATTATATTTAATGATATTATTGCATATATAATGTGTTTAACTTATAATGTGCATACCATAAAAATGATGAAGACATTACATTTTGATAATTCTACATGGAAACACGTATATAATTGGAAATAATTACACACAATTGAATTATTAATATAGTTTTATATTTTTGATGTTATTTTTAACCTCATATATTTTCCTAAAATATTTAAGTGGAAACCATGTAAAAATGTAATATGCATTAATATATTTTCTTTGTATCATCTTGATGAGCAACATTAAACTATTTTTGATCTCTCAACTAAAATAAAATTAAAAATAAGGTTATTGTGTCAAAGGCTATCATTATCCTAAAAAAATATCACAAGAACGAGAAAAAAAATTCAAAACAAACACAGCCAAAGAGAGACATAGAATGGCGGAAATGGGAAAGCGTTAAACAGAGATAAATACTAGAGCAGAAAAATAATTAAAAATTATTTCGTTAACGCACAAAAAGTGAGTTTTCATGAAGAACAAGGTAGTTTGGCACAGAGATCAAAAGCAATTGGAAAGCAAGGCTTGATTGCGGAGCACAATTCAAAAGGACAAAGCAAGGATTTTGTGGATCACTATTGACTGCCGTGCAAAACATGGGAACTAGTCGACTACAGAAAAATAATAGATCCCAAATTTAAAAAAGTTACACCTTTACTATAAATACCTAGTTTAGTAATATCTGGGATTATTTCGTGCTTTATATTGTCTTTGAAACCTCCATCTGCTATCTCATTCAAACAATCATCGCGATTATTTTTGCAACATTTTTGTTATCCTCCTTTGTGTGTGTCCTTTGTGTGCATCCTTTATGTTATTCTTTTTGTGCCTTTCTCTACGAACAATATTATAACCGCATGTAAAAAAAATCGGGATTCAAACACTCAACCCTGCAATCTACAATCTGCACGTATTTTTTTATTTTGAAGACATGCTTTTCTTATTAATCGAAAAAATCTGAAACCATACTCAATATTTCTCCAAGGTATTTAATAATTTGTTTAGCACATTCCACGAAAGAAATTTCAAAAATAGAAAAAGAGCGGGATACAAAAATTTAAATTTTCACTTTCCCCGTCTAGAAAAAAAGGACGGGCTATTGAAATTTCAAATATCCGAAAACTTACCCCCTATAAAATAAAAAGGGCGGGCTATTGAAATTTCAAATATCCAAAACTTTTCCCCTCTAAAAGCAAAAGGCCAGAGCTATTTAAATTTCAAATATCCAAAAACTTTCCCCCTCTAAAAGCAAAAGAGCGAGCTATTGAAATTTCAAATATCCGAAAATGCGGGGGAATTCGAATTTCCTATTTTTATTTTTCCATGGTTTAAAAATTAAAAACTAAACATTTTTCATTTTCTATAGCCTATAATAATATAAACATAATAACAAATATATTATACAACATATAATTGAACCAAGCATAGCAAAAAAATAGAAGAAATAAATCTTAAACATGGTTTTTTAGATTATTAGAGTAATATACAGACATTTACGTTCCATTCTTTATCAAAATCAATTTCTTCATTGTTATACATAGTGTGCACTAATGTAAATTAATTGACAATGAAAAAGTTCCATGTGGAAAGTTCAAGAAGATATTTCGATACGTAATAAGGCTAGCGATCCAAGACTTACAGTTAGTGTTATTGTATGAATATTTTCAAATTAAGAAAAGTTTGAGCTTAGGGTATGATATGTCATTTCTATCAATAAGTAAAGGAGCTTAGCGGGTTATAAGAAATTTCTTTTTAAGAAGCGATGTGAAATATGTCTTTAGAACCATGTATCTTATTGAAACTACATATTAAGCCTAGAGATCCACAACTTTACAGATAATGTTTAAAATGAGAAGAGGTAAAGGTAGGAGCCTAGTAGTTGCTAAGCTAAACCATGATTTATTATTTTATGTCTACTTTCAAAATAAGAAACTTTTGAGCCTAGGGTTTGATATGTCATTTCTGTCAATAAGTAAAGGAGCTTAGCGGGTGCTACACATTTTCTTTGATAGGAAATGAAGTGAAGTATGAGTTGAAAACCATGTATCTCATTGGAACTACATACCAAGGCCAAGGATCCAAAACTATAATGATAGTGTTTAAAATGAGAAGAGGTAAAGGTAAGAGCCTAGCATTTACTAAGCTAAACCATGATTTATTATTTTATGTCTACTTTTAAATAAGAAACTTTTTAGTGTTAGTAAATTAATGTTAACATTTGGGGCGTTAGTAATTATGTAAATGTAGAAATATAATTACTATTGTAATATTGTAGTCGTTGGTAAAACAAATCACTAATATAGGTGGTTAGTCATATTTGGTTAATTAAGTAATATTGTTGTATATAATAACAATATTACACTCATGGTTATTTGGTTATACCCGTAGCATATTAATGGGTTTATTGTTTGTAATACATCCTATTTTATAGGGTGTTTTGTTACCTACCTTCTTGGATATTTAATAGACCAATGTAATGTATGAGATATACTTGTGTTATATTTTCGTAGAGCTCAAATCAAATCAATATTTGATATCGAGAAAAGTATGAGTGTTCATGTGATGGAGTAAAAATGAATGAGGGGCATCTATATACTATGTTTTTGCCCAGACATGGAAAAAAAAAAAAAAAAATCAATTTTTTAAAAGATATATTAGGATCCTATCACACATTGGTTGTTGATAACGGCGTAGTGTGGGCATAATGATTCACGTAAATTTTCATGCTCACCCACTTCCCTTGCCTTGATTTTGTGGTGGCAGATCTATTAGTTATCACTTCGCACCGTGCACTTTTCCAATAACAGATCCATTAAAAAAAGGGACACAATACATGGATGTTACATTTAGGCACACTAGCAATTAAAGCAATTTACATTACTTTTTCATGTTTTGGCGCAATTATGACTATAAAGAAGTATTTTTCTTATGTGGAGCTTTGGACACATTTTTATTGAATCGATGAGGCTTTCATCTATGGACTCGTCTGCGCACCAAATCCACATTTATTTACTTGGGCATTCCATCTAAGAATTTCTATTCAAGGGATGGTGATGATTGCTTCCTTTATGACATCGAATATGATAGCATAATGACATCGAGAGAATATGATAGCATTCATCGCTCTTCCAAGTCATCCGATCGATGGTCATTGGTGACAATAATCTTGTTATGGACTCATGCCATGGATTGTAAAGTAGAAACCGCAATATTTTTACAAATGGTACAAATTTGGGGGGCCACGTGGTGGTAGAGAATTATGTACACAAATTTTTCCACATTGGATCCCATGCATTTGTTGTTCACGATGTGCCTATATTCTGAGATCCCGCATAGCTTCACAAATTTTAAAATTCAATGGTGGAGTTTAGTAAGTCATTTTGACAAGTTTTAAATAGTCCATTTATTGTTTTAGTGTCCATTCCATGTTTTAGGTTGCTTGTTTTTTCCATGTTTCTAATCGGATAGTATATATTGATGTCGATTAAGTCAAGTATTGTCTATAAATGTATCGAGTCGTGTCATTCTAAATTCTTTTCATCCATCCATATCATTCAATTATTTTAATAGTGTATTGTTTGAAGTCTATAGAGATCCAATTGAGTGTTTGGTTTTATAAGTTTAGAGTTTGTCGTCATTTATTATCTTAAGTATTTAATTCTTTCCATCAAACTCAAAGTCTAGTCGGTAGTTAACATTTATATTGAAAAATTTGACACATGGTTAAAAGGTCTTTTCATATTCTTCTTAAATAGGTGATTTTAGGTTTTTGTTATCATGGTGTTAAGAGTCGAAGACTATAAAAAACCAAAAAAAATTGCCTCACAGATGTATTATCGGTGTTACCTGACGTCCATAAAAATAAAGTGTTTCACATTGTGAGAGGGAAGAAAATAATAAGCTCAATGTGAAAATAAATGTGCTTCATGTTCACATCCTGCTAAGTCAGAAGCACATATACTGGAGGATGGAGGCAACGGAGGCTAGAGGTTTCTTGTCACCTAAAAATAGCTCCTTTTTCAAAGATAAATTTTCAAAATTTGGAGTCGGTGTTCTTTGGAAAGGTTCTAGTAAAGAAAAAAATTCAAGGAGTTAGAAAATTTCATTCTTTGGAGTCATTTTTAGTGTTTTGCGGCCAAGTCAAAAATTTTCATCCAGCGTGTCTCAAGTACACTCAAGCCTCTTGTTCACCAATTATCCTCTTTCTCCGCACTACTCGCTTGTACGGATTTTCAAGTTTGTACGTCCTTCATTCCCCACGTCCCATGGATCGCCCATGCTCTTTGGACCCACTTTTTCCGCATCGGCCAAATCAGCATTGCGCATCCCGCATGTCCCAGTGTCCCATGGACCGTTTGTGCTCTCTGGACCCACATTTTCTAAACTACTCTTGGATCATGCATTTCATTTTTGCACATCCCTTGTGTCCCAATGTTCCATGGACCGTCTGGGCCAGTTTTTTCTACTTTTTAACTTTTTGAGTTGGTGCGAAGGCCATTTATTGTGCATTTATAATTTTTATCTCTCCATTCATTTCAACTCATAGCTATTTAAAGAGGTAACCGTTCATTCATTTTCACACTTGGTCACTCATTCCATACCACTGTACGTTTGTGCATATCAAGTCATTACCCGCATCTGTGCTTCCATGTATTTTCTCTTGTAGGTAATATTCCATTGAAGGTTACCTTCTCTAAATTTTTCATGATTAAGATGTAGTATTAAGGACACGAGCACCTATCCTCATTACAAACCTTTATGCCTTTGACATTGGTGACAGTGAAGCTCAACATCTGGACCTTGATGTTTTTGGGGCAAACTTGTATGTGATAACCCTACTCCCATCGCTCAAATAATCAAAAATAGTGGGATTACATTTACAAGTAATTTTCCTATCTCTCGTCTAGTGTGTTGATACCATGCTCATTTGTGGGCTTATCTTAATCCAGAATCCAAAGAAGTTGTTGATGTACATGGTGAAGTAATTGTGCAATGGATTCCAAAGCTATATGTGTTGCTTTGTGCATCCCAATAGTGGAAGGATCCAATACTCTCACCTTGCTCAAACACAAGCACTATTTAACTTGGATAGTGAGAGATATAAGGCCACGGTAGCTAATTCATGGTTAGAAAACCCTAAAAGGGAGCATCCAGACTTTCAAAATCATTGTTCGGGTTGATTTCAACGAATATCTTTTAGACATCATCACCCTTCTTTCCAGAATCATGGGAATGCCCTCTATAAATGAGTTTCACTTTTGGATGTGTCCTTTTATCAACATCATCTGTGATGGGAAGTAGAGTTTGAATTAGAGTGAGATTATTTGTGAAAACCTACCAAAGTAGCTGGTAAATGTTCACAGAACCCAAACATTCCACATGTCATCCTATCTTATGTACACCATTTTTGCATCCAGGAAATGGCTTGGTCTCACTTTCATTGAAGATAAGAAAGATGCCCCCATATATGAATACTACCGTCACTTAACCCTCAAAGTTAGCAATCATAATTTCAGGAGGGCTAATGACACACTCACCATGTATATTGTGAGGCTCTTGGAAGGAAATATTGCTCGGAGGTTTTCTGAGGAAGAAAAGAATTTGATATCTGACTATGGAAGCTTCTACACTCAATTCAAAAAATTCTCATATATCAGACTGGCTGGTTTCAAAGGTCCGCCTCTAAAGCTTCCTATGTTCTGTAATGATAAAATGGCTCTTGTTGATATTTGCAGGCAATTGGATAAACTCCACCGAACCTATAGAGATAAGAAGATTACTGGAATTCATTTTCCTTATCTCCTTGTGAAATTATACATGCGAGACAACCCCTGGATGCCCGAACATTGATAGAACCATTGTTACTCTCACTATCCATCACTTAAAATATAGAACTTATTTTGATATCAAAGGATACATTGATAAGAATTACATGATGGTCTTTCATCACCTTCGACACTAAAGATTATTGGGCTGATTGTATAGATGAATTTTGAAGCCAAGATAAGGTACTTTGGTAGACTCTCCCTTCAAAAATCATGGACTTCAACATCTATAAATTACTTGATGGGCTCAAGGGTGATGATGATGAATTGTAATCTATTGAGTATGAGAGGTCTACCAAACACTCCTCCTGAAACCATTTATTGGTCTCGTAAAAGAGAGAGATGATTTGAAGGAAGTAATCAATCTGTTATTATGAGAACCAAAATCTGGTTTGATAGGAAGATGCAAGAGTTCGGATGAATAAATCCAAGTCTTCTTACCAATAAACTTATTCTCCTATGTGGGAAGAACCTATGCCCAATATTGAGGTGCCCAAACACTCTAATCCATCCCCCTCAAAAAGGTATGCAAAGAAAGGTAAGGCCATCAAACAAGAACCAATTGAAGAAGAAGTTATTTTAGAGCAACAAGATGTCCATATGGGGCAAAGGATATTGTTGTTTTGAGTAAGGATTATAGTGAAGAGATGAAAGAAAAAGAGGAAACCCCTGTCATTGTTGTTGAGATATAAAATGAAGGTCAAAGGATTGAACCTCTAGATTTGATAGATACATCTTCTAAGGATCTTTCTAAAATTGTGCCAACTTCCCCACTGGAGACATTAGTAGTGTAGATATTGAGTGCAATGAGTTCTCTTGCACTCAAATCTATTGTTCCTTCTCCATTATCCTCATTTTTTCTTGGGTTCAACCTTTTGTTGATAATAAGAAAAGGAAGCCTTCTTCTCAAGTTGGATTTCCCAATTTTTATGCTAAGGTCGCCTTACTCGGTACTACTACTCCTCCTCCAGCGAAGAAAGAAAAGACCACCTCAAGGCTAGAGTCATATTCACAGGGTCAGCATTTCATGGAGATTACAGAGCCTAAGGTGGATAAGGAGGAGATAGATCTTTTGGTTTCGGAGCTGGAGTTTCTGAGAATTCCACTTGGGGAATCTACACCTGAGAGTGAGGTTCATAACTTGAGAGAAACTGTGATCAGAGTCATTGAACGATTGGAGAAGGGTAAGTAAAATATGGAGAAATTGTAAGAACATAGCCAAGTTATTTCAAATTTTATAAAATCCCTATTGGCAAAAGATAAGGTCTTAGACCCAGCTCCACTAGATTCCATTCCACCTCCCATAATTCTCAACAAATATGAAGTCCAAAACATCAAATATATTCACAAATATACTACCTATGGAAATTCCTTTGAAGCATCGGTTGATGATATGATAGTGGCTGGATCAAACTTCATTGAAGAGGCCTTCAAATTATATGATAAGGTGTCCAAGTTGCATCTGAAATTCACCACAACAATCAGTGGCTTGGAAAAAGAACTAAAGCTTTGGTGTGAATGTATTCAAGATCTCCATTCAATGAGCTAAGAAGATGAGAATATTTTATTGGCAAGCAAAGTATTTGATGAAGCCAAGAACAATTTATCAAAATCCTAGGTTCTCATTATTAATTGGAAGATCAAGGTTTTAGAAGTAGTGGGAGAACTAAAAATATGTATTAGAAAGGGGAATATTTCAAGACTTGTGTTTTTTCTGCCTTCCAAGATATTCATTGCGATCCAAAATGAACCATCAAGTAATCAGTTTTCCATTCAGAAGATCAAGGCCCAGTTCAATACCTTCATCAAAGAGGATATTTTCAAGGAAGAATTACTGTCTAAAGAGAAGATGAAAGATGTCTGCTCTCTCCAGTCAGCTATCAGTGAGGCAAACAAAGAGTTTCTAGAAAACACAGAGTTTGAGAAGGATATGGAGAAGTGCCTTAGAATGTGGACTAATACCACTTCTAACACAACCATACCCAAGTGCATGGAGATAGATGAGGCATTAAAGAAATTTAGACATCGATTCTCAAGATGGTCGGACCTTCTAAGCCTCCATCGAATGTTTCTACTCCTAGGTCTTAGGACACTTCTATTATTTTCTACGGGAAAGTACACCCATGATGTAATACTTTATTTAAACACATTTTATTAATGTATTTATTAAGACATCATCAATCTTTAGTTTAAAAGGTGTAACTGATTATAATTGTCTTGTAAGCTATTTAATGGGAACTCCATGCCATTGTAAGGGGGGAACCTTGATATTCTTGAATGTAATAGATTTGAAAGTATTCAATACAGAAGTTTTTCCTTATCTCTTATTACCATATACTATCCTTTCTTCCCTATCTAAAATTTATGAATCATCAATATTTCATATTAAGAAACTTTACTTTCTTGTGATATGATTTATAGAACTTTGTGTTTGTGTAATAATATCAGATATTACCAATGTGAATGATTCTATTTTGTATCTCTTTTGCTAAAAGTACACATAAGGTTATAATATGCTATCTATATTACCTGAAAGTATCGTTGTGTTCTTCCCTTTCAATTTTTCTTGTTCTTCTATTTCTATGTATTGATAATCTTTATTGGCATAAAATATTTCAAAGTATCAGGAGTCCTCATTAATATGAAAGTTGTATATTTATATATAAGCTTTGTTACTCACTTTCAATAAGGGAACCTCTCCCATAAAGAGGAGGGACTTGTTATCCCCTAACTGTTGATTACTTAAGTGTTAATTCAAAAATCAATAGCTTTTAGTGACTCTACTGGGGATTTTGTTTCAACATATCCCTTTTGAATAACTTCAAGACCATTTTTTGGTCTAGCGACTCTAAGATATACACGTAGTAAGAAAGATCTAGGAGTAGAAGATTCTCATTTTCAACTTCTAGAGCAACAAAACTTTCCTCTTCCTTTAGCAAGAAGGAATATAAGAACTCATTCTCGTGAGCACACCTCCTGCTAAAAGCAATATTTCTAAGAACAATAGTCCTCAAGATCAACTCAGTCCTAATCAATGTGCTCTTGTACTTGCTGGAGTTACATTTCCACTTCAGTCAATATTTCAAAATATGGCAGTGCCTTTGCCTTGGGGATAACAGGTTGGGCCTCTTACCCTTCCTCAACCATTGCATGAGTTACCCAGGGGTAATAGGAATTTTTCCTAAATTCCGGTGTGACGGGAAAGTACATCCAGATGAACACATTGCAAATTTCATTTTTGCATGTGGGATTCTTGGGGTTGAGCATGAAGATGTTTCATCAGGCTCTTCATGGAAACATTGCAGAAAATGTTGCTTTGATTGGTTCTATCACCTTCCTGTTGGGTCGATTATTGATTGGACTACTATGACAACTCAGTTTGAGCAACATTTTAAACCTGACTAAAGATGTGCATGCTCTCTTGCTCAAATTTATCATATAAAAAATGAGCCACACGAGCCCATGAGGGATTTTGTGGCTAAATTTAAAAATTGATTCATAAGATTCCATAGAACACCCGTCCTGTAGATCAAATCCAAAAGTGATTTTTCCTCAATGCTCAGTTTCCTGAAGTAAGTTATGCACTAAGGAGGGATAATCTTCTGACCTTGGATGTTGATCAAATTGGCTATCAGTGTTGAATATGATCTAATAATGTCTGAAAATTGAAAAGAGAGTCCTCCAAATCTAAAGCATCTACCTCTTCCTCCCTAGGAGCCAATTTTGATCAGTTAGTGCAAAAGTTGGCAAATGATCTTATTACTATCAAGAAGCAATTGGATCAACATGCTCCTTACCAAGATATTCCAAGAAAGAATTTTTAGCCTAGGAACCATTTTCCCTCTTCTTAGACTAGATTGGCTATTAAAGGCCCACCCATCAAGGTTCCAGTCAATGCAACTTGTGAAGTTCAAGAACCTGATGATGAAGAGGAGAATGAAGACTATGAAGAGCCTAAAGAATAAGTTAATGAAGAACAAGAAGAGCTTGGTGAGTCTCAAGTTCATTTCCTCACCACTGAAGGTATAGATGATGAAGATGAATATGATGAAGTAGTGGTAGATATGAATAGTGAGTCATATGTTGTTATGACTCGGGAGAAATGAACAGGAAGGAAAAATTGTACAACCTTCTAAAAAATCTAAGGAAGTTCCTATAACTATTCCAGTAGTTGCAAGAAGAGGAGCCCCTATTCCCACTACCTCCACACAAAAGGTGAGTAATGCTAATTCTTCTCCTTCTATCTCTGCTTCTGAAACTCCTTGTTCTTCAACTCCTAAACTTGATAAGCCCAAAGTTCCCCTCATTCCTAGTAATGATGCCCCATCCACCTCTGGATCTTTTGATATCATTGACCACATCAAGAAGACAAAGATCCAAATCTCAAAGGCAGAATTTTACCAGACTCATCCAAATGCTTTTGCTAAAATGGTAAAATTTATCAATTCCAAATCCAAAACTTCACCCAATACTTCTAAAGGTCTATTACCTACCCCTTCATCCTCATCTCAACCAATTCTCGTGGCTACAGTCTCTTCACCTAATGATAAGATTAATCCATTCTATGTAACGCTTCTCATAGCTGGCCACAAACTTAGTAATTGTGTTATTGACTCAGGAGCATCAGACAATGTGATGCCTATAAAAATAGCTCATGCTTTGGGCCTGACTCTAACACGTAGATTTGGTTCCTGTACTCCATGGAAAGTAGAGAATTACTGTTGGTTAGAAGAATCAAAGATGCACAAGTGGATTTCAATTATTTTCCAGAGAAAAGGGTCAAAGCCACTATTTTAGTGGCTGACATTCCTCCCTCATATGGTATGTTATTAAGTAGAAATTTTATAAAGAGGTGGGAGGAGAAATTCAAATGGACTAGTCGCACACCTTAATCCTGGTCAATGGAAAACTGAAGAAGCTTCTACTAGAAAGACAAACCGAGTACATTGTGTAAAATACTGATGATCCAAAATCCCAAACACTCTATGAATATATAGGGCATGATAACTATATGATTATGTCCCCTTTACTGAGGAAAAATTCCTAAGGGAGTAATTCACAATCCTAATGGCATTTGGACCTTGGAGTTTAATGGAAGTTTCTCTTCAGCTAGTTCTAGAGCTAGCATGGTGTTAATCTCTCTAGAAGAGAAGATTCATCCATTTTCATTTAAGATTTATTTTGAAAATACAAACAACACAACTGAATATGAGGCTCTCATCCTCGATTGAACGTGGAAAAATAAATGGGAGTAAAGAATATTTGTGCTTGTGGTGATGTAGAGTTAATTAGGAAACAGTCGGGGATATTTTTCAAGTCAAGAATAGGATATTAAAACATTATAGAAATATTATTTGGGACTCCATTAAATTTCTTGATGCTTTCTCAATTGATGTTTTCCTAAGAGAAAGGAATACTAGAGCCGACTCTTTGATTGTCTCAAGATCTTTGTTGATTCCTCATCTAGATTTTTCTCAAGAAAAATTTACCATTGAAATGATTCATAGGCCAAGTGTGTCGAATAATGCAAACAAATGGAAATTTTTCATTGTGGTTAACACTTGCTCTCTTTCTTGGAGCTTAAGGATAACTTCAATGAATTATATTTTGAAGGAAGTGATACTCTTCCCAGAGAATATGTTCCCTCTAATAGAGATGATATTAAGGAATAAATGGATCAGGACGGCTGTATAAAATTGAAAGGTAACAAGATTCCCAAAGCGCTGGTAAGTTTAGAGGATCTCTTTGATAATCATGATGTGTACATCAAATCTAAAGTTTCTCAAAGAGATCGTCAATCTACTGAATATGAGAAGGTTAATATTAGAAGTAATGATGAACCCAAGATGGTGAATATTGGGAAATGTTGCACTCAAGAAGAAAGGAAGAAAGTAGCAAACCTATAAAAAGGTATGCCAACATCCTTTCCTATTCATATGATGATCTCAAGCTTTTCAACCAAAGGAGATGCAACACTACATTCCTCTAAGACCTAGGATTAAACCTGTTAAACAAAAGAAAATGCAATATAATCCCAAGATTGTTAATACCATTTTTCAAGAGATTTAGAAATTACTCAAAGAAAAGATTATTTTCCTATACATCATTCAACATGGATTGCCAACATTGTGTCAGTAAGAAAGAAGAATGGTGAGATTCGTATTTGTGTGGATTTCAAGAATTTAAATTAGGCCTCTCTAAAAGACAACTACCCTCTCCCCATGATGGATCAAGTTCTACAGTCATCATGGGCTCTAAGATATTGTCCATGCATGATGGATTCTTTGGATACAATCAGTGGTTTAGTAAGCCAAATCAACACAAGATTGCTTTTACTACTCCTTTGGGAACCATTTCCTACAAGAGGATGCCATTTGGTCTTATCAATACAGGGCCACTTTCCAAAGGGAAATGGACTTGGCTTTTGGTAGTATCAAAGGAAAATGCATTGGTGTATACCTTGATGATTTAACTGTTTTCTCCAAACCAAGGGCATATCACTTTCAACATCTTGAAACAATCCTTTATAAATGTAGAGAACATGGAATATCTATTAATCCTAAAAATTATGTCTTTTGTGTTATTGAAGGAAAACTACTAGGACATATTGTCTTTAAAGAAGGAATCAAGATAAATCCAGAAAGAGTTCAGGCCATTCAATAGATTCCTCTTCCCACAAGTAAAAAGGGGGTTCATTCTTTCTTTGGCAAGATAGATTTCTTGAGTAGATTCATTCTAGACTTTGTAGAAATTAACATGAGAATTTCTCAAATGATGAAAGGGAAGTAAACATTCGGTTGGAATATTTAAGGAAAAGAAGATTTTGAGGGTATAAAAAAGCTATTACTAAAAATCCCATCCTAACATGTCTTGATTTCAACAAATATTTCATTATCTACTAGTATGCTAACAAAATACTTTGGCCTCTATACTAACTTAGAAAGACTCTAAAATCATGAACATCCAATTGCCTTCATGAGTTATGTTCTAAATGCTCATGAACTAAAGTATACTTTGATGGAGAAACATGTTTTGCAGTAGTCAAGGTTGTCAAGAAGTTTCGTTTTTATATCCTTAATTCTCACTCTGTTGTATTTGTACTTGATACAACTATTAAGTCCATTCTTCCACAATAGGTTTTGGAACTAAGCAAGGAAATTTGGTGGCAAAGGTTCAGGAATATGACCTCAATATTAAGCCAACAAAGCTAGTCTAGGGTAAAGGCTTATGTGAACTCATTGTTGAGGGGCCGATGAATAATTTTCCATAGAAGTTGTTGATGTTTCTGTTGTCCTCTTTCTCACTTCAACGATGAGTGGTATGTTAGATATTGCACATTTTCTTACTTATGGATAATTTCCATTTCACTTAAGTGTCAGGAAAAGAGAGCTATTAAGATAAGGTCTACACAATATGTATTGTGGGAAAATGATTTATTCAAGAGAGGCATTAATGGATTATTCCTTAAATATGTGGACAAAAAAAAACAAAGAAGTTGTTTGTAGCTTTTCATGATCAATCCTATGGAGGGCATTTCTCTTCTGTTGTCACTACTCACAAACTCCTTCATGCAGGATACTATTGGCCTACATTGTTTTGAGATGCATCAAAATGGGTAGGAAAGTGTGAAGCCTGTCATACTTTTTTTGGAAGACCTAAGTTGGTTGCTTTACCACTCAAACCAGTAGTTATTAATGAAATTTTTCAACAGTGGGGATTGGATTTTATTGGAACTCTCAACCCACCTTCCAGTGTTGGACACACTCATGTGTTAACTACTAAAAACTACTTCAAAAAGTGGGTAGAATCTATTCAAGTCAAAATTACTACTTCAAAGTCAGTGTGTAATTTTATCAAACAGAATATCTAGATAAGGTTTGGAGTTCCAAACAAAATTGTGACTGATAATGCTTCTAATTTTTCTTCTTCCGAGATGATGGATTTTTTCTATGGTTATGGAATTTCCCTTGCTCATTCTTTAGATTATTACCTTCAATAGAATGGCCAATCAGAATCAATAAATAAAAATTTGGTAACCATCATTCGGAAGCTTGTTAATGAATCTCAAAGGAATTGGCACAAGAAGCTCTATGATTCCCTCTGGGAAGATAGAATTACACCAAAAGAGCAATTGGAATGTCTCCATTTCAGGTGGTATATGGTGTTGAAGCTCAACTTCTAGTAACAGTTGAATTTCCAGCTTTGCACTTGATGAAGGCCATTGAGGATTCAAGTTTCATCAGCTCCTTGGATAAGAGGATCATGTATCTCCAAAAACTAAATGAGGATAGGATGCAGGTATTTGATAAGATCTCTGCTCATCAGCAGAAGCAAAATCTTTGTTTGAAAAAAAAGACCAAACCCAGAGATTTTCAAGTAGGAGACATTGTTTTATTATGGGACAAAAGGCATGAACCTCATGGAATCCATGGTAAGTTTGATTCTCTTTGGCTTGGTCCTTTCAAGATAAGACACTTTTCTAGAGAAAATTATTTCTACTTGATTTACATGGATGGCTCTTCTCTCCCACTTCCTTACAGTGGGTAATACTTGAAGTTGTTCAAGTCCTAGGTGATTAGGTAGTTCCTTTTGTATATTGTGTGCAGTGTCCTATTTTTGATCTCTCCTCGGGTCCTTGTTCCTTTTCCCTTTTGTGTGTGTTTGTCTTCTCGTGTTGTTTTACCTTTGACTCTATTTTGCCCAATGGATAAGGGATTGGTTTGCTTTCCCAGTTTTTCCTTATGGTTCTTGATCTTGCCTCATTATTTTATCTTATTCAAGTCATCCCCAGAAAGAGATAGCTATTGTCACCCTAAAAATAGCTCCTTTTTCAATGACAAATTTTCAAAATTTTGAGTCGTTGTCCTTTGGAAGGGTTCTCGTAAAGAGAAAAGTTCAAGAGTTAGAAAATATCATTCTTTGGAGTCATTTTAAGTGTTTTGCAGCTAAGTCAAACATTTTCATCCCGCATGTCCCAAGTACACTTGGGCCTCTTTTTCACCGATTCTCCTTTCCATATACTACTCTTCTTATAGATTTTTCAGTTTGCACGTCTTTCATGTCCCCGTGTCCCATGGACTACCCATGCTCTCCAACCCACTTTTTCAAAGCATCGGATGAAATGGATTTGCACGTCCACATGTCTCGGTCCCAATGGACTATTTTTGCTCCTGACCCACATTTTGTGCACTAGTCTTGGATCGTGAATTTTGGCTTTACGTGTCCCTCGTGTCCCAATGTCCCATGGATTGTTTGGGAAAGTTTTTTCCTCTTTTAACTTTTTGATTTGGTGTGAAGGCCATTTATTACACATTTATGATTTTTATCCTTCCATTCATTTCAAATCATGGATATTTAAAGAGGTAACAATTCATTCATTTTCACACTTACTCATTCCCAACAACTCGCATTTGTACAAATCAAGCCATTACCCGCATCTATGCTTATGTATTTTCTCTTACAAGTAATATTCCATTGAAGGTTATCTTCTCTCTAACTATGTCATGATGAAGATGCGGTATCAAGGACATGAGCACCTCTCCTCATTGGAAACCTTTGTGCTGACATCGGTGACACTAAAGCTGGCGCTCGACATCCTGGACCTTGATGATTTTTGGGGTAGACTTAGATGTGATAACCCTACTCCCATTGCTCAAATGATCAAAAACAGTGGGATTACATTTATAGATAGTTTTCCTATCTCTGTCTAGTATGTTGATACCGTTCTCACTTGTGGGGCTTGTCTTAATCAAGAATCTAAAGAAGTTGTTGATGTACATGGTGAAGTAATTGTGTGACTAGATTCTGAAGCTAAGCTATCTATGTTGCCCTGCATCCCAATAGTGGAAGGAGCCAATACTCTCACCCTTGCTCAAGCACAAGCACTATTTGACTAGGATAATGAGAGATATAAGGCCAGGGTAGCTAAATCATGGTTAAAAAACCCTAAAAAGGGAGCATACAAACTTTCTAAATCATTTTTCAGGGTTGATTTCAACAAATATCTTTCATACATGATCACCCTTCTTTCCAAATTATGGGAATGCCCTCTACAAATGAGTTTCACTTTTGGATGTGTCATTTTATCAACATCATCTATGATGGGAAGCGAGTTTGAATTAGAGTGAAATTATTTGTGAGAACCTACGAGAGCAGCTAGTAAATGTTCATAGAACCTGAACATTCCACATGCCATCCTATCTGTATGTACACCATTATTGTATCCAGGAAATGGCTTGGTCTCACTTTCATTAAACATAAGAAAGATGCCCCATATATGAATAATGGCCTTAGTTAACCCTCAAAGTTAGTAATCATAATTTTAGGAGGGTTAATGATGTAATCAACATGTATATTGTGAGGCTCTTAGAAGGAAATAATTCTCGAGGTTTTTTTGAGGAAGCAAATATTTTGATATCTGACTATGAAAGCTTTTATAGTCATTTCAAAAAATTCTCATAAATTAGACTAGCTAGTTTTGAAGGTTCACCTCTAAAGCTTCCTATGTTTTATAATGATAAAATGGATCTTGTTGAGATTTGCAAGCAATTGGATAAACTCCACCGAACCTATAGAGATAAGAAGATTACTTGGCATTCATTTTCCTATCTCCCTGGGAAATTATACATGTAGGACAACCTTGGATACCCAGAACATTGATAGAACCATTGTTCCTCTCACTATCCATCACTTCAAATATAACACTTGTTTTGAAATCAAATGATACATTGATAAGAATTTTAGGATGGTATTTCATCACCTTCCTGACACTGAAGATTATTAGGCTGATTGCATAGATGATTTTGAGGCCAGGATAAGGTACTTTCACAGACTCTCCCTTTAAAAAATCATGGACTTCAATGTCTATAAAGTACCTTATGGGCTCAAGGATGATGATGAGGACTTGTAATCTATTGAGTATGAGAGGTCTATTAAACACACTCCTCTAGAAACCATTGATTGGTTTGTAAAAGAGAGAGATGATTTGAAGGAAGTAATCAATCATGTTATTGTGAGAACCAAACTTTGGTTTGATAGGAAGATGCAAGACTTCAAGATGAATAAAGCCAAGTCTTCTTCACAAGAAACTTCTTCTCATAGGTGGGAAGAACCTATGCCCAATATTGAGGTGCCTAACAATCTACTCCATCCTCTTCAACAAAGGTATACCTGAAGAAAGGTAAGGCCATCAAACAAGAATCAGATTGAAGAAGAAGTTCTTTTGAGCAGCAAGATGTCCCCGTAGGGCCAAATGATATTGTTGTCTTAAGTGAGGATGATAGTGAAGAGATGAAATAAAAGAAGAAACCCATGTCGTTGCTTTTGAGATAGAAAATGAAGGTCAAAGGACTAAATCTCTAGATTTGGTAGATTCATCTTCTAAGGATCTTTATGAAATTGTGTGAACTTCCCTACTAGAGACATCAAGAATGTAGATATTGAGTGAAATGAGTTCTCTTGCACCCGGATCTATTGTTCCTTCTCCATCATCCTCATCCTTTTCTTGGGTTCAACCTTTTGTTGATAATAAGAAAAGGAATGCTTCTTCTCAATTTGGAGTTCCCAATTTTTATGTTGTGTCCACCTTGCTTAGTACTACTCCTTCTCTTCCAGTGAAGAAAGAAAATACCACCTCAAGGCTGGTGTTAGACTCACAGGGTCAACAGTTCATGGATATTGTAGAGTATAAGGTGGATAAGGAGGAGAAAGATATTTTGGTTTCTGACCTAGAGCTTACAAGAATTCCACTTGGGAATCTACACCTAAAAGTGAGGTTCATAACCTCAGAGAAACTGTGACCAGAGTCATTGAACGAGTGGAGAAGGGTAAGAAAAATATGATGTAATTGGAAGAACATAACCAAGTTCTTTCAAATTTTATAAAATCCCTATTGGCAAAAGATAAGGTCTTAGACCCGGCTCCACTAGCTTCCCTTCCACCTCCCATTATTTTCAACAAAGATGAATTCCGACCATCAAAGATATTCATAAATATACTACCATGGAAAGGCCAATGAATTGTTGGTTGATGATATGACAATGGATGGATTGAAATTCATTGAAGAGGCCTTCAAGTCATATGAGAAGGTGTCCAAGTTACAACTGAAATTCACCACAACAATCAGTGGCTTGGAAAAAGAACTAAAGCTTTAGTGTGAATGTATTCAATATCTCCATTCAATGAGCTAGATAGATGAGAAGATTTTATTGAAAAGAAAAGTATTTGATGAAGCCAAGAACAATCTATCAAAATCCTGGGTTTTCAGTATTGATTGGAAGATCAAGGTTTTGGAAGAAGCAGTGGGAGAACTAAAAATATGTGGCAGAAAGGGGAAGCTTTCAAGACTTGTGTTTTTTCCTCCTTCCAAGATATCCATTTCCAGATCCAAAATGAAGCCTCAGGTAAACAATTTTTCATTCAGTAGATCAAGGCCCAGTTTAACACCTTCATCTAGGAGGATCTTTCCAAGTAAGAATCAATGTCTAAAGAGAAGATGAAAGATGTCTACTCTCTCCAGTTAGCTATCACCAAGAAAAACAAAGAGTTTCGGAAAACACAAAGTTTGAGAAGGATATGGAGAAGTGCCTTGGAATTTGGACTCATGCCACTTCTAACACCACCATACCAGAGTGCATGGAGATAGCTGAGGCATTAAAGAAATTTAGACATCGGATTCTCAAGACGGTTGGCCCTTCTAAGCCTCCATCGAATGTTTCTACTCCTGGGTCCTAGGACACTTCTTTTATTTTCTATGGGAAAGTACACCCATGATGTAATTCTTGATTTAAAGACATTCTATTAATGTATTTGTTAAGAAGTCCTTAATCTTTAGTTTAAAATAAGGTGTAACCAAATATAATTGTCTTGTAAGCTATTTAATGGGCTCTTCATGCCATTGTAAGGGGTTGGACCCTGATACTCTTGGAATGTAATAGATTTGAAAGTATTCAATACAGAAGTTTTTCCTTATCTCTTATTTCCATCTGCTATCCTTTCTTCCCCTATCTGAAATTTATGAATCATCAATCTTTCATATTAAGAAACTTTGCATTCTTGTGATATGATTTCTAGAACTTTGTGTCTATGGAATAATATCAGATATTGCCAATGTGAATGATTCTATTATGTATCTCTTTTGCTAAAAGTACACATAAGGTTATATTTTTCTATCTATATTACCTAAAAGTATTGTTGTGTTCTTCCCTTTCAGTTTTCTTGTTCTTCTATTTCTATGTATTGATAATCTTTATTGGCATAAAACATTTCAAAGTATCAGGAGTCCTCATTAATATGAAAGTTGTATATTTGTATATAAGATTTTCTGCTCACTTTCAATAAGGGAACCTCTCCCATAAAGAGGAGGGACTTGTTGTCCCGTGATTATTGATTACTAAAGTGCTTATTCAAAACCAATAAGGTCATACAACAACATCTTGTCAGTCCACCAATGATGGTGCCGCTCCAAGACAATTGTGGCACGTGTGTGTGTGTGTGGTGTGCCTTGTTTTAGCATGCATTGTGTTTGATTTCAACATTTTAGTTTGGTGTGATTTTCAATGTGAATTGAAAAATATGAACATAAGCTCATTCTTGTTCACCGGGTATGTGGCTATTCCCATTTTGCCTATGCAAAATCATAGTGAAGAGAAAATAAAACAAATAAATCCATCATCATGTGTCTTGATGAGGTTGAATAGTCAAATGTGTTCTTATTCATACCTAGGTTTGTGGTTAGCCTCTAGAAAACCATTGAAAGATGCTTATATGTGTTCCTACATAAGTTCCCACACTGGTAGGTTAGATGTGTTCCCTGGAGTGACTGGTTGATAAGTAAATGATTCTTGAGCATATTCCCATCCTCTTCGGTCAGATGTGTTCTTGAGAGTGCATAATGGATAAGAATTTGATGAGTTCCTTCTTCTACCTTAATTTTGAGTGTGTGCCAAGATCATGAGTGCACAAAGGTGGCAGGATGCAAAGGAAGTGTGAAAATTCTTTTACTACCATGTAAACATTAAGGGGGCAATGTTAGGAAAATAATGTCTACATTTGGGGTGTTAGTAATTATGTAAATGTAGAAATATAATTACTATTGTAATAGTGAAGTTGTTCATAAACAACTCACTAATACAGGTGGTTAGTCCTATTTGGTTAATTAAGTAATATTGTTGTATATGAGAACAATATTATGTATGTGGTTATTTGGTTATACCTGTATCACTATTAACGGGTTTATTGTTTATAATACATCCTATTTTATAGGATGTTTTTTTACCTACCTTCTTGGCTATTTAATAGCCCAATGTAATGTATGAGATATACTATGTTATATTTTCACAAAGCTCGAGACCAAATCAATATTTAGCCTAGGGTCCGATATGTCATTTCACAATAGGTAAAGGATCTTTCATGGGTGCTACACATTTTCTTTGATAGGAAGTGATGTGAAGTATGAGTTGAAAACCATGTATCTCATTGTAACTACATACCAAGGCCGTGAATCCAAAACTCGTAATGATAGTGTTCAAAATGAGAAAAGGTAAAGGTTGGAGCCTAAAGAAATGCTAAGTTAAACCGTGTCTACTTTCAAAATAATAAAATTTTGAGCCTATGGTATGATATTTAGTTTTTGTCAATAATTAAATGATCTTAGTGGGTGCTAAGAATTTTTAATGGTACATGAGATAAAATATGAGTTAAAAACTATGTATCTTATGGGAACTACATATTAAGGCTAACAATCCAAAACTGTAAAGATAGTGTTTATATTGATAAAAGGTAAAGGTAGGATCCTAACAACCACTAAGCTATACCATTAAATTTAATAGGTTATGGTGTTCCACTCAATACGTACAAAAGCTTAGTGGTCGCTAAGCATTTTCTCTCGTAAAACATATGTGAATTATATGTTACAAACAATAAGTCTTGTGAGTACTACATAATAGATGAAAACAAAGTAGTGACCCAAAGCTATATACGTATGGTATTTATAATGACTGTAGTAATGGTGGGAGCCTAGAAACCACTAAACTAGAGCATGATCTTTTATTTTAACGTTGTTTTCAGCTTATTAAACTAGTTAAACCTAGCATCCATTATGCCCTTACTTTTGATAAGGAAAAAATGCTTAGCATTTGCTAAGAATTTTATGACACAAAATCCAATGTGAATTATGTGTTTCAAAAAATATACCTTATGGGAACTACATAAGGCTAGACCCCTCTATACCTTAATCACTCTAAGAAATAACAACATAGGAAAGAAATAGGAAAATAAAGTTACCTACCTTTAATAATGTAGGACAAAAAAAAAACAAGGATAAATTTTTCGCCTACCTTTAATATTGTACCTTAATCACTCTAAGAAATAACAACATCTATTACTTAAAAAAAAAACCAAAATAGAAAAACTCTAAGTCCAAGTAAAGATAAAGACGTAGGGTTTTTCGTAGTTTTCTCTTATAGCAAGATGCCACATAGTTTTAGAGGATTTGTGGAAGAAGTACGGCTCAAGGGTTGAAGAAAAATTCCACCAAAGTTGAACCCATCTCAGGTTGTGGAGTTGTTCTTCTATGTGATAAGATAAGAAGTTGAAGTGGCCTCTTCATTGGCCCCTAAAACTGGTCCTTTGGTTCTTTCATGAAAGAAAATTGGATAAGACATCGCAAAGGAGACTGCAAGACATTGGAAGGGTTTGAGGGTTACCGTGAAGTTCACTGTACAAAATTTTCAAGCCAAAGTTATAGTTGTTCCCAACACAATTTCCTTGGTGATTAAATCCCTGAAGGAACCTGAACGTGATAGGAAAAAGATGAAAAACATTAAGCATACTTGTAAGATCTCATTGTACAATGTTATTGAAATTTCAAATGTCATAAATAATCGATCCATGGAAAAACATCTTGTGGGAACTGTGAAGGAGATTTTTGGTACATGTGTTTTTGTCGGGTGCACTATCAATGTTAAGGATCCCAAGGATTTACAATCAAAGTGATCGATGAACGATAGGTCGAGATTCTAGAGGATTCATAAGAAGTAAGTGATTTTGTTTTGGGTATTTTTTATTGAGTTTTAGTGTATTGATATCCGTATTTTTAGGTTTTATTGGGAACAATGGCTTAAATATTTATAGGTTTTTCAATGAATAAAAAGGAGCACACTAAATTTGGTTATAGTTGCTTTCATTTCTTATGTAATGTTTTTGTATTTGCTTTTTTAATGTACTCTGTATTTGTAGGCTTGGATTCCTTAATAAAATTGAGTTATTTTGGTAATGTTATATTGTAAATATCAGCTGAAAGCATTAAACCAAAATAAGAAGTAATTTCTAATAAGATATTTACGTGCTAAGGTTTGTAATAATGTATCTTCACTTTACAAGAAAAATCTTGTTTCCTATGAATTTTGCGCATGATGCTTAACTCATTGACAAACATTCTCATAAGTGGTGGTGCAAAGGTCAGTAACAAGATGGGGATTTGGAAAGTTAGAGAATGGCCCTAATTTGTGATGGATATGTTGAAGGAAATGGGTTTTTGTTGGAAGTTAATGTAGATGAGTCAACTTGGATTACGTAGTTTTTAGGTTTAAGGATGATGTAAGACCATCTAAAGTTCCATTCCAAGATTTATTTCACTACAATGAAATGAACTATAAAAACAATATTGATGACAGGTTTTTAGTACTAGAGCAAGTATGATGGGATCCTAGCGATTGTTAAATTAGAGCATGATCTTTTATTTTATCTATGTTTTCAAATTGTTAAACTATTGAGCCTAGTTTCCACTATGTGCTTACTTTTGCTAAGGAAAAAAATCTTAGCATTCGCTAAGCATTTTCTCCCATAAGATCCAAAGTGAATTATGTGTTTCAAATAATATACCTTATGGGAACTATATAAGGATTGATCCCTCATGTACCTTAATCACTCTAAGAAATAACAACATAGGGAAAAAATAGGATTTTGTTTACCTACCTTTAATATTTTACCTTAATCACTCTAAGAAATAATAACATATATTACTTAAAAAAGAAAACAAAAGAGAAAAACCCTAAGTCCAAGTATAGATAAAGACGTAGGGTTTTTCCTAGTCTTCCCTTTTAGCAAGAGGCCATGGAGTTGTAGATGATTTGCAGAAGAGGTAGATTTTGAAGGTTTGAGGATGAATTCCACCAAAGTTGGACCCATCTCAGGTTGTGAAGGTTTTTGTTCATGTGATAGGAAGAGATGTTTGAGTGGCCTCTTCATTGGCCCCTAAAATTAGTCCTTTGGACCTTTCATAGAAGAAAATCGAGAGAAGACATCAGAAGGAGACTACAAGAGATTGGAAGGGTTTGAGGGTTACTGTGAAGCTCACTGTACAAAATCATTAGGCCAAATTTACATTTGTTCCTCGCCAGTGGCTCTCTGTCATGTTTTATGTCTCCCCATGTTGCTGCTTGAAGACTCTATCCTCCATTTAGTTGCCATGATCATTCCCTTCCTTGGTCAAGGATCATTTAAAGGTCGAGGATTTATTTTTTGTTTCTTTGTCCATATGAAAGAGTCTATAAATTGGGTGTAAAAATCAGGTTGTTCCTTTCTTTCCATTTTCCACAGTCACGTTTTGTTGTCCCTACTATTTTTTCCTAAATAACTATGGAAATGTGATTGGATGTAGCTTGGAAGATCATATTTGAGCCTTATAACATTTCCAAATTCTCTTTCTTTGAAGAAAGATTCATTTCTGGGCTCAAATTGTGGTTTTCCGCATTTTTACAGTTTGACAGGTGAGTTTTACCCATCAAATTTACATCTCTACATCAGTGTAAATGTGCCCCTTTTTGGTTGGATGCGGCTTGGTAGGGCACTTTAAAACTCTAAGGATTGTTTCAACCCAAAACTTTTCCACGTGGAGGAACGAAACTCATTTGAAAATTAACCTTTTGGTTTGGCCTTGGAGTTGTGTCGGGGGACACGTGGAGGATTCCACTACTTTACCCAAACTTAGACAATTTTTTCATACAACCGGTATAGTTTTGGTGGGCCATGGACACGTGGAGGGTTGGCACTCATTTGAGGATCCACCTCAGGGTCCCACCTTAACAATTGCGACAAGGAGACATGTGGAGGCTTCCACCGGCTCTACTTTGTACTTAAAATTTTCAAAGTAATTTTCTAAAGCCTAGGACATGTGGTGAGCCCACGCTTGTTCAGGGTCTCCACTCTTGGGAACCATCTTGAAGTTGTGCCATAAAGACACATGGAGGCTTCTGCTGGGTCTTACCATACTTATACTTTTCAAGCAACTTTCTAAAGGCCTGGGACACGCGGAGGGACCGAGCCTCTTTGTTTGTGGACCGCCCCGAGTTTTATTTTGAAGAAGTGCCGGAGGACATGTTGATGGTGAATCACATCACCCCTAAATTTTTGCAACTCCGATGGGTTGAGACTCTCGCGATTACATAACATGGAGCTTTTCCCAAGTGTGGGACCTCGTGAATCGGGAAAGCTCTCCGGATGAAGGTTGGTTCCTATTCCTCTATTCAAATGCACACATAAAAATGCAGAGGGTTTACAAAAAACCTAATCTAACTTTCCAATGAGACAGGGTAAGAAGATGCATAAAATAAAACCTAAAATACAAAGGTGATGCACAGAGGAATGAAGAACACTGTCTTGCCAATAAACACAAACCATAAAAAACGCAATGCAAGATCATGCATAGATAACTAGATTCGTAGTGAAAGATCAAGAGGATGCAAATGAACACAGAGAGGGTTGAGAATCATCCACAGACATGCATTATTTACTCCAAGATTGATACAATACACTACAAAATTCCAAGAGGCAAAGTTGCATTACAGTTTTAAATGGGAGGTTTGAACTCCACAAATTCACTCGCCAAAGAGAAGAAGGGAGGGAAAAACAAAAATTTCCAACCTTTAGAAAGAAGCCCCTCCTTACAATTTATAGGAAGAATGAGAGAGAAAATGGAGAGGAATTCAAACTCTACCCCAACCACCTCTAGGTTGCATTTAATTCATCTCATTATGGTGGTAGGTGAGAACCCTAGTAAACCCAAAAAGTGGCGAACTATATTTTTCCTTTTTAAGAATTTTTTCTCACCCAATTAAATATATCTAGTTGTAGTTGGATAGAGGACTTTGTAAGCTTTCCAAAAAGTCCAATCTTGCGTGAATCCGAGCTCCCTGTGAAAAGTTATGGCCGTCTGAATATTTGGGTCGTGGTCCGCTTCTTCTCGGCCGCTCAAAAATGTTGTGCCTCCTGAAGGTGCACCTTGGCACATCCATCCTTATGTCGACATACCCTTACATGTGCTAAGGTGTAAATTTTTCCATGTCAACACTCTGTGTCATGCACCCTTTACGTGCACCAAGGCGCGACTTTTACCATGTCGACACTCTCTGTCATGCGCCCTTGGCGCACCTTTCAGCATGTCGACAAGAACTTATCAGCGCCCTTGGCGCACCTTTCAGCATGTCGACAGGAACTTATCAGTGCCCTTGGCGCACCTTTCAGCATGTCAACAGAACTTATCAGTGCCCTTGGTGCACCTTTCAAATGTTGACAGAACTTATCAGCGCCCTTGGCGCACTTTTCAGCATGTCGACAGGAACTTATCAGCGCCCTTGGCGCACCTTTCAAAGATGTCGACAGAACTTATCGATGCCCTTGGCACACCTTTGGCATGAATTTTGCCATGTTGACACTCCATATCGTGTGCCCTTTACCGGTACCTTCAGTTGTTGGTGATGCAATAAATATCGGGCTCTAAGTTTCTTTGATTTCCATATTCTTCTACTTGTCTATATCTACCCTGGGAGATATATACAACAAGACACTTGGAGGCTTCCACTCACTCTATCCTTTTACTTGGAATTTTCAACAGCCGAAGAAAAATGTCTCATACCCTAGACACATGGCGCCTTCACTGAACCTTCAAGTTTTTAACAGACTCACAACCGAGACACATGTTGATCCTTGTTTGGGGTTTCTGCTTTTGGGGACCATTTCAAAATGCTCCATTAAGAAACGTGGAGGATTCCATTGGATCCATTTTTCACCGAGAATTTTCAAATGCCAAAAGGTGTTTTTCTTGGGACCGGGTATGTGGAAGGCCTGCACTTATTTGAGACTTGCCTCTATGCCTCTCCTTTGTAGTTGAGCTAAGGAAACACATGGATGACTACGATATAAAGTGGAAAAGGGGCAATATCAATGGTTTTTATACATTTCATCTATTTTTCTATCATTTTTACTCCAAGAATCTTGGAGACGTGAATATGCACTATTTTTCATCGTTCTTTGATGAAATTCTTTGTCATCTCTATCAGTAAGGTGCCATTGAATGGATTTGAAACTTAAATTGTGAGTCTAAGGATCGTTAAGGCCGATATTTTGAAGTGGGAATTACTCAGGCACTCAAAAAAGTGGGAATTACCAAAGGAAATGGATGCAGGTAGAAATTATAGAGGAAAAAGAGGGAAAAAGGATGAAATGATGAAAGTGCAAAGCGTAAAGGTGAAAAGGCATTGCCTCTAGAGTAAAAAGGGATGACTTGTCTAGTATAGCTATGCAAAGGCTCCAAAAGATGATTAAAAATGGGATTTCTCACATGAAATAATCAAAATGATTAAAAGGACTCTTGAAAAGTTCTGGCATGGCATCCTAGTCATTAGTTGAGAGCCCAAGAAATGTGATCATTTCACAATTGGTCCACTTGGTAGATTTCAGATCTGAATTTGTTAAATGTCACTTCCTAAAACAAATTAGTAACAAGCAAAGGTCCCTCAAATATTCTTCTCTTTTGGGGGAAATTCAAAGTGAGAAAATTTATAAATGCAATGTGAATACTCTTACAAATGGTTAGAGTTTGAATCCCTAAGAGAAAATTTGAGAAAGTTGTCTTCGTGAGAGACCAAAGCCGAGATAACCTATTATTTTCTTATGTGTTAGATTTTCTGTTGTGTCAAGTTGGTTGCATAGATGTATAGCCATTGACAAGCACTGAGATTTCTTGGAAATCTTTCCCCGCCAATGAATCTACGCAATTTTGGAATTAATTTGTGTCCAATCTCTAGCAATTTGTGTCTTCTTTGTTTCGAATGTCTTGCAAATAGTTTCTTTTGTTCCTATTGCAATCTTACATTGAAATTTTTGTGAAATCACATAGGATCTCATCCCTATGATAGTCTAATGGTATTTTTAATTTCATTTCAAGAAGAGCCTTCATCTTGGATGAGATAAACAAATTTAAAATCAATTCATTTTCATTTGTTGATAAAGATTGTATGTAAGTCTTCAAGTGTACCTTAGGCGTGATTAATCAGAAAATTTAGTGTTTAATTGAGTCTTTCAATCGAACCTTTGTGTTGGGAGTCTTAAAGGTTATGTGAAAATATGATGATATGGGCCTCCATTAAAGCACACCTTCTAGTTAAAGGAACATCTTAACTGTTCTGAAGTTTTCTGTTGTTGAATTTTTTCATTGTTGTAGAGTCCCTCCGAAGATCTAGTATAATCAACTTTATCCTTATTCATCTCCAAGCAAAATTAGTTAAAACCATTCATCCACCCCAAATACCCCTCTTTTCCCTGTGTATCAATAAAGGAACAAAATCTACTTGGCAAAATATGTAGAACAATCAGGATTTCTTAATGTCTTTAGTAACCTTAGCCTTGTGTTGAAAGTATCGCATCCTTTAGAAGTGGAAACTCTTAAGAGTTAAATCACGGAGTATTGACCATATTTTCCCAATGTTTTGTTCATATAATTTGTGCAAAAAGAAGGATATCTCCATCTCCTTCACCAAACAGAGGTTACACTAAGGGTCCTCTCACCCTGGTTGAAGAGGCACGACCTAAAGTAGTGAGGATAGGTCAAATCCTCTTAAAGGTGATATCCATCTCTCCACAAATCTAAGTAACAAAGGGCCAGTTAGATCTCATCCCCAGCTATAAAACAACACATACTATGATCTATCTTCCTCTAAGCTCCCTATCGAATTTGTGTTGCTTCTTAGCTTGAAAAGGAGAATGAATTTGGATACCAACACCTGTGGTGTTATTTCCAAGGAATCTTTGAAGTATTTGAACAAAGGTGTACACGTACAGACCCTGGTAATGATTTTTATAGATTTTAAAGTACAAATACATTGCTAAAACATCATTATTTTCTCAGATTTGTAAGAATTGTTCAAAGTTGTGACTACCGAGTGTAATATTTCTAGCTTATACAATTATTGCACTAGGATTTGTATCATCATTAATAAATTTGGGTAAAAGAAGAGTAGATCTTGTAAGATTTTCATGAATCTAGTATTGACAGACATTTGATAGGTCTTTCATAGTGCATTTGTACAAACTAAGGTGAAAATCCTTAGTGGCGACTTCGTGTTGTTTAAATTGTTTATAAATACCACTTTGTATTGAACATATTTCAAGAAATTTATGTCACTAATATTTACAAAGCTGGAAGGAAGAAGATATTTCTTTTCCAAGGACCCTACTAGAAGGTTGTTTCAAGAGTTGGGAAAATCTAATTCAGAAGGCAGAAGAATTTGGAACGCTGTTGGAAATCAAGCATCAAGAAAAGAGATCTCCATTGGTGAATCTGAGCACCTATGATTGAAGATTTTAGTACTTGCTCAACTAATTTTGAATCAAGTAGGCTCTTTGTTGAATTGAATTCTCCATCTGGAGAGGTTCCATCATCTGTATTTGAAGCATTTGCTTCTCAATCTACCGCTATATTTCCAAAATCTAATAGAGTTTTTCAAGAGATAGAGCCTTTAGAGGGCAGTCATTTTGAAAATTGTATCCATGTACCACACAGATCCCTCACTCCTCATCATTCTATTTCTCCTATAAGATCACCTCCACAAAATAATATGGCTCAACCTTTACCCAGACCTACATTTTTTGTTAATACTTTTGGTCCCATTAGTTTAGAGGCATGGCTGGCTATCCAAATACAGGTGCCACATAACGTAAGAAAAAAATTGCCTAAGTTTCAAGGAAATAATGCAATAACTGGTGATCAACACTTGAAACTCTTTGTCAATATGATGGAGGATTTCAAAATAGAGTTTGAAGATGTATACATTAAATTATTTATCCATACTCTAGAAGAAGATACAAGGGACTGGTATAAATCTCTTTCAGATAATTCCATTAACTCCTGGAAAGAGATGAAGAATGCCTTTAGAATACAGTATGGTGATAAAACAGACCCGAGGTTTCTTTTATCAAAGTTTGAAAATATAAAAAATAATCCTAACAAATTAGTGCATGATTTCAACACTAGATTTAACAAAACATTAAGAATATTGCCTGTTAATTTGAGGCCATGTCATGAACCATGTCTAATAATGTATTCAAATGCATTTGATAAGAAATTTGCTTACTATTTGAGGGATAAGAGCCCGAGACTTTGAGGCGGGACTTTACCATGGATGTGCAAATCAAGAACAATATTAAGGTAGTTGGAAAACTTCCTAAGAGGGAGGGTGTTAAAATGATCAACCCCGAAAAGCCTCAATTAAGTAAGGCTATGGATCTTGAGAAATTTGTAAGGACTTTGGCAGGGGATGTCAAAGAAATATCTTACAAGTCTGTCGGGGGTAGAAAAGGAATTGGACAAGGTTCTCATGGCCAACATAGGCAACAAGGACAAGAAATACTTTTGAATCATCCTAGAAATGATCAGAGGCCTATTGACAGAGGTAAAGGACACATGGGAGCTAGAAAACCCCAAGAAATAAAGAATAGAGTAGTGTTTGATCCTCTAAATGCCAAAGTTGTTGTTGTTGAAGAGACAAATCAAATGGATTGGTGTGAAAATTCTTCTTACCCCACCTACCATGTGAAGTAGATCAACAAGTTGAAGAAGCTGATGATGATGACAACACTAATGATGATGCATGCATGGTGGACTGCTCTATAAGCTCACAACAAGGAGCAACTTCAACTGAGGTAATAAGTGCAAGAATTACTGCAAGTTTTTGGGACTGCATTCACTAGGTACCTCTTCTTCCTCCCTCTCATGCTTTAGAAATAGATATGGTACAAGAATTTGAACTTCCTAATAATTATTTTGAGTACCTAAGAGATCTAATGATTAAGAAGTATGATGGAGGAATCCCATCAAAAGAGGATAGATAGCTGCTAATGAATGTTGTTGTGGCCTCAAGAAAAGGAGTATAACACAAGAAGTACTTTTTTCAAAGGGGTAGGGCCTCAAGCCAAAACAAGACCCCAATTCTCACCAATGTCCCAAAAGAGGCTCCAAAAAAGGATGCACCTAGCAAAGGCCCTATTGTCTCAAGTAGAACAGGTGTGCCCACCCATGCCCAAAATGTTAGAAACCTTGTTCCATCTGAAGAGTTTGTTAACCTTTCTCCAAATGTTGCTTTGCCCAAGTACATTCCCTATGATATTGCCCAAATCTTGAGTCAGATCAAGATTTATGTCCCAATTATGGAACTGCTTAGGATTCCTGAGCATAAGAAGAGGGCTTTTGAGTATTTGGGATTGGGGGAAGATAGGAGTGCCCAAGGTAGAAATATAAATAATGTAAACACTCCTCCTTCAACCATTGCAGACCTAGAAAAACCACTAGCATTAGAGGAGATAGGTGAACCACCTGAAGTCTACTTGGGGACATCTTTAGTTGAGTCTCAGTTAAATGTTGATCCATTTTTTACAACACTGATTATTAAAGATAGACTGCTGCACAATTGTATGTTTGACTCTAGAGCATCATGTAATGTTATGCCTCTAGAAGTCATGAATGATTTGAACATTAAAGTGACAACAGCTTATGGCAAGTATACTATAATGGATTCTAGAGAGGTCCCAGTTGTAGGGTGTGTGAAAGGTTTGGTGGTACAACTTGCAGCTTATCTAGGTAAGAACCTGAAACTTGATGTTGTCATTGTTGATTGCCCTACCAAATGGGGCATGCTATTATCAAGAATGTGGGCTGCAAGTGTAGGTGGAAGTGTTCAGATGGATATTTTTTTGGCCACCATTCCAATTGAAGGCATCCTTGTGAAGACGTATGGAGAGAAGAAGATGTTTCACCTCATTGAAGATCCAAATAATGATTATTATGAAGTGCTATATGCTGATGTAGATGTAGATAAATTTGTGGGATTTTCTCGATGGCAAGGAGAAAAAGATTGATCAATGCAAATTTTTTGAACAAGTTTTTTTACCTTGGACCTTGTTATTTGATGGAGCCTGTTCCAAGTTTGGAAATGGTGCTGGCATTGTTCTGATTTCTCTAGGAAAAGAAGAGTTTGTCTTTTCTTTCAAACTTATCTTTGAATGCACTAATAACATGGCTGAATATGAAGCATAGCTATTAGGCTTGAGAGTTTCATGGAAATATGGTGTAAAGGATGTCATTGTTAAAGGAGATTCAGAATTGATTGTCAAGAAAATTAGGAAACTATATGCTACTAAAAATCAGAGAATGAAACAATACAAGCATGCAATTTGGGATTTGATTGAAATGTTTGACTCTTTTAATATTGTGCACCATGATAGAAATTTTAATGTTGTTGCAGACAAGTTAGCAGTGCTAGGATCCAGATTTGGGGATTATACAATGTCTCCATTTTGTGAGTATGATGTTGAAGTACTAACAAGGCCATCTATCCCTGATAACATTAAAAATTGGCAAGTGTTTGATGATGATTCCTAGGTGAAATAGTTTCTACATAACCAAGGCAAGTTTTCTGACCAAAATATAGATTGGGAACCAATGGTGTGTGTTGTTGAAGGAAAGGAAAATTTATTTGGAAAAAACATCATTCAACTAAAGACAAACATTATTCCTAGAGGTTTGGTGGCTCTTGAGTAGAAACTTTGATAATGTTGATTACATTATTAAAAGAAATATGTCTGTTTCAAGAGATGTGGAAGAGCATGACCTGGGTACAAAGGAAAAGCCATGTAAAATCTGGTTAGGAAGCAATCTCAACAAGGAAGAGAAGCAGTCCTATATTTAATTTCTAAAGAAATATCAAGACTACCTAGATTGGTCTTACTCTGAGTTGAAGGCATATAGGGAAGATTTTTTCCAACATGAGATTCCTGTTGAATCTAATGCCAAGCCTTTCAGGAAAAAATAGAGGCCCATCAATCCGCTCCTTTGAAAATGCAAGAAGAACTGAAGAAGTTGAGGGATGGAGGGATCATTCAGCCCATGAGGTATTCATCTTGGGTTGTAAACCTAGTGCTTGTCAGAAAAAATAATGGTGACATAAGGCTATGCATAGACTTTGGAAACTCAATAGAGCATCATTGAAAGATAATTACCCTTTTCCAAACATAGAGAATATGCTACAATTGGTAATAGGTTTTGAATCTAGTCTAGATGGGTTCTCTAGTTATAATCAAGTTGTTGTGAAGGAGACTAATTTGAGCCGATGTTGGTGCTCAAATTAGTCTCACCCAGTTTGTCATTGAAATTCCTCATTTTTAGGCCTCTGTCATGTTTTATGTCTCCCCATGTTGGTGCTTGAAGAATCTGTCCTCCATTTGGTTGCCATGATCAGTCCCTTCCTTGGTCGAGGATCACTTAAAGGTCCAGAATTTATTTTTTGTTTCTTTGTCCATCTGAAGGAGTCTGTAAATTGGGCATAAAACTTAGGTTGTTCCTTTCTTTCCATTTTCCATAGTCACGTTTTGTTGTCCCTGCTATTTTTTTCCCAAATACCTATGGAAACATGATTGGATGTAGCTCGGAAGATCATATTTGAGCCTTATAACATTTCCAAATTCTCTGTCCTTGAAGAAAGATTCATTTCTAGGCTCAAATGGTGGTTTTCCTGCATTTTTACGGTTTGATGGGTGAGTTTTCCCATCAAATTTACATCTCTACATCAGTGTAAACATGGCCCTTTTTGGTTGGATGTGGCTCGGTGGGGCACTTAAAAAATCTAAGGCTCGTTTCAACCCAAAACTTGTCCATGTGGAGGAATGACACTCATTTGAAAATTAACCTTTGGTTTGATCTTGCAGTTGCACTGGGGGGACACATGGAGGATTCCGCTACTTTTCCAAAACACAGAAAAAAATTTCATACAGCCGGTATAGGTTTGGCGAGCCATGGACATGTGGAGGGATAGCACTCATTTAAGGATCCACCTCAAGGTTCCACCTTAAAAATTGTGACAAGGAGACATGTGGAGGCTTCCACCAACTCCACTTTGTACTTAAAATTTTTAAAGCAATTCTCTAAAGCCTGTGACACATGGTGAGCCTGCACTCATTTAGGATCTCTGCTCTTGGGCACCATCTTGAAGTTACACCATAAAGACATGTGGAGGCTTTCACTAGGTCTTCCCATACTTAGACTTTTCAAGCAACTTTCTAAAGGCCTGGGACATGTGGAGTTACTGCATTTGTTTAGGGATCAGCCCCTGAGTTTTATTTTGAAGAAGCGTCAGGAGGAAACTTGGAGGCTTCCACTCACTCTGCCCTTTTTCTTGGACTTTTCAATGGCCAAAGAAAAATTTCTTGGACCCTAGACACATGGTGCCTTCCATTGAACCTTCAAATTTTTAATAGACTCTACCGGATTGAGACACGTGTTGAGCTTGTGCTTGTTTGGGGTCTCTGCTTTTGGGGACCATCTCAAAATGCACCATTAAGACACATGGAGGCTTCCACTAGCTCCTTTTTTCACCGAGACTTTTTAAAGGCCAAAAGGTGTTTTTCTTGGGCCAAGGGTATGTGGAAGGCCCGTACTTTTTTTGAGACTTTCCTCTGTGCTTCTCCTTTGTAGTTATGCTAAGGAAACGCATGGATGACTATGATATAAAGTGGAAAGGGGACAGGATCAACAATTGCTAGTGCATTTCACCTATTTTTCCGCCGCTTTGCTCCAAAATTCTTGGAGACACGAATACATAATGTTTTTCATCATTCTTTGATGAAATTGTTTGTCATCTCTATTAGTAAGATACCATTGATTGGATTCAAAACTCAAATTGTGATTCCAAGGATCATTAAGGCTGATATTTTGAAGTGTGAATTACTCGTGCACTCGAAAAATCAGGAATTACCGTAGGAAATGGATGCGGGGTAGAAATTGCAGTGGAAAAAGAGTGAAAAGTATGAAATGATGAAAGTGCGGGCACAATAGGTGAAAAAGGTGTTGCCTTGAGAGAAAAAATGGATGACCTATTAATTCCATCTATGTAGAGGCTCTAAAAATGATTAAAAAGGGGATTTATCACATGAAAGAATCAGTATGATTAAAAGGACTCCTGAAAAGTTCTAACATGGCATCCTAGTCATTAATCGAGAGCCCAAGAAATGTGATCAGTTCACAATTGTTCCACCAGATAGATTTTGTATATGAATTTGTTAAACGTCATTTTCTGAAACAAATTGGTAACAAGCAATGGTCCCTCGAATATTCTTTTCTTTTGGGGGAAAATTTAGTGAACAAAATGTATAAATGCAATGAGAATACTCTTGCAAATGGTCAGAGTTTGAATCCCTAAGAGAAAATTTACGAAATTCATCTTCGTGAAAGAGTAAAATTGAGATAACCTGTTATTTTCTTCTATGTTAGATTTTCTGTCGTGTCAAGTTGGTTGCAGATGTATAGCCATTGACAAGCACTAAGATTTCTCTAGAAGCTTTCCCCTGCTGATGAATCTAAGTAATTTTGGAATTAATTTGTGTCTAATCTCTAGCAATTTGTGTCTACTTTGTTTCAAAATGTCTGTAAATAGTTTCTTTCATTCCTATTGCAATCTTACATTGAAATTTTTGTGAAATCACACAGGATCTCATCCTGTGACAATCTAATGGTATTTTCAATTTCATTTCAAGAAGAGCCTTCATCTTGGATGAGATAAACAAATTTAAAATCAATTCACTGTCATTTGTTGATAAATATTGTCTGTAAGTCTTTAGGTGTACCTTAGGCATGATTAATCAGAAACTTTAGTGTTTAATTGAGTCTTTCAATTCAATCCTTCATGTTGGAGTCTCAAAGATTATGTGAAAACGTGCTGATCTCGAGCCTCCATTAAAACATGCCTTCTTGTTGAAGGAACATCTTAATTGTTCTAAATTTTTCTGTTGTTGAAGTTGTTCATTGTTGTAAAGTCCCTCCGAAGATATGGTATAATCAACTTTATCCTGCTTCATCTCCCACCAAAATCATTTAAAAACCATTGATCCATCTTGAACTACCCCTGTTTGCCCTATGTATCAACAAAGGAATAAAATCTACTTGTAAAATATGTAGAACAATCAAGATTTCTTAATGTCTTCAGTAACCTTAGCCTTGTGTTGAAAGTATCTCCATCCTTTAGAAGTGACAACTCTTAAGAGTTAAATCATAGAGTATTGACCATATTTTCCCAAGGTTCTCTTCATAGAATTTGTGCAAAAAGAAGGATATCTCCATCTCCTTCACCAAACATAGGTTACACTAAGGGTCCTCTCACCCTGGTCGAAGAGGCACAACCTAAAGAAGTGAGGACAGGTCAAATCCTCTTAAAGGTGTTATCCATCTCTCCACAAATTTGAGTAACAAAGGGCCACTTAGATCTCATTCCCGACTACAAAACAACACACACTATGATTTATTTACCTCTAAGCTCCCTATCGAATATGTGTTACTACTCAGCTTGAAAAGGAGAATGAATTTCTAGATACCAACAACAGTAATAAAATGAAAAACATTAAACATACCAAGAACATCTCGTTCAATGATGTTATTAAAATTGTGAAGCTCGTGAAGCATATGTCCATGGAAAAACATCTTGCATGAGATCTATGAATGAGATTTGGTACGTCTTATTTTGTTGGGTACACTATTAATGGCAAGAATCCCAAGGATTTACAATCAAAGATTGATGAAGGAGAGGTCAAGATTCCAGAGGATTGATCGGAAGGAAGTGATTTTGTTTTGGGTATGTTTTATTGAGTTTTAGTGTATTGGGTATTTGTTTGATTTTAAGGTTTGATTGAGAACAATGGCTTAAAGATTTATGGGTCTTTCATTGAATAAAAAGGAGCACAAAAATTTGGTTTTTAGTGGGTTTTGTTGCTTATTTAATGTTTGTGTATTTTCTTGTTTAATGTACTTTGTATTTGTAGGCCTAATTTCCTTAATAAAACTGAGTTATTTTGGTAATGTTAGATTGTAAATATTAGTTGGAAGCATTAAACCAAAATAAGAAGTAACGTCTAGTAAGATATTTATTGGCTAAGGTTTGTAATAATTTATTTTCACTTTACAAGACAAAGCTCGTTTCCTATGAATTTTGGGCATGAGGCTTAACTCATTAACAAACATTCTCATAAGTGGTGGTGCAAAGGCTGCAACAAGGTTGGGGTTTGGAAAGTTAGAAAATGGCCCGAATCTGTGATGGCTATGTTGAGGGAAAGGGGGTTCTGCTGGAAGTTGATGTAGAGGAGTCAACTTGGATTACATAGTTTTGAGGTTTAAGGATGATGTAAGACCATCTACAATTCCATTCCAGTGATATTTCACTACAATTAAATGAACTATAAACATAATATCAATGACGGGGTTTCACTACCGGAGAAAGCATGATGAGATCCTAATGACCTCTAAACTAGAGCATGATCTTTTATTTTATCCTTGTTTTAAAATTATTAAACTGTTGAACCAAGCCTCCACTATGCCCTTACTTTCAATAAGGATAAACTCTTAGCGTTCGCTAAGAATTTTCTCCCATAAGATCCGAAGTGAATTATGTGTTTCAAAAAATATACCTTATGGGAACTATGTAAGGCTTGATCCCTCTATCTGGTATGCAGTGCAGCTATTGTCTCTACTAGGTACATTCTAGCCAACATGATATAATTATAATCAATGAAAAACACTAGAAATCCAAAGTTGTACAAATAGTTTTTACAATGATCGTAATGATAGGAGCCTCGCAGTCGCTTAGCTAAGTCACGATTTATTATTTTATCACAATTTTCAATAAAATAAACTGTTGAAAGTAGTGTTTGATGTGTCATTACTTTCGATAAGTAATGAAACTAAGCGTTAGGTAAACAATTTTTCCAATACGAAACATTGTGAAGAGGGCCATACTTATGTTTAGGAAAAGTGTAATCCTTCCCGTTTATTTTTGATAGCTTATTGTGGAATTTCCCACCTAGCACTATGCTTAAAATATCGTACTTATAGTAGTTATAGACATTTAGACATAATGAATAAATTATGTCTGATATACATATATTTCGCATTGTCTTATATAAAAAAATGATGAGTTATCACCAACTCCGTTAATGTGATTTGTTACTTGAATACTCTCCTCAAAATACCAAATATTAGATCTTCTCGATCATATCCTTTAAAAGGAGTGTTGGGCATATTCATTAGTCTTGTTACACACATCTAATCCTCACTACTACAAAGTATGAATGATATACACATAAAGCACATAGTCTTGTAAAACAAAAAATCCCAAGCTAACATGACTCTCTTCAAGTAAAATATATTACATCTTAATGTCCTCTGCAGTTTATCATTAAAAAGGTGTAAATGGCTTAAAATTGTTTTAGGTTGTTCTTTTATATGTTGACTAGAAGTCTATATGCCACTAAAGTGTGTATTTTTTAACGTTCCTATCATGTCATCTATATAATGTTATGGCTTGTCCGGATCATATGTAATACTTTCAAAAGGTGCAAATGGTTTTGTATCTTTCAATGCATCATAATTCAATTTCATACTTTTAGAAAAAAATTGTTATTATTGATTTGATCCACAAAATATGAATTACTGTAACCAGTTGAATGATATATAAGATGTCATATAAAACCTTAGCAGATTGTTAACCATTAAGTTAATTACTCTATTATGATACATAGTAAAGAACTCTAGAATTTAGTGTCTGCTAGGGTACTATTTAAATTCCTTAATAGACAATGTGAGAAAAACCCTATAAAATTCGTAAATGACTCGATTAATAATATATTTTAGTTTAAATATAGGTAAAATGTCTTTCATTATTTTTGGTCCATTCGAACAATTCCATTCATCACGTATAGTATTTTTGGAAGAAAATAGACGAGGAATGGTTAGTGGAACTTAATTCCCCAAAAAACTACCACGTTGACTTGTGGTTGTTTTTTTATAGATTACAATCACAAGGAAGTTGGTATTGTTCTATCATCAGAAGTTAAATATTTGGGGACACTATGTGTCTAGGTGGAATGATTTGACTTTGAAAACAGTAAGTGTCTTATTCTAGATATCGAATTTGATGTTTCTTTGTTCAGGAAATGGGAAATGCATGACTCCATAAATAACGGACCATATTCCTATTGAAATTATGGTTGAAATTTGGGGATTCTAATAGATTTAAAAAAAATCGTTGTTCAAATGCGAAAGTCATTCAAAATGGTATATTTGTAGTATTTAGAAATTTCTATCGAAACAAGAAAACATGTTTTGTTTGTCATTTTTATGTAGAAAAGGTGTTCTTTCACCTCCAAAACATGTCGAGTTGTTTACTATGCTGAAGTGAATATATTTGAATAAATTGGAGATAGACATGAAATCAGAAACCAGATTAAATTGCAAAAACAAGGTGGAGCTTCTTGTGATTTTATTGATATAAAAATGAAGCATTACAACCAAAAGAGAGAGCTGCAAGATTTATAGATATTGGGACAGCTTCTATCTCTTCCACAATATATGGAACAAATCTCCTAAACAAAGAAATGCGAAATAACATATTGCCCCTAAAAAGCTTCTACATGAAATCATCTCGAGAACAATATTCTAACTAAAGAACATCCTCCACAATCTAAGGGATGATAACAACACACTAACAACTAAGCTAACTAAAGTAATTAAATAATTACTTTATTATAATTACACATTAATCCACATATGGTGAATTAAGTGTTAGATTATTTCTAACATTCCCCCCCTTAATTCATCATATTCTGAAGTGAACAGGAGAGAAATACTCTGAATGCCTCAAATTTAGGACGTGCAAGAGATTTTGTGAAGATATCTGCACATTGATGTTCTGTTGGGAAATGCTGAAGCTGAATGTTGTTGTTCTGAACTTGTTCACAAATGAAATGTACTTACACCTCAATGTGTTTGGTGCATTCATGAAAAACTGGATTCCGAACAAGTTTTATTACTCCTTCATTGTCTACATGTAGGATTGTTGGATGATCCTGTGGAATTCCCAATCCTTCAAGTATCTGTCTAAGCCAAATCGCTTCACAGACAACTCCTCCTGCTGCGTGATATTCTGCTTCTATGGAAGACCTTGAAACACAATTTTGTTTCTTACTCCCCCATGAAATAGGTCCAGATCCCAAAAAGAACACAAATCCTGAAGTGGACTTCCTATCATCAACATTCCCTGCATGATCTGAATCTGTATATCCTGTCAAGAAGAAGTTATCATTCTTCTTGTATTCTAGGCCAAAGTCCATGGTTCCTTTGATGTATCTCAGTACCCTCTTTGTTGCTTTCCAGTGACAAACCCTTGGTTCTTGCATAAATCGAGAAAGATAACTGACTGCATAGTTGATATCTGGCCTAGAATAAGTTAAGTAAATGAGACTCCCAATCAACTATCGATAAAGAGTAACATTTACTTGTTCTGATGGATCTGTGCGAGATAATTGAAGCCTTGTCTCCATAGGTGTAGCCATTGGTATACTATCCATCATTCTGAATTTCTCTAGCATTGTCTTAGCATATTTTAGCTAAGTAACAAAGATGTGATTTTCCTTTTGCCATACTTCAAGTCCAAGACAATAATGAAGAATCCCGAGATCTATCATGTCGAATGATCGATTTAGATCTTCCTTAGTTGTTTCAATCATCTTCACCGAACTTCCAGTGATGACTAGATCATCAACATATACTACTATGATCACTATCTCCCCCCCTTGCTTTTTGAGATAGAGATTAGGATCATATGGACTTCTTTTGAATCCATGTTTGATGAGATGCTCATCAATATTTATGTACCATGCTCCGAGAGCCTATTTGAGCCGTACAAAGGACTTTATGAGTCTACATACCTTTTCTTCTTTACCTGGTATGACAAAACCTTCTAGGTTGAGTCATGTAGACTTCTTCCTATAAATCTCCATTGAGAAATGCACTTTTTACATCCATTTGATGAACTTTCCAACCAAATTGTGCAGCTAAAGCAAATATCATCCTGATTGTTTTGATCTTAGCTATTGGTGCAAATGTTTCTTCATAATCAATGCCTTCTTTTTGTGCATAATGCTTAGCTACCAAGCTTTCCTTGTATTTATCAATGCTTCCATTTGATTTGTACTTTGTTTTAAATATCCATTTGCAACCTATTGCCTTCTTCCCTGGTGGAAGATCTGTAAGCTTCCATGTATTATTCTTAATCAAAGAGTTGAATTCTGAATTCATAGCATCTGACCAAGGTTTTGACTGCTGAGCATCTTGAACTGTAGTGGGCTCACTTGATTCAATTACTGTACTCATTAAGGCTAAGTTTACCTCATTTTGAGTCATACTGCGAGTTCTAGGTCCTGAAGTGGATGTGTTAGGATCACTATCCAACTTAGCATCTCGAATTAGATTAGTATACCACTTAGGCATATGTTTAGTTGTTCCTGTAGATGGAGGAGTTGAATTATCCTCATCATCATTATCTTCATCAAGAACATCTTCTATTTTCTTAGTAGGATTGTTTTGTGAGTTTATGGAAGGAGCATTTGCTTCTTTATTTTCAAAAAACTCAACATCTCTACTTGTGAAATTTTTCTTATTTTTTGGATCCATTAACCTGTATCCCAAGGCTTCATCACTATATCCCAAGAATATAAGTTGTTCTGATTTCATATCAAGTTTAGTTCTCTTTTTCTTAGGAATGTGCATACTTGCCTTGCATCCAAAAACTCTAAGGTGTTTTATAGATGGTTTGTTCCCTGACCAAGCTTCATGTGGTGTTATTCCATCAAGTGCGGAAGTGGGAACTCTATTCAGCAGATAAACTGTTGTTTTTACTGCTTCTGCCCAATATGTTTTACTCAAGCCTGAATCATCGATCATACACCTTACCATATCCATTATAGTTCTATTTCTTCTCTCAACTACACCATTTTTTTGTGGTGTATATGGAGGTGCCATTTTCTGATGAATTCCATGTGTTTCCAAAAAATCTTTAAACTCATTACTGGTGTATTCACCCCCTCAATCTGAGCGGAGTGTTTTTATTTTCTTACCAGTTGCATTTTCACAAGCTACTTTGAATTTCTTGAAAGTTTCAAAGGCTTGGTCTTTGGTGCGAATGCAATATACCCACATTTTTCGTGAGTAATCATCAACAAAGAGCATAAAATATTGAAACCCTAAATGACTAGGTCTCATAGGTCCGCATAGATTGGTATGCACCAGATCAAGTTTACCACAGGCCCTGAATGTACTACTTTTCTGAAAAGAAGCTCTATGTTGTTTTCCTGCCAAACAATTTGTGCACTTGTCTGTATTTTTCTTGAAATTTGGCAGTCCTCTTACCATATTATTTTTTTGAAGTGTTTCAAGATAGCCAAAACTTACATGGCCAAATCTTCGATGCCACAATTGTGTTGATGATGTATCCTTAGCTACAAGGGCCTGATTTTTGGTTTGAACAAAATCCAACTGAAACATACGAGCTACACTAGAATCTCGTGCAACAATGTTGGAGTTTTTAGACTTATCTTTGATTAAACACATCTTCTTTTCATCTGTATAATCAAAATCCACTTTTAAGTTATGCTCTAAAAGCTGACTTACTGAAAGTAGATTCTTTGTCAATCCAGGAACATATAGAACATCTCTTATTGTGCACTTTCTTGATCCAAGAGGTAAGGAGATGTTTCCAATTCCTTGTACTTTGTATGATGAATCATCACCCAATGAAACAGAGTCTTTGTTAGGTGTATTCTTTAACTCTAAGAACCAATCATTTCTTCCGGTCATATGTCTTGTTGCTCCTGAGTCAACATACCAAATTGCCTGTGGTGAATTGATTTCTTGAGTTGATTGTGTAGAAAATAGGAAGTCCTCATATGGTGAGTTATCTTCTACTTCAAATATGTTGCCATCTGCGGTGTTTTCTTTTTCCAGTTACTTTTCCTTTGTCCTTGTTGTTTGTTTTGATAACCTTGACTAGATTGTTGAAAATTTGGCTTCTTTCCACTAGATGAACCCTTCTGAAATGTGTTATACCAACAATCTTTTAAGTCATGTCCTTTTCTGCCACAAATCTGACACTGCTTTTGTTGAGTGTTCCCTTGATTATTCTATTGAGAATGTTGCTTGTGTTGCTTACCAGTTGTATGAATCTATTTCTTTCCCTTATGGAATGAAGAGAGGGCTTGTTCCTCATCTTCTACAGGTTTGTTCATGGACTCTTCCTGTTGTAACATGTTCACTAACTCTTCAAAACTTGTAGTTGGACCCATAATGTTGAGAGTTGTGACAAATATTTTGTATGAGGCTGGTAAAGCTCTCAATACAATAGGGACAAGAGATTCATTAGTGACCTCTACTTCCAAAGCTTGGAGAGATGATCTCAATATAGCAACACACTTTAGAAAACCTTCAATAGACTCATTAGAATTCATTTTGAGACAATGGAGTTGTGTTTGTAATTGCAAAATAGCATTTTTGTTCTTAGCTTCATATACAGTTGCTAGTTTATCCCATGCTTCTTTTGTAGTTGTCACTTGACGAATATGAGGTTGTACATCATCAGTTACACCAAACAGAATTATAAGTTTTTCCTTTTGATTAGCACGATCAAACACATGTTGTTGAGCAATATCATTTTCTGGTCTCGTTATCGAGCCATCAACTACACCAATTATGTCCTCAAATTCAAGTTGAGTTTTAATTTTCATTTTCCATGCAGCATAATTATCTCCTCATAGGATTTTTGAATCGGGAAAATTTATTTGGGTGCATTGTTAGCCATTTGTGCACGAAAGAAAAGAGAGATAGAGAATCAAACATGAAACAAATCCCCCCTCAAATCAGTACACACCCCCAAAATTGATTTTTATTGAGTGTGGGCTCCTTTTTGGCCTTTTACAATGATTTTTCGGCACTATCGGCCATTTTTACAAACATCTTGTAAATAGAAAAAGAAAATTGCACCCCCCTTCTTGTTTACGAAAAATTAATATTTTCACAATTTTTTAAATTTTTGGGCACTTTGGCTTCTTTTCCCTTAAAATTTTAGTTTTAGGCTCTTTGGCCTCTTTGATTGGACTAAAGCGTAAAGCTTGAAAAAACACACTTTAAAACAAAACAAGACCTCAATCCGAGGTACCAGTTGAAAGTTATGACCATTTTAAAATTATTTTTCGGGCCCCTTTCCAAAAATGGAATTTTTTTATTCTTCTGATTTTTTTCACATCGTCCAAAAAAGGAAATATTTTTTAAAATGATTTTTAATGCAGAAAACATGGGTCTGACTTACGCATCATGCATGCTTTTGTTTCCTCCATCGTCAGCCTTGTTTCCTTCGCCGCCCTTTCGCCTTAAAGGCTCTCTTACGCTCTATTCTGCAAGGTCACACAGGAATTGCTTGCAGATTGAAGATGCACAACCAGATCAATATCCAGCTCATTTTTTTTTCCTTTTACAGGTGTGAAGTCAGTCAGGTAAATCTGTAGGTCTGCAAGGTGAATTCACAGATATATGCAAATACCGCAGTTGCATACAGGTTGCAGATCGGTGGTGGATGTTTCTTTTTTTATTAAAAATGAAACCTACACACCAAACCCGAATGGTGGTGCCTCCAAAATTGGGGGTCCACTAAATTAAATCACACTAAACAGGATCTCTAAATTAGAGAGAGAAAAAAACAATTGTATATAGTTCATATGCAATGAACAATAATTTTTTTGATATAATCACTTTGTTACCAATCTTGGAGGTGTTTCTATCTTCATGCTTTTTTTTTGCCACGCCGGTGTGTGGAGAAGGGGCAGGGGCTATGAAGAGGTTGGGGGCATCTATGGCTCCTCCTGGCTCAAGCTTCTAGTCCTCCTTCCTCAAATCTTCTAACACTTCCTCAACAATTATCTACAGCCTTAACTCACCTGCTCTAATACCAAATGAAATCTATAAACCAGATTAAATTGCAAAAACAAGGCAGAGCTTGCTGTGATTTTATTGATATAAAATGAAGCATTACAACCAAAAGAGAGAGCTGCAATATTTATAGATATTGGATAGCTTCTATCTCTTCCACAATATATGGAACAAATCTCCTAAACAAAGCAAATATGCAGAAATAGCATATTGCCCCTAAAAAGCTTCTACATGAAATCATCCGAGAACAATATTCTAACTAAAGAACATCCTCCACAATCTAAGGGATGATAACAACACACTAACAACTAAGCTAACTAAAGTAATTAAATAATTACTTTATTATAATTACACATTAATCCACATATGGTGAATTAAGTGTTAGATTATTTCTAACAAGACTCATCTAAATAAAAATTACATGGATTGAAAAGGAATAGTAAATCAATTAGGTATTTTGAGGCTAGTGTAATTACACAGACATTTGATTCTTACTACCGGAGAATAACAAAGACAACAAAATGAGAGCAAAATTTCTACATTATTTGAGAAATAAACATATGGATAATATTGTATTGACATCCTACAGTGAATCCAATGTAATCAAAAATTTAAATTGCATGAATCACACTACCACCAGTTTTTTGTATTGTTGGGTGAAGAGAGCAATGGAAAAATAAAATTTGATTCCCATATTGGGGGAAAATGGAAAAATAGAAAAATGATCATGAGGTGGAATAAGTTCTTCCCATCACAGCTCAGATAATATTACACACCTATGTTATGTCACTAGAAGGAAATATACCAACAAGGGTGAATGTCACATATAATTTTTCTTTTAAATGTGCATATCCATTCCAATTTCCATAAAATTTATCAGCTATTCCTTTGACTAATCCTTTCAATGTTGAATTTGAGATCACTGATTTTTGTAATTTGGCCGATATTTCTTCCAATGTCATAATGGAGCTTCGATAGTTATCGTAACCAATGTTTTGATTGTATTATTATTGCTCTTATAGTAGAATCGGTTACTAAAACATGTTAAGTGACACAGTACAAAGATACATGAAAAAGGTTAAAGACATTGGAGTATCAATTCTGGATGGATGCAAAAATTTATGATAGCAACGGGATATTCAAAAGTTTGTGTCTTATGTACAAAATATCTTGTGTGCATAATTACAACAATAATTATGATTATAGAGAAGAGGTCACTATGGATTGGATGGAGAAACTACCACAAAAATTGGTAACTACAAGTGAAATTTTCCTACAAGGAAACATCCATCCTTTTCTTTACGAAAGATTGTATGATTTCTAGGATTAGATGTTCACTAGATGTGGTTGCATAAAATCTCTACTACTAGTGCTTTACGGCGGAAGTGTCACACTCCGTGCATTGGTGGATTCCAAACTATCTACCATTTTTATTGTTAAGACACATAGTCAAGCGATGTTTTTGAAACATTACTATTCTCATATGAAGAAAGGTTCGTCTCCGAAAACAACTTCAACAAATGATTTTTTTAATGGATTTTAACCTAAATATGTTACTTATACAATTATTATTTATGCAGACAACCACAAAGCTATAAAATTTGATGTATAATCATTTCACCATGATGTTACACAACTAGTTCAACATGGTGATTTACTTTCAATAATTTTATAAATATGTTTAATGAGATCTATCTTTAATTGCCATGGTTTTAAAATTTGTTAACAAATTTATTTTTTTGACAGCTTCAAATGATAGATGTGGAGGACATGGGAACATCGGCCACAAATACACCATCAAATCCAGGTATGTTAATCGTGTGAAATTACAAACAAACCTACTAATAAGCCCCACAAAGTTATAAGACAATAAAAGATTATGTACACAACCAATAAGGCCCAAAATTTTCTAGGAAATGATATGATATCCATGTGTATTTTATAACAAAATTATTTATAAGGCCAACAAATTTATAGGAAACGATAACCAATGACATTAGTTTATATGTTTGGCTTAGTGTCAAAGAAAAGTTTAAGGAAATCCATTTATAATCTATAATAACAATTTAAAACAAACTATATAGAGCTTAGCAAACTCTATGCATCTAAGTTCAATACGTAAATGGTTTGATTAAAAACGTTACATTCATCAATATCTCGTTTATTTACAAATGCATAATGTCGATAATGTTTCACTAATTCACTACTCCACACCGACTAATTATATTTAATTAACATTGTTTTGGCTTCAACATCATCATAAAAAGAACTACATATGACTTGATCTAGCAAATTTGTATGTAAATCAACACTTGGCTAGCATTATTAAAGGTTTTCAAGCTAAATGTAGTTCGACCAATGACGACATAGCCTAGCGAGTCACAAATCCTCATCAATTGTTAAGGACTGCTTCTCTGCCAAAATGTGGTTCGACGAATATAAGTGTAGCTTAACGACCGCTAAATTTGAATTATAATATAGAGAATAATTGATATTGTACTTACCATATCACCATAGAAACCACTATGTTTATCCATTTAAGTTTTCCATAGCATGAAATCGATTATGAATTGATTAATGTTTATTTCAAATACATTATGCTCACATTTTTAATATGAAGAAATAAATTATGAATTGATGATTGTTTATTTGAAATAGCTCTTGCATCAATGGATCCAAAGAGTGTGTACAAGTGTAGTAATCCAAGCCGCAATCTCAATTGATAACTATTAGTCATAAGCTAAAATGTTGTTTATTTCAATTGGTTGTAATTGATATGTGGCCGACAAAAATAAAATTTGTTTACTTCCCTGCAAGTAGTGATAAGATTTATTTACTCATTTTGGATATGGAGGACCTGTTATATGGGATAAACAAAATGTACAATAAGAATATGTCATTTAGGTTGGGTATGAAAGTTGACAACCTGTGAGGTGGCCTGTCAGAATTTATAAAATTACTATCACCATACTGTGAACCAGGATTTTGGTCTAACATTATCATTTATGCTAATGTTAAAAATATATAAATGAGCTTCAATAAAAAAAAAAATCGACCGTATTGAATCCAAGACTCACTTAGGGAAAGGAACATTACAATATAGTAGAGGGAATACCAATAACAGACCTAGAAAAGGTTTGAAGTAGAAACAATTTTTCATATAGTTTGAAAAACACTTTTTGTATTATATTAGGTGCAAACGGAAACCCTCCTAAAATTTTTATGGTGGGAATGAAAAGAATATGCAAAGATTGTACAAAATATAAATGGTTGAGGTCGATTTGTACAAAACAATATCACAAATAGTGTCTCAGAATTTAATGTGGTAGAGGGAATCAAATACTTTGAGCATGAAAAAGCTAAATAATTATTTATCTTTTCAAAATGTTGTTATGATTGTACTACTTAACATTGCCATTAATATATACATTCATATGTTATTATGAAATGTACTGTGTAACTCTATTCTATTATGTTGAGATTGTTGAAATATAAGTTAGGAGGATTTATATTTTCAGTGATTATAAGATGACAAGATATGATTGAATAACTTCGAGGTGAATTATTAGAAAACCTTTCCCCCGAAAATTTGTAAAATAGTTTTTTTACACTGTTCATAAAATAAATATAAAATTATACTATATATACTTAATTTTTTTAAAAAAATTAATATAATTACTATATATAATCTATAAAAATTAATGGTCATATCTAAAATATGCAAGTCATATGTGATGGTTATTTCAAATATTTGCAACTATTTTATGGATAAAAAGGATTAAAAACATCTAAACGGGCGTCAAATTTAACACCACGTTGTGGCCTTTGTTGCAACCATTGAAGGACAAGAGAAGATGTTCAGGATGATATTTGATCAAAAACTAAATTTGAGGGAACTTATTTTTGGATCTTCACTAAGATAAAGCATAAATAATTCTTAGCGACCGCTAGCCCATTTAAAACATAACCATTTTTTGTATATAACATAGCATAAATAATGGCTAGTGGCCACTATCCCTTATAAAATAAAAACATGTTCGTATATAACATAGCTTAAATAATGACCAGTGGGTGCTAGCCCTTATAAAACATAAATATGTTTTCTACATAACATAGCTTAAATAATGGCCAATGGCTACTAGCCCATATAATGGATTCTAACATTTGATTTTTGGATTCTAATATATGCGACTTTGGAGTACATATAATTCCAATATAGCTGATTTTGGATTCCAATATATGTGATTTTAGATTCCAATATATGTGATATTGGAATCCAATATGTGTGATTTTGGAATCCGATATGTGTGATTTTGGAGTGCAGATAATTCCAATATTTGACATTTTGGAATCCGAAAATAGCAATATTGGATTTTGATATTGAGTATATTTTTTAGGCTCATTTGTTGCGATTGGGATAAGTCCCAATTTAGTGAAATAAGCATTTTGGTATAAAATAGACTAAATATGCATTTAAATATATAGGTTTAATTCAAATTTAAGTTTCTAAAACTACAATCAAATTCACATTTCTATTCTAATTCAGTTTACATTCTCAATAAAAACTAAATAATGATGCATTTATGGGTCTCATCATCTTCCCACACTTACTTTTATTTGCATGTCCCGATAGTCATTTTCATCATTAGTTCCTTTCATATTTTCATCCTTGGTACGTTTGGTGTAACAGACTTAAGTTTATATTGTTTAACCAAAGTCACCCAATCCTTTTGCGAGGTTCTCCATATCCTTTATTTGCAATAATTCTCTAAAACCACTTTTCAAACTCATCTCTGTCTTGAGCTCCATAGAATGCCTAATGTGGTGTTAGAACCAGTAAAAGAGGAGGTCTATACCACATTCCAACCTAATCCCTTTTAATTTCAATGATTAATTCCACCACATCCGTATCTCTTCTTATTGACCATTTCAAATCGGGAGAAGAGATTGGCTCCTTTCTCCTCATTGTAGAATACAATGATTTCCACTTACTGGTTACAAACTTTTATGGCCAAAGCTTAATTTTTGGAAAATAAGTTTGTGTATGCCTTTATGCAATTTAGAAATATTGATTGATATTGTCCTTCAAGGGCTAGATAATATACCCACCTTCCGAATTCTATAACAAAAGCATATATTTTTGGATATTTTGGGTGAATATATAAGCCTAACATAGACTTCTCACTATGCTCAAATTCATTTTTCCCAGCGTTCCCAGTTGATTTTATTTTGTAATAGGTATGCAAAATTTCTTAGCTGGAATTCTACAACATAAATATTGATCGTGAAAGTGGTGTCTTGGGGTATTAAGATTCCACATAGAAAGAACTCACAAATGAGGTTATTTTGTTCCTCATTTTCCATCACAAAGGCCTCTAGAAATTTTTTTCCCATCTTCCATATCACAAGGGAAGTCACAAAAATCGTTAATAGAACCCTCTTGAAATATTGTTCTAGAGTAAACATATTGTAAAGGGTAGATGGTTTTCTACAAGCCAACAAATGATTTCCAACAAATATGCATCTAAATTCCTCTTTTCAATTTTTTTCTCTCTCCTAGTTTTCCTTCTCTTTTTTTCCGATTTATTTAATTTCTCTTTCAAATTTGGCTATTATTTGTTTCCATTTGAATTCATTTTTGTGGATTGAAGCTTCTCTTTTTAACCATCATATTACGGTATAAGGTAGGATCATGTCTATCCGATTAGTTTATTTTGTAGTCTCGTTATGTGCAATATGTGTATTTTTGGTCGTTTTATTAGGATCTTAAATAATTTACTCTTAAGATTCAACATATGGTGGAATAAATTGTGTTTAATAAAATTCTATATCTACAACTTCCTTTTGGGTGGGTGGTGGATTTGTATTTGGTTGAGTGACTGCCTCCATAATATCTATCTTTTTGAGTACTTGAATGGTCTCATCCTTCTCCTTTATTTATTTCTTTAGGAGAAGGATTTCTCTCCTTTGTTCTTCAATAATCCTCTCAGCATTAGAAAAAGATAATGCATAGTTTAATTCTCTACTTTCATTTGGTGGAGGTGGTATATTCTCAACTTCTTATTCAATTGGGGCCTTCCCTTTATCTTTCCTCAGATCTCTCATTGGTGTATCATGAATAACCTCTTCCCTTTCTTCAGATTAGAATGATTTTCCTCACCTATGTGGAATCCCTCATGCTTTCCATTATTTTAGCTACCATTTGTTCCTCTTCACTTTGAATTCCTTATGAGTAATGTTATCCTTCTTCTCTTGTTCTTCTCTTTATTCAAGGATTTTCCTCCTCAAAATATCCTTTAGATATAACTAAAGGAACAAATGGTTGAATTGTATTTTCCTTTTTCTTTATTTTTTTGTAGGAGTTGTTTGGATTTCTTCCTCTTTTTCTATGTATGGTTCTCATAGACATACTTAGAGGACTCGATTCAAAAATTTTGTTAAGAAATCACTTCCATTTTGTCTTCCCCTTATTTTTTCTATAAAAATGGTGCTTGCTTGCAAATCAATTGATCAGCCTTTTATGTCTTTAATCACCCACCCAATTTATTGGGTGATTCCTCTTGGGATTGTGTGCACAATGGCTATGCAAGATTGTATTAAAGACTACAAGTTTTATGTAGGACATGTTGGTTAAGTGACTAATGACTTAAAGACCGAGATATTATTATAAGATAAATTTAATGATCATTGTATGATCTAATCAAGAAAATAACCGAAAGCAGACATTGTGAATGACCGTGAAACTAGAAGTGGAAGTGTTGGATTAAACTTGTGTTAAATTCTTAATAAAGACAACGCTTTACCAGTGGAGTTTTTCCTTCAGTTTCTCCCCTTAAATCTAGTGTTATGTGTCTCTATTCTTTTTCATTATTGACTTTCAAGATCTATCTCATTAAGCTCAACATTCGCTATCTATTTTAAGTTATTCATATGTCTAATTGATCGCATATCATAATATCTAATCTTCGAATTTAATTGAGGATCTGTAATTTGTGGATTATTTATCCCCTGCTAAATATATAATGGTATCATAGCGTGATGATTGTGTGTGTGCAAGATCTATCTAGAAGTCTTTTGACTTGAAAGAGAAAAATAAAATTGAAGTTTATTAATGGATCTATAAGACCCAAAAGTTCCATAGTCGTGTTCAAGCTAACTAGGTTTAAACTTCCAATTTCTGCCTAATGTTTCTTGAAATATTGATTAAAAATGGGCTAAATGTTTGCCTAGATTGTATTTAAGCTTCGTATGCTTAAATATTTGCTTTTGCTTTCATTTTATCCATTTACGGCTTGAATCCATCGTATGTGTTAGTTTTTAGTTTTCCCACGATAGATAGTTATTACTGACATTTTTGAATTTGGGTCCAAAATATTTATTTAGATCCAATTTATTCAGGACTTTCAAGTTCATCTTGGCTGTAAAAATTATTTTTTTTCCATTTTTGTCTCTGCGAAGCATAGACCAATCATTTGGTGCCATCTATCTTCACATTTTCCATCATTTTTTTTTTTTTACTAGAGCTAATTTTGCAAAGCCCGATCCAATCATTTTATTCCATTTCACTTTGTATTTCTGCTCTTTTTTGATTTTGTGAAGCTTGGTCCAATAATATTGCTCCAAATAGCTTCTTTGTCCACTTTTTCATATTTTTGAAGTCGTACCTACTCTTAGAGTGCCAAGTGGCTTCAATTTGGAATTTTACTGTCTTTGTGAAGCTTGGGCTGATAATTTATGCCATTAACCTTCTCTCGACAGTTGTTTGACTTCTTTTGACTACGAATCCCAAACCAATCATATTGCTCCATCTAGCATCACATTTTTAAGTTTTTATGAATCATGAGCCAATCAAATTATTCCATCTTGCTTCATGGTGTTAGTATATTATTTATCTGATTATCAGTTAAAATCTGAGAGCCAATAAGGGCTTTAAGTGTGTCTTCTCTTTGTCATACTTGCATTAGCTATCTTTGAAATTTGTGAAACTTGAGCCAATAAAATTGCTCCAAGTATCTTTTCTATTGCATTTTTCAGATTTATGAAATGCGAGCCATTTAAAAGGCTCCATGTATCTTGTTTGACTTAGTATTTTTGATTGCATTGTGAAGTGTGATCCAATAGCATTTGGACACGTATATATCTATTATTTTTTGGCAAAGTGTGAGCTAATAGAAAAGTGACACATGTCTTAGTTTTTTTAAGGTGACAAGTTACTTGTTTCACAGTGTTTGTTAACTTTCCTTTGTATTGAGGTGATCTCTAATTTTCTTCATTCCACATTTTTAAAAACAAAAATTGAACTATGAAGTCTAAGGTAATTAAAAATTGACACTTAGCCTTTATTTTAGCACTTGTCATACTTGTTAAATGTGATCTAATTGTGTTAAGGTGTCAGTCTATACTTTGACTCTGCTAATAAAATCATGACACCTGTCTTTTTTTTCCTAGACCTGAACTTTATTTCAAGTTTGGTTTATAAATTGTTTAAATCCATTAATTTTTCAACAAGTGGCTTGTTTGAATTTGAATTTTCTATTGCATTATGCTATAATGCGAAATGTGATCCAATTAATTGAAGACACGTGTAAATGGTTCTGTATTTTAATCAATTTTCAGTCAGTATTATTAGTTACATTTGCGAAATGTAAGCTAAATGAAAAGTGACACATGTATTTGTCTTCAAACTTGTTATATTCTTTTGACGTGTGTCTATTTGTCTGTTCTTGTGGTTTCTTGAATCGATTTCAGACCTGAAAGAGCTTTAAATTTAATTTTTTAAAGCGTCATGTCCGCCCGAGGATCTATTTTAAAGCTGACACGTGCCTTTATTTGTATTTTTTATCTGTGTCGCATGTCATTCCCCACCTTGGTTGTTTATTAACTTATTTTATTTGTTAAGATAGCTCATTTTTTAGCTCAAACCGCCGAGTTGCTAAATAACTCGCTGATCTTTCTTTGTCTCATGGGTTTTCTAATTTGTCTTTGTACTACGGATTCCAAATTAGATAGCTCATCCTTTATCCCACCAAGACAAGTTTCTAAGGAACTCTCTGAGCTCCTATAACTTGACCCCAACTCTGTTATGTCAATTTGATCTTAAATCAACCAATTCAAGCTAATTTTAGACCAAATCTAGCTATTTTTGAAGATCTGACAAACTTTGTTATGATCTTAAGCTCATAATTAATTAATTAATTAATTAGCTCATTTTCCTATTAAAATAGTCTAGAGATGTAACTCGATCTAGCCTTATTAAATTGATCCAGAACTTGACCAATTCAAGTTATTTTTTTATCAAATTTGGATTGTTTGTTGTAGCATAACAATTAAAAGATTAGTGTTCGCCCCAAGTTGGAACATCAAAGACTTCATCTTGGAGTCCATAAGTATTTGCCAAACCTTCAATAATATCTAGATCAAGCATACTTACCGGGAGGGTAACAAGGTGGCAGATGCATTGGCTAACTATGACATAAATATTAATCACATTATTTGGGATAATAGTGAACACATTCCTGAGCAGATTCAAAACAGCATACAAGCGGAGACTTATGGGCATACAAATTTGGGATAAGATTAATAAGTATTTGGAGTGGGTCTTTATGAATAAGACTTTCACACGTGTGGATAAGTTTAAAGCAGTGCTTAAACAGATATTGATGGGCAATCAAAGTTATATAAAGTATAATGATGATATAAAATGGATTCATCTAAAAATTAAAGCCACACATGTGGGAAATTCTATGCCTATAACAGCTATTAAATAGTTTTTTATGGATTTTCTATGGTAAGGCTAATGATGATCTAGAATGGATTTCAAAGGGGACTTATGCTTGCGTATGCGGGATCTCACAGGTACAGAGCAACAATAAAGCAGGCATTCGTGGGAAGTGCTATAACAAACAAGATACACTATTCATTATTACCATAGCGTGAGACAAAATAGAGAAAGGTGGGTTGGGAACTGTGGCTACTGTTGAATCACCCATAGGGATTGTGAAGCTTACACTATCAATCACTTAAGCCCAGTGAAAATGGGAGGAGCCCCTTGTCAGATCGAGCCCAACGCGGACCCGGAGTGGAAAAATAATGCAGAACTTTGGAATCTCCTCAACCAGGGAGGCATCACTAATTTCATTGAGAAGATACAGGGTCACGACCAAAGCATCTCTGTGTAATTTGTGAAGGACTGGAAAGACCACAAAGTTGAATATGGAGGACAAAAATTTTGATCAACGAAGAGTTAATCGCTGAAGCTACTGGCCTTGGAATGGATGGATACCAATTCTTCAATAAAAGGATTGACAGGCCGGCTAAAGAGAGGAAATTTATGGAGGGCAAGGAGAAACTGGTTTTTGTCATGGTGGGTCTCGCAAGTTAGTTCTATCCTCTCGCCTTTTGACGAGGTCACCTATTTGATGGTGAGATACATTTCTCTTGAGGGGAGATTTGTCACGCTTCCTTAAAGCATCTTGTGTTCCTCAATCACTTCCGCAGAAATTACACGGTATGCTTCCCTCATTATTTGCTTAATTCTCTTGAGCATTCCATCTTGGAGTTTCAAAAACATGCTCGTGTGGTCCCTTTACATCAAGGTCTCATTTTCTTGTTGCATAAACTGTGTCTTCTTAAGCTTCCCGGCATCCCAACCTCCCCCATCTCTGTCCCTTCTTTTCCCACCACCACTGCCACTACCACTCCTTCTATCCCCATCACTACGGTTGCTACCCCTTTGACTTCCTTCTCAGCTCCCCCTGTCATCCCCCACCTCTGCTCCCACCCCTTTCACCTCCACCTCAAAAAGACCTATCACTAGATCTTCTAAAAGGTTGAACCTTGATACCCCTGTTTCGGGGAACGCACCTCAGGATTTGGAGGTTGCTCATAATATCCTACACATTAGCAGCACGGGTTCTCAGGAGACACACACTGAGAGCTCCACTAAAAGGCTGGAAGCTTTAGAAACTGACATGTTGCTGCTGAAAGAAGAAGTAAAAAACTTGTCTAAGCAAAAAGGTAAGAGAATGAAGGAGGAGGAGGCTGATATTGACAACAATCAGGTTGAGGATATTTACAAAAACTTTACTCCCTGGACAACCGACTTGGAAAAACCAAGACTCGCCATGATCATAATATGGCTATTTTTAGTGCAATTGAGGAGTTTATTGAGCAGCATGTCCACTGCATCTCTAATCTCAGCGGCATACCAGCTACTCTTTGGGGCACGGAAAAAGAAAGCAAACAAACCATTCAACAACTGGACACTACTGACCCTTCTCACATGACGGCATTGGCTATGTTCACCTCCTGGCAGACTATCAATTCCAGAATTGCCAAAGCCGCCAAGAAGTAATTGTGGATCTGCGATGTTCTTGCTGACTTTTGTCGTGGTTTTTGTTTTGTTGTTTTTTGGCTGCTTCTTCTCGGTGTTAGAGCGACCGTTAGTTATTTTGGGGTAATCTTGCTCTTTGGATGCACTGGATTCTTATGTATTATCTGAATCTTGATCCTTCTTATATTGTTTTTCACCTTATTAAACTTCTAGGCCCCTTTTGTATACAAGGGTATAGTCCCTTTCATAAAACTATTTACCAATAATAAAAAACAATTAAAAGATTAGTAGTTAGTTCTTTGTCTTTACTTATCTTCTTTAAGTCATTTTGTAGGTATATTTTTCTTTTTTACCATATGAGCATTTAAAATGGCTAGTTTTGTTGTTTTTTCAAAGGATAAGTCTCATCTCTTGAATTCAACTAACTATAACATCTGGAAACTACGTTTAAAATCTTGTTTTATGGCTAGAAAGCTCTGGGATCTTGTGATTTGTATTGAAAGCCATCCCACATGGAGACAAAACACCTCTTAAAATCTTAGCTCCTTTTCTCAGAGGTCTCAAAATCTTTGTCCATCTTGTTACAAAGCATTAGAGATGAGTTCTTGATGCATGTAGGCCATTTAGACTCACCTTCAACTACATGGAATTAATTATAAACCATGCATAAATTAGGTAGGTTGTCAAAATTAATTAAGACACTTTTAGAGCTTTTCACAACACCCATGAAGGGGGGCGAGAAAATTGTGGATTATTAAGCTAAAAATAAGAACATTAAAGCTCAATTAGATGGCTAAAACTATGAATTGTTTCAAGACAAACTATTGTACTTCATAATTCAAATCAACATTCATGAAAAATATAGACACTACATCTCAATTCTCAATTCTAAATATCGAATGAGAATGATCTACCTAATCTAGACACTTTGTCTTTGTTGTTAATTCAAGAAGAGCATGTTATGGAAAATTTTTATTCCAAAGAGAATGCTACTCAGGCACTTCTCACTCAAGAATCAAAAAGTAAACCTTCTAGATTTAAAAATCAAAAACCATCTCTTAAACCCCCTTGTAAAGACAAGAAATCAGGAAACTTAAGAGTAAGTTTTGATGGTAGATGTCACAACTGTGGAAAATTTGGCCATAAGAAAGAGGATTGTAAATCCAAAAAGAAGTCAAATTTCAAAAATAAGAAATGGAATAAATCAGATCAAAATCAAGATGAAATTGATGAGAACAATCATAGAAAAAATTTATTAAATCTATGAACTATATAAAACTTAATTTTTTAGATTTTGCTTCAGTTTTCTCTAACTATTTTTTGCTGATAATGATTCTTAGAATCAAGAAAAGTAAGAAAATGTTTTTTGACTCTTTTACATGGTCATGAGTATGTCCACTATTTAATGGATCATGTTTTTCAGTGAATTTTTGACTTTTCTTTAATTATCTATTTATTTTTTCATATGGATTATCTACTAGGTTGTGTCTCATTATGTAAAGACTTAGAATATGAAGATATATATATATATATATATATATATATATATATATATATATATATGTTGTTAAATCATCTTAATTGATTACAAACATATTATTGTATTCATATCAATGACACTTGGGGATGCCTTTGTGTTTGTATTGGAGACGTCCAATAGTGATTGCATCTAATTAATGTTTTAGTAGTATAATATGATGAAATATTTCAACATATTTGTAATGTAACATAGTTATTATAGTTATTCCTATTATGTTGTCTATCATGACTCTAACCATGTTGATGTTGTGTTGGATATATAGCTAGATTTATGTTCAATTTTTGATTCAGGTTCCATCACTTGAAGTAGAAAAACAACCATGTGGCTAAAGAGGCTGTTGGTAGTGATACACATATGAGATAAAGGAAGTATTCCTCCTCTATGTGAAGGCCATATTTCTCTTGATAAATAATATAGTTCAAACATCAGATATTATGTGAAGGCCATTACATGTTGTGAAGTATTGAAATTTTTTTCCTTGTTTAGCCTATCAGAGTTTCCCTTGAGGGGATTGTGTATGGAAATTCCAACTCTTGATGGATTATTATAAAATACCTGGGACAACTTTTAAGAGTGGATCATGACCACCCACTTTGTATGTAACAAAGTGATCCTTTAGGGATTGGTTACACATGGTTGTAACATTGTATGTGAACTATAAGTCTCATGAGAAAATGCATAAGGAAGTTCATTGTAAACTTCCAATACTTCCTCCATCTTGTAATAAGTAAATATGTCACTCTATGTGAAGTTACTTGTAAATCCCAGCAAATCTTCAGTTATGGCTATGCCTTAGTTTTTAAATGGATCCATATTTTGATGTAAGTCTTCATATTGTAAAGGCCTAGTCTTAAGAATCTTTGTATGGTAAAATATGATGTTGGATGCCTTTGTGTTTGTATTGGAGACATCCAATACTGATTACATCTAATTAATGTTTTAGTAGTATAATATGTTGAAATATTTCAACATATTTTTAATATAACATGGTTATTATAGTTATGCCTATTATGTTGTCTATCATGACTCTAACCATGTTGATGTTGTGTTGGATATATAGCTAGATTTATGTTCAAGTTTTGATGTAGGTGCCATCACTTGAAGTAGCAAAAACAACCATGTGGCTAAAGAGGTTGCTAGTAGTGATACACATAGGAGCTAAAGGAAGTATTCCTCCTCTATGTGAAGGCCAAATTGCTCTTGATAAAGAATCCAGTTCAAACATCAAAGATTATGTGAAGGCCATTGCATGTTGTGAATTCTTGCAATTTTTGTGCCTTTTTCAGCCTATCAGAGTTTCCCTTGAGGGGGAGTGTGTATGGCAATGCCAACTCTTGATGGCTTATTATAAAAACCCGAGACAACTTTTAAGAGTGGATCATGACCACCCGCTTTGTATGTAACAAAGTTATCCTTTAGGGATTGGTTACACATGGTTATAACATTGTATGTGAACTGTAAGTCTCATGAGAAATTACATAAGGCAATTCATTGTAAACTTCTAATACTTCCTCCATCTTGTAATAAGTAAATATGTCACTCTATGTGAAGTTACTTGTAAATCCTAATGAAGATTCAGTTATGGGTATGTCTTAGTTTATAAAAGGATCCATAGTCTGATGTAAGTATTCATATTGTAAATCCTGGTCTTAAGAATATTTGTTTGGGAAAATCTGAATTTCCCTTATTGGCATGCTAAGCCTGAATCACTGTTACTGATTCATGGGTCTGAAACTTGGCATGTCTGATTGTGATATCCCACTTAACATCAAGGGGGAGTGTTGGAGTGATAATATCAAGTGGGATCAACCAGTTTTGCATGCCCCAACATGAGTAAAGTTTTTCTAATAAAACTTTAAGTGTGAATTCTTACACACTTAAAGAGTGAAGCGGCCTGACCGATTCACCCACCCAATTTATTGGGTGATGCCTCTTGGGATTATCTACAATAACTATGAAGGATTGTATTAAAGACTGCAATCTATATTTAGGACATGTTGGTTAAGTGACTACTGACTTAAAGACTGATATCTTATTATAAGATACAATCGATCATCATTGTATGATCTAATCAAGAAAATAATTGAGCAGACATTGTGAATGAATACAAACTAGAAGTGGAAGTGTTGGGTTAAATTTTCGTTGAATTCTTAATAAAGACATGGCTTTACCTTCATGTTTCTCCACTTAAATCTAGTGTTATCTGTCCCTACTCTTGTTCATTATTTACTTTCAATATCTATCTCATTAAGCTCTACATTCACTATCTATTTTAAGTTATTCATGTGTCTAATCAACCGCATATCATAATCTATAATCTTTATCTTTAACGGTGGATCTGCAATCTTTGGATTATTTATCCCCGATAAATCTAACAATTAACACAAAACTTTAACAGAATGCAAACCCTATTTCTTTCTTTCTCCCAACAACTAGGGTTTCACACATCCTCATAATTAAAATATAAATTGACAAGAATCCAATTATAACATGGATACCAAATTATGGTTAAATTGGGCATAATGTTAAGGGTCATGTTTGTGAATCTTCATCATTATGTTGTTTATATTCCATACTTCTTGCTCCGGACCATTCATACTTGTATCTCTCGGACTATTTGTACTTTCATCTCACATTGACCATTCATGCTTCCACTCTGGACCATTAATACTTATATATCCAAACAAATTTTGCATGTGGGAAGAAGCAAAATAGTGTGTCTCACTTCTTGATCTAAAAATGTGAGTGAGGGGTTGCGTTAGGTCAAATTTTAGGAGGGTTCATGTGAACACCCCACTTGCACGAACCCCCTTTCCTGAACCCTAGTTCAGAAAACCCACCTTCGTGCGATGGAGGTTTGGATGAACAAACTTTAGGTGAACATCCTTTTTATATATACACATTGACACCTAGCCTGCCACTTTTTCCCTCCATTGATGCCTACACAAAGCTTTTCCCAAACCATCTCAAATTTATGCTTCACAACAAGTATTCCTCTTTTGTTTTCAATTTTTCTTGAGGTTTTTTTTTTTTTCAAAAATTATAATAGGCAAGAGGTTTTCATTTTTTTGAAAATAAAGTTAAAAACATGAAATTACAAAATTTATGGGTATATGTTACCTAAAAATGTATTCTAAAATAAATTTTATTTTAATTTGTTACAGTTATGACATTTTCTTCTATTAATTTTCATGAGAGAACTAAATTGGAGATATCTAAACTATCTTCTATTATTCAAAAATGATTGCAATTTTTCTTTTACAAAATGCATTGTGAAAATATATTAAAAGACCTTCAAAAAATACAATTAAACTTGAAAACATACAACACCTTCGAGACTAGGTCATTAAATTTTTTTAGAATGAACTAAAATCTAGTGTCGAGGGTGATGTGGTGTATAATAAAATAGTAGGTAGACTTCCGATTGTGTTGGACAATTTATGCGGGAAAAAAAATCGGGGATATTATGTAAAAACATACATGTCACCTTTGTGCACCCTTGATTTATCCTAGATTTTTGCCTCTCAAAAACAATGATCAATTACCTTTATACTTCATTATAATGCTACATGTTGAGGTTCACCTAAACCTAAAGGTGAACTATTTAGACATCCCTACTTATTTTGAGAAAGGGCATGGTTGTATTATGTATAGGTATGTATATCGATAGGAAGGATCTCCTCTAGTTGTTAACATGGGACATATTGTAGATAGGCCACGACCTTTCTTACCTAGATTTTAGGATGTTGTTGATGAGGTTGTTATAGAGGGTCTTAAGAGAATTTCTCATGAGACCTAATTAATCTATTTTGACCTTATATGTATTTTCCTTCGTAGATGTGGTATCAGTGGATGTGATAGTAGCAACAGTGACGTACATAGAAAGTTATATGCTTGTGCACATTTGATATCACATGCTAAGGTTGAGACAATTGTGGATGTTACGCAATTGCGTTAGCTAGTAGGCATCATGTCTATCAACATGTTCCAGGCATATGAGGTGATTACATAGGACCAAGTCATTCCACTCTTGGGGTATTTGATTATTTGGAGAAGAGGACTGTTCAAGGTATGATATCTTATGTTCAAGGTGCGAGAGCATACTACTACAACTATTCTTGTTGGACCTCCCATTGTTGTGATATTGACACCGAGATGTTCACCACTATTATTTTCCATTGTGCACAAAGTAAATCTTAATTTAAATTAATATTTTATTACATTATTACTTTACTATATATATATATATATATATATATATATATATATATATATATATATATATATATATATATATATATATAAGATCTAGTTTTTATAGTGAATATTGAATGTGTATTTGTGTGTTTAGGCTTCGCTCCAAAGAATTTTGGTGAGCATTGTGGTGCTTCTCATTCCAAAACATATCTATACATGACATTTTCATAGATCTTGAATGAGCCAAGCCATGATGCATCGCTTGATCTTGAAGGCATAAGTCTTGGTTCATTATGATTAGATTTATTTACTTGGTGTTGAGGTTTTGGGTCGCGCAGAGACATTTTTGGCGGCGGCCCCATAGATCTCAAGAAACATTCCACAAAGGTGTGTCTGTGTAGTGTGTAGTGTTTTACATTTAATATTTAATATAAATTGAAATTTGTGAAATTAATGTTTTATTTAAAAATGTGTTTATCAACTTCTTAAATTTAATTTTTTTCACAGTATTAACATGCAGGATATTTACACAAAGTGTACATAATCCCAACATTCTCCCACAGAGAGATACAAAGGTAATAAATTAAATACTTGCATGATATATTCAATTATTCAATAAATTGTTGTATAATTTTGCTTTTATTTTAATATGGTATGTTATATATAGTTTCTAATGTGTATATTTCTTTTTATAAATGCGAGGGTGTAACAGAGCCTAATGACGTATCCGATACTCACCTAGTAGACATCGAGACTATAGATGATACGTACATTCATTTTTTATGTACGTTTACAGAGTTTTTACGAGAGATTTTGATATGACTCAAACATGTGTGTGTGTGTGTGGGACATTATTTGTATATAGATATTGATTTTGAATATATGATTTATTGATATTAGGTGTTCAAACATTGTTAATTTCACATGTATTTTGTTGATCTATATGTTGAAATTATCTCTATATCTAAATACATAAATGTGAGCTAAATATGTAACCTAGGACTCAAATAATTATATATAAAATAATATGAGTAAAGAAGAACACTCACTATATATATATATATATATATATATATATATATATATATATATATATATATATAATATATATATATATATATATATATATATTGATTAAAGTTAGATTATAAATTGCATTAATACATATTCTATGAACTTGGAAAACATTGAATAGGTAAAATTTTATAGACAAATGATGTTTTAGTGTGATACAAATCTTAATCTTGGAGATAAATGGTTAGAAATAGGTATGGAAAAAATAGCTTGCATTAAGTAAACTTAATTTTGTACTCTTGGTAACTTTTGGTAGCTAAGTATAAGTCTTGTACAATTTACAATCAAAATCAAATGAACATTGATGTATTCATGCTTCTCTCAAATTACACATAGATTGGTGTAAAAGACAACGTAATTTACAATGATTAACTCAAGAATCACTTTTCTCTATGGATCATGTGGATATTATTATTTATTGGGCATGAATTAGGTTAGATATGATATTTGAAAAGTTGAAATTGTGCATTCACTATATGCTTGTGCTATTGTTAGTGTTTGAGTTATTAGATTTACCATAATTTATTGTCTAGTTTTTGTGCCACTTTCTTCTAACACTTGGCATCCTTAGCTACTTTACTACATGCTTTGGGTTATACATTCATGTGTAAGTATGAGTGGAATTGTCCACAAAGATAAATTCATGTACTTCAAAGTTCAATAAGGTATGTATATTATCATATTTTTGTAGAGTCGCAAAATGTCTAAAATTAATCCAACAAGATTTCATGGTGTATGTATATATATAAAGTTTTGTTCAATCAACACATGACTCAATTATTTTAATTTACACATCAAAAGATAGGTTGTAGACATTGAGCTCAAATTAAAAGATAGTTAATTGTGTGAAATGACTGAATGTAGATACCATTGTAAGTGTCAAAAATATGCCAAATGACCTAATGTAGATACCATTGTAAGGTACATATATTCTAACCTAATGATACAAAATATAAAAATATCATACAATTGATTTGAAAACGTGTGTTGTATTTTTTTCACTTTTAAAAGTTTCCAAATATCGTGATTTTTCAAACCAGTTTTTAAGTATTCTAAACTCCACAAAATGATTAAATTCTGATTATTATGAATTCATAGAAGTGTAGAAAACTTGTGTAGCAAATAAATAATCAGAAAACTGAAAACACTCGGATAACAAACGAGATTGTTTACGGGGTTCGAAATTCTATGTCCCGGGTTCGATTGAACCGATCCATTAATAATATTGAAATGTAAGTACAATAACTCTTACAAACAACCAATAATGAATCAAAACATGCAAATGAGCTGATCAAAGTCCCAAGAACTCTGAAAAATAGCAGAAACTATCCCAAGAATGATCCGTGGCTCCTCCAGTGTTTTCACAATGTGATCTCCCTGCAACTGTGTTAGAAAAACACCTAAAAATGGATATTTAAAAACATTATATGAAAAAAATCATATATCTAAGATAATATCTAAATTATAAACACTTTTCATGTTTACACCAAGTCACTTTTCGGACCAGAAGTGCATTGAAATTCGTGTTTTCCAACTAGCTATCTTGTAGATCCCTGTTAAAAACTGCATTCAAAGCTTCCAAAAATAGAATAAAACTCAAAAAAAAATATCAAATCTTACACCATTGGAATCGCCTAAAAATTTCCTTCATTTCAAATTTTTACTCCGAGTTCTCATTCTCAATGCAAGACCTTCAAAATGGCGTTTTCTAAAAGCGCCTCCTTCTCCTCCCCACACATCCTTTGCCTAAGTGTTGTTTAAATAACAACTGAGCGTTGTCTCATCTCATTCGAGATTGTAGATGAATTGGTTTGGCGGATAAGTCTTTGGGAGTAGAGGTCATGGGTTCAAAACCCGGTGGTCTTCATTTTGATGTGACCTTTCTATCTCTTATGTGGGAAGATCCCACATCTTCGGTGTGAAAGGTGAGTTTATGGTTTAAATATACAAGGGCCGCCTTTTAAATCGTGGTTTTGGCCACACATACCACCATTTTTTTTTGCCACATAATAGTGGAGAGCTGGTTGTTTGTTTACCCACGTTGCAAAGGTTATGGGTTTGCTTGTATTGCCTGATGTGGGCCGAATAATGTGTATTCTAATCCCAACCGAGTTGGGCGATTTGTTGGATAAGTCACCGAATACATGGGCCGAGCTGTTGGATATTTAAATGACCCAAACAATATGAAGCTGACCCAATAAATGTGTGTCATCCTCCAAGTTCTTAGGTCTATCCCAGTTTTGTGGAAATAACACCGAGCAAAGATAGTAATGAACTTGGTCGTATGACTTGGAACCATATGACAATACATGATGAATAATTACCAAAGCACTATGAAATTCGACCACACAATAATACCATATTCCAATAATGAAATATGGAAATAAATACCACCTATCGACCCTCGAAAGGAAAATTGAACTTGTGGTGGCAAGCCACGTGGTGGTTTGAGGACCCACCACGTCGGCGATGATATAATCATCCTCACGGCGGTCGGGCTCCCTTCCGTTATAAAAGTTGAGCCTCTTGTTTTGGACCGATTTTACGTGTGTCGAAGACCGGAGGTTGAAAACAACTCGAACAACCTTAATTTTGTGCTTTTTTATCCTTTTGCCACGTGTCGTAGTGCTATTGGTCCATTATTGACATGTTGACCAAAGTTGACTTCCATGTTGACTAAACTTTGACCGAACATATCTTGAGCTCAGAGTGTCTCATTTTTCACGTTCTTATAGTCGTCAGAAAGCTCTCTGAAGGCTCTACTACACTAGCATGGTTTAGGGAATTTTAGGGAAATTATGATGATAAAAAATTTCCCTTGAACACTCCTCCCTATCGAGAAGGCTTTTTGTACACAAAAAGCGTGTATCAAACCCACAAAAACATGCTATCTCTTCTGCATTGCACAAACACATATAATAACCCAAAATAACATTATAGGTTAAATAAATGCAAATATTTAATTAGCTAGTCACATAACCGATCAGATAATAACACCCAATTAAGCTAGTGTTCAACCAAACGCTAAAACCACATCGACTCTGCATGCATAATTGAACTATCATACCCCTTTGTAATGCCATCACAAATAATTGACTAGATAATAACACCCATTATATTACGGAAATCTAGTGTTCAACCTGTCATTTTATGATACATCTGATTACCAAACATTACAATTCCATAACACATATCGATATCTGAAGACATCTAAATGGCCTGACAATTAGGCTAGTGCCCACTGCCCATCTGAAACTGTAACAACTGCAAGTATTCACTATCAGAATATAATAGACTATCAATGCCCAAAAATAGCTATAGTCAACAACTGAACCAACATGAATATGCCAAAACATTGTATCGCCATCACAAATAATAAGTCAGATAATAACACCCATCTATAACGGAAGCTAGTGTTCAACTGACACTTTGTGATTATGTTGATTACAACTGCAAGTTTCAAATTTAGACATGCTACTGATGCCTATCCCTGCATACTATTTTCAACAATGGAACTACCAACCAATCTGAGAAAACAAAACATGAGTATGATGAACCTATCACTCAAATCTTCTCTTCATTGTTTCCATTCATTTTCAAAGCTTAAATATCAACTTAGGAACAAATTCTTATCAATCAACAGGAATCCCTAAAATATAGCTCTGAAATTTTTTTGATTGCCTACTATCAACAATTTATTGTAGTGCAAATATAAAGTTGAGGAGTGTTTTTCCCAACCAATCACTTGGGTTTTTCCGTTTTGGTTGTTTTACCTTCTCAATCAAAAATGAGTTTTAGTTAGGTTTAAGACTTTTAGGTTTTACAATATTGTCCTTTTTAACAACTTTCTAATTTTTTTGTTTAGGAACAAACCAACAAACCTTAACATCATGACCATTCCTATTACAATGGGAACAAAATTTAACTTCCCTATTTTTAGGAGTCTTACCCATTTCACCATTCTCGGAACTCTGTCTATGAGAATGATTCCCCTGTTTAGGAGAGGTAACATTCTTGCCATTTCTCACCTTTCCTTGGTGAGATTGGTCTTTAGCACCTGCCTTATCATTCACAAAAGGCATTAACTTCTTAATTAAATTTTTCCTCTTCCAACAATATGCAACAGAATGATTAGTACCTTCACAAAATGTGCAACAGAAAGCATATTTTTGCCTACCAAAGCTATATTGTTCTAATTGAAAGAGTGTATTAGAAGTTTTAGGATTTGATTTTCCCTTAGTGCTATTTTTAGTGTAAGTGGAAGGAGGTGGAATTTGATTACCTCTTTTACCTATTTTCTTACACCTTTCATTGTTCCTCCTGATGGTGGAATCTTGTAATTCTAGTGGCATCTATCCTTGGCTGTTGGAAGCTTGTCTTCCTTCAAAGCCTACTTTGAACTTTCTCTAATTTCCATTTTCCCACTTGAATAACCCAAACCTACAAACCGAGGCTGATCCTCTACCTGTATTGGGTTAGCATCACCTTGTCCATTTTTCCCAAGGCCCTTTCCATTAAATTCCATCTTAACCATTAGCTTAGACCCAATTCCCTTAGTGTGTTTTTCAAATTGACCCAAAGGAATATCTAAAACGAATGAGAGGAAGAATTAAAATGTGAACAACTTACAAAGTGCAATCTCTGTCATAGTACCTGCATCTACTTTGGAAGGAATTTACTTCTTATGTTCACCTTGTTGTAGCTTTTCCAAGAGGGCATCCTTGGTTCGTATTTCTTTTTGCAACTCTTTAACAAAGCCCATCAACTTCTTGCTCTCCTCAAGCATCTTGTTAACATACTCCTCTTTCTTGGTTATAGAGGATTACGGCTCAGATTTTAATAGTGCTATTTCCTCTTCCAAGGAATAAAAATTATCTCTCAAGAAAGATTTTTCTTCTTGGAGTTGGTGGTTTATGGCTTCAAGCTCATCCAGTTGCTCCTGTTTGGATGACTTGCCCATGATTCCCGGTTCCTGCAAACACAACCTGTACTTCCAAAACTGCACACTGCAAAAGAAGATTAACAAGCCCCAAAATGTCTACACACTAAAGACTAAAATCAATATTGAAACTGAAGCCAAATTTCCAAACACAATTAGAAGCTAATCCGGCAATCCAACTGCTCTGATACCAAACTTGATCTGAAAACGTGTGTTGTATTTTTTTTTCACTTTTAAAAGTTTCCAAAGATCGTGATTTTATTAACCAATTTTAAGTATTCTAAACTCCAAAAATTGATTAAATTCTGATTATTATGCATCCATAGAAGTGTGGAAAACTTGTGTAGCAAATAAATAATCAGAAAACTGAAAACACTCAGATAACAAACGAGATTGTTTACGGGGTTCGAAATTCCTACGTCCTCGGGTTCGGATTGAACCGATCCATTAATAATATTGAAATTTAAGTACAATAACTCTTACAAACAACCAATAACGAATCGTAACCTGAAAATGGGCTAATCAATGTCCCAAGAACTCTGAAAAATAGTAGAAACTATCCCAAGAACGATTTGTGGCTCCTACAGTGTTTTCACAATGTGATCTCCCTGCAACTGTGTTAGAAAAACACCTAAAAATGGAGATTTAAAAATATTATATGAAAAAAATCATATATTTGAGATCATCTCTGAATTCTAAACACTTTTCATGTTTACACCAAGTCACATTTAGGAGGACCAGTGCATTGAAATTTGTGTTTTCCAACTAGCTGTCTTGTAGATCCATGTTAAAAACTGCATTCAAAGCTTCCAAAAATAGGTTAAACCTCAACAAAATAATATAAAATCTTACATCGTTGGAATTGCCTCAGAATTTCCTTCATTTCATCTTTTTACTCCGAGTTCTCATTCTGATTGCAAGGCCTTCAAAAATGGTGTTTTCTAAAAACTGCCTCCTTCTCCTCCCCACAGTCACTGCCTGAGTGTTGTTTAAATAACACTGAGTGTTGTCTCATCTCATCCAAGATTGTAGCCGAATTGGTTGGGTGGATAAGTATTTGGGAGTAGAGGTCATGGGTTCAAAACCCGGTGGTCTTCATTTTGATGTGGCCTTTGTTATCTCTTATGTGGGAAGATCCCACATATTCGGCGTGAAAGGTGAGTTTATGGTTTAAATATACAAGGGCCACCTTTTAAATCGTGGCTTTTGCCACACATACCACCATTTTTTTTGGCCACATAATAGTGGCGAGCTAGCTATTTGTTTACCCACGTTGCAAAGGTTATGGGTTTGCTTGTATTGCCCGCAATGTGGGCCGAATAATGTGTATTCTAATCCCAACTGAGTTGGGCAGTTTGTTGGATAAGTCACCGAATACGTGGGCCGAGCTGTTGGATATTTAAATGACCCAAACAATATGAAGCTGACCCAATAAATGTGGATCATCCTCTGAGTTCTTAGGTCTATCCCGGTTTGTGTGGAAATAACACCGAGCAAAGATAGTAATGAACTCGGTTGTATGACTTGGAACCATATGGCAATACATGATGAATAATTACCAAAGCACTATGAAATTCGACCACACAATAGTATGATATTTCAATAATGAAATATGGCAATAAATACCAATTGTCAACCCTCGAAAGGTAAATCGAACTTGTGGTGGCAAGCCATGTGGTGGTTTGAGAACCCACCACGTCGGCGATGATATAATCATCCTCACGGCGGCCGGGCTCCCTTCCGTTATAAAAGTTGAGCCTCTTGTTCTGGACCGCTTTTACGTGTGTCGAAGACCGGAGGTTGAAAACAACTTAAACAACCTTAATTTTGTGATTTTTTCTCCTTTTGCCACGTGTCGCACTGTTATTGGTCCATTATTGACATGTTGACCAAAGTTGACTTCCATGTTGACTAAACTTTGACTGAACATATCTTCAGCTCAAAGTGTTTGTTTTTCACGTTCTTATAGTCATCGAAAATCTCTCTGAAGGCTCTATTGCACTAGCATGGTTTAGGGAAGTTTAGGGAACTTATAACACTAAAAATTTCCCCGATCACTCCTCCCTACTGAGAAGGCTTTTTGTCCACAAAAAGTTGTGTATCAACCCACAAAAACATGCTATCTCTTCCTGCATTGCACAAACACATACAAGAACCCAAAATAACATTATAGGTTAAATAAATGCAAATAGTTGATTAGCTAGTCACATAACCGATCAGATAATAACACCCAATTAAGCTAGTGTTCAACTGAAATGCTGCAACCTTATCAACTTTGCGCACAACTGTGAACTATCATACCCCACTGTAATGCCATCACAAATAATTGACTAGATAATAACACCCATTCTATTATGGAAAGCTAGTGTTCAAATGTCACTTTGTGATACAGCTGATTACTAAAAATTACAATTCCATAACACATATCAGTATACAAGACATCTAAACGGCCTGATAAGGCTAGTGACCACCGCCCATCTGAAATTGTAACAATAACCGCAAGTATGCACTATCAGAATATAATAGACTATCAATGCCCAAAAATAGCTATAGTCAACAACTGAACCAACATGAATATGCCAAAACATTATATCACCATCACAAATAATAAGTCAGATAATAACACCCATCTATAACGGAAGCTTGTGTTTAAGCGACACTTTTTGATTATGCTTTGATTACAACTGCAAGTTTAAATTTTAGACATCTACGATGCCTATCCTCGCATCTTGTTTTCAACAATGGAACTACCAACCAATCTGAGAAAACAAAACATGAGTATGATGAACCTATCACTCAAATCGTCTCTTCATTGTTTCCATTCATTTTCAAAGCTTAAATATCAACTCAGAACAAATCCTTATCAATCAATAGAATCCCTAAAATATAGCTCTGAAATTATATTTCTTTCCTACTATCAACAATTTATGGTAGTGCAAATATAAAGTTGAGGAGTGTTTTTCCCAACCAATCACTTGGGTTTTTCCATTTTGGTTGTTTTACCTTCTCGACCAAAATGAGTTTTAGTTAGGTTTAACTTAGCTTTGTTGGTTTTACAATATTGTCCTTTTTAGCATTATTAGTTTTACAATATTGTCCTTTTTAACAACTTTCCAATTTTTTTGTTTAGGAACAAACCAACAAACTTTAACATCATGACTATTCCTATTAAAATGGGAACAAAATTTAACTTCCCTATTTTTAGGAGTCTTACCCATTTCACCATTCTCGAACTCTGTCTACGAGATTGATTCCCCTATTTAGGAGAGGTAACATTCTTGCAATTTCTCACCTTTCCTTGGTGAGATTGGTCTTTAGCGCCTACCTTATCATTCACAAAAGGAATTAACTTCTTAATCAAATTTTTCCTCTTCCAACAATATGCAACAGAATGATTAGTACCTTCACAAAATGTGCAACAGAAAAGCATATTTTTGCCTACCAAAGCTATATTGTTCTAATTGAAAGAGTGTATTAGAAGTTTTAGGATTTGGTTTTCCCTTAGTGCTATTTTTAGTGTAAGTGGAAGGAGGTGGAATTTGATTACCTCTTTTACCTATTTTCTTACACCTTTCATTGTTCCTCTTGATGGCGGAATCTTGTAATTCTAGTGGCATAGATCCTTGGCTGTTGGAAGCTTGTCTTCCTTCAAAACTTTGGAACTTTCTCTAATTTCCATTTTCCCACTAGAATAACCCAAACCTACAAACCGAGGCTGATCCTCTACCTGTATTGGGTTAGCATCACCTTGTCCATTTTTACCAAGGCCCTTTCCATTAAATCCCATCTTAACCATTAGCTTAGACCCAATTCCCTTAGTGTGTTTTTCAAATTGACCCAAAGGAATATCTAAAACTGAATGAGAGGAAGAATTAAAATGTGAACAACTTACAGTGCATTCTTCTGTCATAGTACCTGCATCTACTTTGGAAGGAATTTCCTTCTTGTGTTCACCTTGTTGCAGCTTTTCCAAGAGGGCATTCTTGGTTTGTATTTCTTCCTGCAACTCTTTAACAAAGCCCATCAACTTATTTCTCTCTTCAAGCATCTTGTTAACATACTCCTCTTTCTTGGTTATAGAGGATTACGGCTCAGATTTTTACCACGTTATTTCCTCTTCCAAGGAATAAAAATTATCTCTCAAGAAAGATTTTTCTTCTTGGAGTTGGTGGTTTATGGCTTCAAGCTCATCCAGTTGCTCCTATTTGGATGACTTTCCCATGATTCCCGGTTCCTGCAAACACAACCTGTACTTCCAAAACTGCACACTGCAAAAGAAGATTAACAAGCCCCAAAATTTTTGCACACTGAAGACTGAAATCAATATTGAAACTAAAGCCAAATTTCCAAACACAATTAGAAGCTAATCCGGAAATCTAACTGCTCTGATACCAAACTTGATCTGAAAACGTGTGTTGTATTTTTTCACTTTTAAAAGTTTCCAAAGATCGTGATTTTATTAACCAATTTTTTAAGTATTTTAAACTCCAAAATTGATTAAATTCTGATTATTATGCATCCATAGAAGTGCGCAAAACTTGTGTAGCAGATAAATAATTAGAAAAGCGAAAACACTCGGATAACAAATGAGATTGTTTACGGGGTTCGAAATTCCTACGTCCCGGGTTCGGATTGAACCGATCCATTAATAATATTGAAATGTAAGTACAATAACTCTTACAAACAACCAACAATGAATCACAACCTTCAAATGAGCTAATCAATGTCTTAAGATCTCTCGGAAAATAGCAAAAGCGTCCCAAGAATGATCTGCGGACTCCTACAAGATGTTTTCACAATGTGATCTCCCTGCAATGTGTTAGAAAAACACCTAATAATGGAGATTTAAAAACATTATATGAAAAAAAAATATATATCTGAGATCATCTATGAATCTAAACACTTTTCATGTTTACACCAAGTCACATTTCAGACCAGAAGTGCATTGAAATTCGTGTTTTCCAACTAGTTGTCTTGTAGATCCTGTTAAAAACTGCATTCAAAGATTCCAAAAATAGATTAAAACTCAACAAAAAAATATCAAATCTTACATTGTTGGAATCGTCTCAGAATTTCCTTCATTTCATATTTTTACTCCGAGTTCTCATTAAGTGCAAGGCCTTCAAAAATGGTGTTTTCTAAAAATGCCTCCTTCTCCTCCCCACGATCCTTTGCTGAGTGTTGTTTAAATAACATGAGCGTTGTTGATTAAATTCTTATTATTATGCATCCATAGAAGTGCGAAAAACTTGTGTAGCAAATAAATAATCAAAAAGCGAAAACTTGAGATAACAAACGAGATTGTTTATGGGGCTCGGAAATTCCTACGTCCCAGGGTTCGGATTGAACCAATCCATTAATAATATTGAAATTTAAGTACAACAACTCTTACAAACAACCAATAATGAATCACAACCTTTAAATGAGCTAATCAATGTCTTAAGAACTCGAAAAATAGCGAAACTGTCCCAAGAATGATTCGTGGCTCCTACAGTGTTTTCACAATGTGATCTCCCTGCAACTGTGTTAGAAAAACACCTAATAATGGAGATTTAAAAACATTATATGAAAAAAATCATATATCTGAGATCATCTATGAATTCTAAACACTTTTCATGTTTACACCAAGTCACATTTCGGACCAGAAGTGCATTGAAATTCGTGTTTTCCAACTAGTTGTCTTGTAGATCCCTATTAAAAACTGCATTCAAAGCTTCCAAAAATAGGTTAAAACTCAACAAAAAATATCAAATCTTACATTGTTGGAATCATCTCAGAATTTCCTTCATTTCATATTTTTACTCCGAGTTCTCATTCTGAGTGCAAGGCCTTCAAAAATGGTGTTTTGTAAAAACTACCTCCTTCTCCTCCCCACAGTCATTGGTGAGTGTTGTTTAAATAACACTTTGGCGTTGTTGATTAAATTCTTATTATTATGCATCCATAGAAGTGCAGAAAAATTGTGTAGCAAATAAATAATCAAAAAACTGAAAACACTCAGATAACAAACAAGATTGTTTACGGGGTTCGAAAATTCCTACGTCCCCGGGTTCGGATTGAACCGATCCATTAATAATATTGAAATGTAAGTACAATAACTCTTACAAACAACCAATAATGAATCACAACCTTCAAATGAGCTAATCAATGTCCCAAGAACTTTGAAAAATAGCAGAAACTGTCCCAAGCATGATCCGTGGCTCCTACAGTGTTTTCACAATGTGATCTCCCTGCAATTGTGTTAGAAAAACATCTAAAAATGGAGATTTAAAAACATTATATGAAAAAAATCATATTCTGAGATCATGTATGAATTCTAAACACTTTTCATGTTTATACCAAGTCACATTTCGGACCGTAGTGCATTGAAATTTGTGTTTTCGAACTAGTTGTCTTGTAGATCCCTGTAAAAAACTGCATTCAAAGCTTCCAAAAACAGGTTAAAACTCAACAAAAAAATATCAAATCTTACATCGTTGGAATCATCTCAGAATTTCCTTCATTTCATATTTTTACTCCAAGTTCTCATTCTGAGTGCAAGGCCTTCAAAAATGGTGTTTTCTAAAAACTGCCTCCTTCTCCTCCCCACAGTCACTACTTGAGTGTTGTTTAAATAACACTGAGCGTTGTCTCATCTCATCCGAGCTTGTAGCCAAATTGGTTGGGTGGATAAGTCTTTGGGAGTAGAGGTCGTGGGTTCAAAACCCGGCAGTCTTCATTTTGATGCGGCCTTTGTTATCTCTTATGTGGGAAGATCCCACATCTTCGGCGTGAAAGGCGAGTTTATGGTTTAAATATACAAGGGCCGCCTTTTAAATCGTGGCTTTGGCCACACATACCACCATTTTGTTTGGCCACATAATAGTGGTGAGCTGGCTGTTTGTTTACCCACGTTGCAAAGGTTATGGGTTTGCTTGTATTGCCCACAATGTGGGCCAAATAATGTGCATTCTAATCCCAACCGAGTTGGGCGGTTTGTTGGATAAGTCACCGAATACATGGGCCGAGCTGTTGGATATTTAAATGACCCAAACAATATGAAGCTGACCCAATAAATGTGGGTAATCCTCTGAGTTCTTAGGTCTATCCCGGTTTGTGTGGAAATAACAACGAGAAAAGATAGTAATGAACTCGGTTGTATGACTTGGAACCATATGGCAATACATGATGAATAATTACCAAAGCACTATGAAATTCGACCACACAATAATATGATATTTCAATAATGAAATATGGCAATAAATACCACTTTTCGACCCTCGAAAGGAAAATCGAACTTGTGGTGGCAAGCCACGTGGTGGTTTGAGGACCCACCACGTCGGCGATGATATAATCGTCCTCACGGCGGCCGGGCTCCCTTCCGTTATAAAAGTTGAGCCTCTTGTTCTAGACCACTTTTATGTGTGTTGAAGACTGGAGGTTGCAAACAACTTGAACAACCTTAATTTTGTGCTTTTTTCGTTTTGCAATGTGGCGTCATCTTCTATTGGTTCATTATTGACATGTTGACCAAAGTTGACTTCCATGTTGACTAAACTTTGACCAGAACATATCTTGGGCTCGAGTGTTTGTTTTTCATGTTCTTATAGTCGTCGATAAGCTCTCTGAAGGCTCTACTTGCCTTGGCATGGTTTAGAGAAGTTTAGGGAATTTATGACACTAAAAATTTCCCCCGATCAACAATGGGTCATTTAAGTTCTAAAACCACATAAAGATTAAACAATCAAGGTCAAATTCCTAGTAATTTCTTAAAAAAACATTATCAAAATCAACACACTATAATTCATCAATAGTCATACCCCCATAGTATGATTATTGATGAATAAGCACTAAGTGTCAAGCTCATAAATATGAAGAAAAGGGAAATATTTATTTTTACAAACATTATAAGTCATCTACTAAATATTTTCTCCCTCATCTAGGAATCAATATGTGGAGATCAAAATATCTCACAATAGTTTTTAATGAGACTTTAGTGTCTTGGTCTTCTCAAAAAACATATCTTATAGATTTAATGCTTTCATATTTAGTCATCCCAACATCCTAAGTTTAAATGGGTTTCTAAATCTAATAAGTTTATTCCACAAGATAAAAAATAATAAATAACTTATGTGCATTAGTAGTACAAGAAAAATATAATGTGAAACCATAAATAATCAAAGGTCATCTAATAAAAACATTACATCCTCATTAGAAACATCTATAATAAGAATATCTACACTATCCTAAGAGGTCAAATATTCCCCTTTGTCTTTTCTTACCTACAAGCATTATAGTAACCCATATCATTACACCAACTTCCATAGTAAACTTATTTGTACTAAAACCTTTGCATTTTATACCTACAAAGTCATCAGTCTACTAAAAAAATATTGTGCTAACTCCATCCTGAAAAGGGGCATAGGTCACATATCAAGATCATCCTAGTATGAGGAAAAACTACTTAGAACAAGCATAAAAGGAATCACCAAATAAGTGATGTCATATTCAATGTTTCTAACATTATTAAGGAATAAAATTCTTACAAACACCATGTACATTTTAATGTAAATGATAAAATTAAGATTTTTCTCATGTAATTATCTATTCCAAGTAATATTGTTTGTACCTACATTTTTTAATATTTTACCTCTTCTTCAAGAAATTTTAATCCATAACATATAGGAGGAGGATAAGTTTTAATTCATAGCACGAAAATTGTCAAATATTTATGCCAAAGTGAGAAATAAATTAGAGAAAATATTCCATTCAGAAGACATCACGATAATATTATAGTCTATATAATACCAACCGGTTCATCCCGTGATAGTTTATATAATCACGAGTGATGGCAACCACGAGTGATGGAGAAAACTATGGCAACGTGGTTTCTGCAGTTCTGGCTACAGAATGTCTACGCACTAAGCTTAAAATTGCTGAGGAGAGGCTGATCTGTGGCCAGAATCAGACGGTTGTAAGCACGAGTACGAGTGAAGGAGAAAGCACTAGAGGTGCTTTGTCGGTGTATTTTTACGAAGTTCTAGCCGCGAGAATGTCCGCGCTAAACCTAAGAATGTTGAGGAGAGGCAGATCTCTTGCCAAAATCGGATGGTTATAAATGAAAATGTGGAAATGTTGGGATCCACACCTATGGCCTGGAATAAGATGCTTCAAAGCCCTAACATTAAGGTGCGTCTGAAAATTGCTGGTCAGTTCACGTGGGAAAGGGACAATGATGGTGCCACCACTGAGGGTCCCAGATGGATGTGTTGTTAGAGCCTTAAGCAAAGCGAATCTCTCCCTCATTGGTAAGTTTCTTGGCTCTAGACCTAATATTGATTTCATTAGAAAATGGGCTTTGAGAAAGTGGAAACCTAAGGGAGCCCTGAGCATTACCATCATGCCAAAAGGCTTTTTTCTGGAAAAATTTAATCAGAAAGAGGATTTGGAATCGGTGCTTCAGGAGGACCTTGGTGGTCTAGGTAATATGGGCCTTTTTTGAAAAAATGGTATCTTGGATTTGACCCTAATACTGAAAATATAAACACCATCCCAATCTGGTGTAGGCTACCTGGACTACCATTGCATTTTTGGGATGATGAAATTATGCTAAATATTGCAAAATCCTTAGGTGCCCCTATCGGGCTGGATGGGCCCACGAGAAACAGATCTAGACTTGCTTTTGCTCATTTCTGCATTTTCTCTACAATGGAACAAGAGTTTCCGGAGCACATAATCTTGAAATCTAGATATGGGATTTGGACCCAAAAAATTGAGTTTGAAACTTTGAGATGTAAACATTGTCATAGCATAGGACACTCTGAAAAAAGCTGTTCCAAGAAGAAGACCTCTACAATGGAAGCTGAACAGCCTGTGGAGGGCTCAGTTCTGAGCAAGGATAGTAGGGTTCCTAGCACGGATAGCCGGAATGAAGACAAATCCCTAGTCAGAAGGAGTTGGAGTTCAATAGAAAGGGGAAAAAAAGGGGTTTTAGAACTCAAATAAGGAAACATCTGGTCTGGCGTCCCAAAGTCTCAGCAGCAGCTTTGCCTGAAGCACCTAACAAAGAGGACTTGGAAAATCCTGTGAAGGTATCCATGGTGGTGAACGAGCAAGAAGGCTCTGTGAAGATTAATATAGTCCCTATTGAGCAATTTCAGAGCAGTAAGGAAGTCGAGATAGATAATCAGCTATGCATCATTAAGGAAACTTCGAACAAGGATTGTATGGTTAAAAACACTCCTAGGGGAGATGGTAAATCATTTGCAGATATACCTCCTTGCTCCAGCAACATATCAGCGGTTTCACCTACTTGCTTCAGCACCAGAACAGCTGATACACACACACCTGACAGGATTCAGAAAGAACGTGAAGAGGGAGAAGTTACGCCTATCAAGGATGAGGAGGATCCAGATTCTAGATTCACAAAGGTCATTTCAAAAAAGAAAAAAAGAATGAAAGGATTTGAAATGATCCCAGAATCACTCTACAGTGATAAGAAAAAGAAAAAAGACAACTGGGACACCTCAACATCTAGAACAACTAGATCTTCTGCTAGACGATTAGTTGACTTTGGAGGAAGCACAAAAAGAGGAAGACCCTCTAAAAAGGCTCTTAGATCTAAGAGAACGGAGAGGGACATTGCAGATGGCGTTCAACATTAGTTGAACCATCAGGCAATTCCAACCACCAATCATTCCAAATGAAGATTATTTCTTGGAACATCTGAGGCCTAAATGGAAACTCCAAGCAGAGAATCATCAAGGAGTTATGGGATTCTAGTAATCCTAGTATTTTGATTCTGCAAGAAACTAAGATGAAAGCTAAGACCCTAGAAACTAATAAAAAGAGTTTCTGGGATAACTCTGAAATGGCGGTTGTTGACTCCCAGGGAGCTTCTGGAGGACTGAACTACTCTTTGGGATAAAAGGCACTGTACTGGTACGGTTCTCAATGCTAGTATTAATCATCTTGCAATCAAATTTGTTGCTATTAAGAATAATGGTGAATGGATCCTTTCTAACATTTATGCCCCTAATACGGTTAGTGGTAGAAGGAAGCTTTGGGCTGACCTTAAAACATTTAGAAACCAACATTGTTCTACTAACTGGCTTATTATGGGGGATTTCAACTCCCCACTAAACCCAGGTGAAAAGTATGGAGGTATCTCCAGCTTTTCTACTGGTATGGAGGATTTTTCTGATTTTATTGCTGAACATAACCTCTTAGATGTGGATCTTCATGGGAATAAATACACTTGGAATAATAGAAGGTTAGGAAAGGAGTTTATCTAGGTGAGATTGGATAGGGCACTAATTTCAGCGAGCTGGATTCTCAGTCAAGACTTCCACCTCTCTTCCTTGCCCAGAGTTGGATCGGATCACAATCTGATTGCTTTAAATTTTCTCAATTGGACTAAACCCACCAGAAGCTCATTCAAATTTGAAAATATGTGGATGGAGCATGAAAATATCTATGACAAGATAAAAGAATGGTGGGGATGGAATGGTGAAGGCACTGCTCAATTTAGATTGGTTCAAAAGCTCAAAAATGTCAAAAAGCAAGTCAAAATCTAGAATAAAAGCGTTTTTGGCAATGTGTTTGATAATAAAAAAGTTAAAACAAAACTTTAGGATCTGGAAATAAAAATGGATACTATGGGGAGATCGGCTGAAGACGAAGTTAATGAAAAGAATATTCTTTCAAAGTTGCATACGATCTGCAGCAGAGAGGAATCTTTATGGAGACTTAAATCTAGAGCTATTTGGCTTAAAGAGGGAGACAGGAATACAAAGTTCTTTCATATGACCACTTTGAAGCACAGAGCCTATAATAGGATCTTAGAAGTTTCTAAAAACAACGGAAATATCATAAAAGATCCCAATAGCATCAAGAAAGAAGCGCTTGATTTTTATAAAAAGCTTCTTGAGGAGAGGAATATCATCAATTCTGAAGCTATTTCTTTTATGTTGGAGGCCATTCCCCAAGATAAAATTGAGGAACAGAAATTTAGAAGTATCACCAAAGCGGTCACACTTGAAGAGCTGCAAAAGGTTGTATTTGCTTTAGAGGGTGACAAGGCTCCTAGTCTGGATGGGTTCTCCATAAATTTTTTCCAGAAATTTTGGGAAATCTGTCGGAGGATCTTCTCAGAGCGGTGAATGAATTCTATAGAATGGGAAATCTTTTGAAAGAGCTTAATAACACTCACATTGTGTTGGCCCCAAAAAAAATGGATGCTAAAGATTTCAAAGACTTCAGACCTATCAGCCTTGTGAATGCCATCTACAGAATTTTTACCAAAATTATTACTACTAGGCTTCAGCTCATTATGAATGAACTTATCTCAAGGCAGTAGAGTGGCTTCATCAAAGGTAGGATTATACAAGACGGAGTGATTATGGTTCATGAGACCATACATTCTATGGAAAATAATAAAAAGGCAAATATGGTCCTCAAGCTTGATATGAATAAAGCTTTTGACAAGGTCTCTTGGGTTTTCCTTGACAAAGTATTAACAAAATTTGAGTTTCCGGAAAAATTTAGAAGAATTATTAAGGCTTGTATCTCTACGGCCAAATTCTCAGTGCTAGTTAATGGTGAGCCTGTGGGTTTTTTCACTAGCAGTAGAGGACTTAGGCAAGGGGACCCTTTCTCCCCCTTGCTCTTCATTCTTTTGGCTGATAGCCTTAGTAGAACAAATGACAAACCAGTTAATGATGGGCTTTTAAATGGCTCTAAGCCCACTTCCATTAGTCAAGTTGTCTCTCATCAACAATTTACAGACGACACTATCCTTCTTCTTCTGGTGTCAGTCATTGAAGCCAAGGCTACCAAGGCTTTACTGCGGCTCTATGAATCTGCTTCTAGGCAAGAGATCAATTATGATAAAAGCTCCATCTTATTTTTCAACACTCCTGAGGAAAGGCAGCTTAAAATTGCTAAAATTCTGGGTTGTAAAATAAGTGCACTTCCAGCCACTTACTTGGGCCTTCCTCTCGGCACTAGGAAAGTCTCTTGCAAGGTGTGGGATGATTTATTGGAGAGATTCCAAAAAAAAATGGCTGGTTAGAAAGGAGCCATTTTATCTAGTGCTGGTAAGTGCCTGCTCATTAAAAGTACTCTTCAAAATCTGCCCATTTATGTCATGTCGCTCTACAAGATCCCCTCTTCCTTCAGAGATAAGATTGAAAGGATTCAGAAAAACATTTTATGGCAAGGCATGGAAGAGAAGTTCAAATTTCACTTAGTGGCTTGGGACAAGGTTTGCACCCAAAGTTTATGGGAGGTCTGGGTATAAAAGATATTGAGAAAATGAATGAGGCCCTCATTGCTAAAATGGGCTGGAGAATGTTGTCTGAGAAACAACCCTGGATTGATTTAATCAAAGCAAAATACCTAAATCATCAAACTGTGTACTCTTTCCTACAAGATGAGCACCTCCCCTATGGTTCCATTTTTTGGAATAATCTGGTCAAGAGCAGAAATTTCATCAAGCAGGGCAATAAATGGAAAGTGGGGGATGGTAGGGACATAAACTTTTGGGAGGATAATTGGTTTAATGGCAATCTCATGGATAGATTTGGGATTGTTAAGGACAGTCTTATAAGCAAGTATGGCATTAAAATCAAGGACTATATTGAGGGAAATGGTACCAGCAAGAATTGGAAAAAACTTACTGTGGAGAGAAATGATCTGATGCAAATTACTTCCTCCCTTCAAGATCAATTAGATCTTATTCCATTAAGTCAGTTGGATTCCAAGGATGAGCTGGTATGGAATAATTCCAATGATGGGAATTACTCTGTCAAAACTGGATATAATAATTTCTTCCACAGTAGTCAAACAGAGTTCAATTGGAATAAGATTTGGATGACTGAATTAACTCCTAAAATAATTTTTTTCCTTTGGCTGCTATCAGAGGCAAGATTATTACCACTGATAACCTGATGAGAAGAGGATTTATAATCCCTAATAGGTGTCATATTTGTAAGAAAGATTACTCGAGGATATCAGCCACTTGTTCATACATTGTGAATATGCTACCAGAATATGGAGTTTTTCCCTCTCTAAATTTGAAGCTCTTTGGGTGGTGCCAAAGGATCTTAATCAGCTATAGACTCAATGGAATCCACCCTTTAGGCATTGTGTTGTCCATAGGATATGGAAGTTGGTTATCCCTCATTTAATTTGGAGGATATGGAAGGATATAAATGATATTATCTTCAGAAATAAGAAGAAAAACTATAAACTTAGTATTGGTAAAATTTCTAATGGTATCAAAGAGAACATTGCTAGATTTAAACCCCCCAAGAACAAGAGATATCTAGAGAATGAAGAATACATCTTATCCAATTGGTAGATTGGAACTGTTAATAGTCAGAGCAATCCCAGGAATAGCATTGATAGATCTTTGATTAAATGGCATCCTCCTGATTTTAATTGGTATAAGTTAAGCTTTGATGGCGCCTCTAAGGGCAACCCTGGGATTGCGGAAGGGGGAGGAGCGATACAGGATCATAAAGGTAATTTGATTGCTGCGTATGCTGGGAAAATGGGAATTCAAACTAATCATTTTGCCGAAGCATTATCTGCTCTATGGGGCCTGAGAATTTCCCAGACTCAAAATATCCAGAACCTCATTATTGAAGGGGACTCCCTGAATATCATTAATCTCCTTAAAAAGTACTCATCTCCAAGTTGGAGCATCAAGGATTTTATCTCAGAGTCCATAAGTATTTGTCAAACATTCAATAACATCAGGATCATGCATACTTACCAAGAGGGTAATAAATTGGCAGATGCGCTAGCTAATTATGGCATTAATGTTAACCACACTGTTTGGGATAATAATAGCATCCCTAAGTAGCTTCAAAACAGCATTCATGCGGATTTCTATACGCACGCAATATCTTGAGCTGAGTTATGATTATTGGGTGTGGATCAGCATCAATAAAACTCCCACACGTGTTGACTTAAAAAATATGATTATGCAAATCATGTCAAATAATCAAGATAGTGTGAAGTATATGGGGAATTCCAAGTGGAGTTACATTGATTTGAAAATCGCGCATGCGGGCTGCACTGCGTCTGCTAAAAGTTGGATACAAGGCTCCATGGAAACCGAAGACAGTAGTAATGTGATTGATGACAGGGAGTGGGCTAACAAAAAGGCCATTATTCCCACATGTGATTTTCCACAGGCTCAGATCAGCAGGCACGCAGACATTCGTGGGAAAAGCAACGGCTCTCATTTCCAACATTGTGTGGATTACAACAGTAAAAAGTAGACTGGCTTCAGCGCTCACAAGGATTTGGGAATTTGTTGCAAACAATTAAGCACAGTGAAGATGGGGGGTCCCCCTTGCCAAATTGAGCCTATGCAGGACCCGTGAATGGAAGGATAATATTGAGCTATGGAGCATACTCAAAGAAGGGTGGCATCGCCAACTTCATGGAGAAGGTTCGAGGGGGCATGATCAAAGCATATCGATGACGTTTTGTGAAGGATTGGAAGGAGTGGACTATGGAATATGGGGGACAGAAGATCTTGGTCAATGAGGAACTTATTGCTGAAGCAACCGGCCTTGGCTTGGAGGGCTACCATTTTTTTAACAAAAGGGTCGACAGAGATGTTGAAGAGAGGAGATTTATGGAGGGATCTGAGAAGCTGATCTACGTTACAGTGGGCTTGCTTGTTAGCTCGATCCCTCCACCTTATGATGAGGTTACTCGCATGATGATACGGTTCATTTCCTTGGAAGGAAGGTTTGTCACTGTACCTGCTAAGCACCTTATCTTTCTTAACCACTTCCATAGGAATCACATGGTTTATTTCCCCCATTACTTGCTGAACTCTCTTGAGCACTCCATTTTGGAGTTTCAAAAGCATACCCGGGCGGTTCCTTTACACCAGGGGCTTATTTTGCTGCTACATAAATGTTGTCTTCTTAAGTATCCTGGTCTCCCATCCTCTCCTAGCTCAGTTCCCCCTCTGCCGGGTTCTGTTGCTGCTAGCCCCGTTTCTCCATTCTCTTCCCCACCCACCGCTTTCTTGTTAGCATAATTTAGCATAGAAATATTTATTACATTGTCTTTTATTTAATAATGTGCAACATGTGCACTCTAGTCTAGTGACTTGCGTTGAATATTGTTATGTTGGATAACATTCAATATTGGTATTAGTAGTAATTACATGTGCATGTGAGATGGGTCTTATCATCTCGTAGTTGGGTGTCTGCTAGGGTGTCATGTCTATCCATATGAGGTTTGTTTAATATCTATAAATATTACAACTCTTGCATTGTAATGTAATCGATTTCATGATCAATAATATTTGTGAGGCTTCGTCCCTCTTTAGTCATTACAATCTTATTCTATTCTATCATTTAGTATCTAAGCTATACCATTATTATCATTTGGTATCGTAGAGCGGAGTTCTATCCAAGTAAGGTTGAAGAGGAGCACTATTGGAGAGGATCCATTGAGAAGAAGATTTGCCTCAAAGGAGAGCCATTGAAGCATCCCGAAGCCTCCATTCCTCCCAAGCATCCATCAACTAAAATTTGACCTATCCACTTATTTGGAAGGTAATTTTTTTTTATTAGTCATTGGCATAGCCAATTGATCTAACATATTGGCGGAATATTTCAGATTTGGAGATCTTTAAAAAAAAAAGGAGAAAGATCTTGGAAAAAATTGCAGATCTAAAAAAAAAAAAAAAAAACAGATTTGTGAAAAAAAAAAGAGATCTTAAAAAAAAAAAAGGAGAGATATCTTGAAAAATTTGTAGATCAAAAGAAAAAGGAAAAAAATATCAGATCTAAAAAAAAAAAAAAAAATCAGATCTGAAAGTGGAGGTGTGAAGAATTCGGGAGCAAAGGTTGAAGCAATCCCGTCAACAAAATTCCAGCAGATAGCTCTTAGAAAAAAGGACGTAAATTTTTCATACAATGTTAGATTGATGTGCCGTTTTTTTTTTCTGGAAAGATAAGAAGGAGGTGCACAAATTTATAGTTTACATCATCTTCAGATTCGGCCTCTACATGTGACGAAAAAAAGTCTGTACAAGTTGGATCATTTTTTCTAAAAAAATCAGATCTAGCTGGTAAATTGGTAAGATCTAAAAACTAAGATTCCAATTCTTCTGAAATTTTGTGAGTTTCAAGAAAAATATTGTATGATGCTGCTGTCAAAATTTTAGAAAAACCCAGATCATGGTTTGTGAGAAAAGGTGAAAGCAATATTCAGATTGTTTGTTTAGATCTTGGGAACAAACAGGTCAGCGGTTCAATTCCCACTCTCTCCATATTTTTTCTTAAATTATTTTTTTCAAAAATTTGGAGAAATTACTAAATTTTGGGATATTTCTAAATTTAGAAGCTCACCAAACACATTTAGAGCCACCGCTAAATTTAGCGTAAAAACACCTATTGGGGGTAAAAAATATTTTTGGCCTAAATTGTGTATTTTGTGATTCTAGACCCTTTTTTGTAAAGAGGGGGGACACAAAAACTTCATTTGATGTACTTTGAGAGGATTTTGTACTAATATTGGTGCATAAAGTGAAAAAAAAAAGGTGCACATTTTTTATTTTTGGTTCTATCACACGAGATCTTTGTTCTCATAGTAGCGTTTGGTATATACGGTGCCTCTAGGAAGTGCTTACGGGTGATGCCGTCACGATTACTACTGCACTTAATGCCTAACACAAACAGTGCCTAAACGCTCATCCGGCATTGACCCTATAAAATTGACGGGAGTAATAAGGACACAATACACACATGTTTGAGCCCTCCCATCCGTTTGTGCTTGCACAAACCCCTCTCTGTACTGTCTAAGTACCACGTACTAAATTCTTTCACATGCGTTAACACCTCTTTCCATACTGACGGGTATATTGAAAGGGTGATCTTCTTCCATGTACCGATGGGTATATTGGAAGGGAGCGTATATAGAAAGGTTTGGTATATCGGCTGACGGTATATTGAGAGGGAGACCATAAACCTGGAGTGATAAGAGCCTTACCCTTTCTCAAGAAATTCAGAGTTTCAGAAATTTAGATTGCAGAAATGGGTACACAAGCACCAAAGTTCTTCTTGCCAGATTCACAATTACTTAGAGGAGACAACTATGCTAAATGGAAACCGAAGATGAAGATGTTACTTGAGTTTGAAGACCTATGACAGTTATAGATGGACAAACAACAAGATAACTTGATGATGGAAGACAACAAGTTTAATTTGACAGGGCCAATCAAAGGCCAAGTTGATCATCTTGTTTAGCGTAATGTGATGATGTGTAACCCCACATTAGAGATGCCACATCGGCCAAGGATGCATGGGATAAGTTAAGCACGATCATGAGGCAAAGAACAAGAATGCCATCCTCAACCTACTATCACAACTGCATACTCTCAAGTTCAAGCACAATGAGAAGGTTGAAGTTTTTTTGAGACGAGTTGCTACTTTGAGGGCATCTCTATTGGCATTGGGAAAAGAGATAAGTGATGAAGACCTCGTACCAATTGTGTTGCGAGCACTTCCTCCTTCCTACAGAATCTTTGTGACAACTATCAATATGAGTGAACACACAGTCACCTTTGAGAAGTTGGTCAATCTACTCCAACAAGAAGAGGCAATGAATAGAAAAGATCATGAAGATGAGCAAGCACTATCTTCCAATCATAAAGGAAAGGGGAGATTTCAGTCCAATAACAAGAAGTCCCAACAAAACCAAAGTCAACGAGACAACACCAAGAAGTGTCCCATTTGCAATAGAGGGGGACATGACATCAAAGATTGTTGGTACAATTCCTACAAAAAGGGTTCATCAAGCAATTCAAAACCCAATAACCATCAGGGTAACAATAATTCAAATAAAGGGAAGTCCAACAACAACAACAATCAAGGGCAGAAAAATGGTAATTGGCAAAGAAAACCTAAACAACAAGGGTACATTGTTGAACATGAGGATGATTCAAATGAATGACACCACATGTATTATGCTCAATTTGATGAAGAAACCAAGTCCACACAAGATATCTGGTATGTTGACTCGGGTGCAACTCGACACATGATTGGACGCAAGGATTGGTTCTACACACTACGTGACTCACCTAACAAGAACCATGTGTCATTAGGTGATGACTCATCATACAGTGTCAAGGGGATTAGAAACATTTCACTACCTCTTGGAAAGCATGACTGCAAAATCACAAATGTATTGTATGTACCTGGGTTGACCAAGAATTTTCTATCAGTTAGTCAACTCCTTGATCACAACTTGAAGTTGGATTTTGTGATAATAATTTGAGAAAAAGTGTGCTTGATAAGAGATAAGTCAAGAGGTTCCAAGATTGTAGCAAGAGCCTCCAATGTGGGACGCATGTTCCAACTTGATTTTGTCCACAAGGATGATCAAGCTTTAGTGGCCAAAGACACACAATCTGTAGAACTATGGCATCATAGATATGGTCACATCAGTTTTGGCTATCTCCAAACACTTCAAAAGGGCAACATGGTGAAAGGATTTCCTACACTCAAGCACAACACTGACAAGTGTCACAATTTCCTAGTTGGAAAACAACATAGAGTACCCTTCCAGAAGAACACATATAGAGCTAAGGGAAACCTTGATTTGGTGCACACCAATCTTTGCGGGCCCATGCAACCAAGTCATTCTAGATGTCAATACTTCATGCTTTGTGTTGATGACTACTCAAGAAAGATGTGGATATATTGTCTAAGAAACAAGAGTAAAGCCTTTGAGACATTTCAGAAGTTCAAAGCACTTGTTGAGAATAAAGTTGGTCACAAGATCAAAACTCTCCGCTCAGATCGAGGGGGGGAATTCACAAGCAATGAGTTCAAGACTTACCTGGAAGCTCATGGGATTCGTAGACAAATGCCTCCTACTCACACCCCACAAAGCAGAATGGTATAGTTGAGAGAAGGAATCATACTATCATGGAAATGGTGCGATGTATGATTGATGACTCGGAGTTTAAAAAGACATTTTGGGCGAAAGATGCAAGAACTGTAGTCTATTTTGAACAGCAGTGCCCATAGTAGCTCTTGAAGGAGTGATGCCTCAAGAAGCATGGTCAAATCGAAACCATCAATTACACACCTAAGAGTATTCGGGTGTAAAGCTAGCATGCACATACCCAAGAAGAACAAGAACAAGTTGGATATGAAAGCTGAGAAACTGATATTCATTGGATACAGTGAAGAAGCACTTGGATACATATTATGGGATCCGAAAGCAAAGAAAGTATACACAAGTAGGGATGTTGAGTTCTTTGAGAAGAAACAAGCAGATGCTCCACTCAACAACTCAACAAACATATAGAATACACCTCTTGTGAAGACATAATTTAATGTTCCCACTGAAGATGATAGTGATGAATTGGATGATGGTGAAAACTTGGATCCACCACAATCCAATGGAACAGCTAATAAGTTACCTAAATGGTATACTCAATTAATAAGAGATGTAAATTTGGATGAAGCACCTAGCACATCATCCAATCCTGGACCTAGAACTCATAGTCAAGCTCGTGAAGAGGTCAATTATGCCCTAATGAGTAGAGTTGTTGAAACAGTTGAGCCATCTACAGTTTAGGAAGCCCTACAATCAAAAGCTTGGAAAGATGCCATGGATTCAGAGTATCAGTCAGTGATGAAGAACAACACATGGCAACTTATCGACCTTCCACCAGGGAAGAAACCCATTGGATGCAGATGGATATTCAAGACTAAGTACAAATCAGATGGGACTATCGACAAGTATAAAGCAAGGCTTGTAGCAAAGGGGTATGCATAACAAGAAGGCATTGATTATGAGGAGACATTTTCTCCCACAACCAAGATCAAGACAATCAGGATGATATTTTCTCTAGCTGCACAATTTGGTTGGAAAATCCACTAAATGGATGTGAAAAGTGCCTTTCTTAATGGAGATTTGCAAGAAGAAGTCTATATGACTTAGCCAGAGGGTTATGTAATACCAGGAAAAGAGATGATGGTATGCAGACTCATAAAATCTCTATATGGCCTAAAACAGGCACCCCGGGCATGGTACATCAAAATTGATGAGCATCTCATAAGTCATGGATTCGAAAGGAATCCTTATGACCCCAATCTCTACCTAAAAACACAAGGGGGAGATTGTCATTGTAGTTTTTATGTCGACGATCTAGTCATTACAGTAGTTCGCGTGAAGATGATCGATGCAACAAAGAAGGATTTTAATCAATCGTTCGACATGACAGATCTCGGGCTCATGCACTATTGTCTTGGGTTGGAAGTATGGCAAAAAGAGAATCATATCTTTGTGTCACAGTTGAAATACACCAAGACAACGCTTGAGAAATTCAGGATGATGGACTGCACTCCTATTACTACACCTATGGAAGTGAGACTTCAGTTATCTTATTCCGATCCATCACCACCGGTGAATGCAACTCTCTATCGGTAGTTGATCGGGAGTCTCATTTACCTGACATATACTAGACCAGATATCAGCTTTGTAGTCAGCTATTTATCACGCTTCATGCAAGAACCAAAAATATGTCATTGGAAAGCAGCAAAGAGAATACTAAGATATCTAAAGGGTACAGTTGACCTTGGTCTAGAGTACAAGAAGAATGACAATTTCTTCTTGACAGGATATTCAGATTCAGATCATGCAGGAAACATGGATGATAGGAAGTCAACATCAGGCTTCGTCTTCTTTATGGGATCTGGACCGATATCATGGGGAAGCAAGAAACAGAACTTTGTTTCTCGCTCTTCTCAGAAGCAGAGTATCGAGCTGCAGGTGAAGCTGTTTGTGAAGCAATATGGCTACGCCGAATACTGGAAGGAATTGGTCTACCACAATAGAAATCTACTCCAGTATATGTTGATAATGAAGGAGTTCTAAAGCTTGTTCGCAATCCAGTATTTCATGAGAGAACCAAGCATATTGAAGTACAGGTTCATTTCATACACAAGCATGTCTTGAAGCACAACATACGACTCCGCTTCATCCCTACAAATTAAGAAGGTAGATGTTTTCACTAAGTCACTTGCATGTGACAAATTCACACTGTTCAGAGAGTTCCTCTCCACTTCATTGGAAACTATGCAAAATTAAGGGGGGGAATGTTAGCATAATTTAGCATAGGCATATTTATTGCATTTTATTGCATTGTCTTTTATTTAATAATGTGCAACATGTGCACTCTAGTCTAGTGACTTGCATTCAATATTGTTATGTTGGATAACATTTAATATTGGTATTAGTAGTAATTACATGTGCATGTGAGATGGGTCTTATCATCTCGTAGTTGGTGTCTGCTAGGGTGTCATGTCTATCCATATGAGGCTATCTAATATCTATAAATATTACAGCTCTTGCATTGTAATGTAATATGATTTCATGATCAATAATATTTGTGAGGCTTCCGTCCCTCTTTGGTCATTGCAATCTTATTTTATTCTATCATTTGGTATCTAAGCTATACCATTATTATCAGCTTCACACCCCCTATTGCCGGCCGTCTAGGATTATTCTTCCATTCCCCCTCATGCTCCCTTCCCACTTCACCTACACCTCGGCCAGACCGGTCACCAGGGCTTCTAGAAAGCTTAACCTTGAGACTCTTGCTGTGGGGAAGGGTCCTCATGAAATTGAAATTACACATGACCTACTGAATATTAGCAGTGCCATTCCCCGGGATGTGCATATGGAAAGCTCTTCAAAAAGGCTGGAAGCCTTAGAGGCTGATATGAAACTATTGAAGGATGAGGTTAAGAACTTGGCAAAACAGAAAGGTAAGAGGAAGAAGGAGGAGGAGGTGGATATTGATAACAACCAGATTGATGATATCTACAAGAAGCTGAACTCCTTAGACTCCCATCTAGGGAAGGCCAAAACTCATCATGATTACAATATGGCCATCTTTAGTGTGATTGAGGAGTTCATTGAGCAACATGTCAAAAGTGTCTCCAATCTCAGCGGAGTTCCGGCAACACTTTGGGGCAATGATAAGGAAAGCAAAAGGACCATTGATCAGCTGGATAAGACTGACGCTGCCCACATGACAACTTTGGGTATGTTCAAATCCTAGAAGAATATCAAGACCAACATCGAAAAAGCTGCCAAGAAGTAGTTGTAGATGCTTTAGCTATTCTTGTCTGTTTTTATGCTATTTTTTTGTGGTCTCTCTACTGCTTTTTTGCAGTGTTTTTGTTGTTTTGTCTTGTTTGGGTAGCTGTTTTTTGGCTACTTTGGGCTTCATTGTCACATTTGGATTCTGATCCTTTTTTCTCTGGTTTTCATTCCTATTCTGGCTCCTAGGCCATCTTTTGTACTCAAGGGTATAGTCCCTTTCAAAAAACTATTTTCCAATAATAATAAAAAAACTGGTTCATCTCGTTGTCCAATGACTTGTACAGCTTTTCCATGATATTCTATACCTAGTCTCCATTTTTTTCATCCATGTACATTCTTCACCTAATGCAATTGTAACCCGGTAGCAAATATGTGATGGGTCTAATGATATACCTTGTTGTCTAGTTCCTAATCAACAAATTGAATCCCGATTTGGAGGACTTTCACTTTCCCTATATATGTTCCCTACACTACAGCATAGACTATTATTAAATGTTGTCTCCTCACTTATTATTTCACTTAGATTTTTTTCTCTCTTCTCTGCAATGCAACAAGTAGTACTCCACTTTCTCAATATTTACTTCTTACGTAATGATTACAAATATATTACCTACAAAAATAATTGTACAAACAAGTTTTTTTGTTAGAATCAAACGAAAAAATATTCAATGATCTGTATACTATAAATTATATATTAATTCAATGATCAAAGAAAATCCTATTAAACAAAAAAAATCTTGTTTCAAAAGTCCTAATATGTTGTCATAATCAAGTGAAATCAAGGGAACATCTTCAAAACTCTCATCCTCATCTGATCCATATGAATCATCCAAAACTAAATGAAATTGCTTCCACTCACCTACATAACCAATTTTTTGACTACTGCACTTTATATATGATTTTTTCATGCATTCATAACAAAAACAAAAATAATCTCTTATACATTACTATCCATAGTCATCACATAGTGCAAAGACCTAGAATTATGAATCCTTTCATATCCATGTTTTTTCCTTCTATTAATACCTAATTGATCATGTAAAATCTATAAATTTAACAAAACTCAAAATTAAGAAAAATAAATGTACATGTATATTTAAGTTCATGTGTAACTTGTAATCAATTTCACATCAAGATACATATGTTATGTGTGTACCTGTTATCTCCAAGAACACTTTGTTAGGGGCATGTTGCTCTCATGTGAGGTTTCTTGAACTGCAAAATGTTTCCTACACCATTCAACAACAAGGTGGGAATCAATCAATCAATCTCCCTCACAATAAAATATTTGTTTCTTTAGAGCTCGTTTTATGCATGCACCTGCACCATCATGTTCTCCATTCCCATGACTACTCTTAAAAACTCCATAAATGAGGTATTGTGAGATAACGTTGATAGAGACTAACTTCAAACAAAGGGTGAGAGGATTTGAACTGTGATGTGTAACCATCTGACCAAACAAACTATTCATCTACTTTTACTCATCATTGATTAAGATATTGGAAGAATAACTTAAAATAATTTTATATGAATTGGGTGTCATGTTCCTTGTCTTCGTTGATATAGAAGTGATACTCAATCACTCGCTTCTCATATGTACTTTCAACCCCATCCAAAGCTAATTGTGCATGCCTATAAAATACAAGAACCATGACGGTAACCTATTTAACATGATAATATTGTGTTTGAATATCTTTTTGATGAGAAAATGAGTAATTATCAGCAAAATAAACCATGAACAATACGGAACCAAGAGGTAATGTGTCTTTGTTGGTCTTAAGTTGCATACCCTTCCACTTTGCATAGTGAGAATGTTTGTTGTAAGGACTAATAAAACTTCGGAAACTATGCATGAATGTTTCAACGGGGATTTCCTCTTCTATTAAGTCCAATATTTTTGTATTCTTTCAAAATCTTGTTGAATATTTTATGTATTTGAGCCTAAAAAATCAATACATAAAGGACAACTTGTTATATTCATTGGCATTAAAAATTAAAATTAAAATAAAATATGTACATCTAAATTTAAAATTAATTAAATTTTATTTAAAATAATCACCTCTTACAAGTCACCATTTGAAATGTGTCCAATTCTTCATCCATTTCTAGAAGTATTTTTAAGTCCCCACACTTGTCACAAACACCTTTAATGCAAGCCATATGATCGTCCACATTATCATCAAATATTTTGTAAAGAATAGAAGCAATGAATTAACTCACACTTCTAGGGGGAAGTTTCTGGACCATTTGATTATTCTCGTAACTTTCTATACACCTAGAAAAACATAGATATTAGTTACATAAATTAAATCACATCTCATATAAAAAATCATTTCTAATAAACCTATAAATGAAATCACACTTCAATATGTAATTTTTTTGTACCTGATAGTGATGATCAAACATGACATGATAATGGAAATAACATATTTTAAGGACTTTATCTTCTCGCACATACCAAGGTTTCAAAATCTTGAACATTTTTGCCCAATCTTAATATGTGGATGTTCATCTTTAAACCGAATGTACATCTCGTGTTGAGTTATTTCTAGCCAATTTTTTGGATGTTCTTCATACTCATGGTGAGATATTTTACGTTTCAAAACATCCCTCATGTTTGGAGAAGCACGAGTCCTTTCACTCCAAAAATTAGAAATTACCTTCATAGTATTATTCACAATTTTATCACAACGTGGATTTATACACATTAGTTCCCAATTTTCTTCCACACAAAAATAATCTAATGTCTTCCTCCTCTTTATATGCCTACTAATAGTCTTTCTCTCGAAACACTCAAGGCTTGAGCAGAGCTAATATGATTATTCTTTTTGTATCTTCACTTATAACTAAAGTTAATATCGCTCTGTAAGAAACACTCTTATCAACAGACCTAGTTTTTGTACCCACTAAACTTATTCCTTTACACACATTCGTAACAAATTATTATTCCAATTTTTGACTTTCCCCATCCAAAATCGAAACCCAAAAGTTGTAATGTTTCCTTCATATCAACATGATTCAATAATGAAACCAACAAATGTGCTCTAGCAATTGATGTAGTCACTTAGCAAATTTAGTATATAATTTCTCAACATATTTTGTTGTTTTCTTTCTTAATATTGATGTTATTGGGAAAATTCATTTAGTTTGTTAAAATCCATCTTCACCAAGTGTTTGATTTTTTTCTTGGGAAGTAATTTTATAATTTTGTTATCAAATCAGCTTATGATTTAGGAGAGGGGGACCTTTCTGTTCCACATAATTTGTGTCCATAAAATTACAAAAAAATAAAGTACATGATTACACCATTCATGAATGATTTAAAATATATAGATCTTGTTTTGCAACATTGATTAATTTTTTCTTTAGTCTTATTATTGTCATGCATATATCCTTTAGCTATTTTATTGTAATGTAGATCTAATAGATGTATATATTTTCACACCATATATTATCATATTAGCTATTAGGAGATTAGTCTCATATATTTTGACCATTTGGTATAGTTCTTACAAGGATATGAAGCTAGAAAACATGACTTTTTCCTATGTTGTGGGATAATAATATAAATAAACAATTAAAGTAATTTAAAGTAACACAATCCATATATGAAGTGAAAAATGCATAAAGATGATGTTTTGGATCAGTCTTGCCATCACTTATGGAAATTTTGGGTAGAAAAAATCCATGTCATAAATGATAAATATGTATCTCGGGGGCTAAAGGATGGTCAATTAAACCAATAAATCTTGTATTAATGTTGGATTTTCCTTGTGGAAAAAGTTATAATTGAGCTTGCATGTCATGCATATGTTGAGAATACAGATTAGGAAGAGGATTTACAACAATATGTATGTATAGGGCTAGGTGTTACACTGTAATGCATATGTTTTGTAAGAGTAGGCATGGTAATATGAGAAGTAATGTTTGATGCCCCCATAGTAAGAACATTAGATGTATGAAATGATTTAGAAATCCTAGGTTGTGAAGTTCAAAGAATAAAAAGGATTCACAAAAATGAAATAATAAATTTAGATTTAAGGGCCTAAATACGATTACTAGTTGTATAATATAATTTAGAAAAACATGATGATAATCTAAATAATTCTAAATTATGTATTTAGATCATGTCACAAGATATGTGATAGATTTATCAATTAAATTATAGTTAAAAATCTAGGGTTAGAAATATATTACCATGCACTAGCCTCATACTTTGTGATGGTGGATTTAAATTAGAGGTAGAAGATGGTTAGAGTTTCATCAAGATGGTTCTAAAATATAGGAGTTAAAAGTGTGTACAAGATATGTTTGACTGTAGAAGGACTTTATGGCCAAACCTATATGATAGGCTATGAATTTATCCTATATTTTTTCAAGATAAAATATGCTTTTGGGATATGGTTCTCTTGTGTTCTTAGAGTTGTTTCTTGCATCTAGATCAATGTGATGATAGTTTTATGAGTGGATAATTATTCTCCTCCCTCATTGACCTAAAAATGAGTTTTCCATCATTTGTATTAGAATGACCTCACCATACCCCTGTTGATGTGATTATCCCTATGTACCAATTATTTTAAGAGGGATTAAGCCACACGTAGGTCTCCTAATTCTCTAATTTGAGATGGAGAGTGATACAAAAAAATAAAAAAATAGATCCCTTGATTTATCCCTCACACTTGGAAATTAACAATTGGCTTAGTTTTAACAATTGGAATGTAACACATGGGCTAACCAAGATAAACTATGAATTTAAAAATATGATAGTTAAAAGTAAAAGGGATGGGTTCATACCATATTGATAGGTTCATTGTTTGATCTTTTATTGGGTTCAAAAACTTGTCTAAGGATGGAATTAACATTAAGATAGGGGATATTTTGTATATTTATTATATAAAGTATCCAAAGTGATTCCGAAAGTGTTAATATGGATAATAGTAGTAACCTAGTACATATGACAAATATTTTGGTACTCCTAGTACATATGAAAAATATTTTGGTACTACACAAAGGTGTAGGGTTTCAAATCCTATGTCTAAGAAATGGTGTGAGGTCTTACTAGAATCCTAAGGATGTAAGAGTAAAGGTCAATCCTAAGAGTAAAGGTAATACTAGATTCCTAAGGATGATAAAAAATAGATAAAAACATTACACAATATTTGAGGAGATACAATGAGAACATTCTAGTTGATTTTATGAGTTCAACCTATGACAATAGATAGTTTATAACTACTCTAATTTTAATGAATTCCAAAAGCACCACCAAACTGATTATGAATTACCTCACTCAATTTTAAAATGTGTTCCTATAGATCTAATCATCACCTACTTATAATATTATCTCTCAACTAGATATGCTACCCATGTGACATATTTTGAAGTCCTATATTAAATGTGTAATAATGTACTATATAAGATCAGGCCCAAATTTTCTTTAATTGATTTAAAATCATAACACAACTCAAAGAAACTTGAGTTCTATCAATAAACAAAATTATTGGTCAGGTGAATAATTTTCATCTCCTTTTATGCAACAAACAAATTTGAATTCAAAATCTTACACTCTTAAAGATCATACACATGTGTCATGTACACAATAATGTGATCTAATCTTCCAAGTAAATCCCTATGTGTTCAATCAAACGACCTCTAATGTATTTTGGGTTTCAATGGTAGATTTTCACCATCAATATGAACCTTTGGTGATAACATGAACTTGTAGTAATGAATTATGTGATACCTCACATGAAGACAAAGGGTGGCATAATGTTTTTAATTGTATGAAATATCTTGGTCTTGCACCAAGTGCTTAATTATTATACCAATAATCTAAATCATTGTGTCACCATTCTCAAGTTTTATGTATGACATGGAGATGTCGTGATGAATTTATTGAACCTCCAATTTGTGTGCAAATATTTTGTTGTTATCGACATGTTTTTTTCTTGCACTTGTACCAAATTTTGAAATATGCTCTAAACTCTATAAGGTACCAATAATGTATTGAAATCCTATGGGTATTCTAAAAATGTAATATTATGAAAGCATGCAATTTTTTTATAAAAATGAAATATTAGGATTGCATGGTTTTGAATTTGAAAGGTCAAAAATTCTTTGTATTACTTGTTGAATTTATTGAAGTGGTCACATAATTTGTATGTATAGGATCTTTATAAGATTGATATTAGAGTTGATCATAATGAAATGGGTAGTGAGAAATTAGCGTAGTATATCAATACAATAGCGTAGTATGTTTTTGGTGTATAGAGGTTGGACGTATGGATTTTGAGTCTCCATATGGACATAAGGATGATGGAAAGAATGAGGATACACTAGTGGACATGTTTTATGTATGAAGAAGAGGAAGTTAATTCTCTAGAGCATTACGTAGATAAATATGAGCTAGGTGAATTAGTACTCATAATGAAGAAAATAATCATGTTTATTATATGAAGATAAGAGATATAAGGAGGTAGGAGACCCATTATTCTCACAAGATACACAACAAGAGGAATGTGTTGCATGGTGGTGATAAAAATGATAACATAAAAAAAAATTATATGTGAAAATTATATGGAAATTAGGATTGGAATGGAGACCATATTGAACTCCATATCTAGAAGGTGGCATGGTTTATGAAAGGAATAACAATCATCGTGATTAAATAATGTGAATTAGAGAAGAGTATTGGTCAGTTTAAGGATAGAGTTCTATGGGATATCTTACTGATGGATGCATGCCAAGATGTTTTATGAAGACCTTTGAAGTTTGAATAGAAAAATATATAGGATTAATCAGCAACTCAAGATTAAAGAAGCATCCATGAGATAACTCTTGATCATTCAAAGTGTGGCTTCTAATAATTTTTATGGAAGACAACCTAGCTTAATGTATATATTTTATATTTTACATAGGTGTGAATGCAAATAATTTAGAAGCATGTAATGTGATGGATGATTTTCTATAAATAACCATATTTTTTACCCCTTAATGATAAAAGTGATAATCCTAGTTTAGATGAGGAGTGATCTCTAAACTATGCAAATCTATGATAATATGAGTCTAACACACATGTTATAATTTGAGGTATGACAACATGTCTTGAAACTATGCAAATCTATGATAATATGAGGATTTAAAATTATGTGCAAGCTAGATTTGTTGGTAGGAGGATAGGTTTATAGCCAAACTTGTCTAAGGGATACCAACCTCAGAGTTAAACACACAATACTAATCATAGACTGTATTCTAAAACACACAATACGAAGCATAATACTAATCATAGACTGTATTTATATAATATTATTCTATCTAGAAGGTGTGTTGAAGCTAAAACTTCATATTTACCCTAGACAGAAAATAAAATTATGATCTCAAGGGTTTTAAGTATGTATGTACCAATGTTTTCTTGTTTAGTAGCCTCTTTTGTAGCCTTCTCTCTATCTTTTTGTTTCTCCCTACAAATTAATTATCTAACACACTACTCTTCTATATGTCCGCCTCGTTATATTTTCTCTTGTTATTCTTCTTATTTCCCATGATTCCTCCACTTCGTTAATTTTCACCTACACACAAATTGAGCTAGATCTGGATCTAAGAATAAATTCAATGGAAAACTATACACTTGTAGATCTTATTATATATAAATATTAATAGATTATGTTGTATTTAATTAGTGACATTAAAAATAGGTTGTATTTAATTAGATGCTTTTCTAACTTTAAAACTACTTTTCTAATTTTAAAACAATTTAAATCTAATATACAATTATTAAATTTTTGTAATGTCTTTTAATAAATTTAACTAGATAAATATAACTATGTTTTAAATTTTATATATATATATATATATATATATATATATATAAATAATAGAATGCTTTTTATTTATAATTTTTCTAAATAAATTTAAAAATAATATATACTTTTGATTAAAAACAATTAAAAACAATATGAAAAACTATATTTTAAAATTATAATCATTAAAATTTTGAATCTAAAAATAAAATAAAAACAATATGAAAAAAACTATGCTTTCAAACTATAATTATTAAAAATTATTCTTAAAAATTAAATTTTAACTTTAAAACTAAGTCTAAAATTAAATGTTTAGTTGGTGGTGCTTGGGTGGCGGAGGGCGTGAATTTTCCTTTTAGGTGTTCACACGAAAGGGTTTTCACTTGAACTACTTTCAGAAAACCCCCTTTGTCATGAAAACACCCTTAGTTGAGCCTATGTGGCACTATGTGGCATATTTTGGCCCTTAATCCATTTGGAGGATAATTATAGGCCAAAATGTGCCACATAGATGCCACATATTTAGGTTTAATTAATTAGTTAAATTACAAAAATTTATACCAAAATACAATTTTTTATTACCTTTCTAAAATATAATTTTCATTTGTAAAAAAATTGTTTTAATATCTTTTTAATTTATTGTTTCCAATGTATGGTATTTTACGACAATCAAGTAGTACACTTTCAACACAATTTGAAAAATAGTAAAATATATCAAAAAATTTTGAAATTTTTTTTTTACAATTTTTTAAGTCTTCTTCGTACTTATGAAAAAAAATCAATTTCAATATAAATATGGAAATATATTATCATAAACATATGTACGCCCTTAATTTGAAAAATATCTTCACTAAAAAATTAATTTACAAAAAAATATAAATAAAGAAATATAAAAAATTTGTCAAGTACTCGATATTTGAATCTAGAACATATATCTAAATTTTCATGGTGAAAATATAAGTTTTCATTAAAAAATGACATTAGCACATTGTTTCTCTACTATAAAATAAGAAATAACGTATGAATTAAATTAAGAAAAAGCCTTCATTTTTTTCTTTAAAAAATTACATGTATTCTACACTAAAAACAACATTTCATTAATTCATGGAATTTCATGAATGTGTACAGATTTGTGGCTATTGCCTTTGGAATTTCAATGAAACTGAAAAATTCATGTTTAAAAGGTACAACAAATACAAGAAAGTGGGACACACTTTTATGCTTTCACCCATTGATATGGATCTTTAGTGTCTTATTTCTCTTCACATATGTCATCAAATGATTCAAGACCCAAATCAATGGAAACCCCTCTTTAAGAGGTTTTTGATGAATATAACTTCATTGTGATCGAGAGATTTTTGTGAAATATACGAGATATTGAATTTTTCTACAAATTTAAACATTTGTTTGATTGTCAAATGTGTCTATTTGAAAACATGGTGACAATTAAATAGGTGTCAAATTTGATGCAGGATCTTATGGGATCTATGAACCATTCATGTGTCAAAATATTTTGTGTTTGAGTACACATGATCTCCTAATCTTTCTTTCATATAAAATCATTGTGTGTCTAATGGTCTTTCTTTCATAAAACACAAAAAACTATTAGTTAAAAATATTCCCAAATAATAATGGTGTAAGAAGGAGACACGTGTCATGTTTTATGTCACTCACATTATAAAGGGCTCATGCGGTTTCAAATAAGACCCACATATTGAGTGTTGGGTTTAATATTTAGTCCAAATCTAGTGCTTAGTGAAATACAAAGGGCTCATTTACTTTAAAGGGTCACAATTAAATTTCAAAATTAGAGAACCTAGATTTTAAAATCAAACCTAAGGGGTACTCTTTTAAAAATATTTGTGGTTTTTAGAGCAACCAAAATTATAATCTAGTAAATTCTCGTAGTTGTTATTGAATAAAAGAGGGTCCCTATTTCACATAATGAAATGGGGTGTGTTGTTGGCAACATTTTTTTTTTCAAGGTTATTTAGGTTTGATATTTCTTAGGTTTAGGGTTTCTAAGGTTTTAGAGTTTAGGGTTTTGAGTTTTAGGTTTCATTGTTTTCTTGTTTTGTTGTGGTTTCATTGTTTATAAGTGTATGCTTTCAATATTCATGTTTCAAGGTAGTTTTATATAAATGTATGTTTTCTTATTTTTAGAAGGTTTGATTTGTAGAGGTTGTAGGGTTTTTAAGTTCCAATCCTTAGAGCTTTATATTTTTATATTTTATTTTTGGGTCTTTAGGTTTTAGACTCTAATATTTTGGGATTTTTAAGTTTTATAATTTAGAGTTTTATGGTTATTTCATGTTTTATTGATGAAATAGATCTTATAAATTAAACACAAGTATTATGATTTTTCATGTGTTAAAATTTGGGTATTTTATTTTTTATGTCTTTTATTTTATACGAAACTATATATCAATCGAATTCTTTTCTTTTAATGGGTTTTGGATACAAGATATTTTATTGTAAGGTTTTCAAGTTTTAACTAATTTGTAGGGTTCCTCTTGAAGCTCAATATTGTACCCACATTCGATTATAGACAACCTAAAATTTGAGTCAACATGTGACTGTCTCCAAGTTGTGGGACTCAAACTGAGATAGATCTCTCGAGAAGGCTGACTTCCTCTACTTACCTATATTACTAAAACTACTCATAGAAATTAAATTCAACTATCTAGCTCTAATATAACTTTCGAAAGGACCAGGGTGAGAAGGAGATGCATAAAACAAAAATCCTAATCTACAGAGGTGATAACACCAAAAATCAAGGGGATGGAAACTTCAGCAAGAGTGAAGATGGAGGTAAATAATCATGAAGAGGTTTTAAGTGAAGACCACAGATTAAAATCACATCTTGAGATCCAATTTCATGATGCACAATAGACACAAAGTTCTGAAATAGCACATACAACACACCTGTAAAAGAATGAGAGGCAAGAGAGTGCAACAAAATGATAGCTAAGGCAGAATGAGCCACAAAACTAAGATTTTATTGCCTGGAGATCATGCACAGATCATTACAAGGTAGGAAGAAGATGTAAAACATTTACAGAAACTCAAGTCCAAGGCATGCAACCCTTAGAACACTTGTGCAACATAGAATGATGCCTTTGCATTTCCAAAGTATCCAATGATTTGCACACTGGTGGGAGGAGAAATCAAATATTTCTAGATTTATCAAGTTCTGATGTGTGCTTGATAAACTTCTAACCTTTCAGAGGTTCTGTGATAACACATTTGACGACTCTAAGCAATAAATCTACTAGTTTCAGCAGTTCAAGTGTCCTTGATTCATGAGAAGGATACAAACTTGGTCTAGAACGAGAGAAGGTGTATTTGAGTATTTGTAGCTATCTCCAGGCCGACAGAGAAGAGGAAGGAAGATTCAGAGATCTCCATCTCCTCCAAACAGAACTCTCTCTACACCTCCTCATGGGAGGCCCTTATTGCAATAAAAATAGTTCTCAGACCTATTATAATGGCTCATCAATAACCGCTACATCAAAATCCATTTGTGAACTTCACAGAAACATCTCGCTTTCCTTGAATACCTAGAATCCTATTCCTATTGTGGCATTGAAGAATATTCCATACTTCACAGGAGAAAATCACACTACTCCATTTGATCACATGCAGAACATTGCACATGTATGTGCAATTCATGAAAGTGCTAAAATAGATGTGGAAATCAAACTCCTAGCTTCATCCCTTAAAGGAAAGGCCCTGTAATGGTTTAGAAGCTTAACTGTAGGTTTAATCAAGAATTGGAATGAGTTATGCACAACCTTGTAAAATCAAGTTGGGGAAAGATATCATAACCTATCTCTTTTTGAGTAGTTGACTACAATCAAGAGAGAACCTAATGAGCAAATGAAAGATTTAGACTTTAGATTCTAGAGAACCTGGGATAGAATTCCAATTCTTGTCATGCCTAAAACATAAGGTGCATTTCTATAGTTTTTAAAATCTCTTAACTCTAATATATTTGTTATGGTGCAATCTATGGGAGGTGTAACTCTACCAGCAACTTATGCATTGGCCATTAGGGCTGAAAATTGTTTAATTCAAGCTGGAAAATTAGCTCCTAGGCCACCTATACCATTATTCTTAGAATTTCCACAAGTCACGCAACCTTCTATTGCTCATATTCCCCAACCAAACCTATAACTTGTTACTTACACATCATAAAACCCCCACAACAAAAGGAATATGAAGAAATGAAATATTTGATTAGAAATTTGACAAACAAAGTTATATCCCTAGAAAAATAACAAGCCCAATCATATAGAAATTATCAAAATCAAGGGCAATATTCAAATCAAGGATATCATCCATATAGAAACCAACAGTATAATCAAAGATATGCACAAAACTAGTAAAATAATATATGGAAAATTTAAAGTGCTCCTCTTCCATGGGCACTCCCTGCCTTTGAGTTCTAGTCAAGCCTTAGGTTCAATACAAAACAATATGGTGCAAGAAAAAAAGTTGTGTTTTCCATGTAATATACCTCATAACCAACTTGGTTGTGAAAGGGAAATGCATCTACAAGCCTATATGATCCAAGGTTCTTCTAGTCAATAGGAACCACTTATTGAAGCACTAAATCATGGTGTGGAAGAAACTCAACAAGCTACACTTGATGCTAACCTCATGTTTTTCAGAGCTGAGGATTTATATACACTCAACCAAGTGTCTGGAGGCTTGAAAAACCTCAAATGAGTGTTTCTAACAACACATGGAACAAGAAAATAATTTTGGAAGCTTAGGTTACAACTCCCATGGATCATAACAATACCGTAGATAAAGGAAAAACATTGGAGGGACTAAGGAAAACATGCGAGATGAATCGGGAACAAAAAGATGCAAAAACCCATGGAATGAAGTAAAAAATATGTCAAAGTAGCCTACGGGTTCCGATAACCTTTACATGGAAAATGAGGTTGTTATTTCACCAAAGCCGCGTGATAAAACAATGTCATAATAAAGAAAAGAAAATAACATGCCACAAATGTAGAATACCAAGGGTCTCCCATTCAACATATTTTATCAAATGAAAAGGATAATGTCAACATCTCAATGTGGCATGTGCTTTCCATTCCATCTCAGTGAGATTTTCTATGTGAAGCCCTCAAGCAACTTGCTCTCGGTAGATTTAGTAATGCAAAGGCTCATGTCGTAGTCCCCGTCTACCAAGTGAAAGAGGACCAAGTAAGTAAGATTATAAAGAATACACCCTTTTACATATCAATAATTATGGGTAGATACCTAATTCATAACTGTATGATTGATTTTGGGGCTAGTACTTTGTGTCAGTTAGAGCCACACTGTGATCCTGCATGGAAATATAATGTTGAGATGTGGAATTATCTTCAGATGGGGTGTCACTAGTTTTATCGAGAAAATCCAAGGTCATGACCAGAACATTTCGGTGCATTTTTCTACAGATTGGAAAGAGTGGAAGGTTAGGTATGGAGGGAAAAAAGTGTTGGTGAATGAGGAGCTTATTGCCAAGGTTACGGGTCTAGCATTGGATGGAATCAAGTTTTTTAGCAAAAGGGTAGACAAAAATGTTGAAGCAAAGAAGTTTGTTGAAACAAGGGAGGAGCTCCTCTTTGTTACGGCTGGCATTAAGGTGAGTTCCATACCAGAACCCTTTAATGAAATTACCAGAATGATGATTCGATTTATTTCCCTTGAAGGTCAGTACATCACTGTCCCCACAAAACACTTGATCTTTCTTAATCATTTTAGGAGTTTTTTTTATGATTCTCACACTATCTCTTGAGTTTAATTGATTGTTCCATTCTTGACCTTCAAAAGCAAACTAGGGCCATTCCCCTCCATCATGGGCTTATCTTTCTTCTTCACAGGCATTTCCTCTTCAATTTTCCTACCATTCCCATTCACAATATTCCCACTTATTAACCAAACCACCATTCCCACCCATAGAAATATCAAGACTAAAAACCCTTCATTCTCTAAAGTGATCCCCTCTTCCTCCGATTGTGTCCTTGGGAGCAGAAAGGATATTAAAATAGCACACAATCTATTACACATCAGTAATGCAAGACAGGACAATGTTACTTAGCAAGAGAAGGAGAATATTCTCCACATAATGGAAATATTGGAAAATGAGGTGGAAAGTATCAAAAAATATCTGCATCAATTAAATAAGAAAAAGGGGAAAAGAAATTTGAATGAGGATGTTGGTATTGGGACAGATCAAACAAATGAAATATACAAGAAATTGAATTCCCTGGATAATAGACTTGGGAAATATAAGGATAGACATGATCACAATATGGCCATCTTCAAAGCTATATGTGATTTTATTGATCAATAGTTCGAAGCACCACTATGATGAGTGGATTCCCGAGGACATTTGGAGTAAAGAAAAGGAAAGAAACTAGGTCATCTCACTAGCTAAATGTAAATGAACCCATACATGTCACCACTCTAGCACCATTTACCTCTCTACAGATGATCAAATCAAGAATAGATAGGGCTTCGAATAAATAACATCTTCTGGGAAGGATGGATGTGATCAAGTTGTTTTGTTGTTGATAGAATGTTGTTTTTATGCTATTTAGTTATAGTTTTATCCCTATCTTGATTTTTCTTATTACTTTCTCTTTTGACTATTGTTTGGCTTATTGTAATATCTTGATTCAGATCATTTTTACTACTTTATCTTCTTTATCTAGCTATTGAGCCTCTTTTGAATAGCAGGTATAGTCCCTTCAAAACTATTTGCCATTAATAAGAAAAAACTACATGGCTTGCGATTACGAGAAAAAGAAAGATCAAGAAGTTGAAAATATTTGGAGATACTAAGCTAGTCATTAATCAAGTCCATGATGGATGTGCTATAAATAAAAATATATTGAAGGCCTACAGACATAGAGTTTTGGAATTTCGAGAGTTTTGATGCTCTCAACCTACAAGTTATACCGCGGAAGCTGAACAAGGAATCAAATCAAATGGTGGCTCTTGGATCTCAGTTTTCACCTACAGAAGACCTGGTTAAAGGCAAGATGCAACATATCAAGATGGTTGTTAGGCCATCCATACTTGATAATGTAACCAACTAGAAATTATTTGATAATGATGAAAAAATTGTCCAATTCATACAGAATGAAGCTGAATTTTCTTCAAAAATGCAGTCGATCTTGTAGGACATCTATGGTGATAAAATTATTCAGCTCAAAACCAATAAATTTCCAAAAGGATTGGTCACTCTAGAACATATTTTCATCCTAGATGATGAGTTCAAAGGTACAAAAATAGCGTGGTAGAAAAACAAGAATATTTTCAGCTTGTTGCAATTTCCCAAGAAAAGAACTTTTGCTTGGAAATGTATATGATGAGCATGAAAAGAAAAAAAAATTCCTTATGTCAAAATTTTAGTGATGTATTCTCATGGAGCTATGAAGATTCAATATATCCCAAAGATTCTATTGATCTTAATATTGATATCAAACCAGTTAGGCAAAAAAGGTTAGTAAACCCCAAGATAGAACCCCTCATGAGAAAATAATTGTCTAAACTCATCGAGGCTAAGATTATTTTTCCCATTAAGTACTCCACTTGGGTGGCGAAATTGGTTCCATTCAGAAATAAGAATGGTGAAATCAGGCTCTGTATAGACTTCAGGGACCTAAACAAGGCCTCTCTCAAGGATCACTATCCTTTGCCTTCAATGGAGCAGATTCTACAGACAGTGGCTAGATCTGAGAGATTTTCAATGTTTGATGGATATTCGGGATTCAATCAAATAAAAGTGAAGAAGAAGGATAAATACAATAATGCATTCACCACGAAATGGAGAACATATATATATTATAAAATTCCTTTTGTTTTATCAAATATAGGTGACACTTTCCAAAGAGCTATCGATATCACTTTCAAAGGATATATTAATCAATTTATTCTTGATGATATCATTATTTTCTCAAACCATAAAAAGAGCATATCAGTCATCTTGAGAAGGTATTTGAAATGCAAGGAGTTTGGGGTATCTCTTAACCCCAAGAAATGTAATTTTGTAGTCCCTAGAGGTAAGATTTTGGGGCACGTTGTTTCTAAAGAAGGCATTTTCATTGATCCAGAAAGAGTCTCTGTCATCCTTGTTCTTTCCTTGCCAACTCACAAGAAATATTTGGAGCCTTTCCTTGGAAAGGTTAAATTTTTTAGGCACTTTACACGTGACTCCATAGGTGCAGTAAAGCCACTCACACTTATGATCAAAAAATATTCAGCTTTCAGATGGACCACAGAGGGGAAGGAAATCTTTTAAAATATCAAAAAAATAATATCTCGGGGTCCTACATTGATTAATCCAAATTTCTCCAAATATTTCATCTTATATGCATATGGAGCTGATTCTTGCATTGTCACAGTTTTAACCCAACCAAATGATCAAGACTTGGAGAAACTAGTAGCCTTCTTCACCAAACCTTGAAGGATTATGAGCTTAAGTATAACCATATTGAGAAGCAAGTGTTTTCCATCATGCACGCCTTGAAGAAATTTAAAATCATGATTGTAGCTAGCCGTATAAAGGTTTTGGTATCACATCCTAGCATTAGAGATTTCATTATGGGAACAGAGATCAGTGAGAAATGAGATGAATGGGTGACTAAGATTATGGGGTATGATGTGACCATTAAGGTCACAAAACTGGTAAGAGGTTATTCTCTCTACAAGTAGTTGGCTAAAGATGCACGAAATGACCCAGAGACTACTTTATTCCTAGAAGAGGAAAGTCACATGGAACCCAAGAAGAATAAAAACACAAATATATGGATGAAGATAATGATAACATTCCTCTCCTTTGGTATATATCCTCCTGGTCTCAGCAAAGCAAAGAGGTGGCATTTAAGGTTGTAGTCTTTTCCATATGTGCTTGTTGGTGGAGTACTATTTAAAAGGAACATTGATGGCATGTTGCTCAAGTGTATTGAAGGTGAACAATATGAAATTTTTTTAACCAAGTTCCATGATGGTTTCTCAAGTGGGAATTTCTCTGCCATAGCTACAACCATGAAAATCATAAAAACAGGGTATTTTGGCTGCATTATTCGTGGATGCTCACATATGGGTGAGGAAGTACAAAGAGTGTGCACTTTTCACTAGAAAGAAAATATTGGCATATTTTCCACTTCATCTAATTCAAGTGGATCAGTCATTTACACAATGGGGTCTTGACTTCATTGGGATGATCAATCCTCCATCTAGCAGTGGTCACAAATGGGTTCTCACAACGATATATTATTTCACTAGATGGACGTAAGCCAGACCATTAAAGGAAGCTACTAAATCAACCATCTTGGACTTTATTAAATAAATTGTTTCAAGGTTTGGCGTACCCCAAAATATTATTTATGATAATGCTAAATATTTCTTGGGATCAAAAATATATGATTGGGCTCTTTAACTTGGAATTTATCTCAAGAATTCCTCCAATTATTACCCCCAAGGAAATGGGTTGGTGGAATCTACTAACAAAAATCTAATCAAAATCATGAAGAGAACCATGGATGTAAATCAAAGACAATGGCATACAAAAGTGAAAAATGCTCTTTGGGCGGACAGGATAACAATGAAGAAGGAAATTGGCACTTCTCCCTACAATAAGTATATGGAAAAGAAGCTAGGCTTCCTTTGTCACTTTAGTTTCCTTCACTTTAATTGGCACAACAACTAGAATTTTAAGGCCCAGATCAAAGAAAAATCATAATGGAATAATTGGTGTAACTAGAGGAAAACATAAATTCCACCATGGTTAGGATGGAACAACATCAGAATTCAACCAAACAAAGGTGATTTTATAGAAAAGATAAGTGTCATGTTTTTAAGGTTGGTGATCTAGTTTTAAAATTAGATGCGAGACGAGCTAAACCAGGAAGACACTCCAAATTTGATGTTATTTAGAGAAGACCATACATTTTTGTTTCTTTCAATGCAGCTAACTCATTTAAGTTATTTGATCTTGATGGGAATGCATTTCAAATCCCACTCAATGGGATTCATCTCAAACCTTCTCATTAAGATATTTCATAACATGTTGTATGTAGTATCTTAGGATTGCAATTCCTCCAAGTGCTTCACTAAATTGTTTTGTTGTGATTTTAGGTTTCCTTTACCTAAGTGATTTGTACAAGTTTTTTTGCTTAGGGATCTTGTTGCACATGTTCCATGTTTTTAGAGGATTTAGGTATAAAATGAAGTCCAATTTTTGAAAATCAAGAGAAGAATTCAAATTCATAGAAACTAAATCAATCATTTGACTCCATTCCCAATGGATGCCTAAGGCTACTAATCATCTATCTAGCAAGAAGATAACCCTTGTGAGCCGCCAAAAATGTTGCCCATTTTTGCATCCCTTGCAAAATTTGAGTTACTCGCACAAGTGTTATATTTGGTGAATATTCAAAGGAAAATTTGAAGAACCACGAAAGCTTTGAGCATGTCACGGATGGAGAAACATAACCATGGAGAAGTTTAAGTGTGTCATGGAAAAGGAATGTGTGCCATGGGATAAAGGACATGATCTCATAATTCCGCAAGCAAAGGAAAAATATCGCGGGTCTAACTTGCACCACGAGTAAAAGTAGAGTTTGATAAAGTTGCCAAGGCTGGTGCTTTCTGATTAAGGAGGAGGAATAGAAAACCGTGGAATGGGAGATAAACTCCATAGGAGACCATATGCCACAATATAAAGGAATTATCCTGGTATTTCAAAACCATGCAAAGACCGATATAAGGAAACCGTGTAGTCTTTGAAGGAGATCACAAATCTAATTTGATTGTTGCAAATCTGATATTATTTAAATGAATCTTATCCTTCTCCATGTGAAAGGAATTATATTTCATTGATTAAATGTTGGTAGGTGGTGGAAGTGACGAAAAATTTCTCCAACACGCAAAGTTCGATTCAGGTGACACAACCACCAGCATTAAATGTAGTATGGGCGCTCATTTGAAGAAGGCGTATACCATGGATAAACAGAGCGAAAACTCTGTTCCCTAAAAAAATTAATGAAGGTGGTTGGGATTGGTTGAGGAATTTAAATTTCCCTCTAATTTCTTCTCTCTCTCTCTCTCTCTTCCACAATTTTCTATATATTGTAGAGCAATGCTCATTCTTAACGTTGGATACTTTGGAAATGTGAAGACATCATTCTTTTTACACAAGTTTTCTAAGGGTTGTATGCCTTCAAATAAAATTCTATATTTTTTTACATATTATTCCTTCCATGTAATGATCTCGTACATGATCTCTAGATAATAAAATCTTAGTTTTTGGCTCGTCCCGCCTTAGCTATCTTTTTTTTGCACTCTATTGCCTCTAATTATTTTACAAGTGTGTTGTATGTGCTATTTCAAAACTTTTTATCTACTATGCATCAAGAAAGTGGATCTCGGGAGACGATTTTAATTTGTGGTCTTCATTTTGACCCTCTTCATCATTATTTACCTCCATTTTCTCTCTTGCTTTGAAGTTTTCATCTCCTTGTTTTCTAGTATTATCGGTTTTGTAGATTAGGATTTCTATTATATGCATCTCCTTCTCATCCTAGTCCCTTGCGAAGTTAGAGTAGAGCTAAATAGTTGCATTTCAATTTCTAGGAATAGTTTTAGCAGTATATGTAGGTAGAGGAATCTAACCTTCTTGATAAGTTTGTCTCAGTTCGAGTCCCACAACTTAGAGACAATCCCATGTTGACTCAAATTTCAGGTTGTCCATGATCTAAATGCGGGTGTAATATTGAGCTCTAACGGTTCCCTCATTGGGTGGTTTCAAGTTTCACAATTTTTAGGGTTTTTTAGATTTAAATATTTCAAGGTTTAAGTTTCAAGATATTTTAGTTTTTTTCATGTCTTCGGGTTTTAGGTCATTATTTTTGGTATTTCTCGGCATGTGGATTTTAAGTTTTAGGTTTCATGGTTGTTATGTTTTTCTTGTTTTCAAATCCAAGTCTTCCATTTTTTAGGTTTCTACTTTGAGAATTTGATTTTTAAGGGTGATATGTCAATCAACAATTTTACGCAATTTGAATAGATTAACGATTTATGAGTTTGAATGTTCTGATATCAAGTTTTGGAATTCCTAGGTTTTGTGATTCATGTTTCAAAGTTTTCATTTTTGGATCTTTTGAGTTTTAGGTTTTCACATTTTTATTTATTATAGAGATTTACATTTTTATGTTTTAGGATTATGTTTCGTATATGGAGGCAGTTTATATCAATGTACCTTTTTTGTTTTTAGGGTTTAATCGTTAAGAAATTTGTATTTTTAAGGTTATGAGGTCCTAATATTTTAGGATCTATGTTTTTTAAGGGTTTTTAAAATTTGTTTTCTAATTTTCAAGTTTTTATTTTCCAAGTTATGTGCTTGAGTTTTAAATTTATTGGGGTTTTCAAGTTCAAATATTTTAGGATTCATATTTCAAAAAAATGGGCTTTATTTTGTTGGTTTCTAGTTTTACATTTTACACTTTGTGTTTCATTATGAGTTTAAAATTTTGATTTTTAGGTTTTGGTTTTCATCTTTTGAATAAGATATTTCTCATTCTATATCAATTTATTTTTGTTTTATTTTTGGGTTTACCAATATCAATGATTGTGATATTAAAACCATGTAAATATCACTTTCATATATGCTTCAAAAAAGAATTTTTAGGTTTCACAACTTTAAGGATTATTTAGGTTTATATATTTCAAGGTTCGAGTTTCGTGGATATTTTATTTGTTGATGTCTTTGGGTTTTGGGTCAATATTGTTTGTGTTTCTATGAATGTGTGTTTTTATTTTAGTTTTCTAGGTTTAAAATAAGATAAATATGATTCATATCAATATATTTTTCTTGTTTTCAAACTTTTTAGTATCAAGGATTGTGATATTGGAATGTAAGATTTATATTTAATTTTCATCTATGACTCTAATAAGGGTTTTTGGCTTTGGGTTTGAACAAGATACATGTTTTATATGAAACTACCTTCTAGGTTATTTGGGTTTCAAATTTGGATCTTCGACTTTAGGGTTTTAAGATTCTTTGGTTTATATATTAGTGTTTCCAATAAAATATAAAAAAATATAACATTTTTGATAATTTGAACTTTATTCTTTGAGGTTCAAATTTTCAATCTTGAAACTTTTAATTTAACTACTTTCAAGTTTGGGTACTTATTTTGAACACATATTACTATTAAGGTAAAATATATACTTTTAAATCATATCTATATGTACCTTTAGGGATAATTACTCATAAAGTATGCATAGCTTCTAGTTCTTTCCAATGAGTTGAGAATATATTTGGCTTATGCTCAAGTTTATTTGTGATGGAGACACAAATTCTAATTTTTAAAGAAAAATATCACGATATTGTATGAATTATTGAGACAAAATAAATTCGACATACCATTAAGTAAAATTGTGATAGTGTCTCATTCCTCTTGTGTTACTGAGGAAATAATTATTTAGTGGCTAATAAATTAAATTTAGTTCATAATATTTTATTGATTATGAGAAACCCTAACATTTGAAGCACAATGTAAAATGAAAAATTGTAAGTAAATTTATTTTATTTAATAATATAAATATTAATATTTTGAAGTTCAAAAATATAAATTATTCAAACCATTAAAAGATATAATTTGTATATCAAAGTAAATTTGAGATTTTTGGATGTCTCATGTTTGAAGGCAATTACTTCAATTTTTGCAATATTTAATGCTTAATGAGAAGAAAATTGAGCGTTTCAATAGATATTAATTATTAACCAAAGTCTCCAAATTTTTATTAAAGCATGGTTTAGATCTCATTTAAATATAAAATTTAGAATTATTTTTATTTTCATGAAATTTCCCCTAGTTTTGAATGTTTATGTGTCCTAAACTCGAAAAAACTTTGTTTGCTGGATTTGATAGGATCTAAAAGTTAAATGAGGAGAAGCTTATTTTTATTAGCAAATTTAGAATAAAAGGATAACTTGAAGCTCTAAATGTGTGTATGAAGACAAAAATTCATTCTCCATGAGATTACCTTCATGCTTTCCTTGATGTCTTCTTGGTTCCTTTAGTTCTCTTGGTCCACTTGACTCATTAAGTTGGTCCATTATTAAGGATTTTTCCATCTTGATTTTTGCACTATTGATCAATCAGACCCTAGCACTTAGTAAAGAAAATACAAAAGGTTCGTGAAGGATAGAAGATCACATTCAAAGGCATGGACGTATCGAGAAAGGCTCATGCATAGGGAATGAAATAGGTTTGGGACTGGCCATTTTCACAAGGATTTTTTTGGAGAAAACGTGCGGGAGCACTCAAAGCGATTAGAGACTTGCGCATCACACATTGGCTATTTTTGGAGGATTAGCTATGAAGCACTTTACATGGACACATGCCAGAAATAGATCTACTACTGTCAGTTAACTACCAGTAGTCTATTATTAGTGCACTTGCATGTGTGGCTATTTTTGTAATGACGCGTGGCTAGTAATAACATGCGACCTATTTTAGGAATAGATAAGTAGTGAAGGGAAAGTCCCCACCCTTATAAGTATGTAATAAATTGTGTAATGTATAGATATGGATGTGCATACAAAGAGATATAGATGTGCATACAGAGACATATATGTGTGCATACATAGGGAGATTATACAACTAAATCTATTATGCGCATATTACTATTTTTGTAATGAAGCTTTTGTATACTTATTACATTTAATATAATGGAGGATATTGACTAAATCTAAGTGTTAGTTCTGTGTGTATTTGAATCTAGTATGTTTTTGATATCATCATGGTTAATATTTAATTTTGTTCTCCCTTAGAGATAGATCTGGCATGCTTTGTAGAATGATGTGTTAGTAATGGAACTGCATGTGTTAAGTCTTCATCATTCTAACACCCTATAATAGCAACCCTAAAGAGGGACCTGGTACCTTTACATGCTTTGGGTGAGATCTCAGTCTAGGCTGAGTGATGTGTCGGTGCGTCTAGGTTCTTATTGGGCTTGTATTCTGAAGTCTAGGTTTGTATTGTTGGTTCCGTTCTTTGGGACCTCTTTTTCATAGTTTTTAAGATGGTTCATAATGAAGAAATACTGGTTGACCTTAGCAAGTGTTGAAGAATGGATACATGATCTGGAAGAAGAATATGCATGGTGATTTAGTAATGGATCTGAGTTTAATGCATGTGTTTGGGTGGAGCACGAATCAGTATGAAAGTTTATATGAGATCTTTTTGCTATCTTTCCAGGTAGAATTATACAAGTGGCTGATTTCTTATGCATCTAAGTGGAATTAGAGGTATTGCATACTTTTCTAGATGCAGGAAGAATTCCATGCCCTTTATGATGTTGATATAATTTGGACTCAAGTTGTGGATACGTGGTTTCATGGTGTCTTGAACAGTTATATCCTGGAGTACTCAATTTCCACTTATTCATGTCTACAGGTAGCTAACTTCTAGTTCTTACGATACCCAAGGAGCTTCCTTGCAGGCATTCCACCGACGATCAAGATCCTGATGGTAACTTTGAATCTAGAGAGTAAACCAATGGCTAACTAAACCCCACCACATGTGGGGGTAGGAGCAGTTTGGTGAAAGATGGTAGACCTAGTGGCAGAAAGGTAGAGAGAGGAAAGGTGGCTTAAGTATAATGAGGCACGTGAGAGGGAGATAGAGAAGTAGCATAACATTGCAAAAAGTATGGAGTTGAGGAGAGAGATGGGTCATGAAGGATTTGAAGCTCATGTAGAAGACGTGGATCTAGAACATTAAGAACTCCCCCATCTTGGAAATAATGACAGGTATCCTTCCTTGGCCTCATGCATAAGTGCATTAGAAGAGATTACTTGGGTCGCAGGCATGCATCTTAATCCAGCTAGTAACCTTGCTCTTGCATTTGGTTTTTCAGCATCTAGTACAAGTAGTCAACAAGCTAGTTCAAGCAATGGGAGAGTAGGAGTGAGTCTTATAAGAAGCATAGTGATGGCAGCACAAATGACTTCATTATTATATGGGAGTACCTTTTTGGGTGTATCATGAGCACGAATACAAGCACATTGATTTTTGGATTAACTTTTGGGAATAGTAACCCTTCATAGTTGGGTACAATTCGGTTCTATTGTTTGCACACGAGGAAGTACATCTTAGTCGACCCCGAGATATAGGTTCGGGATATAAAGGCATAGGTATCTCTGGTTTAGGTGGATCTAGAGGTTCTAGATGCAGGGGAAACAAAGAAGGTTCTGGATTAGGTGGGCAAGGTCCGCACCAACCCCAAAATATTTACATGGAAATGTCTCTTCGTCTTCCAAACTATAGGGGCATAGAAGATGCTACTAAATATGTGCATATGTGTGAAATATTGTGGCGCAAAAAAGGAATCATGGATTCTGAGTGTGGGGAAAGCCAATTTGATACTATGTTACAAGGGCGCACACACAGCCGGTACAGAAAGTTTGAACCTGATCAGACTTGCATAGATTATAAAGCTTTAAAGGATGCATTCCTTAAAGATTTTCATATCCCTAAGTTTGAGTAGAAGAGTATAAGTTCTCTCAAGGATATAAAGAAAGGAACTACTGAAAGTTTTAGAGGGTATAATGCACTATTTTAAATGTTGTTATCAAAGCTTTCTTATGACATACACACAAGCCAACAGCAAAATGGTTCGTTGGGGGCTTGATTACCCCTTTTAGGAGGGCATTATCACATAATACATACACTAATCCAGACGAATAAATTGAAGTTTCCTTGTGCGCTGAGGTAATTGGAAGCATAGATATTGGGGTGAGCCCGTTTTTAAAAGCACAAATAGCAGCTATGGAAAAACAGTTGGAGAAACTATCAGCAAATTCAGCACATGAGACACGTACAGGGATTTGGTGCACAAATTATGAATTAGAAGGTCACACAAAGGATAGTTGTCCTCATAGGATAGTAAGCTCATTACTAATGGATTGTGAAATATGTCATTTAAACCATGATGCTAGCTGATGCCCATTATTACAACACGCTATAAGGAAGAACATTTCAAGCTACTGTAAAATCTGTAGGTCCACGAATCATGACATAGAAGACTACAGGCTGATTGGGTAGATCCATGATGTTATAGTTATTGGTGTATGACAGAAATGAGTTTTAGATAAAGGCAAGAATGAGCATCAAGACCGGGATCACAATCAAAGGGTGTGCTATGATCAAAATGAATGGCATTTTAAAGGAGGCCGTAACAGAGGTTGAGGATACTATGGTGGTGGGAAAAGTGAGTTCCCTCAAAGAACATGTTATACATGTAGATTTCCCAACCACTACAGGTGTAAATGTCCTCGAATATTGCATGTTCTTTCAGCGGAAAGAGCCATAGCTATGAGGATATCCCGGACTTATATGTGCATCTGAGTAAGCAACATAAATAAGAAAAAAAATGTGTAGGGATGGTTAGGATACAATGTGTTGTTCAAAATCAATGGATGCCTAAGTTAGAGGAGGAATTAGGGGCACTACAAGTGAAGATCACGACCGGCACTAAGGCAACACATGTCAGGGAAGCATTGTAGCATAAACCTACCATCACCAAAGAAGATCTTCTTCATGTACACTACCCCGGATCCTACCTATCGAAAGAGGTTTATCAGAAACCATGGAAGTTCTAAGTAATATTTAGGGTGAGAAAAAATACTTAAAGGAGAAAAAGAAATCATAAGAGACCATCCAAGATAATATAGATGACTTAAGAGAAGTGTATAAAATGTTGCCCCAGAAAACATCATTCCACTATTAGGGAGTTAGTTAAAGGAATCACTCCGTACGTAAGTACTCATTTGAGACCAGACGGAAGATCCTACATGTGAATCTTCCCCCTCATAGCCTAGATTATGTATGACAAGGAAATCACTCTGAATGTTTTTGTGGATGTGTGGCTATTGAGTAATATACTAATTCATATAGGCGGGGAGTCAATGTTTTTACCTTGGATGCATGGGTACAAATGGGAAGATGCCCATTGCCACCATATTCTAATGTATTGTTCATGGTGAATTGGACTAAGGCCGCTCCCATCGAAGTTTTGAAAGATGCATCCATTACCATACAAGGAACAAAGATCACTGGAGAATTTGAATTTTTAGTCTTTGGAAGAGTCGGATAGCTTCCCATCTCTATTTAGGCACCCTTGGTACTATGTAAATAATTTTTATCTTCGGTTCAACAGGGGCTATATCAGTTTTGAAAAAAAAGAGGGAAGAGTTATTATCCCTTTAACGAGATGCAAAATTTGTGCCCTATATTGAGCCCTTAAGTGAAGAATATCTTAATAGTATTTATGTATGTGCCATCCGAGATCCAGATATGATTGAACCAACCAAAGAAGTACTAATTCAGTGGGAGGATGCACGGTCTATTAGCGATACTACAAGTTTTTCTCGTGATTATTGGGCTCACAACACTTATGAGTTAGTAGGGCATGAAGTAAAGAGGATATCCCCTTAAGGAACAAAACCACATTATGTCAAGAGGATAGGGAACAACTTGGTACCTTGTTACACATGAGAAGGGGATCCCATGGTATTCCTATGTGCCATGGAAGAATAGTGGATAGACCCACTATAAATAATAAATATGCTATAATATACACTACGTGGGATAGCGACACGCTGGTGGGTGGCCCATAGGGATAATCTTGTCGGATGGAATGAAATTAGGATTGCTCTTACCATTAGGTTCTTCAAGAGCAATGCACCTACTCAAATAAGTACTTATCATGGTAATCAACTGTTCGATGCCATGTTCATAAGTGTGATAGAATCTAGATAGAATGGCAAGAAGATTTACCACCTTCGCTATGGGTGCACCGTTTAATTCCACTTTACAAGGTTGTGCGTGTGCTTAGTATGTTTATGCGGAAATCCATACGTAATCGGAAATTGGCATAATTTAATTACAAGGATGGCCCAAACATTTTAATTCTTATCCACAAAGCCTCACGGTGGAAGAAGCATTGAAAGTGATCCACTCTTAACTATGGGGGATAGTGCCAAATTTGAAGAACTCCTTCAGGAGTTATTAGATAATGAAGACTCGGGAGTGTGTCTTGGTGAAGAAACAAAGGCCGATACAACATTACTTCATTGTGCTTTCCTTGAGAAAGATAAAGTAAAAATGGTCTACTTACTTGGATGGTGAAGAAGTAGATAATCTGGATGTAAACCATTCAACATGGAGGTGTGAGTACTAGACAAAGTGGAGATAAGACCACACATGCCTATCATGAACATATGAAGACAAAGCGGGTGACTAATGGAACAAATACTAAGCTTAAGCAAGCCATAATTGGATACTATTGGTCGACTCGAAGTGGCAAAAATCATAGAGTTGTTAAGGGATTACCAAGACTTATTTCCTAGGGGGTACCATGAACTTAAAGGCATACATGAATCGTTAGGGGAGATGAAAATAAATCTTAAAGAGGGTGCATGCCCATTTAGAAAGATACCTTACAGAATGAACCCCAACTTACATGGAAAGGTCAAATAAGAGATTGATAACATGTTGAAGTCTGGGATTATCAAGCCCCTTGATGAGTCAGAATGGGTTAGTCTAATGGTGATCAGAATCAAGAAGGATGGACAAATTAGGATATGCATGGACTACAGGGAGATGAATTTTGCATGTGTAACTAATCCATTTCCTACACCATTCACTCGAGAAAATAATAAAAGGTGTTGTAGTGTGTGAAATCTATTCATTTACAGATGGGTTCTCTTGGTATCATCACGTTCAGATTACCTAGGAGGATTAAGAAAAGACTACATTTACTACTAAATGGGATATCTTTGCCTATATTGTAATGCCTTTTGGTTTGAAAAATGCATCTGTTGTATTTTCGCGCATAGTTGTCCAAGCGTTCAAGGAATTTATTCACAACTTCTTACAGGTATATTTAGACGATTAGATGGTGTATGGATTAGTTAAGGATCACTGTGACAATCTACACTTAATGTTTGAATGGTGTAGAAAGTTGAGTATCTCTTTGAACATCAAGAAGTGCATATTTTCTACACCATTTGGGATACTTTTAGGACACATAATTTACAAAGAGGGTTTATTGGTTGATCCAACAAAGGTTTTGGTCATTATAGGCCTAAGGGAGCCTACCAATCAAAGTGAGGTGCGTGTATTTTTGGGTCATACAGAATATTACAAAAAATTATCAAAGGATATGCCAAATTTTCCACACCATTAGAAGAGTTGCTGAAAGGGAAAGGTACATTCTACTTGGGACAACAACAGTAATGTATATTCGAGACATTGAAGGAGAAACTTAATACCATGCCGATTCAGTGTTTTCCTTCATGGGATAAACCATTTCATGTACATGGTACCGCCTCTGGCATGGCCATTGACATGATGTTGGCTCAACCTAGAGAAGGTATTGTAGATAATCCTATCTATTTTGCTAGTAGAAAGCCAACTCCTGCAGAACAAAATTACACAACTACAGAGCGCAAATCCTTGTCAATGATCTATGCGCTACATAAATTCCGCTAGTACCTACTAGCTACACCATTCGTATTTTATACTGATCACATGACATTTAAGTATTTGGTAAATAAATGGGTGTTACAAGGGTGCATATGTCAATGGGTGCTCTTATTTAGAGAATTTGATTTCATAGTTATGGTAAAACCAGGAAAAAGTAATACTAGACTAGACCATCTATCAAGAATACGAGTCATGAGAAGAAGCACGAGGCAATTGAGGATGCCATGCCGATGCAAAGTTATACATGTTATAACATGCACCATCAGAACTATAGGAAATTTTTCTCTTTCTATGAACAGGGATGGCACCAACAGGAATTAAATCCTTGGAGAAGAAACAACTTGCTATACGCACCACACCTTATATGTTAATCGGTGGTGAATTGTAAAAATTAAGCGTAGATAAGGTATTATGTCATTGTGTATTGGAACATGAGCACATGGATATTATGAAAGAAGCTCATGGTGGGATTGCAGGTGGCCACTATATCGGTGGTGCCACATCGTGCAACATTCTACATTGTAGATTATGGTGGGAAACACTCTATAAAGATTTTAAGGCATGTGATCATTGTCAACGTCTTGGAAAACTAGGTCAATGAGATGAAATTCCTCTGAGACCTATTACTAGCGTAGAGCCATTTAAGAAATGGGCTATAGATTTTGTGGGTCCTTTTTCACCACTGCAAATAGAACCGGATCGCACTACATCATAACTTGCATAGACTATCTAACAAGGTGGGTAGAAGCAACACCTACAAAGGACTGTACAACGGCTACAATAGCCTAGTTTCTATGGGAACATATTATTACAAGGTATGGATGTCCTTTGAGTTTGAACAGGTGATAGTGCACATTTTCTTAATGAGATAATCATAATTTTAGTGGATGAGTTTATGATTACACACCATAATACTACACCCTATCATCCTTAAGAAAATGGAACTTCTGAAGCTTTCAACAAAATTTTGAGCTAGACATTGACAAAAATATATGTTTTTGGAAGAAAGGATTGGGATGGTAAATTATCCGTAGTACTTTGGGCATCTCAAACAACATATAAAAGGTTAAACCAAGCCATACCATTTCAGTTAGTGTTTGGTACCGAAGTAGTTCTTCCTATGGAATTTATGTTACCTTCATTACGTATTGCGTGCCTTTGGAGGTCTAGCTGATGAGAAAGATTTAAAAGAATGGATTGAAAATATAATTAAGCTAGATGAGTGATGAGCCATAGCACGTTGGAGTTAGAAGTAAGAAAAGGCCAAGAAGAAAGCATGGCATGACAGAAACATAAGGGACAAGAAGTTTGAGATTGGACAAATGGTACTTCTTTATGACTCTAAGTTCTTGTGCCATCCAGAAAAATTAAGGTACATTGGTTGGGGCCATATGTTATCACTTACATCCTTGAAATAGGCACTTTCCAATTAGAATCACTTGATGGAACATGGCTACCTGGTTACTTCAACAGGAGTAGGCTGAAGCCCTACTATAAATAAGTCTTCTTGGTGTTTGTAATAAGGTAGTATTTCCATTTAGATTAGGTTTTCAATTCTACATTCCCTTAATGTGTTTCCTTCTTTGTTGTTATGCTTTGTCAATTTAGTTGGTGTGTTGTGGAATAAGCATGTTTACACGCCAGAAGCTAATTACTATTTGAATAATTTTTATGCGCAAAGGACTGCACATACTTTTAGTGTGGGGTGGATTGTTGGTATCTAGGTACAAGACTATTGGAATTAAATGACAAAAGGAATAAACTGATATGGGATCTATTCAATTCAAAGGATTGCTTCTAAAAAGTGACCAAAGATGGAGATGGAGGAAAGGACAATATAACGCGAGGTAAGTGGAGGCCATAACAACTACCAGTGGAAGGTGCAGTGACAAGGTGCTAGGGTGTATGGAAGCGTCTTTGAAGAGAATTTCGTGACCAAATGTTAGTTAGGCATGCTAGAAGGATATAACCGGAGTGTGAAGATCTACCACACGTGAAAAAAAAAAGTTGGTCAATAAATGAGACAACATTGGGTAGGTGAAGGAGCAATAAATTCATCAAAATTTTAAAAATCTATATAAGGATGGGATGGGATTTCACTCTTGGCATTGCACTTGAGATAATTTGACAAGAGCCAAGTGTGAAGAGCCAAGCAATCATGTTGAGGTGCGAAGAGTGTCAAACTTGACATGGAAAGGAGGTTTTGCAGAGGAGAATCTTATGTTCCCATAGGAGGATGGTTTGAGCAAAGTAGACATGTTACAACCAAGCTAGGGTTTGAGTTGCACATTAACGAAGTCAAAAGATGAGTATTTTCATAGGATTGCAGGGTAGAGATGGCACCAAAGAAGGCAGTTACAGCAAGAGTTAATGGAAAGAAGAAGGTGGTTTTGGAGGAAGAAGAAATGACCCCTGAGAGAAATTTTTCGAGATGCAATATCCGAGAAGGGGTTATAGTAGGCCAGCGGTCACGATTCCCACATTAGGAGAAGAAAGATAAGTGATTACAACCATCATACCACAAAAAAAAAGAAGGATTTGGATACACTTTGTTGAACACAAAGACAAATAAGCACATGACAGAGGACATGCCAATCTATGACAATGTTGGGGAGAAGTTATTGAAGAATATTGGAGTATATCAGTTATACGAGCTCCCCTACTTCAGAAAATATGATCCCTTGTACCAATGGCTCATGAGTAGAGTACATGAAGACTTCTTCTACTTTGCAGGATGCAAAGTAAGGATTTCAGCCATGTTGATCTCCACAGTGATAGGGTTGAAGGCTACATGTGAAGACCTCAAGGAGGATTTAATAAACAAGGCCGCAATTCTAGAGACTAGGAAGGAGCTAGGGTACACAAAGGGTCCACGTGGCATGGACATAGACAAGCTAAAAAATTACCCAGTTGTGTAGGCATCTGCGCACCTTGTGACAAAGTTAAATGACCAAGAGAGGTGGTCACAAGTGAATACCATGTGGCTGCACATTGCTAAAAGGATGTCTGAAGGAGTGATCTATAAAATTTTAGGTTACATTGTAAAAACTATTGTTGAAGAGGTGTGTTCAGGAGGAAAGATCAGTTTTGGGGTTGTTTTGTTGTCTCTAGTATTCCTAGAGATCGGGGTGCCAAACGGACCAAAAGAGAAGGTCTAGGAGTATCCTATGGAGAACTAGTCACCTACAAAATGATTCAAATAAGTACTTCTATGAAGGATCGATGATCCAACAAGTCAAGTAGAGGGATGAGAAGTTGTAAAATAGGCTCCATGTAGTGTTCAAAGAGGAGTGGCACATACCAAAGGATTTACCATAAGTGGTGGGTAAGGTAGTTCAGTTTTCCGTATACCAACATTTTTGCATCACGTGATTTACGATGAAGGACGGCATTTCGAGACCATGGTGCAAACTACTTTATACCTCCACAACAAGGTATTTACAAGCATTAGTTCACAAGTTCTTATATGCACACCAACTAACATTCAATGCAAACAAGGTAGACTGTGACTACCACACATTGAGGAAGAAGTATGTATACCCAAGATGTAATGCATATATTGAAAGGCTTGTTTCATATGTGTGTAGTATAAATCCAAAGAAGTTTCTACTGTTGGAGACATTGGAGAAACACTAGTGTACCTCCAACTGAAGCCCAAGATAGAAAACAACAAGTATGTGGAAGATGAGTTTGCACTCCCAGGGCCGCGAAGGGTAAGCATACCATGGAGAACATTCCAATGCCTAATCCCATAGAGACAATTGAAGTAGAGGATGAGGAGGATGAGTGCGAGGATAGTGGTGGTTTGGAACATAGAGGTAGAAGACATCCTATAAATAAGGATGAAGCTAAGCATGTAACTACACCACCTCAGCCACAAGAGGGGGATGATGAGGACTTGGATGTAGTCCAAGGAGAGCACCAATTTAAGAGAGTGTTTAGGAGAACAAGGACCCAAGGTGCTACTCGCAAATAGTGCACAGATCACCCAGACTCTCTCCACAAAAGGAGACAACCGAGAAAAGGAGAAGGAAACTAAAATTTAATGAGGAAGCACTCATTGAGTGGTAGACCTTGAGGCCAAGATAAAGGAGGAATATCTTGAATTAATTTTTTAGGTTTTTGAAGAAGAAAATGCAGGTCAAAACATTATGTCATTCATCCAAATTATTTCTATTCTTTGATTCATTTTGGAAACAACCATTGTCGGGCGGCAATGCAACTAGTGTGGGGTAATGTTGATCGATGTCCAGACTTGAACACTTAATAAATAAAATACAAAAAGGTTTGCATGGGAGAGTAGAGCATATTCAAAGGCATAGACGTATCGGTAAGGCTCACACATGGGGAATAGAAATAGGTTTAGGACTTAGCTGTTTTCACGACAAGGACCTATTTTTATAGAAAGAATGGGAGTACTCAAAATAATTAGAGACTTACGCGTCACACACTAGCTATTTCTAGAGGATTAGCTATGAAGCACTTTGTATGGACACAAGTCAAAAATAGATCTATTACTATCGGTTAACTACTTGTAGTCTATTATTAGGTACTTACATGTTTGGCTATTTTTGTAATGGCATGTGGCTAGTAATAGCATGTGACCTATTTTTGGAATAGATAAGCGGTTAAGGAAAAGTCCCCACCCTTATAAGTATGTAGTAAATTGTGTAACAGAGAGATATAGATTTGCATATAGAGAGAGATATGTGTGCATACATAGGGATATTATGTTGTTAAATTTGCTACGTATATACTACTATTATTGTAATGAAACTTTTGTATACTTAGTACATTCAATATAATGGAGGGTATTGGTTGAATCTAAGTGTTAGTTCTATCTGTATCTGAATCTAGTATGTTTTTGATCTCATCATGGTTAATATTTAATTATTTTCTTCCTTAGAGGTAGATCTACCATGCTCTATAGAATTATGTATTAGTAATGGAATTGCATGTGTTAAGTCTTCATCATGCTAACACCCTACAAAAAAACCTTAATGAGGGACTTGGTACCTTTGTGTGCTTCAGTTGAGCTCTCGGTCGAGGCTGAGTGTTGTGCCAACGCATCTAGGGTCTTATTGGGCTTGTATTACAAAATTCTAGGCTGCATCATGTACCTTTTTCCTTTTCTATTAATTTTTATTTTAATGTTGCTTGATTGCACTTTTTTATTTTCCTATACAGGTTTTGAGAAATTGAATGCTTATTATACACTAGAATAGGTAGGTCTTAATTCCTTTTACAAAATTGATGTGATTCGATGGCTCTACACATGTGGAAGATTGTAAAGGAGGGTAATTTAATGGGGAGGAGGATCTGAAAAATGTTCCCAATAGAGACCCTAAACTATCTAAAGATATAGGCTATGCAAATAGAAATTGGAATCTTGATGAAGACGTTACTAATTGGAAAGGTCTAAAAATAAAGGAATTGCAAGTGATAGGGCCGCCAAAAAAATCCTTTAATAAAGAAATTTGATAGGAAGAGGTGGTGTTGCTCTTTGATAATGTAAAATTTATTATTTTGATCCTCAACCTCTAAAAGATTGGGATCAATAGGATAATAAATGAGAATAAGGTAAGGGACCTAACCATCCATTTACCCTACATATTATCCCTAATGTGGATATGTGTAAAGATATTCATAATGAGGAAATTATACTTGAAAAATTGGGAATTTTCTTTATTTGTTCAAATGGTAAAAAATTTACCTCTAGAATGTTATTTTATAACTATATTAATGTTGTTTGGGGAGGGGGAATTTGGGTTGTATGTTCCATTATGGAGAATCATGCACAAAAGGGTTTTTATTATTTGGTTTAAAAAATCTAATATGCAAAGAAGAGTTATTAGTAAACCCTTTTAGAATATAGGTAATTCCCGATTCAAAGACATACTCTAGATTCTAACCCTTGACTATTAAGACATTTATGCCAAAATGGCCCTGAAATGGATTGAACTCTAAAACATGTCAATCCATATTTGGTACTTATTTCCAAATACCCTAAAACCAAGATTAGTGAAGTTATTAAAATTGAAGGAACCGAGTAACTCTTGCCAACATGATTACTCATATTCTAATCACTTTTAAATCAACCAAAATTATCCCTAATGTAATCTCATTTGGATGTCCTAAAAAGGTTTTCTATAGCCCAATTTGGGTTATGAGGAGTGAAAGCTTGCATTTTGTGCAAAACTATGGTCATGTTAAAAGGATTTTCCATTATTAAAAAAAACCAACAAATATCCTTACATACTCTGTGCGGAAGGTATGGATATGGTTTCCTTAACCATTTTTCCCCAAATAAAATAACGAATCAGGAGGAGAAAATGAGGCTTTGGGGGTAGGGATTGAATTTTAGTTGTGCCAAGATTTCCCTTAAGTAGGAAATAATACCAAAAATTGGGTAGTGTGGAAGAAATGAAAAATTATGTATGCTCATCCCAACAACTACCCCCACTACAATAGAATATTGACATATTTCCTCCCTTGCATGATGTGGGTAGAATTTCATAAGTTAATGAGTTCATACTTGCAAAAACAATGGAGCCTCTTTGCTTAAAACCATTTAATGTAGTTTATTTTTTCAAAAATGAATTCTTGAACGATGATAAGGAAAATGTTATTCCCCTTCCCCATTATAGATACAAAATCACACACTTGGGTACATTTCTAGGTCCTAAAAGCATGTTAGTATTTACATGATTCCTAAGCAAGAAAACTAGTGGTTGACAACTATCTTTGGCCTCTTTTATTTGTCTCTTGCTTTCTATTTGGTCTTACACGCCCTACACCTTGACCCAGTCGGAACTTAACTTATTTATCTTTTATGGTTTCAAACATCAACACTCAGCCAAGAGAACATATCCTAGGTGTTCTTGTTTTTCCAAGGTTCCCTAACCCTTTTTTACCTTACTTTTTATTTTTGGGTCTTTTTTATATTTTGGGCATATTTTTCACTTATGGGTCGGCCTTCCATTTATCAATTACAAAATTCAAGCAAGGGAATCATATAAATACATAGTTATGTTTTCAAAATGAAGGAATAATCACTAATCATTACTATCATTACATAATATTGCATTCCAAAGGCACTAAATCACTTCAAAGGAAACCATCTAGCATCCATTTAAGGGACAAGGGTTGCTTACTTTTGCATACACAACATAGGAAGGGGAATTCTATTATATTCCATCCAGATATACTATTATATTTCTACATTTTAGATCTAGCCCATTATCATTATGTGAACTTGCACAATGGAATATTAGGGAATCATTTCTACACACACACCAGAACTTCATGGAGTTTGAGATGTAGTTAAGAACTCAGTTATAATTTCACTCTTTGGGTGACCGTCGAGGTCATTATGACTCCCCATTCTACATTTTCCTTTATATGTTTGATGTGGTTTATGGATATGTGTAGGTGAACTCTCTTTCTTGCAAGTTACATGTATCTTTGGTAATCAATAAGAGAATATCAAGTGATCAACATGAATCAATAGTGAAACCCTTATGACACAGAATAAATTAGTTCCTAAGATTTTGCATAGTTACCGGCACCCAATTGCCTATGCCCTACTCTTGCGCCACTATCCATCTCTGTCCGAGATCCGAGAATTTACAAGTGAAAAGAAAACCTTGTTTACAACATGGGCATCACTTTTACATGTCCAGATCACTTCTTGTCCACTTGAAAATCAACTTAGTCTTCCTAACACCCTTTCTTGCTTAGGGTTTTATATTTACATATTTCTTTGCTTGTGTCGTTACTATATTTTAGCATTTTTATAATCGGTTATTACAATAATTACTTTGCAATAAGATTTAATTAATTCAAATCAAATTAAATCATTTGGTGAAACCACCGCTCGAATCCAATATTCCTTCTATGGATTTCCTCTTATGCATGTCACCCATAGTGGTCGTTTTGGTTCCTTTGAGTACATTGAGCTTTAAATTAATGGTTGAAACTTCCAACCCTTTGTTTAACTCCAACAACGTCCCTCTTGAGAATATTAGATCTTCGATATCAAAAAATCATATGATGAGGTTATCAACATTGATCAAGAATAAATAGATAAGGTCACCAATTTTTATCAAGTGTCGTGCACCAAGCATTTACATATTTTACTGGGTTCTCAATGATTTAATTGTTATTAAACATTCTCAAGATATTGTTGTTGTTACTCTTATAGGTTCCTCCTTAGGTTCCATGGCCTCCACCTATCCCCTTAATATTCCTACTTCCATTTATATCATTACCGCTCCTCTCATTGCTCCTAATACCTCTAATAGACAACCTGGTTCCTCTTCAGGAACTCATGACTTAGCTTCTTTATATTAGGACCTAAAAATTAAAATCCGTCAAATACAATAAGATACTTCACGCTCCTCTTTATCTCTTGATTCCTCATTACTCTTTCACACCCCTTTTTCACCCACCATATCCACTTACCAACTACCTTCTAACTTCATCAACCTTAAGCTACCCACCTTCAATGGCCATGGTGGCCCTCAAGATCATCTCTGATCTTTTCATGTGGCATGCCTTGACTATGTGGATGATCATACATTGTTTTCTAAGATATATTCTAGAAGTCTACATGATTACACCATACATTGGTTTTATGATATACATGTTCATTCGGTAACTTCCTACACATGATTATATGATGCTTTCCTTGCACATTTTTATATCAATATCGAAACTAAGATATCTTATGCACAACTTGCTAGAATAAAACAACGATATAATGGGAATATAGTAGACTATGTTTTGCGTGATAATAACAACATTACTAAAATGACTAATGTACTCACTAATTCTAAATTGTAAGATATTTTTGTTAAAAGTATCTTACCTCCACTTCAAGAGAGTGTTATCTTTGAGACTTCTCCTTCATTTGATCAACTATTTCATATGCTCAAAATGTGTAAAACGAAACTTTTATCTATGGGAAAATTGAAATATTATGAAAATAATTCATCATCATCTTCTCATCGTTTCCAACCTAAATCTATTTTCAAACCATAGTCTAAGCCCACTTTGAAGAAAAATCCACTATTAATGTTGTTTCCACACCTAAAAAGATGTAATTCTAACCTCCAAAGTGTATATTTACCAAGCTACCTTATGCACCTCGGTTTCTATTGCCACAACTTATTGAAATCAATCTTATCACTCTTCCACCGCTACTCAATCTTGATCCCTCTCACCCCCATGGCCACAACTATGAAGAAAATACAAGATGTGATTATCATCAATGCATTGGGCATTCTACTGATCATTATTTCAAACTCGAGCATATTATTCAAGATCTCATTGACAACAATGCACTCAAGCTCCCTGAGCCATCTAATTCTCGGTTGGTCAATGATAATACAAAGCTACACATATTTAATGACCCTTTTTCCCAAGCATGATAAGCAAACTCCTTATTCTTATGCCAATCATACATATCAGTTTATGTCTCCTCCTTCATCGTGGCCTCTCAATTTCCTTGTTGTTTATACTAATGCATTGCCGCTATTCATTTCATTAGTAGGTCATGATTATCATGCTACATTTAATTCCGATTCCTTGCATATAAATGCTTCTATTGGCTCTATAATATCAATAATACTATGCTTCTAAACATATGCTTTGTTGCACACCTCCTAGATATTAATTTTCCACTATCTAATGTAACATTTCAAGTCCCTAAGTATTTCAGCTATGTCAATCTCCCCATTATAGTTGCGGCCCTTACCATGCTGGTATCATTCACCTTTGCATCTTCAATCAAAGGTTCTGACATGCTCATAGGTATCTCTTAAATTCGTGCTACCCAAGCCATCCATTTCATGAATCACTTGTGTCTTAAGTTCATTCACAATAAATAATTTTTTATCATCAAATGTGTTCCACCATGTACACCATTACCTTGTCCCACTCTTGTTGATATCTATACAACAAATCACATTATATAGTCCTTCTATGCCTATCAAATCTAAAATAGACTCAACACCTATTTCTCCTATTCATATATGACCTACTTCATGACCTTGTCATCCTCATCATTCCACTACTCCACCTCGTCATCCTAGCTCCCCTACTCAGGCAGCCCCTACTCATATATGTTCACCATCTCCTTTAACACATATATCTCCTTCAAGTGCACATAATTACTCTCCAACACCACTGATCTTAGAGCATCATCACATACATTGGTATCCTTAGACATCGGTGGAGTGATCTTTCCCTTCACTATTGTGAGATAGCCTACTATTCCTCACACACTAAGGGTAACCACGCTTTCTTCCCCCTCTTCCAATTATTATCACTTCTCTCTAGTGTCTATTACTACACTTTGTGTTATGTGCCTCATCATTATTCTTTCTACACACTTGCACACCCTTTAATACAAACATTATATCGTCATTACCCTATGACACACTCTAGTTCCATGGTTAATACTCGACTTCTAAGGGTCTAAATCTGAAATGAACCACACATACAAAGATACACTTCATGCTCTATGCTTCATGCTACATATTTCTATCATCTATTCGCACATTATCCGATGAAACACTCTTATTCTATATTTCATTCTTGAATGTTGAGGGTTCTTATAAATGAACTCATCTCATACACATCCGTTTGGGGAATGTTGATCCTATCATATTGACATGTTGCATACCATACCATCACACCCATGCAAAAATTTACATAGCTTGGTTGCATATATTCTTGCTAGCATTGTCTACTTGCATGTTACACTTTGTTTTTTACGGTACATAGATTCTTAGTATGTCATGAGACACACACACACACACACACACACACACACACACACACACACACACACACACACACACACACACACACACATGCACACACATGCACGCACGCATGCACGCACGCATGCACGAATGCACGCACGCACATGCACACACACACATGCATGTTCACTTGGTATTTTTAGATGAATGTAGATATATTAAAAAAATTTACATGCTGCAATGCTTGTTTGGAATTGTACCTTTCCCTAGTCCCACCGAGGCTTCTAGGGGCATCTACTTTCAATATTACCATAATCTACACACTTCATGTTCTATTGCTAAATTATTCACTATTTCTCATTATAAGTTCTTGTACTTTCTTGTTGATTTATACACATTATTGACATACTATTTATCTTTCTAACATGTTAATGGGTGCTTCATGTGTAGCATTTTCCTTATAGGACTATATATAACCATGGTTATCTATCACTACTTCCTTTCCATTACTTTATACGGTATGTTATTGTTTTTTAGGGCTATGCCATATGTATTATATGATCATTGTATGCTTTTAGCCGCTACAACCCTAATTGTCTTGTGACATTGTGACTGATTTCCCCTATTTGAAACTCACTCTTTGTATTCTATCTTGTCTGCCCACTTTCTTGTTACATTTTCTTCTATTGCATGTTTGCTAATTTTTCTAATAACACATATTTAAAGACCACTTTGTTTGTATATTCCTTGGTTTCTACCATGCACATTCCCTACCCACTATAGGTTCCCACTTAAAATTAGCATTAGGTCCTCTCATTTAGGCCGCATTCTCTTACTATCATTGTATACACCCCAAATGAAGTGGGGTTTACATTGGGTGAAAAAATCACCCCTACAGTAGCTCAGAGCTATAGTTCAAATCAACATAGTATAGAAATAGAACAGGAACATATTCATAGAATGGTCCAGAAATAGACTTGGACCTCACATATAGAGCAGACATAGGCACCTAGAACCAGACACTAACATATGGGTTCTCTTGTCCTCCCCTGGGGGATTAATTCCTGGGGGAAGACACAATAATTTTCTTCATACAACACATTCTTCGACATTTTACAGATCAGTTCTATAGTAACAGAAACTGGCCTTCAATCACAAAATGCATTTTATCTCCTATAATTTGTACAATTAGAACAATTCATAATAAATCAGGATGTACCATCTATAATGGTGTTTATTTGGTAGGGTCATGGAATGGAAGTAAAACTATATCTCACTTCCCAACACTTTCTCTTTAGTGTGAGATCACCCAAAAAAAAATTGCACTTAGTGTGAGATCGACCAAAACATCACACTTGGTGTGAGATCACCCAAAAAACTCTCTCTTAGCGTGAGATCACCCAAAAACCTCACCTTCAACATTCAAATCAGTAACTCTAAGCAACATGACACATTTCTATCCTTTACTCTTTTACATATCAGGTGCACACTTTCCTTTTATACACTTTTACAAAATTTACATACTTATACACATGTTTCTTTGATCTATCATATATAGAACTTTGACTAATTTATTTCTCTTCTTTTGTAGGTTCTTCCTTACAAGAAACATCTCACACAACCTACAACAACACAACTATAATGCATAGTTCACCCCTAGGATCCACTTCCCTTTCTTGGTCTTCACGCTTCACTTTGCAATCACTCCATGCTTCACTTGTCCACTTAGCACACTATCGCCAACACTTAAATTATTATAAAGTATGCATATCTTATCTAATTTATGTTATCAAGTATTCACTCTACAGCATAAAGTGGGGAGAAATGTAGACACAAAATCATGCACCTAGGTACATTTCTAGGTTCGAAAATCATGTTAGCATTTACATGATTCCTAAGAAAGAAAACTAGTGGTTAACAACTATCTTTTTCCTATTTTATTTGTATCTTTTTTTCTATTTGGTCTTACACACCCTATAGCCAAGTAGGAACTTAACTTATTTATCTTTTATGGCTTCATACATTAATTCCCAACCAAGAAAACGGCCAGAACTTTTGTCACTCATGGGTGCCCCTGACCCATTTTTACCTTACATGCTCTTTTGGGTCTATTTTATCTTTTAGGAATATTTTTCACTTATTGGTCAACCTTCAAGCTTTAAATTACGAAATTCAAGCAAGGGAATCGTGTAAATATATAGATATGTTTTTAAAATGAAGGAAAAATCACTAAGCATTACTATCATCACGTAAGCTTGCATTCCAAAGGAATTAAAGCACTTCAAAGGAATCCATTCAAGGGATAAGGTCTTCATAATTCTAAATACACATCATAGGAAGGGGAAGTCTATTATATTCCATCCACACATATTATTATGTTTCTACATTCTAGATCTATCCCACATCATTGTGAAAACTTACACAAGGCCATCTTAGGGCGTCATTTCTACACACACACACTAGAACTACATGGATTATGAGATATATTGCAGCAATCAGTTTTAAGTTCACTCTTTCCATGATCACTAGGGTCATTTTGACCTCCCATTCTAAATTTTCATTTTAGGTTTGATGTGGTTTGTCGGTATGTGAAGTTGAACTCTCTTTCTTATAGGTTACAGTATCTTCGGTGATCAAGTAGTGAATATCGGTGATCATCATGAATCAACAAAAAAACCCTCACGACACAAAAGAAATCAGTTCCCAAGGATTTTCATAGTCACCAACACCTAGATCTAGTTGTCATTGCCCAAGTGCCTCTACCCTACTCTCGATGCCCATGTCTATATTTGTCCATGAGTTCCATAATTTACAAAGTGAATAGTGACAACCCTCTTTACAACTTGTTATGTCAAAAAGTAGCACCTTGATATTTGGCTATGCGAGATATCTACCTTTCTCTAACATTGGACCATCTCTCAAGTTGTCGACCTATTACTAAGATGGACCTCCAGAGATGGTCGATTCCTCTACCTAATCTAATCTCAAACTAATCCTATAAATTAAAATGCAGCTAACTAATCCTAAACTAAGCATGCCAATGGACCAAGGAGAGAGAGAGGGTTAGAAAGGATCATGTAAGGGAAATCCTAAGCTAAAAGTGGTGATAGTACCATAAAAGCCCAAAAAATAATAAACAGATCAAGAACCTTAAAATCCTTACCCTAGGGTTGTATGAAGCTCAAATAGACTTAGAGAGGTTTGGAAGCTTGAATTTGATGTTTGGAGCTTTGAATGAATATTTGAAATTTCTCCAAACAATCTGATTTTCCATAAAAACATTCTCAAGCTCGAGGTGAAGCTAGAACTGACCATCTCATTATAAAAATTTCTCTGAATTTGATTTTATGAGAGTGGAAATTTGTAAAATCTTGAGACTTCACTTTGTTTTCTCTGCATTTGATCTATTGAGACAAAGAAAGCATCTAAAGTTGCCTCAAATCTGATTTTTCCAAGTTTTGAAGAAAACTGAACTGAATCATGAAAAATAACAAAGCTATTGCAGAGTTTTTGGATCACATGCTGATTTGGAAATGAAGTGCATGTAATTAGCACTATCCCAAGCACTAAATTTGACCAAGTAAGAGGTACCAAAGGATCTTGGTTGCAATTGATCTCTTGGGGTCTAAAAATGCACTTTGAAAGCTACCCCAACATCTGATTTGGCCAAGAATGTTTCTCTGATTGAAATGGAATGTGAAACAACAAAAAGAGCATAAAAACTATATACAAACATGGAAAATAATACATGCCCCAAATGGAAACATGCAGAGTATGTGCCATGCACTTCTTCTACTGACAGAGTAAACCTACTCTACTCTACTCGAATCAAAGAAATAAGAAGCTACAAAAATCCTTAAATAGTTAGGGAGAAATAGCTTCCCTTTCTTACAACTTTAGACCATGTATTTCATTTGGAAATGGACATGACCTTTAACAAGAGTGAAAAATTAACTTGAAGCCAATTTTCCACCTTATTCTTCAAAGTATCAGCTAGAAAGAAAAAAATACCTCCTTAATTTCATTTGCATTTGGTTGGAGGTGATGTAATTGATCTGTGGGACTTTGAATCTCTTCCTCATGCTCTAAAGTGAACATGACTAGTTATAACTCTCTTTTTGGCTCTAAACTAGTGAGGTATCGGATTGGGGAAGTCACGATTCTCTTAGTTTGTCCATATTATTGGAAATTAAATCCATTAATGAAGTTATTTGAGACACATTTCTCTTCATGGAGGATGTTTGCAAGCCTTTTGGATATGATATTTCTTCTTCTGCAAACAAATATGTTTCCACCCTTGTGTTCTCATGCTCTGATTCCTCAAACTAGAACCTAGAGAGCTAAAACTCATCTTCCTTGAAAAATTGAGGCCTTTCCATGTCCATTGCGGTGACTAATGATGTTTTTGGTGTATCACCGCAACCCTCCAAAAGTGAAGTAAGCTCTAAACATGCATAGAAGTGAGGATCATTGCATTCTATTAAAACATCTTGCACACCTTCCAAACATTCTTCCTCGTGACCTTGTATGTTAATAGTGTTAAAAAAACTTTCTCCTCCTCTCTAGTTCTAATCTAATTGACCTTGAGATCTTCCTAATTCTTCTTTACATTCAACACCTCCTTTTGAATATTTTGGATCCTCTCATCCTCCCAATCTGAATAAATTTTTTTCAACATATATGGAATTATCTTCATTAGTAGAATTGGTTGGAGAAGACGCATAAACAAGGGGATTCTAAATTTTTTATGCTTGGGAAGAGATGTTTAATGCTAAAGAGACCTAATATGATCAATTGGAGAATCCAATTGATCCTCCAAAACTATACTCCCTATTATGATGATTTGTGTCCTCTAAAACAAACACATGATTTTGCATAATAAATTGTTATTTGGAGTGTTGCACAGGGATGCTCCTTCTCTCCATAATAATACCAAACCTATTATTCTACCAACCTTATAGGATAACTTGGTCTAGTAAGGGTTGGGTAGAAACTAGGGACAACATTTGAAATACCAAAACTTCTGAAAACATTAGTACAAGGTTTAGTGAAGTTGGGTAGTGCCCTGGGTGGAGATGGGAGGAAATTTTGCAAAGTTTGGGGAATGATTTGGGCATGATAGACATGTGGAGCATCAAATGAAAGACAAGGAAGTAAATAATATTTATGTTTTTGGAAGGGACAATGGATTTTTATTTTTTTTTCACAAGGGGAGAGAGAATTTGAGGTGGTGAGGGAAGAATTGCAGCAGCAATAGGGATGGGTTTTCTTTTTCCATCCTAAATAAGCATTTTCTCAGCTTGTGATGCAATGGAAAAATATTTAGGAATATTGTTGCCTCCTAAGAATTGAATTAATATAGCTAGATCAACATCAAATTACCTAAAATAATACAAGAATTCCATACCTTGTGGATATTTGAATTCTTGATGGATTCTATGCAAAGTCCTTGTGAATCGATGTTGAAATCGTAAATAAACTTCATTGGAGCCAATTTTATTTATTTAAGATGTTCCATGTGAAAAATGACATCTAAATCCTCTTTGAACCATTTGTGTAGTTGTTCTCCCAGCTGATTCCATGTGGAAAAGGATTGTGGAGCTAACTTATTGTACTAATCTCTTGTTTTTACTTTGAATGATGAAATCAAAAGTGTGAGGAAAATATTTTGTTCTGTGATATTGTGAATGGCACAATGGCTTCTTATATATTGAATGTGATCAATAGGACATTGATCCACATTTCCAGAAAAAATAAGAAATATTTTCAAGGCTACCTTAGGGATATCATCTCACTGCTGCTGACTTGAGGGTGCTAGAGATGAAATTTGGGAATATAAGAGGTCTTTGGAGATCCATGAGAATATGGGGGCATGGAAATGAATGATCGGATGGAGGAAAGGCCTGAAACTTGAGAAAATGGGTTGGTTGAATTAATGGAGTCACTAGATGTGATTAAAAATGCCTCAAAAGGTTGAAGTCTCCACCAAGAACACATAAAACTTGGTGAAATAAAGGATGCACACAAGGGGGTAGTGGAAATCCCTAAAAATAACATTGGTGCAAACCTACAAAATATGACTTCAAATTTCTCCCACTAGGCATGCCAAAAAGTGTTATGTCAAAAAGTATCACCTTGAGATTTGGCTATGCAAATCTCTACATTTTGCTAACATGGTACCATCTCTCAAGTTGTGGGACCTACTACTTGAGATGGACCTCCTTAGAAGGTTGGATTCCTCTACCTAATATAATGCTAAACATACTTATATAATGGAAAATATAGCTAACTAATCCTAAACTAACCATGCCAAGGTACCAGGAGAGAGAAGATGGTTAGAAAGATACATGGAAGGGAAATCCTAAGCTAGAAGGTGTTGATAGCACTAGAAAAGTGTGGAAATTCTCTAGTTAGGGAAAAGGAGAAGGAAAATGGAGAAGGTAAAGGCCTAACATAAGTGACACAGGACCCAAAAAAACCATTTACCATTTGTTTTAACATAAACACAACAAAAATGAGCTTGTAAAGGAGAAATACATGCACAACACAATATAATAAGTAAAGGAGAGGCAAGGTTGTAGCTAAAAAAAAGCTAGGACAAACAAAATGTGTCACAAAAAAAGCTTTATTGAAATAGAATTATACACAGACCATTACAATTATAGAAGAAGGCACAAAAATGCATTACATAGCCCAAAAATGGATGTTTGGAGCTCACAACTCGCTCTATAATAATTTTGACATGGTTCCTTTGCAGTTTTGGAACATCTTCATCTTCCATAATGAAAGATTTTATAATATATAGTTGAATTGAGAGAGAAGAGAGGAGGAACGTTTTTTTTGGACTTTAACCACCAACAATTTGCATTCAATTATTTTCATAAGAACATGGGCACTTTACATAGCCATCATTCAGTCTATTTTTTTACTTGAGAAGAAAATGAAGCCAAGCCTCATCAATCTTAGTGGTTGAGCTACCTAATTTGATCAATTTCATTCTAAAACAACTCTTCTTTTCCCTGTAAATCCTTTTTTCCATTTAGACCCACCAAAATCTTTAAAAATAGATTTTGATGATGAAAAAATTAAGAGAACGGTGAGATATTTTCAATGATATAAATTTTGTCCAATTTGGAGCTCGTGATCAAAAGATGTGGCTCTTTAAAGTTTTCTCTGTTGGGAGACACAAATTTTTGACATGTGACAACCTTTAATTGGTTCAAGGATCGGCCTTTACCAATGAATAATTGATTTCTTGTTTTCTAAGTATCAACCTCCCACTAGTTTGCAATATCAGGTTTTGTTTTCCTTCCTTCCATTTATCCATGTCTTTTACCTTTTACAAGATAACTTTATGGAAATACATGCCAAAAAAAAAAAAATTTCCACGTTCCTTCTGCAATCGACAAATTGTCCTTAGACTTTTTCATTCACTATGACACATAGACTAATGAGATGGTCCCATGCCTCTTACATTTTATACCTTTTCGACCCCTTGGACACACGAGCCAATAAGAAAAATCCACTTTTCTTCGTAATTTTTCCTTTTTAAAGCACTTTGACTAACCATTGTGAAGTATGAGCCAATGAGAAGGATCCACGTACTTTGCATGTATCGGTCCTTTTGATTTCTTCTTCTCGACACCCATAAACCATTGGCTCATAGAATCATACCATGACCCTAATGTGTTAATAATAATTTCGATAGTCTCATCTCGACAATCGTCAAGCACGAGCCAATAAAAAATATCCATGCACTTTGCATTGTCGATATTTTATTTGAATTCCTTCTTACAACTATGAAATGTGAGCCAATGAGATGGCTCCACATCACCCATGTGTTAGGACCTATCAAATTGACTTCCTCGTGCTTAACTCGATTAAATGGTCCTTCACATTTTCATTCTATGAAAGGGAAACCAAAAGGGTGGTAGCACATAGCTCTTTGCATCACAATTTTTAGTTCGAGTGTAGACACCTAAATTCTAATTTTGCAATATTATTGCCAAAACACACGCAAATCACTCTTATTCTTCCCAATTCCATTATAATGAGTACTCTTTACTAATTAACTAATGTTTCTTGCCACTTTGGTCAGTTAACAAGCAATTTGTTGATCACCAAACCTCTTTCGCATTCAGGATGCTACTTTATGAGGAATCGTAAGTCAAAATCCTCTTCAAAACAAATAATTATCATTTAGAAGCTAATTAAGCCTATTTTTCCATTGTTTTGGTCAATATACCTAGTATTGGATTAAACCCCTCTTCTAACCACTCAAAATCACCACTTTCACCTCCACATGTCTCAAAGAAGCTTAAAATCTTATCCTATCGTCTAGTTGACCCTAAGTGGTCGATTAAGGCTCCACACTGTTAATCACCTGGTAATTCACTAACTTTGTGATTAGCAAGGCCTAATCATGATTAGCAATTCTAATCTATTTTGGGGATTTTAATCCCACATGCACCAAAATATAAGTTTCTCACAAAAGGTAAACTATAAAAAGAGTGCACCTCATTCCTTTATACTTTACACCTTGCTTTGATTTGCATCTCATATAATAAATGTGATTTATAACCAAGTTAAAGCCTTTCCTAAAGCCTTTAATGGGGTTAGTAGATGGATATCCAAAATGACCAAGTAGTCATTTGGAGAGGCCATTTCACCTTGTTTGGAGTAGAACCATAACCATTGATTTTCCTCTCCAAATGAATACTTGGTCATTTTGGATTTCCATCTACTAACCCCATTGAAGGATATAGGCAAGGATTGACCTTGGATATAAATGATATTAATTATATGAGATGTAAATCAAAGAAAGGTGTAAAGTATAAAGGAATAAGGTGCACTCTCTTTAAAGTTTTCCTTTTTAGAGAAACTAGTATTTTGGTGCATGTGGACTAAAAAGCCTCAAATTAGATTAAAATTGCTAATCGTGATTATTCCTCGCTAATCAAGATTATGAATTACCATCGATTAATAGGTGTGGAGCCTTAATCAACCACTAAGGGTCAACTACGAGGCTAGGATAAGATCTTGAAGCTTGTTGAGATGTTGTGGAGATGTATGGGGTGATTTTAAGTGGTTGGAAGATGAATTTAAGCCAATACTACGGTATATTTACCAAAACAAGGGAAAAATAGGCTTAATTAGCTTCTAAATGTTAATTGTCTTTTTGAAGAGGATTTTTACTTACGATTCATCGTAAAGTGGCATCCAAAATATGAAAGAGGTTCGGTGATCAACGAATTGCTTGTTAACCAACCAAATTGGAAAGAAACATTAGTTAATTAGTAAAGAGCACTAATTATAATGGAATTGAGAAGAATAAGAGTGATTTGTGTGTGTTTTTGTAATAAGATTGAAAAATCATAATTTAGGTGTCTACATTTGCCCGTTTTTTAGGTGAAGTTAGTGACTTCACTTCAAACATAGTAGAAAAGAATAAAATAGGTAAAAGTTTTAAGAAAAATTAACAGGATGAAGGACACCCTCGAGCATCGAGTGGGTGATAGAAGAAGTCAATCGACAATTGAAAATATGATTTGAAATGGATAGAAGAAAATGGCTCAGAACGGATGTGAAACCCTTAGGTATTGAGAAGGAATAAGGATGGGGATAAACATGGTTATTTATTACCCCGAGTGAGTTTGAGGAGAAAAATTAGTAATGATAATAAATGATAATGGAGAATAAATGATTAATGGAGAAATATAGGACAAGTCCAACCTTTGCATCCAGCCTTTCCATAAGCAACTTGGTTTATATCATTTTTCCCCTAGGTCTACATCATCGGCCTTTATTTAAAATTAAAAAAAGTGTAAGATAACATGAAAAGATAAACTACTAAAGAAAATTACTGCTAAAAATACGTAACTCCATGCAACATACATTATGAAATGCAATACGAGAAAGTAAAATGATATTTAGCTCCATGTAATATATATTTATGCAATGCAATACGAGAAAGTAAACCAGCTAACCTAACAGAGAAACCAATACAATCACACGTATTCAAACAAATAACATGTTGCACCCATGTTTTTGTTATCAAGATGAAGTTCCCAAATGTTTGTGTTGTAATTAAAAGGGTTAAAAATTATGCTCTAAGAAATAACACATGCAAGGTAAAAATGAAGGACACAAGTAGTCCTATGGAAAAACCTTCGTGCACTATGACACAGTCTTTGGAAACTCATTGTTGCATGGGAGTAATGACGTAGTATGTAGATGAGATTTTATTAATGGGGTAGATCACGAAGATCCACAAGTCATTTGAGACCGAGAAAAAGCAACAACCATAGCAAAGACGCTTTTATAAAACATATTTCAACGTTCGAGGATGATGCATTGACACAAGTTTTAGTTGCATATATTTTGTTTACCATTTTATTTTTTTGAATTTTTTTATTGTTTTAATTTTTTATTTTCTTATTACTATTATTATTTTTAATTTATATAGAAGAAAATATAATAGAAAAAATAACAAAGTCATGAGACAACGTTAAAAGTGACCGTAAAGAAAAAACAAATGCCTCAATTAGTAGAAAGGTTACCGAGAAGCAAAAATATGCCCCAACGTAGGAAAAACATGCCAAAAATATTTTTTTGTTAAAAATAATCATCACGATCAGGTGTTATTGGACTTTAAGAAGATACACGTGTAGACACTTAAAATTGGTTACTCAATTTAGTGTCCCTCACATTCATTTACTGCTTAGGTAACTTTTGGGGGCACGTTTTTACACCACTATCCCCTTGGGATATTATCCAATTTGTGATTTAAACACCTATCTTAAATTTAATTCATCCCATTGTATCTTACCCATGAGTAATTAAATATTAAACATTTAATTACACCTCTCCCGTATCCTAATCACCTATCTACCCAAAATTTATTCTATCTATGTATCACCCCTTTTTTTCCTCTTCCCCAAGCGGGATATTTTCCGTATTTGGGGTAATTCTCATATTTCTAGAAATCAATCATTTTGGCCATCTCGGAGTCTATTCTCATGATCGGCACCGACCCATACGGTCGCACCGATTTTCTAGGAGCGGCGCCAATTATAAAAGCAAGTCCAGAACTCGGTTACAGGGACCGAAAAAAAAGCAGAACGACGCACGCACGAGCGAGAGAGAGGCAGTTGCGAAAGAGACGCAGGTTGTAAGAAAGATCTCTTAGCATCAAGTGTATCGAATGAGGGCACATCCTGTCCGAATCAATCCCTGAGAGGAGCACCGTTACTCTGCTTCTATCACATCAACATCACACGCATCCATCGATCCTCTGGTGACTCTGTTCCAGTACCTTACCAACTTCGGCATATCCAGTAGACGTCGACTATCTATCCATCACTTCCCAATTCCTGAATCTTCTTGCCTGTCACACGATCAACTCGTCTACCTTGATCGGCCGCGCGATCTTACCACGTCGACGCCGATCCTTCATCAATCGACGCCATCACATCGGTCCAACGCCGATCACATAAGTCGACGCCGATCATCCTGCAGATAGGTAAAAGGCCACAGGTAACACAAATCCAGCTTTATTTTCATAGTTTCCTATTTTCTGTAGCTGTCTGTCTACTGTTTAGATTCTGTTTCATTACCATAATCAGAAAATCAAGTCTTTTTATACATCTTTTATCATGTATGCTTCTTTACTTAATTGAAAACGTGGACTGACATCCGCCGAGGAAGCTTATCGCTTCCCGGACCCACTTTTCGGGCAGTCCACCCAAATATCTTTTAACGCCATCTTTTTCTGTCAAGCATCGGTGTTTTGCAGGTTACTCGGATCTATTGTGCGAATTGCTCGTGTGCGCCCGTCTTATCTACATCGACCTCCTTATCCATCTACATCTTCGGATCTTGTCCATCAGGTATCGATTTCATTGGAGTTTTTCAAGGTTTTTGTGTTTAGTTTGGTGCATTAACTTGGGCAGTAACAAGTGCAAAATTCTTGATCTACATTCTCAGCACGCTTAGGTGGGACTTGAACCAAAGTCCCTTATTGATAAGTTCATCTCTTTTCTAGTTTTGAGCTTGGTTCTTTTTTTTCACTGATTTCTATCAGTTCTGCTTGAGCATTTCTTTTCGTCATTTCAATCTTGCTTTTTAAGCGGAATCGTTATCTTGAAATTTTTCTATTTCCTTAGAATAGAAATTTTTCGTTTCATCATTATCTGGATACATCTTTCCGGATCTTGTTTGCCGTTTGCTTAACCTCTCCTTGCGGAGCACTTTGCCTGATCGAGGGATTGTTCGAGGGGAAGAGCTCAACAACGCGCTTTTTGAAGTCCACACACCTTGGAGAGCTAAATCTACAGGTATTTCTCTTTTGCGGTGTTTTCTCCTTTTTTTAGGATTTCTTTGTTGGTTGTCTATCACATCCAAACATTTCAATTTTTGGTGCTTAAAAAGAACTTAATCGCATTTGGGAAAGAATCTGTTTGACTTGTCTTCATCGAAATCAAACACTTCATTTTTAAGTGCTTAAAAAGAACCTTTTCTTTGTCATTGTTGCATGTTTTTCATCTAGTTTTAATTAGGCTGGAAAATTGATCAAAATCGGTAGTGGCACTATTTGATTTTTATTTTTCACCCTTGCACACAAATCCAAAATCACTAGGTATAAAGCATTTAAACAAAACTCCTTCCCTGGCCTCGCCTACTTGGAAGTGATATCCAAGAGGAAGAGCCTACGCGGTACTCGGGCCGCTATAAATTCACGGAAGTTCTGGTATATATTGGCAAAGCACCCGACTCCCTTATCGCAGCGGTGTGTGAAGTGCGGGGGTAGGCCCCTATATCAAGCCACATACCAGTCTTTTACTGAAGTGCCTTCGGGACTCCTCACCAAACATTTCCCCAAACCATCCTTAGTTTGGCTATCTGAGTAGTTCCTGTTCTAAAAAGCCTTCCCTAATATTTTCTTTCTTAAAAGCATCAACACTTAAAGGAGATAATCACCTGCGCTGCTTGAATTGTCTGTGCATTACTTAGGTCAATCTTCTTTTCTGCGTGTTTATGATGGTCATCACTCGGTTACAATCTAGAAGAATGGCTCAACTGGCTCCTTCTTCCTCCGAAATTACCACTAGTGTGGATGTTTCGGCACCCCCCAAATCTTCCTCGAGACCGCTGCTAGTTGGTTCCCCATCCTGGTCATATAATCCTTTCTTTCAAGCCAAAGCAACCCCATCACGTCCAGCTTCCCCTAGTCCTTCAGAAATATCATCTACTTCTGACTCAGAGTATGTTCCTCGCGGGGATCCTGAATTTCAGGCGTTCCTCGATCGCAATCCGGTAGCCCTTATGGACTACCTAGTACACAAGTCTATTCAAATATCTGATCAAGGACCACCAATCCAGCAAGTGTACGATTATTCTCGTGAACCATCCCAGGCCTTTGTAGAATAGTTTGCATCATCTCTCTTACCTCGAGTCACGGAGAAGGACGGTGCCCCTGTGCCTCCTTTTTCTCTTCCACCAACCATATCGACTAGTTCTCAAATAGTCTTACCTATTCCTAACACCGCAGTGACCTCGAATATTCCACAACCTACTTCTGAGAGGTCCTCTGCCCTGGCTATAATGAATGCGTCTGCGCACCCGCATATTGCTGTTAATTCATCTATGCCCTCCATTGTGTCCCAAGGTCAATACCCCTTTATGAGCCAACCCCCTCCGAATAGTTAGTTGGTTCCTGCTTCTCGTCCTCTAGTGGGTCTTTCTTCAAATATTCCAGCAACAGTAACCTTCGCCCATCCTTTAGCATCGGCACCCTTAATGCCTAATCCGGCAGTAGAAGGCCCCTTTCAGGTCTTGTTCCCCAATATGTCCAATCAAATCGGCACCCATATTCCTCTATCTATTCCGATTCAGTCAACAAGCACAGGAGTCCACCAATCACAGGCTCCGTCCATCACCCAACCAGCATTTTCTCAACCACTTATTATCTCACAGCATACCTATACACAAGCTACTTCACAACAAATACCCCACCAGGTGTCACCCAGAACGCCTGGTTACTCCTCTTATCATCCTATCAATCAACAGATGAATCCCCCATTGACACCTCAACAACATCCACCATTTGCTTCTCATGTGGGACATACCAGTGTGCCTCCTCCTCAATCGGACGTGGTTCAAATTCTCTTCAAGAAAATCACAGACTTGGAAGCCTCCACAAAAGGGGCTCGTCCTTCCTACTCCTTTGAAGAAGTGTGTAATGAACCCATTCACCCCTCAGTGGCATTCAAGCCTTATCCTCCCCAATGGGAACTTCCCAAATTTTCAAAATTTCATAGTCGGGAAGACCCTCAACAACATTTGCAAGCATTCAAACATGCTTGCTACCTCATAGTCCAGGATCAGGAACTTATGCTCCGTACCTTTCCTATGTCTCTAGCAGGTCCTGCTTTAGACTGGTACAATAACATTCCTCAACATTCCTTGTTTTCTTTCTCTCAATTGGCCCAGATGTTTGTTGAAAACTTTTCAATAAATATCGCGCATAAGATCTCGATTACAGATCTTTATAACATTCGTCAATTCGATGATGAGTCTATTGCAGACTTTGTCGCTCGTTGGAGAGGGATAATCAACCAATTGTCTTTCTCCCTTCCTTAATCCCAACAAATCGAGTTGTTTACTCAATCTTGTGCTAATCATATTTCTTCCACTTTGAGGATCCAAACTTTTCATACCTTTGAAGAAGCCTTTACGATGGCATGTAAACTTGAATCTCACGCCATTGAACAGGAAGCTAAAACTTCCATCTAAATCTAAACCAGATTTTTCTTGGTTTACCAAACCAAATTCTTCTCCTTCTAAAGACAAGAATCAGGGATCCACCAACGCTATCGTATTAAAAACATCACGAGCCGATAATACTTCTAATCAAACAACACGGAGAGACTCCTCGTCCTCTCGAAAAGGGACTTCATCATCTCGATCCTTCGCTCCATTGGGGGAATCATATGCCTCTATCTTAGAGAAAATGTTGGAAGTTCGCATGATCGAACTTCCCCCCATTAGGAATATTGATGAAAGCCAAGAACGTCCATTCTAGTATAGAGAAAATGATTTCTGTCATTATCATAGAACCAAAGGTCATGACATCAAACGATGTCAAACTTTCAAAAATATTGTCCAGAAATTCATTGATAAAGGCGAGCTCATTCTGGATAACCCAAATGCTCCCCCAATCGAAGTATTGGATGTTTTTAAACAACCTTTTCCCAATCATTCCCCGAACCATAATGCTTCAGAGTCTCAAAAACCAAACACTCATACTATCAACTTCATCTCTACTGAAGAATCTTCTTCTGAAACCAAGCCATCCGCAAACACATCAACCGAATCAGAACCTCCTTCCACTTCGCCAATCACTGGAATCCCACCATCTTCAGATAGTCCGTCTTCAAATATTCCTACATTGCTAGATACGGGTTCATCTCTCTCTGCTCCTTTGTCCGACCTTCCATCCATACCCGAGACAGTGTCATCCTCATCTGTCTCATCATCAAACATTCTTTCAATGCTCGAGGCAATTACATCCCTTCGAGTTTCCACTTTGCAGATACATCTACTTCTGTTGCTCCCATTCTCACCGCAACTATGCCCCTGGTGAGCATCGTGCCTATAATTGTGCCAACTCTAACGGAAGCGTCTTTGATTTTGACTCTTCTGTCTCTTTTCTTTTCCTACGTAGTTCCACCCATAATTACTTGCACTTGAGAGTAGTCCCTTCGCAGGAATTGCTTCTTCATCACTCACTTCTTCCACCACTAGTCTTTGCTTCGCCCATTAAAGAAAAATCAAAAGAAGTAGCACCAACACCTATACGCTCGGTTCTAAACTTAAACCGAGACAACCAAAATCTAACATTGCGCCATCAGTACCTCCCCACTTGCTTCCTCCGAAAAGGTTACAATCACCTTATGCCGTTGAGGTTGTCACCATCCCTGAAAAAGGAAAGCCCATATTTCGAACCATCAAGACCCTTGGTGCTTTCCCACAAAAATATCTCTCTACGCCCCATAAAAGATTGGATTTATCCACTTGAAGGCGTCTTCTTCTACACACTTATCAAAACCATCATCTTCTTCTACAACACATTCCTCACCAACACCCCGGAAAGCGGATTTACCTACCAACAAGACGCCACCTCCTCTATCAGGATCATCATCTTCATTACCAAAAGCCAGGGCGCCCTATGTCCCTCCGATTACACCTACTTTGGGAGCTTCTTCCTCATCTAAATCAACATTATCTAAATCATCAGTAAATTCGACCAAGCAACCTCCTTTATCTTTGAAGACCACAACACCTGTCACATCTCCATCATCTTCAAAATCTATTTTAGGGGCTCCCCCTCCACCAAAATCAATCATGTCTCACTTACTTCCATCTCAAGTGCCCAAGACTGCTCCTCCAAGTGTCCAAAAGAATAAGATGATCCCTAAAAAGACTGTCAGATCTAATATGCAGGTTCTTTTGCCTCGGCAGTCTGTTAAGGCAAAAGAGGTACCTTCGTCACCTCTATCCTCATCTTCGTCTACCGGTTTCTACACCGAAATCCTTCGCCAACTTATCCAATCTTCATCTATATCCCTTCCTCCGATTAAACCTTATAACCCTAAAGGAGCTAAACCTACCTGGTTTAACTCTGATCTAATTTGTGCTTATCACCATACCCCAGGTCATGATACTGAGGGATGTAAAGCTCTTCAAGCTGTTGTCAACAACCTTTTGGACGAAAGTGATCTTTTGCTAGAGGAGGAGGAACAAGTATCTCCTGTCATCTTAGCCTCATCTGAGCCCCAACGATCCACTCAGACCTCTAGTGATTCCACTCCAATTGACCTTCCACCTTCTCAAATTGATACTGATCCAGTCGCCACTAGAACCCAACACTATGATAATCCATCTTCCTCTACAACATCTCGACCACGGGTTATCATTTCTGCAGCCCCTGAAGGAATTCCTCCTTCCTCATTAGCCCCACGACCTAAGGTCTCTATTCGTCTTAGCCCCTCGAGCTCAAATTCCCGTGTCGGTTGAGGAGAGTGTTGTGAAACAACTCACCCGAGCTCCGGTCAAAATGTCTCTTTTTGACCTCATCCAATCCTCTCCACAACATCGAGGCTCGATTGATAATCTGCGTCGCATCGTAGTGAGTTCGAGATGAGCCCGAGTCCTACGAGTTGGTTTTTAGATTGAATAGACCATCAACCACCATTTATTTTGAAGATTCAGAAATTCCTTCTCTTTCTTCCAAGGATTTGGAGGCTCCCCTCTTTATCACAGTCCAAATCGACAACACTACGTTAAAACGCGTTATGATCGACAGTGGAGCTGCACTCAACGTCATCTCCTCGCACACATTCGAGCAACTTAAGTTACCAAAGAACGTAGTGTCACCCCCACCTTTCGCCCTTTGATCATTTAACGATCAGCTAGCAGTTACTTTAGGAACTGTGGTCTTACCCATTCGAGTAGGTAAGAAGCTGCTTCATGAACTCTTCTACATTGTTGAAGGAAAATTCCACTATAATATGATTCTCGGACGCTCCTGGATTCGCGCAATGCATTGTGTCCCATCTACCCTCCATCGATGCTTAAAATATCAATATGAGGGAAAAATATATACTCATCCAGGAGATCCTTTTCCTTCCGCACAATGCGACATGACCACAAGGTCTGCCCCTCTAAAGGAAAATACTTCTTCTCCTAACGGGGCCTCATCTTCTTCCATACCTGCAACCAAACTACCGGATTTACAAAATCTAGAAGAGACATTGCAGCGTTTCTCACTGGGAGAGCTTCCTCTCTTTTCTTTCGATGCCCATCACAACCCTAGTGAGTATGGTAGACCGGACAAACAACCTGAATATCAACCAGGTCTCGGTCGCGTCGTCACCATTGGTCTGCCCCATCAACAGACTAATTTCATCTACGGTGGTCTTGATACGCCTCATTATCGCCCAGATTCTCCTCCTAGGACCAAACCTTACTTAACAGGGTTCGATTATCTACAGAATCCCACGTTTGCAAAAACTTATTTATATCGATGCGCGTGGAAGGGTTTTGGCCTAGGAAAATATGAACAAGGTGTGCATGACCTCACATCCATTCCTACTCTCATGCCACATCAAAAATTTGGTTTAGGATTTAAACCTCTTTCAAAAGCCACCATCACTATTCTCGATGAGCCTCTTCCTATTGAGGAACCATCTTCTCCCACTAAGTCAGAAGCATCACTCGATGTGGACGATGACATTTCCATCCCACCTAACTTTTTTTTTGATCAATACCATTTCCTTAGGGCCGCTAGCCTATAAGACTAACAACCGGTCCGCTTCCATACCGTTAATCTTCCCTGAAATAGTTGGAGACGACTCTCCTACTATCAACACTATCCACTGTGCGGATGATGATTCTGTCCTCACCTATCTGGGGCAGAGGATTCATATCTTCCCAAGACTATTCCTTCTGACACGTCTACGCTTCTCAACGAAGCCACTGTCGACCTTAATATAGGGACTTCAAGACCTCGCATCATTAAGGTCGGCCAATCCCTTAATCCACAGGAGTTAGGAGATTTTACCACTTTTCTTTCCAACCATCATCAAGCCTTTGCTTGGTCATATGAGGATATGCCAGGACTCGATCCCGATATTGTGGTCCACAATATCGTTACTCTTCCCAACATCAAACCAGTTAAACAAAAACTGCGTAAAATGCACCCTAGAGTAGCCCTTCTTGTTAAAGAAGAATTACAGCGCTTGCTCTCGGCTAACTTCATCCGACCCATCGATTATCCGCATGGGTTTCCAATGTAGTACCCGATGACTAAAGCTCTTTGGGAAAATTCAAATTTGTCTTGACTTAGGGATCTTAATCTTGCTTGTCCAAAAGATGATTTTCCTCTACCTAATATCGACCAACTTTCGTGGATTTAATGCGGGTCATGAGATGCTTTCTCTTATGGATGGTTTCTCTGGATATAATAAAATTCTCATTGCACTTTAGAAGACCAACATAAGACTTCTTTTATAACTCCTTGGGGACCTTTTGTTATCGTGTCATGCCTTTTGGCCTTAAGAACGCAGAGCTACCTATCAATGAGAAATGACCTACATCTTCCATGATTTCTTACACAAAGCGTGGAAGATTACGTTGACGATCTCCTCGGCAAATCCAAGCGTCATCGGGATCATCTTTTCATCCTTGCACCTCTCTTTGAGAGGCTTATCCACTTTTGTCTTCGTCTAAATCCAACTAAGTGCGTGTTTGGCATTCTCACTTTGTAAACTTTTAGGTTTCATCATTTCCATCGGGGTATTGAAGTGGACCCCGCAAAATAAAAGCTATTCTTGAGATGCCTCCCCTTCTAACTTAAAGCAACTCCATGCAGTCTCCAGGATGTCTTGATCGGTGCGTCGTTTTATCTCACAATTGTCGGACCGTTGTCAACCTTTTCATCATCTCCTCCGTAATAATGTTCATTTTGAATGGGATGAACATTGCCAAAAGGCCTTTGATGATCTCAAAGCTTATCTTCTCTCTCCACCTGTGCTTACACCTCCACGCAAGGGGGAGCCTTTCTATCTTTATATCTCTGTGGTCACCATGCTCTGGGAGCCATGATTTCGCATCGGGACACTTGTGGTAAAGAACAAGCTGTCTATTACATCAGTCACACCCTCCATGAGTATGAAACGCGTTACTCCGAAGCTGAAAAGCTATGTTGTGCTCTCTTCTTCGCAACTTCTAAGCTTCGTCATTACCTCCTTAATCACAAAACTTATATTGTCACAAGTGTCAATCCACTCAAGACAATTCATGCAAAGCCTTATCACAACGATCATATCACTCGTTGGCTCATGCTTGATAATGAATTTGACCTCGAGTTCATCCCAAAAAAAGTCTATCAAGGGTCAGGTTATTGTAGATCAATTGGCTGATGCTCCTCTTCCGGACACCCAAGACCCCCTTGCTCAATTCCCCGATGAATATATCCAACAAATTGATTTTGGTCTATCTCCATTTAAAGTAAAGCTCTTCTTTGATGGATCCAAATGCCATCAAGGGGAGGTGCGAGGTTTAAGTGATGATCCCTCCTTGGGGTACACCTATCCCAGTCACACACAAATTGAACTTTGAGTGCACCAACAATATGGCTGAATACGAAGCTCTTGTCTTGGGTCTTCAAAATGCCATTAATCTCGGCGCTTGTCATATTGACATCTTTGGTGATTCTGAACTCATCGTTAATCAAGTCACGGGTGTCTATCGATGCAAGAATGATATCCTTCAAAATATCGTGACATCATTCTTGCTCAACTCCAGGTCTTTCGATAAATTCACTATCCAAGCCATTCCTCACACTGCAAATCGATTCGCGAGATCAATGGCTTCCTTAGCCTCACTTATCCCACCTTTTACCGAAGACTCACGTCTTTATGTGGGTCATGCAACGATTAGATCAACCATCTCATCTTAGGAAACTATCTTTAATCCATCTTTGTCACAACCCATACTCGGGATGAGTGGTATCAATGATTGTTGATTATCTATCTCATTCGGTGCTTCCTCCAGATCGACTTCCATGGTAGAAGATCTTTTATCCAGTAGCTAATCGCTATACTATCCTACTGGCGGGATTCTTTACAAACGTGGCTTCGAGGGTATTTTTCTTTGGTGCCTCAAAACCCATGAATCATCTAAAGCCATCCGGAGGTCCATGACGGTATCTGTGGTGGACATTTTAGTGGCTTAGGCTGTGGCTAAACGCATCTTACGTTTGGGATATTATTGGCCTTCTCTTAATCGAGATTGTTGTGAATACACTAAGAAATGCATCAAGTGTCAACAACATTCCAATCTCACGCACATCCCTAGTCGGGCTTTACTGACTGCTGGCAGAGATTTGTGGCCTTTTTCGCAATGGGGTCTTGATCTTATTGGTCTCATCAATCCCCATTCTTCACAGTGTCATCATTCTATCATCACTGCCACTGAGTACTTTACTAAGTGGGTGGAGGCTATCCCTCTTTCTTCAACAAAGGCTAAACCCATAGTTGATTTCATCTATCAACACATCATTTGTCTCTTTGGCGTTCCACACAAACTCATCACAGAGATAATGGCAAGTTTTTCAAGAATGTTGATTTGCGAACCTCTGCAGCGCTTTCAATATCAAACTCGGTTTTCTTCTCCATACTATCCTCAAGCTAATGGTCAAGCCAAGCTTCCAATAAAACTTTGCGTAATATCCTTGCAAAGGTAACTAGTCGAGTTGGTAGGGATTGGCATTTACATATCCATTTTGCTCTCTGGGCTTATCGGACTAGCATTCGTACTCCTACTGGTGCTACTCCCTTCTCTCTCGTCTATGGAGTCTCAGGTTTGTTCTTCCTTTGGAAGTCCAAATTCCATCTCTCCGTGTTTCTCTCAGAGAATTTGTCTCTGATGAGGACTATCGTCAAAATCGTCTAGCACAACTTGAATTATTAGATGAGCGGCGACTCAACACTCTTGAACATCATCAAGTCTATCTTGAGCGTGTCAAACGTGCTTATAACAAGCATTTGCAGCACCGTGACTTCAAAATTGGGGATCTTGTTCTTAAAGAAAATCAAAACGTCACTACACTCGAAAGAAGTCAACGTGGTAAGTTTGCCCCCAACTGGATGGGCCCCTACATTATCACTCATAAATATGGAGTGCAGGGCTTATCGTTTATCTTCCATGGATGGTATACAGAAGGAACCTCTTAATGCTTTGCATCTACGGCCCTTCTCTTGTTAAAGTCTATCTTACACAAGTCTAGTCGCAAACACAGATCTTTCATCCGTCATCGAAACAACCGAGTCATATACTTTTATGGTGATCGAAACTATGTGGTTCTCCGCCTATTGCCTCTTTTACCTTAAAATATGAGTACTGCTCTCTACTCATTGCATGTTTCTTTTGGATATGTTCCTCCTCATGGTAGGAATACCTTAATCACCACTTCATCATCCCAGTGCTTATCCTAATCGAATCTACTGGGGCATGAGTACATGTTCTTATATGTTCTCCTCCCTCCGTCCGATCTACCTAGGTCTAAACTCAGCTTCTTCCAACAAGATTTTCAAAAAAAAAAAAAAAGAAGAAAAGATGCTATCCAAAAAGATAGACCGATCCCTTGAAGGACAGCTATCCATACATTGTCAAATGAATCAAAAGGAAAAAATATAGACCATACCCTCGAAGGATGGCTATCATTAAAATTCAAAATACAGACCGCTCCCTTGAAGGACGGTTGTTTCACAAAGAAATATTCAAGGCTTCTTGCAATTAATCAGCCTTTCAGTCAGTTTATACACCTTTTAGCATCATTGAAAGACTTCCCGCATCGATCAGTCTTTCCATATCAAGCAAACTTCCCGCATTGATCAGTTTGCTTTTCTGTCAAAATCATGAAGCTGAGATTTAGGACCTTTTGTCGATCATATGGAGAATCCTATTTTCCCACTATGGACATGTATTCTGTCCCTTGTAAATTCTGACAAGATACTTACTTACTGCTCCTTTCGTTTCCCTCCTAGATCAGTTTTGCGGCTAGTTAGTGTCAGGTTTATTTTAGCCTTACATAGGGCCTTACATGCATGATATTGTGATTTTCCTATCCAGATTCTATCTATGGTCGGTTGGGAGCCCAACTTATCATTTTCTTCCTTATCCGGGTATATCTTCTTTTTTCCTAGTCAGGGTCATTTTCATTACATCCTTGGCTCTCGCAAAGAGTATTCCCCATTATTCTTTGTTTTTCATCCATCAAATTGGCATTTTACATGTTAATTTAATCAAAATTTATCTTCTATCTAATTTCATCTCATCTATCAAAGCATCTATTATCAACACATGTGGCTCTGCTATCTATTTTCATCAAAATTAAATTAACATCTTAGACAGGGCCGAGTACATCAATCACATCTATCTATCTATCCATCAAAATATCTAAAAGTTGGTGCATCCAAGTTGCACTATATCCATCTATATCCATTTTTCATCAAAATAAAATCACATCTATCCATCTATCCATCAAAATATCGAAAAATATGTACATCCAGTTACATTACATCTATCTCTCTATTTTTTATCAAAATTATATCCACATACCAATCACATCAAATCACATCTATTTCTATCCGCTATCGGTCTATATCCATCAAATCACATCTATTTCTATCCATCAAATCACATCTATTTCTATCATCTATCATATCAATCACATCGGATCACATCTATTCATCATCTATCGGTCATATCTATATCCATCACAATTACGCTACGCCTATCCATGTATATCAAAATCAAAAGCGTGAGAACAATTATATGACAAATGAAATGATGAATCAGTATATATACATGTGTGTCTGTACAACAAAAAGGGTGGCTTTCAATCAAGCCATCTATAGAATGCCTTCCATCGAAGCTACATCAATACATGGATACAAAATCTATCAATCTCTATATCGTAAAATCCGATGCATGGAGGACACTATCTCCTCCACCCTCCTCTGGACTAGGTGTCTCTCTCTCGCCGCCTTTATCGAGCCGGATGCACTGCTCTTGGAGGTCTCGGCCCACCTCGATCTCTCCGGTGCTCCCTTCGCTTTGAGGCCCCGCTCATGGCCATGGCTGTGGCTGATCTCCTCCTCGCCCGTCTGAGGCACATCGGGGCATGCTTTGCGCTAGGGCATCATCATAGTATCTCACCTCGGCGAGGAGGACGATATGTGCTCGGGCTCACGGTGCCGGCGCTCGTAATGGTGCTTCTTTAGTGCTGCTGAGGGGCTCTTGGCGCTCTTTGGTGGTCCTCCTCCTGGGTCGTACCCTACGTCTCGGACTTCGACATGGCACTGTCTCCCCATATTTGGCCCCGAGGGCCTCCCCGTGTCGAAGGTAGCGATCCCTCTGCTAGATCGCTATATCTCACTCTGTGGCACGGTATCTCTCTCCACAATTAGGGCATCCCTCTCCTCTCACAAAGCCCCAATCTCCTCAAGCTACTGATGTGTGTGTCGTGGGTGGCATGCTCTCCCTCTAGTCTATCCAAAGCATAGCAGCTATATCATCCTCGTCGGCATCTATAGATGCCGGAGATGCCATGGTAGCTCTGTATCATCAAATCACCTTTCGTCTGTGGAGGGTGGGGCCTCTCTCAATGGGTCTGCCGGGATCAAAATCGGTAGATCAGTCTCCTGTTTGTCCCTTTATAAGGCGTGTAGGTGGTCGGCACTTTATCTGCACCAGGCCGAACTGTCTCAATACCCGCATAAACGGGACTCGCTCCCACATATCGGGCTGCACCCCCTAACCACCTGCTCCGTCTCGGTGTCACCAGTGAGCATCCCGACCACCCCCATGTCGGAAATGCCCGATATGGCCTCCGGATGACACAGTGCAGTGTCGGCGTCTGAAACGCTCATTTGTACCAATCAGCCGATCTCCTGTATCCCTGCAGCCACGTCGCCCACCATCACCGGAATCCATAATCGATGCCTCCCACTGCTGCTGGCATCCAGGAAGCCGGATGGCTGATCACCACTATGTGCTCGTATGCCCAGGCAATGGAGCACAAAGGCGACATCTATACCCCGGCCTCCGGCTGTGGTGTACATCCATAGCTCATGGTATATCGAGCTATCGGGGCATCAGCAAGCGAACACTGCACTGGCTGCGAGAATGTCGCAAACACGGTCTAATAGCAGCAGGTGGGAATCTCCCACCTCACAATCGCGAGCAAAGTAGGATATAGCCATCTGAATCAGCACTATCAAGTCTCGCTCAGGGGCTATCTCTGTCTATCTTGTGAGGCTATCCTCACTTTTGCCAGGACACTATCTCACGAGTCATCTTTTGTCTCGTATAATCGACCTAGGGCTCTCTGCTGCTGCTCCCGGGGTGTAATATCGATCGGGTCCCGGTGATAGGTAATCTCAGTATCCTGTATATGTCCTCATGGGTGATGGTCATCTCACCCGTCCTGAACCAAAAAGTGCACGTGTGGCTCTCCCACCATCGCACTAGTGCCCGCATTAGCTCCACATCCCGCGGCACTCATCTGTAATATCTGAAGCCCCCGAGCCCGGCTAACTCTAGATGCTGCCAGTCTGCATCAGTCACATCTGGGAGAATAGTCTCCAGTAACTTGGGACTAACATCCCTCATATGTAGAGCCTCTCGTGCCTACACCCACAACAGCAAGAGCAACATTAGTCTCGAATCGCAGTATCCAAAACAACAAAAACTTCATCTTTTCCCATCGGCGTCGATTTAATAAAATCGGCGTCGTTTGTCTCTAATCGGTGCCGATTAATATCAATTTACGCCGTTCAAGAACCAATCGACGCCGACTGGCTGTCCGGACGTAAATCAGCCCCTTGCCCCCATAAACACAAAAAAAAAATCAAACAAAAAAAATAAAAAAAGAAATGCAACGGGTTCAAGAAGAACCACTTACCCCAGGTCGTGTCCTCCTGCGCTTCTGACCGCTCCCAGAGGCTTCCATGATGCTCAAATCAAAATTCTGCCTCTCTCTGAATCAGTCGTCACGATGAAAATAAATCGTTTACGTTTTCCGTTCGCATATTTATATGCGCTACGATTGGTCGACGCCGATTTTTCTGATCGACGCCGTTTATATTGGTCGTCGCCGATCGATATGGTCGCCGCCGATTTTCCGCATCTATTTGCCATAGTGTTGATGCTTGGCTTATTTGTCCATCTGATCATTATTGTGTGCTGAATATTGCCTTTCGGCACATCTTTTCGATATCATTGTCTATTTCGAGTTTTGTTCCCTTTGCGTGGGACACTCGTACTTTTTGGCAGCCTAGAGTTAAATGGGTCTGTAGGCACTAACGTCGTTTGCTTTGCAGACCGTCTAGTTGTCCCTACCAATGTGTCTCTCTTTAGATGCTGACTATTTTATAGTTCTCCTTACACTCATGGGTCTGTAGGCACTAACGTCGTCTCATGAGGAGACCGGCTAGTTTGCGCTACCAATGTGAGTTCCTTAGGTTGCTGCCTTTTTCTTTATTTTTATGTGTCATCAATGATCAGACCTACTCCAGACATCCGACTGGCATCCTGCATTTTCATCTACCTCTTTCAAACTTGGGATCGTCTGTTCTATCACCTATCCCATCCCTAGTTTGAGGGGGATCACATCATCACTCATTCTTCCCTTCTTCCATCTCTTAGTTTTTGTCTCATAACCTTGCTTATCGCAAGTTACTTGACAAAAAGGGGCAAAATGTAGACACTTAAAATTGGTTACTCAATTTAGTGTCCCTCACATTCGTTTACCTGCTTAGGTAACCTGGGGCACGTTTACGACACCACTATCCCCTTGGGATATTATCCAATTTGTGATTTAAACACCTATCTTAAATTTAATTCATCCCATTGTATCTTACCCATGAGTAATTAAATATTAAACATTTAATTACACCTCTCCCCAGGTATCCTAATCACCTATCTACCCCAAATTTATTCTATCTATGTATCACCCCTTTTTTCATCTTCCCCAATGGATATTTTCCGTATTTGGGATAATTCTCATATTTCTAGAAATCAATCATTTTGGCCATCTCTGGAGTCTATTCCGCGATCGATCGGCGCCGATTATAAAAGCAAGTCCGAACTCGAGTTCTAGGGACCGAAAAAAAAACCGCGAAACACACGCGACGAGAGAGAGAGAGAGATCGCGAAAGAGACGCAGGTTGTAAGAAAGATCTCTTAGCATCAAGTGTATCGAATAAGGGCACATCTGTCGAATCAATCCACGAGAGGAGCACCGTTACTCTACTTCTATCACATCAACATCGCACGCATCCATCGATCCTCTGGTGACTCGCTTCGATGTACCTTACCAACTTCGGCATATCCGGTGAGCGTCACTATCTATCCATCACTTCCCATTCCTCGAATCTTCTTGCCTTTGTCATCACGATCAACTGGTCTACCTTCAGTCGACGCCGATCTTACACAGTCGACGCCGATCCTTCATCAATCGACGCCGATCACATCGATCGGCGCCCGATCAAATAAGTCGACGCCGATCATCTTGCAGATAGGTAAAAGGCCACGGTAACACAAATCCGACTTTATTTTCATAGTTTCCTGTTTTTACGTAGGTATCATGTCACTCTCTTTTTAGATTCTGTTTCATTACCATAATCGAAAATCAAGTCTTTTTATACATCTTTTATCATGTATGCTTCTTTACTTAATTGAAAACGTGGTGACATCCGCCCGAGGAAGCTTATCGCTTCCGGACCCACTTTTCGGCAGATCCACCCAAATATCTTTTAACGCCATCTTTTTCGCAAGCATCGGTGTTTTGCGAGGTTACTCGGATCTATTGTGCGAATTGCTTGTGTGCGCCGTCTTATCTACATCGACTTCCTTATCAGTCTACATCTTCGGATCTTGTCCATCAGGTATCGATTTCATTGGAGTTTTTAGGTTTTTGTGTTTAGTTTGGTGCATTAACTTGGACAGGTAACAAGCGCAAAATTCTTGATCTACAACACGGCGGTCTCAAGGCAATTTGGGAGTGAGAAACACACTGCGGGAGGTAGAAATGAGCATATAAGCCACCGCAACCGGTTATTTTGCTACATTTTCTTATCATTTGACTCTACTGAACGAGAGCTCTAACCTACGAGACGAAAGGACAAGGATAGTGAATTGAAGGCATCATGTAGACCTCGTGAGTGACTACCTGAGACTTCTAGTGGATGGACCACAAGTACACAATTCTCTCTTTTACCCTAGCAGTTCAAATTTTTGATTTTTAATGGAAAATATGCATTTTTAGGTTAAATTTAGGAAAAACCTAGGGGGCTATGCTAGTTATGCTTATGTATTTTTTTTCTTTCCAAGATGGGTGCCTTGTGCACTGTGATGAGCAACATTTTCAATTTTAAAGTTTTTTTGACAAGCATGGGCACTTCGGCGCCTGTGCCTTTGAGCCAGGTTTTTTATTTTTTGATTTTTTTTAGCCAACATGGGCACGTGGGCACCTGTGCTGAGCCAATTTTTTTAAATATTGAGTTTTGTTGGCCACCATAGGCACACAGGCACTTTGTGTTGAGCCAATTTTTAGTTTTTACATTTTTCTTAGTAGCATGGGTGCCTGTGCTCGGCCAGGTTTGAAATTATTGATATTCTTTGTCGGCATGGGTGCCTAAGTGCACTGTCTTTAAGAAACCTTTGCCATTTTTGAGATTTCCTTTCCAGTATGCCCACCTGGACACATGTCTTTGAGAAATTTTTGTAATTTTTACATGTAGTGAACCAAAATGGGCACGTGGGAGCTTGTGTTGACCAAGTTTGGGTTTTCTTGGCTTATGTGAGGTAGCATGGGCACCTGTGCTAGCCTAGTTTGGAAATTTTTTTATTTTTGTGGGCAACATGGCCTAGTTTGGACCTTTTTTATTTTGGTGGGAAGTATGTGCTCTTGGGCACTGTGTTGACCCTATTTTTGACTTTTCTATGTTTTTTAGAACCTTGGCTAGATGGATGGCAATGGTGTTAGCTTTCCTTGTTTATTCATGTAATTTGCTTTGTAAAGTTTAGGGTGTCATCCATTTTTAAGATTTTTAACTTAGATTCAAAGTTTTTAATTTGAAAGGTTTAGATTAGTTTCAATTTTCCTAGATTAATTTCAAAGTTTTCTAGTTTACTTTCAAGCTTTATAGTGTACTTTTAATCTTTTTAGATTATTTTCTCAAGGTTTTTATATTAATTTCAAAGTTTCAAAGTAATTTTCAAATTTTTAGATTAATTTCCATTTTAAAAAGTTGTTTCAACTAGATTAGGGGTAGAAGTTGTGTTTTCTTTCTTTTTATAGGATATAAGGAGGCGAAGCCTGTCAAAACTCATATTTTTGACCATCTATAGGAAAAAGGTGCATGTGTGTGACTATGAACGTCTATGCCTCCTGAAGTTCTGTTCATCATTAATTGTGTGAAAGATGACAGAGGGGTGCATGTGCATGACTGTTAACACATGTGCACTACTAGGGGAGCATGTGCATTAAGGTGAAAAAAATTCAACATTCCATAACTTCAATTTTATGATTCCTATCAGTTTTTAAGGATTTTTAGATGTTTTTTTCAAATTATTGATTTTAGAGCAATATTCCTAACAAACTTTTCCTAGGGTTTGATAAAGGATTTTTGAGTAAATTGGGTTAGGATTTGAGTGATTGTGTTTTCATACTTTGATTTATTTTGGAATAGAGTTGTGTATTCTATTCTCTTGCACCTAGTGTGATCTTGAGAATAAAAGCATCTCTAAACCATTGTTTTTACTTCTTGGGAGTAATTAGGAATAATTATCATTCTTTTTGTGCTTAAGAGAATAAACCTTCAATTTTTTTGCATCTGCTTGATCTTTTAGTTTAAGATCTTTGTCACTAATAAAGAAATCAAGGCTAAATTTTGTGTATGATCTTGGGAATTAAAAGAAATTTTAGTCTTTTCATTATAAAACACTTGGATGAATTGGTAATAAACCTTGTTTTTGCAAAGTTTGATGGTAGTTAGTTGATTTAAAAGAATTTTTCATTGTTATTTTATTATGATATTGTGGATTTATTTTTAAACTACTAATCATTTTGTGAAGGACCTAATGCTAGTCAAAGAAAGGAGGACTTAAACAATTTTTCTAACTACACGTGTTTTTAGGGTGCCAAAAGAAGTGTGAAAAAAACCAAATTAAGTCTAAAAGATAAAAAAATACACAACAATCATCACATTGTATTTGCGGGTTTCGATTAAGAGCTACGACTCATCTGCTCAAATAGGATATAACCCATTTGGCATAATCCTTAAGCTACAACAATGGGGTGGTCCTAGGAACCCTAAAGTAGTTCACGCAAGAGGGAACCATGTGAACAAAATAGCAAAGTGATCCACACTACTTGACTTGTCTAGTATGCCTTAGTGAGATTAGCGTCAAAGATATTTATATCGTGACCCCAATGAAAGTGTAATTGAATGCACTTTTGTGCTCATTATACTTGAAGGGCGTAAAGTAAAGCCGAGATACTCCATAGAAACCTTGGTAAATTGAGCTCGCTCTAGATATATTGTGACACCTAAAGAGAGAACCACCTAGGAATATTTTTGGCTTGGAGCCATTGTTTTTGTCTTAGCCTTTATACTTAAGAGCTCTCACAAAGTGAAAACTTTGTTACATTCAAACTCTTGTTTTTCTAACAAGGGAAAGAATCTCTTAAAGTTGAAACCACATGAATTTTATCATGAAATCCACTTAGTGTCATTTTTTCCTCGTTTTCACTTGTCCTAAGACAAGGTGAAACTCTGCCAAAATAACATCAAGTTTATTTCAACACCACTTGGTCTACAATTGTGTTTTCTTATTGCTCATTTTTGGACAAAAGGAAACAACATATACGGATACCACTAGATATCGTGTGTCCACCACTTTTGAATTCTACTTGTAGGAATAGGTTGTAATGCTGGAGCACAAGTGTTGAAAGTGTGCATGGTACGTACTCACAATGATGTAGTAGACCTCCTTGTCTACAAACCCCATATTTGAGAATTATTATCATCATAGTTAGGTGATTTCATCCTTTTCTTTGTTTTGAGTTTTAACACACTTTGCCCACATTATATCCATACAATTAAGATATTTATGTCATATTTCCATTTTGAAATTAGGCCTAAATCTCTATATTATAGGTTACGTTTCTCGCATGCATAGAAATTTCTTGATATACTTAGATGTAGTTTTTACACCCTAGCTTTGTCTTCAGTTTTGTGAGTGTTGAGGTTACTTTTTTAGCATAAATCGTAGTGCCATTTTGATAGTAAAATCTTTCTTTCTCGTAATGTTTGAATATGTGTCCAAATAGCATTTTTATGTTGCTCACATTTATATCATCCATTTTACAAATCTAAGACTTTATTAGTGTTTACAAACCGGCTTTTAGTATATCTTGTTGGAAGGTCGTGTCAACATTATCTTATCATTTAGGCCTTGGGTAAGTGCACCAAGTTGGGGACAATTAAGTGGACATCAAATCCTGAATTTTACATTAAAAACAAAGAAAAAACATCAAATTTAGTCTTCCGCGGACTTGAACCATGCCAAAAGTAAAAAATATGTCATAAAAATGGTACCATTGCATAGGGGAGACTATTATCTTTGTAGAAATACTGATTTTAAAGTGAATAGAATAGGATAAATATCATTTTATAATTTTTACTAATAGTAGGTCTTTAAGACACTTTTTCCTGTGAATGTTTATGTCTACGTTTAAGACTGCAAATTTTGTTTCACTTATCAGAATGTGATAAAACTTATATCATCCCAACCGTGGTGAAATTATATACATGTTCAAAAAAAAATTATTTGATTTCAATATTTTTGATGAAGTTATGGCAGTAAAAGCGGAAAGTGCTCTGCTTTTCTTTATGTTTTCATACCACTTTCACGGAAAAAATCATAAAAATAAAATATTACTCAAAAAAATACAAAATAAAATCCATCCCAAGATAGATAGTGGCATATAACTTCTCACCAAAGGAAAAAAATATATATCAATTTTTGGTCATCCAAATTGTGGGCAAACGGACTATAATCTTATTGGTGTTTTTAAAAAAAAATACCAAGTCATTGAATTTTGAGTGTTTAATATAGATAATCTTGTCCATTTTTTACAAAAATTAGTATTTTAGAAACTAGATTCCGGATGATACGATTCATATTAATATAATTTTGTCTAATTTTGAGTGTATGTATTGCTAATAATCCCTACAAGTTGATATTATGTTGTTATTTGCAATATGATGTCCATGGATGACCCTATATTTGTCCATCAACTTCCTGCACTTACCCCTTGTTTGTTTTGAACTTGAGCTAATCGGTGATATTATGTTTTCACTATTTGGTTTCAAACCTAGATAGGTTTTAGGAAATAGACTATTTCTTGTGACTACATTTTGAGTGTTATAAATCATTGAATTATTCAAGATAATATTGTGTCATATATTACCTTGCTAAGTTCAATTATTGTTTATTATTTGGTTTTTAAGTTGCTTTGACCTAGTGGATTTGTGGTTATTATATAGTTATCATTCTTTGAGACAACATTAGCATCGTTACACCATCAAAATTTAAATAAGGTCCATTTTTAGTAAACCTTAGTGGAAGTCTCTCGCATTGTACCTCTATTTTGATTATACCTACTACGTAAATGGGATCCCAAAGATTTGAAGCCAATTTATTTGGAGGTGACAACCCTCTTTAAGAGGATAATCTCATGGTTGATCATAGTGGTGGAGAGGAATATTCTCCTCATATGAACATATAGCATCCTCTTGCTAATTTTGACGATTACATTTTTCAAAAAACATGAGGTTCTTATGCATGTTATGGAACTAGGAGCTAGGTTACCTCCCATGGTGGACCCTTCTCTTATTGTCCCAATGGTTCAAGGGGAAGAAGAAGTGGAACGTCTTCATCACCATATAGAAGACTTATTAATCCCAGGTCATGCCTCTACTTTTGCATGAAAAAATAATGAGTAAGTACCTTTCAAAAACTGTGGAGACTATTGTTCACCTCCTATTAAAATTCGTTGCACAAACCTTGAATAAATTTTTCATCATGCACAACATCCTCCTAATGAAGATCATCATGAAATACCTATTAAAGAGGTGACATTAGAACAATAGGTCCAAGCCCTCACTCGCCAATCAAAAAGTTTGGCATCACATATATATAAGGAATAAACAAAACTTTTGAAACAAACTATACCAAAAGAAAAACCTAAAGCTTTGTTTTATGAATTCCTAATAAACACTCCTCGACAGGAGACACGAAAGGATCGTTATGAGGAATGTTTCACCAAAACTCGGGATAGGCATACACCTAGGCTTAACCCTTTATATATACCTATTCTACCACCCACACAAGATCCACTTTTTAATCAAGAGTAATCAACAATGAAGAACTCCTTCAAGCATTGTGAGAGGGCCAAACTCGTAATAATAACAAGAAGTGTCGAGTTAGATGAGTTATGTCCTTACCCATTTGATGAAGCCATGTTACAGTACCTTTCCTAAGACATTTTATTTTCCAAAAATTGATAAATATAAGGAAAAAGGTGACCTCGTGATCATATAAAATACGTTTATATGGCATGTTAAGAGGTTGTGTATAGCAAAATTATCTTATGCACTTGTTTCAATGAATTTTAGGAACAATGGTGCTAAAATGGTTTGTGCATATCCCTAAGGGATCCATATCAACATGGTCAGATCTAGTAGAGAGTTTTGTATGAAACTTCTCTTTCAATATAGAAAATGACGTTACCATGTTCGATCTTTACAATTCCAAGCAACGAAACAACAAAAATTTTGCTGCATTTTTTCAAAGATGGAGCGGGTTAGCTAGTCACTTCCCTTGATCCCTACTCGAAAAGTAGCTGATAGGCATATTTGTTCCCAACCACCATCCAGAAATTACATTCCACTTGCAAATGCATTGTGGTAACACATTTGAAGAGGTAATAGAAAAAGGGAGTCAAATTGAAAAGGCATTGTTAGCTAGGGGGAATTCTAAAACCTTTCTCCCACGAACACAACGATTCTAAATCTAACAATAAACCAAAAATTGTTCAGAATAAAAACAAGCATATTGTTAGTGATGGGATAGTAGACTCTAAGTGGGTGCAAGTCATGTAGAACCACACACCTTTAAAACTTACAAAGGGTAATCCACCTACCAAGTATAAACACCACACTTTTACTCCTCTATCTGAATCCATATCGTCTATACTAAAATAGTTAGAGGCCATAAACATGGTAAAATACCCTAAAACACAACCCTACATAGAAGATATGCCTAAACCATCATGGTTTAGGGAGAATGAATTTTTGACTTCCACCGCATAAAAGGTCACAAAACACACAATTATTTAAGATTAAAACACTATATTCAAGACATTGTTGACAACGGTTATATTGAAGTAGATTCCATTGTAGAGCTGAAAAATATCCAAATAAGAAATTATGGATCTTCAAAAATCCTTTTCCCAATCACAACAAAAAGAAAAATTCAGATCAGGGACAATCGTATCATAATAAGAATGTTAACTGTGTGTCAAACAAAGACCATTTCGATGCCCTGATAGGTTGTGTTGACCCCCTCATTAAGCAAATCAATACAAGTTAGAATCAAGACAAGAGAGTGTGTTGTGGCAACATGGTGGGTTCACCTCATTATAAATTATGAACCTAATCCCCCTCTCAAGAGATTCATTATGATGTGTTAGATCAACTAGAAAAAACTATGGCTACGATTTCCATCTTAAACCTTCTAAATATCTCTAGCGTCCATAAGGATATACTTTACAAAACCTTACAGGGATCAGGAGTATCCATTGATGTTGACCCAACACATTTACAAGCCATGGTAGCACAACTTGTTCCTTTGGAACATATAACCTTCAACACTACATAATCCCTAGTTGAAGATCGTTCACATAACCTACCCTTGCATATTGAGGTTATTATCAAACATAAGAGGGATAAGAGATTATTTGTGAATGGTGGATCGGGTCTTAACATATGTACACTCAAACTAGTCTTCCAACTAGGCTGCATAGAATCTGATCTGGAAACAAAGGCCATCACCAGTAAGGCATATGACAATGAATAACGAAAATCATCTTGAATGATCACTTTCTCATTAGAAGTGGGTCCCATAACACATGATACGAAGTTCCACGTCTTGGACCTATAACTCCCTTACAATATCTTTCTTGGTCACCCATAGATTCGCGCCATGTAGGTCATACCAAAGAACCTATCATCGGTGTTTAAAGTTAAAATATGAGGGAAAGACACTTACCGTACAAAGGAACCCCAAACAATTTCTCATTTTAGAGTGTTGTTGGGATTTTTTTGTTATGTTGTGGAGCCTATTTTCATGTTTACAAGTGTTTAATATTATACAATAAAAGTATTTTACACTCTTCATGTATTCTCTTCGGGTTTTGGGGTTATATTGGGAAACATGCTCTTCTTAAATGGGCGGGATTTTTACCCATAGGTTTATGGGATGGGCTTTACCCATGGTTTTGGTAACCACGTATTGTAAAACTATTTAAGAACTTACTAATCGTGGTTTTGTGCATATGGCGGTTGATGTAACATTGTAGATGTGTCTAAATTCACGTGTGAATTTTGTAGAGTTTTTTAACATAGCTCCAAATAGACCTGGGTATTGTATTGAGAGAGTGGTGGCTTGTAATAAAATTTGAGAAAGTGATTCTTGTTGGACATAACCAAAATTAGGTGAAACACGTTAAATAATGTCTATTTGTGTTGTGTTATTTTTATTCTACACTTTTATTTGAGATTTGTAATATTTTCTACATATTACTTTCTCATTGCTTATATGAGGGATTATTCTACGTATTTTATCCCTTATTTACTAAAAATTGTCCTACAATCTATGAGTTTCCATTTACATAGATTACTATTCCTATCCAAAGAGGCCCTTTCTTCACGAGTGCATTGAGATACCCTATCTATCAATGACAATGGTGCTTCCACCTCAAAAACTCCTTTTTCTACATGGGAGATAAAGGTCAAACCAAATGGATGTGGAGAGTATAATATACAACATGCCCTAATGGTTCATAATGGGCCACTATCAGTCCAAGTGCATGGAAGGCCATGTTTCAAAGTTTAAAGACCAAGAAATACATTCCCTTTAAAGAATTTTATTCCTGATGACTTGCTAGAAGAAAAAAAATTCTTATGGATATCATGTTTCATCCTAATGATGATGACATGGCTACATGTTATAAACAACATAAGTATCACATTACTAATTGAATAATACTTTACATAAGGTATAAAGGACGTAGGTGCATCCACCAAGAATAAGGCTCATTAGAGGCTCTTGTAATACCTCACCATATAGTAGGTAAGTTAGGTATAAACATCCATTTATATGAGTCTCGCTCTTAAGATGAAAAGTATGCCTCTTTTGAGAGTGATGATAGTTTCTCTGGAAATGAAAGTGAAATAGATTCCCAATGTAGTCTTTATGAAGACCTTACCTCTACGAACCTATTTGCCAATATGGTTATCCTTACTATAACCCCTATTATACCCACCATATCCCCTATAACTCATCCATTAACCCTCACCAACCCATCACTCATGAATTGGGATTAACAGAAACATGTACCTATTGACGTGTTTCAGAATGATGAGGTCATTGGTGAGTTCCTTGGAATCAGAGACAACATTATAATGAATGATCACAAGAAGGGATTCTACATTCAGCTTAATGCATGCACACACTTTAGAGAGGAAGTAGAGTTGTGCAGGCATTTAAGTAAAAATTGACCAAGGAAAAGTTCCAAAGAAAACCCTTGTGGAAATAAAAGGGGAATTCCTATAGCAAAAACCTCTTTGAGGTGCTTGTGGATAAACAGCAGAATAACCTATTCAAAAGATAATGTACCCACTTCAAGATGAAAAGTTCCCTTAACCACCTTTGATAGAGGAGGTTCTCAATCTCCCTCCCGATCCTACATGCATGGGGAATGAATCAAAGTTATTAGTAGAAGATAAAATAGATGTTAATATCGGCACGAGAGGAACTACCTTGGATAGTTCAGGTTGGGAGCTTTTCTCTCATCCAAAGAACCAAAAACATTCACATGACTCTTAAGAGAGTATGCGGAGACATCTTCACTGCTCATATAATGACATGATCGGACTTGATCTGCACTAGTGCATAATTTTGTGGTACACCCATATGCCAAGCCCATCAAACAAAATCACTGGAAGATACATCCTCATGTCACCTTAATGGTAAGGGCAAATCTAGAAATGTTACTAGAAGTGGCTTTATTAGGCCTATCAACTACTTAGAGTGGAACTCCAATATGGTCATGGTTCAAAGGAATCCAGGTTGGTATTAGAGTGTGCACTAATTTCGGGGATATAAACAAAGCTTGTTCTAAGGACAATGTTCCTCTTCGAAACATTGACATGATTTCCGATTCTACAATAGGTTATGAGATGATTTCAATGATAGATGGCTTCTCAAGTTATAATCATATAAATATTATGGCAGAAGATCAACACAAGATGACTTTCACAACCCCATGGGAGGTTTTGTTACTTAATTCATGCCTTTCACCTTAAAAATAAAGGTGCTACATACCAAAAGGGTGATGACTGTAATCTTTCATGGTATGATAAGTAATTGTAGTCATTTTAATGCCCTTAAAGTAACATTCTAATCCCATGTGCACCAACCTATCACCCAGCGGGAGTTAGGCACTCACCTGAGGAACGCAGCGGGAACCGAGCCCCTCCTTTATGGGGTTTTGTAAGAATACATTGCTTAAGGAAAAAAACTTAGATGCAAAAAGGTAAAGGACCATGCATTCATTCTGAGAGCCTAGGGTGAGTTATTATATCAATACACTCATTTAGAATCAAAAGAACATCATACAGATAATATATCTGATCCATAACATAAAGAAATGGCACTAGGGTTTACATCCATGAACATTATATTCTTAGAACAAAACCATATATTCAAATTTATCATAGTTCAGTAGCCATATTGCATTCACCAATGCCATAAAGGGCCAATGCATCAATGCAGATAAGACTCGATGCATCAGAAGCCCTAGCTATGCTTTCCATATTACAAAAATTGTCACAGACTCATCCTCCTAGGTATGCTATCACTCATACATTCCTCTTAATGAGAACCCCAGCCCTATGGAACCTCCCATTATTTCTGGAGAGCTTCACCCTTCATTCTCTCTATGTTGATCCCTCTTCTCTCCTTGATAGCACCACCTTTTCTTCTACCTAAGCAACTCTATATAGAGCTTTAGCATCCACCTCCATGTCTTCCTTCAGAAGTAGATCACTTGCCAAGTGTTCATGTGGTCCTTTAATAGTGCATGCTTACTCTAATATGATTTCTTCACTTTCTACAATGATGTCTTTCGAGATCCTTCCATCACATGGAATATTCCTTTCTTGGTCACCAAGTCACCAAGTTGGCACCTTATCCACTCTACATGCTTAGTCAGGTCATGCTTTTCTTATGTGCTTCCGGAATGTTGAATATCGCTAAGTCCTCAAACCCATTTTTTCCTTACGTGTGTGCCGTTGTTTCTACTAACCCTTTTAAAAACCTTGTCCTATGTACTTTTACCCATGTGCCCTTCTTCTTCATATTGGTCCCATGCATGCACACGCCCTTGGGGACTTAGTCAATATTCTAAGCTCCAACATCACCCCATACTAAGTTAGGTCTCTATCCTTGGAAACATCCTTCCTTCAAATAAATAAAGAATGGCGGGACTCTAAATAGTTGGAACAAATAATGAAGGAATGAAGACTGAAAGAATTAAAGAATGGAGGAAAGAAGAAGAATATGTTTATTGTTGAAGGAGTGAAAAATCCTTCCTTATATCTGCCTCAATCTTTTCCCAGAATCTACTTCATTATGTGCTTCCCGAGTAGGTCACCCACCGAGCACTTACCTTGTCAAAATCCATCTCATCCCCTTAACATCCATTGTATCAAAGATCACTTATAGTTGTTTTCCAAGGTCATCCAACACATCCATCCTGCGAGTGATTTGGGGATATAACTCCTTCATTCATTTTTGATCAAGCATCTTAGGATATCTATGGATTCATACTTCTTCTCCACCTCGACTAGGATCTTATCCCATTCTGCTCTATTCTCATTATTATTATTTTGAAACTCCTTGAGAACTACTTCATGAGTGGTGACTAAAGTGCTTGCATCTCTATATCTATCCGCATAACTATCATAAGCACTTCGCTATATGTATGGCTAATTTTACAAGCAGCGAGGAGTTTTATGTGCCAGAGACTACCTCCACAACCTTTAGCTTCTTCTCCTTCTCTTGGCACGTCAATACCTCTTCTGCTAACTCTAAGGTGAGTAGCCACCTTTCCATTGTAATAATGCGAGTTAAATCTTCCAAGCACTGCAAGTTCAATTCGTATTTCTACTCAGGCATTTCTAGATCTAGATGCTTTAAGATAATAGCATCTGTAATCATTTCTACCTTCTTGTAGACCTCTCACACCTTTACCTTCTCATCTTATAGCTCATGTCTTAGTTGGGTGCTAATCAACTCTTCTTGTTTTAGGTCCTTGTTATTTTCAACCAGCTCCTCCTTTTTCTTCTCCAATTCCCCTTCTAGGAATCTCGGTTGGTCATTCCTTCCAAAAGTCTTGCCTTAACTTCCATTTGAAACATTGTTGAGCGCAGATGAATTGTTCATCGGATAATTGCTGAGCATTTATGAGTGGTTTTATCCCTTTTTCCTATGGCATCTTCATCAATGCCCATTGGCTTATTTTGAATTCAAGCTCATCAAATGTGGGAGTCGAATGCCCAAATTAGCATCTTCCTAGTTCATGGGTATGTGCCTTCTTTATCAAATCAAAACATCGCCAAGATTTTTTTCTTGGCATAGTGTTTTGGAAGCGTGCACGTAACACTTTTTTAGATCATTGATATAACCATTTACCTTCCCTTATGCTATAACCATACTCTTCCCTCATGTGCATGTACCCTTCGTAAAGCTCACTGCTAGGTTGGGATCCCCTCCCATTCTTCCCTACTCCTTTCCAAAGCTATCATCTTCTATTTCTTTGAGTATTTCATCTTCTCTCTGCTCCACCTCTTGTTCCACTAATTTTTTGATTATTCCCGCTACTTATATCTATGTGGCCTCTTCTACCTCGCTCCTTGGTGAGGTTAGGGGTCCTCTCGGTCCTTAGTGTTCACTTCCTCGCTAACCCCTTTGTCTTGGGCGTCCTCCTCATCTCTATTATTCTCTTCATTTCCTTCTTCTTTTGAATCATGTATATCATACATGGGATGATTTTGAACTTCTTCATCCTCATCATCATCCTTCTCACCCCGGTAGGCCTCCAAGCCCGATGTATCCTCTCGAGTCTACTTTTCCCGCTACCTTCCATTTCTTCCTAGCTAGGGATTATTCTTCCTTAGAAGTTGATTCACTTCTAGGTGACTCTTCTTGTTCTAGCACCTCTTCCTCAAGTTTAGATTTTCTTTTCCTTCTCCTTGATTGGAGACTTCTTCCGCACGCGTATGTACTTGGCTTGGAACTTGTTTCCAAGTGTGCACCCACAAATTGTGTCATCTACATGCTTGGTGCTTCATTCTCCTACACTTCCCCTCTCTCCCTCTTCCTTGGCACAACCTTCTTTCTCCTTGTGGGGTCTTCTAGAATGGAGACATCATTCTCCAAGTAGGCACCTTTCTTAAACTTTGGCCTAATGCACAAATATACCCTTGTTGCGGTTCTTCCAAAATTAGTAGCATCAAGGGTTTCATCATCTGTGCTTCATTGGAAAAATAATTCTCTATGTACACACACTTATTTGGGTATATGAGCTTCATGCGTATCTCATGATGGTCCTGGGTCGACTTCGCTAAGGTCAAACCTTATCCTTTTAGCTTCCTTGAAGCGGTTGACCTCTACTTGGAAATACTATGCGATGAAAGAGAAAGGAAGTTTGCATAATGGGCTTTTGGTCCCATCCATCAGAGTGAATATTTCAATGCAGAAGTGTTAGTATACAATAAACTCAGCCTCTCCATCTACTAGCATGGGAAACTATTTGGGTATTCTCTGCTCTTCCTCATATGCTTTGTGCATTCACTTGTACCATTTCTCTAAGCACGCATTATGGGCGGTCGTCATGGTATCACAAGTATATTTTAAAATATTTTTGTGGGTGAGGGATCTTTGTCTGGATAATCCCATACGAACTTCTCTTTCCCACTAGACACTCCAATCTCTCGAGAAGAAAATGGTGAGAAATACATTGCCGAACATTAACTTATTCCCTTCATGCGTGTTGTTGATGAACCCGTCACAACAATATAGAAAGACATATTGTAGATTATTCCTTCTCAAATATTTAAGCATACATTCAACCATGCCTTGTTTACCTACATCCACCTCTCTTGACCATTTAGTTGTGTAACCAAATGCGCAGCCATCCTCATTATAGGTTTGGGGATATCTTTGATATCAAAGTAGCAAGAACATTTTTTACAATCATATGCCTCCACAGTCTACTTGATGGCCTCCTTATCCTCCAAGTCATCATCTATGGATTCCCCTTCATAAACTAGGCTAGTAAACTTTGATATCAATTAAGGAGTTATGCACATTTTGCAGCCCATAAAATAGAAGTGGTCCTTGTGCACGCGCGACATCAACCACTGGTATAACCACTCAGGTGCAAAATAGGGAAACTCATAAAATCCCAGCTACTTGTCATTTCACAACTTCACCTTTACCTTTTCTTTGTAGATTGTCATTCCTCTCGATGTCTTCTTATCTCGTCCGGAAGACCATTTCTCGATGCCATCTCTTTCTCCATGATGCTTGTCCGATGATTTTAGTCGCTCATGGACATCTTCCTCACATGTGATACCCATTATTTTTCCAAAAAAACTCCATCTGGGTACTACATCTCTGCATACCAATCCTCATTGAAACTCATGGCGTAGTTTTCTGTTTTCCTTTGCCCTTTCTCTTCTTTGGTGAAACGGTTTCCTTCTTTGGTGCCATTTTACTTGTCAGGTTAAAATCTAAAATCTTCTTGCTTATCTTCCTTTCTCTTCTCAATCTTGTGGCTCAACTCCATGAAACAATCCTTCTACTTATGTGCCCTAGCTACGAACTCTAACCTAGAAAATTTATCCCACAAACAAAGGTGTACTAATCTGAAACTTTCTTCCCCATGCCTATGTACTCCTTCCACTCTAGTTTGCGGATCAATCTAGTCATGTGCTCAGATTTATATGATTCTCCCTTCACACAAATATTTCTTTGTGGATGCCCTAGTTCACAAGAGCTTATTCAATCTCCTAATGGCAAGGTAAAATAATAATGTGCCTAAATTCATACTTGTAGCATTTTACTCTTCTCCAACAATAAATACTATGTCACCCACCAATCTACTTAGCATAAAATGTGGCTTTTCCACTAAATTTTTCCTTAAGCACCCTTACCCACATGCCCAATCTTGCATGAAACCTTCTACAACCTTATGGCACATAAAAATCCTTACCAACCAAAGACTCTTGTGTACCTTCCCGCAATGCAGATTGCACTTCTTCTCGTTCTTGACCTAATTTTTTATCCTTCCTACCTCATGTTGTTCATGCACTTCTTATCCTTTTTACATGGTCTTTGTTAAGCTATCTTGACACCAAAAATTCTTTTCCACCATTTCCACATGCATTCTTCTATCTTTCGCGCCTTTGATCCTTTAATCCAATCCATAAAACTCAGAATTACCATCTTGTTCCTCATTTCGCACTACTCCTCCCCCACACTAAACTAGATGTGTGGTCCTCTCGCACATACACAACCTTTTCAAATTAATGTGGTTCTTGGCGTACATGGTGCAAAACAACACAAACAGAGGAATGAACAAACAATGAGAAAGGGAAACACAAGGAAAGGAAAATGCATAAAGGGAAATACTAAGCTAATTGAAAATACCGTCTTATTTACAAACACAATGAAGGTTTGTTTATAGTAGGGCTTCAACCTACTCCTAGTGAAATGGCCAGAAGTTTTATCCCATCTAGCACTTGTAACTAGAATGGACTTGACTCAAGGATGTACGAGATGATGTATGGGCACAAACAATGGAATTTCAACTTCCCAGATGGCGTAGAAACTTGGAATCATACAACAAAACCATTTTCCCAACCTCAAACTACTTAATTCTTGATATGACGATCATCCCATGCCTTTTTCTAGCCTTTTAAATCTTGTAACTCCATCTAGCAAGTGATCACCTTTCTTTAAACTACATTAACTTTCCAATACTTTCCTCGAGCTCTTTCTCATCAAAAATCCTCCCGCACGTGTTACAAGTAGTAATGGTAATATAAATTCAACTGTAAAAACATCCTTTGTGCTAAACACCAATTAAAATGATGTGGCCTTGTTCAACCTCTTGTAGGTTGTCCTGTATGCCCATAGAATGGTTTATACCTTGTCATCCTAGTCTTGTCTTCTAACATCACAAATTTTGGTCAATGTGTGACTTAGTATCTTGTTAAACACCTCAGCTATTCCATCCACTTGAGGGTGATAAGGGATATTCTTGTGATGGGTCACCATTAAATCTACCAACAAGATCCTGGTTATTTCACTCAAGAAAGTGTGTACCCCTATCACTTGTTAAACTCAATGGATATCCATATCTATTGATTATGTTTTCCCATAAGAATCTCATTGTTGTCACTGTTGTGTAATTCTTTGTTGGTGTTGCCTCAGCTCATCTTGTCAAGTAGTCGAGCAAGTGATAATGTAACGTGATCCATTCCTTCATGTGGCAAGTGAAGTTGGTCCTACAAAGTTAATTTCCCATTTTTCAAATGGTTCATCATTGGCTATAGGCCTCACGGGAATTTCATCTCTTTTCCTTGACTTGTCAAGGCACTAGAAATAGTCACAGGCCTTGAAAAATTCAATACAATCCTAGTAGATATTTTCCAGCCAAAGCCCTGCCATTAGAATCTTCCACATGGTGGAATTTCTTACATAGTGTCCTCCTGTAATCCCACCATGTGCTTCCTTCATAATTGCAACGCACTCATGTTCTAACACACATCGGCATAGAACCTCATCATATCCTAACTTGTATAAATTTCCACTAATAAACATGTATGGCGCGGCGCATATAGCCAACTACTTTTTCTCCAAATCCTTTATTCCTTTTGGTGTCACACCAATTTTAAGAATCACTACAATATCCTCCAAGTTAGAGGGCACGTGCAACAACCTAAATAGTTATGTGTCTAGCATGGTATCCTCAATGCTCTGGGCATCTTCCCTAAGTTAATTATTGATAAGTGATCGTGTCCTGAGTTACTTTTTCCCGGTTTTACCACAGCTAAAAACTATAATTATTGTAACAACAAGACCCAACAACACATGCACCCTTGCGAAACGGGATTATTTACCAAATATTTCAACGCCATGGGATTTGTGTAGAATATAAACGGTGTTACCATTAGATACTTCTTGAATGTATGTAGAGATAGATCATTGATAATTCCTCACGCTCGGTAGTTGTGTAATTTTATTTTTTTGGTGTCAACTTCCTACTTGAAAAACATAAAGGGTGATCAATAATCCCCTCACGGGTTGTGTTAGAACTACTCCAATGGTTTTCCCGAGGCATCAATATGTGTTAGGTTGTAGAGCTTGTTTTCATGTGTGAAAGTGTTGAAGATTGTACACTAAGAGTATTGTACACTTTTCATGTATCCTCACCAGGTTCGGGGCGCAGCCAAAAAAAAAAAAATTTAGGCGTAAAATTTTTTGGCCTTGAAAAATGCACCCGACATATCGGGAAACGTGCTTTTCTCATATGGCTGAGTTCTTTGACCCATAATTTTATGGGATGATTTTTCCCCATGGTTTTGATACCCACGGTTTTGTAAAACTATTAGCGGTTGTCTATTTATATGGTCTTATGCATATGATAGATGTACAAGAAAATGTAGTGCAGATGTGTTTTGAATTCGTGTGTGAATTCTATAGAGTTTTTCGGGCATAGCTCCAAACGGATCAGGTATTGTATTGAGAGAGCGGTGACTTGTAATAAAATCTAAGCAAGTGATTCTTGGTGGACGTAGCCCAAATTGGGTGAACCACGTTAAATACTATCTCTTTGTGTTGTGTTATTTTATTCTATAATTTTATTTGAGATCTGTAATAATTTCTGCATTTTAGTTTCTACTATTGCAATTATGTGAGGGATTATTCCACATATTTTATCCCTTATTTCCTAACAATTGGTATCAGAGCCTAGTTTGGTTTGCTGAAGTGTTGAATCGCAGGGAAATTTTTTAGCTTGAGTGGGAGCTATGGCAGATGATGGAAGATCTAGGGTTGATAAATTCAACGGCGAGAATTTCGAGTCTTTGGAAGATGCGGATGGAAGATTACCTTTATCGAAGGATCTTTGTACTCCGTTGTTCTGAGAAGGTGAACAAACCCTCGAGTATGACAGGATGTCGAATGGGATTTGTTAGATTGGAAGGCACTTAGAATGATCGACCGAGTCTTGTATCTTCGGTATTATTTAATGTTTCAAAGGAAAAGACTACAAAAGATCTAATGGATGCATTAAGGAAATTGTATGAAAAACCATCTCGCCTCTAATAAGAATTTTTTTAATGAAAAATTTGTTTAATATGAAGATGTCGAGAATAGTTCGAGTAGTAGATCATTTAAATGATTTCAATACGGTAGTGAATATGCTAGCTTCGATTCTGATAGAATTTGATGAAGAAGTTAGGGCTTTATTAATTCTGTAATCTTTACCTGAGAGTTGGAATAGCCTGGTAATGGTGGTAAGTAACTCGGTTCCAGCTAACTCGAAGTTGAAGTTTGAGGATGTTGTAGGGGTGATTCTAAGCGAGGAAATGTGAAGAAAAAGCTTTGGGGAATCTTCTACTTCAGGGAATGCTTTGACAAAGGGAAACTAGAGGTGTAAGACGAGAAGAATAGAGGAAACCATGGAAAATCAAAAGATTGGGCAAGGTCAAAATCCAAAAACAAGATTGTATGCTGGAATTGTGGAAAGCTTGGGCATGCAAAGAAGGACTGTTGGGAGCTTCGGGATAAGAAGAAACAACAGGAAGAAAACAAGGAGGCAAATGTGGCAATGGGTAATGTATGTCATGATGCTTTGATTCTTTCTTTGCACAATATTACTGAATCTTGGGTTTTAGATTCGGGGGCTTCTTTCCATGCTTCTCCACATAGGCATTATTTTGTTGATTATGTTCAAGGAGATTTTGGGCATGTTTTTCTTGGTGATGATGAGCCTTGCAGCATAGTTGGAAAAGGTTCTATTCAGGTTAAGATGCAGAATGGGAATACTTGGCTATTGAAGGATGTCAGACATGTGCCTACATTAAGACAAAATTTGATATCGGTAGGGCAGTTGGGAAGTGATGGTTGTACTGTGATATTTACAGCAAACTCTTGGAAGGTTACCAAGGGTGCTCTTGTGGTCGTAAAAGGTAAGAAGGTTGGAACCTTGTATTTAACCACTGATAGTACTAATGATTGTAATCTTGTGGCTTCAGATGTAGATACAACATTATGGCACTATAGGCTCGATCATATGAGCCATAAGGGCATGAACATCATAAAGAAGAATTTTCCTGGATATACAAAAACAGTTTGGATTTCTGTGAGAACTGCATATATGGGAAACAAAAGCGAGTAAGGTTTCTCAAGGTTGGACCTACAAAGAAAGAGAGTAAGTTAGAGCTGGTGCATTCTGATGTGTGGGGGCCAGCTCAGGTATCATCTCTTGGGGGTTCAAGTTATTATGTTACTTTTATTGATGATGCTGTTAAGGAAAGTTTGGGTTTATTGTATTAGAAACAAATCTGATGTATTTGACACTTTTGTTAAATGGAAATCCTTGGTAGAGAATGAAACAGGTCTTAAGCTAAAATGTCTCAGGTCAAATAATGGAGGGGAGTATTGCAGTAATGAATTTGATGATTATTGTTCTAAGAATGGAATCCGCAGGCAAAAGATGGTTCCAGAACTCCACAGCAGAATGGGGTATTAGAAAGGATGAACAGAACAATAATGGAACGTGTTAGGAGCATGAGGTTACATGCAGGATTGCCTCTTTCTTTTTGGGCAGAAGCGGTGAGCACAAATATGTACTTGATAAACAGAGGACCCTCAAGTGCCTTGGATGGAGGCATACCTGAGGAGGCTTGGTATGGTAAGAAATTTGATTATTCATTTCTTAGATTCTTTGGATGTGAGGTGTTTGTTCACATAGACAAGGATGATAGGACTAAGCTAGAGGCTAAATCAGAAAAATGTACTTTCATTAGTTATGGTGGTGATGACTTTGGATATAAATGTTGGAGTATTAAGGACAAGAAAATCATTTGATCTAGGGATGTGGTCTTTAATGAGAAAGTCATGTATAAGCAGCAGTTGCAGGAAAATAGGGAAGAATCCAAGAAAGAATATGCAGCGGTAGAGGATCTTCCAGATGGGAAAGTGACACATGAATTAGTTCAGGAACCCCCTCAATAGGAACCCCAAACTCCTATATTGAGGAGGTCTTCTAGGGTAAGAAGAGAACTTGAACATTTTTCTCCTTCTCTTTATTATTTATTACTCACTGATAGTGGAGAACTAGAGAGCTTTGATGAAGCAATGCAGGTAGATGCCAGGAAGAAGTGGGAGCAAGCCATGGATGAGGAGCATTAGGCTCTCATGGAGAACCAGACATGGTATTTGGTAAAGCTACATGAAGGAAAAGATCATTACAGAATAAGTGGGTGTTTAGAGTCAAAGAGGAAGAAGGAGGCAAGAAAAGATACAAGGCCCAGTTGGTGGTCAAGGGGTTTGCACAGAAAAAAGGTATAGATTTTGATGAGATTTTTTCTCCTGTAGTAAAAATGACTTCTATCAGAACTGTTCTTGGAATAGTGGCAGCAGAAGACTTGCACTTAGAACAGTTAGATGTAAAGACTGCATTTCTCCATGGTGATTTGGAGGAGGAGCTATATATGCAGCAGCCAGAAGGATATGAAGTCAAAGGTAAAGAGGAGATGGTGTGCAAACTGAAGAAGAGCTTGTATGGCCTGAAACAAGCTCCACGTCAATGGTATAAGAAATTTGATAGCTTCATGATGGAGCAAGGTTATATGGCTCAAACATGCAGAAATAAAAGTATTCAAGAAGCAAATAAGTGAATCATTTTCTATGAAAGATTTGGGTGTAGCCAAACAAATCCTTGGTATGAGGATATCTCGAGATAGGAAGGAATGAAAGCTGACTTTATCTCAGGAAGAGTACATTAAGAAGGTCTTGGAGAGGTTTAATATGCAGGATGCTAAACTGGTTGGGACTCCTTTGGCATGCCATTTCAAGTTATCAAAGGAGTAGTGTCCCAAGACAGAGTAGGAAAGAAACCAGATGTCCAAGGTACCTTACTCATCAGTAGTTGGTAGTTTGATGTATGCTATGGTGTGCACTAGGCTTGATATTGCCCATGCAGTGGGAGCTGTGAGTAGATTTATGAGTGATCCAGGTAAAGAGCATTGGAAAGTAGTAAATTGGATCCTTTGGTATTTGAGAGGGACCATGGGGACAATTTTGTGCTACAGTGGATCAAACACCACTTTACATGGTTATGTAGATTCGATATGGTTTGAGATGTAGACAGCAGGAGGAGCACGACAAGTTATATTTACACTGTAGGTGGGACAGCAGTGAGTTGGATTTCATGACTACAAAAGCTGGTGGCTTTGTCAACCACAGAGGTTGAGTATGTTGCTGCCACAGAGGCAAGCAAAGAGATGATTTGGTTACAAAAATTTCTTGAGGAGTTGGGGCATAAGCAGGAGGAATGTAAGCTGCATAGTGATAGTCAGAGTGCTATACACCTAGCTAAGAACTTTACTTTCCACTCTAGGATAAAGCATATACAGTTAAGGTACCATTTCATCAGGATAACTTTGGAGGAAGAGAAGTTGAAGTTGGAGAAGATTCATACTAGTCAAAATCCTGCATACATGATGACCAAGGTGGTCACAAGGGAAAAACTAAACTTGTGTTTAGCTTTAGTTGGTCTTCACAGAAACTAATGAAGGGTTGAGAAGCTTGCTCAGAGGAAAACTAGTCTCCAAGTGGGAGATTATTAGGTTGTGGAGCTTGTTTTCATGTGTGAAAGTGTTGAAGACTGTACACTAAGAGTACTATACACTTTTCATGTATCCTCACTGGGGTTCGGGCGCAGCCCAAAAAAAAAAATTTAGGAGTAAAATTTTTTGTCCTCGAAAAATGCACCCGACATATCGGGAAACGTGCTTTTCTCATATGGGCAAGTTTTTGACCCATAGGTTTAAGGGACGGATTTTGCCCATGGTTTTGATACCCATGGTTTTGTAAAAAAGCTCTTAAGCGAGCTTGTCTATTTATATGGTCTTATGCATATGATAGATGTACAAGCAAATGTATTACGAGATGGGTTTTGAATTCGGGTGTGAATTCTCAGTAGAGTTTGTTGAGCATATCTTCAAACGGATCTCGGTATTGTATTGAGAGAGCGGTGACTTGTAATAAAATCTGAGTGAGTGATTCTTGGTGGACGTAGCCCAAATTGGGTGAACCACGTTAAATCTTCTCTCTTTGTGTTGTGTTATTTTATTCTGTAATTTTATTTGAGATCTGTAATAATTTCTGCATATTATTTTCACTTATTGCGATTCTCGTGAGGGATTATTCGCATATTTTATCCCTTATTTCCTAACAATATGCACATGGAAGGGATTATCCCAAGAGGTAAAGTTTAATATGGGTGCAATGACAAGCATATCCTTTAATGTGTCAAACACCTTATATTTTGCCTCTCCCCAGTAAAAGGCACTCTTGTGTTTAAGTAATTTTTCCAAGGGCACAAAGATCTTGGAATACCCCTTAATAAACTTCATGTAGTACCTCGTATGCCCAAAGAATATGTGCACAACGCTCTCGACTAGTAGGCTCTCTCAATCCCACAATAACAACTTTGGTGGGATCCCCTAGCAAACCTTCCTTATATATAATATGTCCCAACAGGGTTCCAAATGGAGTAGCAAATACAAATTTCTTAATATTGAGGGATATCCTCAACTACTAACATCTCTCAAACATCAGCCTCAAATTGTCGCAATGGTCTTTTACTAGCCCATACACAGTCCAGTCATCCAAGTAGACCTAAATAAATTTATGGATGAATTCCTCGAAGGCTTATAACACGATGAGCGAGAACATAGCAGGGGAATTCTTCATCGCAGAAGGCACGACTATGTAGGAAAAAAATTACCCATTCGGTGTTGAAAGTTGTCTTCTGTTGGTATTTCTTCACAATTCTAACTTGGTGGTACCCGAGAATCCATCTATAAAATAATAGACCCCACGACCTTCTACTCCTTCCAAAATTTCTTCAAGAAGGGGATTGGAAAGGGTCAATAACACAAACTACATTCAAGTAAATGTAATCAAGAAAGATCCTTATCCTTTCATCCTTCTTAATGCTTATAACCATTGGACTCACCCATTCTAATTCTTCCATGGTCTCAATGATGCTTGATGTTAACATCTTTTCTATCGCCTCCTTGACCCATACGCACAAGTTTAGATTCATTCGATATGGACTCTTTTAGATCGGGTACACACCTTCCTTCAACTTGATCTAAATTTCCCCAGGAGTGGTGAACACCTTTGAGCTCATGGTACCCATGTGGGAACAAATCCTAAAACTCACACAAAATTTCAATGATCTTAGAAACCTCTTTCTCCAACCAATAAACCCCAATGATAACTTCATTCTGCTTCAGAACCAATGTTAACTTTATTTGTTTTTAAGGGCTCATGGTAGGTGTTTTCCTTATCATCAGCACTATCCATGACTTCACTTGTACCTTAAGAATGGTTAACATGCAGATTATCCATCTCTTCCCCATCTATCATGTAGACCATTTTTCCTTTTTATTTTTCAATACATGCGCTCTCAAGTTGTATCTCTTGATTCATCTTCATCAAAATGTGTCTCCAAACTAAGTTCACCCTATAACTCCATTATCCTATCTTCTTTTATAGCACTATCTCCCATTGTAAGGTGCTTGACCACCTACAATGCCTTATCCACTGATGACTTTATACTTTTATAATTGAATGCTTGAATGAGATCAACTACCAACTCCTTCCAATTTCATGTATGACGGCGCATCTTTGAATGAATGTACCATACACCTACATAGAATTGTAAGGTGGAATATAACTTATGCACCCATAATGAACATAGTAAAGCTTTTTTTCCTTTCATCCAAGCCTTCTCACATGCTTAGATATGGGAAGAGGTGGGTTTTATTCCATGTTAGTCTTGGATAATAGTGGGCATGTTGCTTTTGCAGAACCTTTTAGAGAATGTGACTCTTACCTCGCGCCACTCTAGAAGACTCTCATGATGTGCTGCCCAAAACATGCTGCAATCTCAAGCAATTTATAACCGAGAATACTTCTCCTTTTTCTTCATTTCTCCACTGAGCCTCCATCTCTCTCAAGAAATCATCAGGGCTTTCTCCTCTAGAGTAACTTGGTAGCTTCTTCCTTCCCACGCACTTGAATGAGCATGCCTTTTTCACCCTTGTTACTGAGATCCTCTTAACTATCACCAAATTAACTCATAGGTCCCATGCGCTCAATTGCCACATACTATGTTGGTTGTATCACTTATAGACGAGAATTTTCAAACTAGATAATTCCTTCTCAGTAGGATGAATTACCTCAAGGTCTCTAATAAAGTGCACATACATTCTATCAAGGAATTCTTCTCCTAAGGGATCAATATACGATGTTGACTTCGCATCTCATTAAAGGGATGATGACCGTTCTTCCTTTTTCTAGAAACTAATATACCCCATGTTAAACCGCAAGTTGGCATTTTTTTGTAACAACAGGGGCACCTGGTAATGCTAGAAAATTATCCACCTCATCTAACACTAAGACCTTGAAGTCCCTAATGAACTTTTCCCTTGACTAATGATAATCGCAGCTTTCAAGACACCAATGGGCATTGATTTTGTCTTGTTTGTAATATACAACACATTCAAGGATGGGCTGTAGTGTGGGCCTTCCCATTTGATGTCATGTATCTAAGGTGAGAAAATTTACTTCCACGCTTGTGTTGATCAAAATATTGCTCAGAAGCCATCCATCTACAACAATATTCAAGGTTATCTCTTTTTCATAGTCAAGTTTATGGGGAGGAAGATTAGCATGCAGCACTTACCTGTTGCACTCTCCTCCAACATGTGGTACCTTCTCCCGTAACCACTCTCCTATAAAGGGAATGATATTCTCTTGCCTTAACATATTTCATACTTCCATGACCTCATCTAGATCCTTTTACAAAGCCTCAACATTATTTCTTTGTTCCACTCGCCTTAACTACTCCTTCGTAGACACCGATCTCTCCTTATAAACTCTGAATCACATCCATAGTCTCTTGATATACCTCTTTCTAATGAGTAGGGTCTGGATACTTTACATGTACCACTTCTTCTCTTGTAACTAGTGTTATTTGCAATAGTATCTTCCTAGCATGTGTGGTCTACACTCGTGTCGTCACCGAAGAAAGGTTCTAATCCTGACTCACATGTCACTCTTGGCATCCACTGTGGGTTTGCCTTCTTTGTGCTCACCATCCCACTACCTTTATCCTTTTGGTGTTGTTATCTCATGTGTTCAAAAAACTCAGGACAATCCTCGTACTTATGTTGCTTTCGAAACCATGAGCATTGCAATAGATCAAGACACTCACATTTATAATGCTCTATATTCCCACAGTTGTAATAGGTTCCACGTGGGAACTCACTTCTTCCTATTCCATAGTTACTTTGTGACCATAAAATCCCTCATGAAAAATTCTTCCACGCACTCCTCCATCCACACATCCTTCATAGCAGTGATCATCATCCTTAGAACTGCTTACAAGGCTAGTTTAGCTCACACTGAGATCAATGGCATCATGAATCTAGTCAATCAGCATACAATCCTTGGTGTCATGGGTCGTAAAGGTACATATATTTCATTAGCAAGAGACATTCTTGCATATCACACACTACAATAGAGAATACCTACTTGCATCATGGTCCTCGTGGTAGATTTCATAGTCTATGGTCATGGCGCATACCGAATTCTAGGGAAACTATCTTTTTTATGCCCTTCAACTTCAAAATATGTGCACCAAAAACAACTATGAGCCTCATGAGCTGAGTTTGTAGATAATTTCTCTAGCTGCTTTGCCATTACAACAATTTCAGCTTCCAGAAAGGGCTAACATCGCTATCAATGCTCCCAACCACCTCAATACATAGGGCAGCCACTAAGGCTTCACATGAGTCTATGAAGGTTTTTATGACAAAGTGTTATTCTAAAAGTGTTAGCAATCCTCCGATAAACCGAGCATGCTAACAAGGGTGAATGTCATAGGATAAGTTTGACAAGAGAGTCTTGAACCATGCACCATACTCCCGCACACTCTCTAGCATTCCTTCCCGTATTTCTTTCAGAGCATTAACATTCTTTTTCTCAAACTTAGGGATATGAAACTCTATTTGGAAGGTGTTTTTCGATGCATTATAATCCACCATTTTCGATGGGCGTGATACTTTTGGTACTAGCTATGTGCACACCCATACAATGTTTTTGCAAATTGATTTTCCTTCCGCTCCGGCATAATGATCCCCTTCACATGCCATAGCATATCACACTTTTTCACATGCTCTAGAGCATCCTCAATACCTCTATATTCGGTAGGTGCAATGACATCTCAAAAATACTTGTGGAGGTGGTTAAGGTTGTTGTCTATCTCGACCCATAACCTTGGTTTCCTCTAGTGTTTCTCCACCACCAGGACCCAATAGGTCATGTCCCTCCTAACACACCAAATCCTTTAGGTCAACTACGCCCACTAGGTCCTCTAGGTCCTACACCACCGCATCTACTTCCCTGTAGCTGAAAAAGGGTCTAAAGTAGTCGCACGTAGTGTTCCCAACGTCCCACTAAATGCGTGCCAAGGGTTTGTGATATTTCCCTATTGCCAAACATGTCTCCCACGCCACTTGCGATACCCAAAATTTGTGTACTTGCACCTTTCCCGAAATTTCTCCAAACACAAGAATGGTTTGTGCAGCCATAGATTTCCCAAACGAGAAGTTATATCTCCTAGGCATAAATCGATTACTCCCTCTCGGTTAGAAATGATTATCTCTTGATCTAGAAAACTAAGCACCAGGGGTTGGTCACCATGTAGGTTTAGATGTACACCAATGGCTCTCCTTTCTTCACATGATGAACTCTCATTAGAAGTTAAAGGGGTATCTCTCCCATGCTTCGAGATGGGGTAGCATAGACTGCTCAGGTTCCATGTCCTCTGCGTGAACCTCAACTCCTTCCCATAATGTCTACCTCCATAAATCCATCACTCTTGTAACCTCACATTTTCTAGCCATTTCCCTTTCACAATCTTCACCATACTTGAGTCATCTCTCTTCCCTCTCCTTTTCAGCCACAATATCCACCATCTTCCTCCACCCTAGCTTCCTCACCGAGTGCTCGAGAGAAGCTTATCCGTTCATAGGTAATGCCTCCAAACTTAATGTAATGAACAATATTTTCATATCCAATGTTATAGCACATAAAAATGATCCTTTGGGTTCCCTTAGGAACTCAAACTTGGCAATATCCCGACAATAATACATATAAATGGCGTATTCTAGAGCATAACTAATCAAAACTCCTCTCCACTAGTGATCAAAAACATGCATCTAAGTCGATTTGTGTCTTGCAGCCTCTCGGTAGTCATCTAGGGTCCACACGTGTGATCTTTAGTATAAGCTTGATCTGGATGCATATGTTGAAATCTATTCATACAATTCTACTAGAAAGTAGAAAAATAAGGTTTCATATAGCTCATGATATAGGTTCTCTTCTACCCATCTGCGTGCATCAAACTTAGGTCCAATACTAAATATTTGAGAAAACTCATCCTCCATGCTCTTAAACCATGCTTCGACACTTTCCAAGGTCAAGCACTCTGTCATCACGCGTCAAAGGAACCAAGATGTAGTCATTTCTCACAACAACCTCGAAAGAGGTCTCGGTAATAGAACCAAGAAGTAGTCATTTTAATGCCCTTAGAGTAACCTTCTAATCCTATGTGTGTTGGCATATCACCTAGTGGGCATTGGCTACTCACTCGAGGAATGTGTGGGCTTTGAGCCCCTCCTTTATGTGGGTTTTATGGGAATACATTGCTTAAGAACAAAAAGTTAGATGCAAAAAGGTAAATGACCATGAATTGATTCTAAGAGCCTAGGGTGAGTTATTATATCAATACACTCATTCGAATAAAAAGAACATACAGGGTAACATATCTGATCCATAACATACGAAAAGGCACTAGGGTTTACATCCATGAACATTATATTCTTAAAACAAAACCATATATTCATATTGATCATAGTTCAATAGCCACATTACATTCACCAAGTCCATAACATGCAAATGCATCAATACGTATAATCTTGATGCATCGAAGCCCTAGTTATGCTTTCCATTTTATAACAAAATTCTGACGACCCATCCCCTTAGGTATGTTATCACTCCTATAGTCCTCTTAATGAGAACCCCAGCCCTCTAGAACCTCCCATTATTTTTCTATAACTTCACCCTTCATTCCCTCTATGTTGATCCCTCTTCTCTCCATTCATAGCACCGCCTTTTCTTCTACCCGAGAACCTCTATATATAACTTTAACATCCACCGCCATGCCTTCCTTTAGGATTAGATCACTTGCCAAGTGTCCATGCGGTCCTTAAATGGAACATGCTTACTCGATCCGAGCACTCCACTTTCTATAATGATGTCTTTTTGGATACTTCCATTTTGTGCAATATTCCTTTCTTGGTCACCAAGTTGCCAGGATGGCACCTTATCCACTCGAAGATGCTAAGTCAGGTCATGTTTTTCTCATGTGCTTCTAGGAACACCGAATATGGCTAAGTGCTTAAACCCTTTTCTTTTCCTCGCGCACGTGCGGTGGTTTCCACTAACCCTTCTAAAACCCTTGTCCTATGCACTTTTCCCTATGCACCCTTCTTCATATTGGTCACGTATACGCATGCACCCTTAGGGACTTAGTCAATATTTTGAGGCCCAATAGTGACATCATGAAATATTATGTGGATGATATAATCTTGCTAAATCTAGAACCCCGAGGAACAACCATAAAGTTTTGGTGTAGCTTTCAAAGTATCTAAGGGATTACAAAGTCTAACTTAACCCAAATAAGTGTTTCTTTGGTGTGCTATCTGGGAAATTACTAGGATTCATTATGTCATCTAGAGGAATCAAAGTAGAACTCTGCAAAGGTCATGACTATCACAAAAATTCCTCCCCTAATAATATCAAATAGTTGCGTAGCTTACAATGAAAAATTTAGGCCATCAGAAGGTTTATTTCATAGCTGGTAGATAAGTTTCATACATTTACACATCTTCTTAAGAAGGATGTTAATTTCAACTAGGGACCAAAAAAAAAACAAAGTATTTGCTTTGCTAAAAGAATACTTTGCCAAACCCTATGTTCTCATGCCTCCCATGATAGGATAACTCTTGTTACTTTATATCTCTCATTACACATTTTGCTTTTGGGGCACTTTTGCCCCAATATGATAAAGAACAGAGAGAAAAGGATGTATACTATTTAAGAAGGACATTGGTAACATATGAGCTAAATTATCCACAAATTAAGAAATCATGCATGGCCATGGTGTTTACTTTCCAATTTACATCACTATATGTCTAACAATAAAATAAAGCTTATCCCAAAGGTCGACCCTTTGAAGTATTTATTGTCCAAACCAGCATTAACCAAAAGATGGATAATTGTATAATCTTATTAAGTGAGTTTGGCATTGAATATGTTCATCAACATTTAGTGAAAGGAAAGATGTTAGTAGATCAACTAGAAGAATATCCACTACTAGGTACTGAACCCTTGAGTCTAGAACTACCAAATGCATCCATTATCTACATTGAAGAATCTAAAGTATTACAAATGTACTTCCATGGCTCTTTTACACTTCATGGTTCATGTGTCGGAGTTATGCTAATCACTCCCATGAGAAACTTGATTCAATAGGAATCTTGAATTGGATTCCCTTGCATGAATAATATAGTAGAATATAAATCTCTCATTGGAGAAATGAAGCTAGCCATCAAATGGGATATCAGAAAATTAAAATGCATTGGTGATTCAATGATTATTATCAAACAAGTCACATATGAATATAAAGTTAAAGATGAAAAGTTACTTCCATATAAAAGAATGGTCAATTCCTTGAAAGAATTCTTTGAGTAGATAACATTTTAGAAAATACCAAGAGCTCATAATAGAGTGATAGACACCATGGCTATGGTAGGGTCTATGTTGAGCATTCCACCAAAGAGTTATGATATGCCATTCTTTTGTGAAAATCTAAGAACAACGACATATGACATACTAGACTCTTGTTTAGTGTGTGAAGTTGTTGGTCCCTTTTCACCATGGTACCCTAAAATCTTTAATAATTTCCATGATGGAACCTTCCCTAAGAAAATTTCCCATGCTGAAAAGTGCAACCTCATCTAGCATATAGCTCGCTATACCCTACTTAGGGTCACCTTCTTCTGCCGAGGCTATGACAGAATCTGTTGTGTTGTTTAAATTCTCGATATATGTATCCAAGCTATCAAGGAGGCACACGAGGGCATCTGTGGAGCTGATACTAATGGGATTGTCCTTGTAAAGAAGATACTTAGAGTAATCTACTATTGGCATACCATGGAGCATGACTATTGTTAACATGTGAAGAAGTGTGTGGATTTCAAAAAGTATGGAAATTTGATACATGTGTCGGCACAATCCTTGCAACCAATCATGACAACCTAATCATTCTCAAAGTGGGGTCTCGATCTAATAGGGAAACATAATTTTGTCTCCTTGAGCAGCCATAATCTCATTATAACATCCATTGAGTACTTTAAAAAATGTTTAGAGGTTGTTCCTCTAACCTATATACAAGCTCCCCAAATTTCTAAGTTTATAATGAATCATATCATCTACGATATGGTATCCATTCTTCTATTATCACTTATAATGGTAAGTCATTCAAAAATAAAAATGTGAAATCACTCTGCAAACGCTTTCAAATTTCCCTTAAGTTTTTAACCCATTATTACCCTCAAGGTAATGGGCGTGTCGAAGCTTCCAAAAAGACTTAATTCACATTATGGAAAAATGGTGAATACCACATGCTAATGGCACCTACAAATTCATCCTTCCCTCTAGGCATTTAGAACTTCTATCCACACACCTATACGTAAAATTCCATATTCTTTAGTATTCGGTTCAAAAGTCATCTTGCCTTTATAGATCAAGATCCCTTCTTTGTGTATCAAGCTAAGGGATTACCTGAATGAAGAGGACTATAGACTATCCCGACTAGAAGAGTTGGAGCTATTGGATGAGAAACACCTTTGTGCCTTCAGTCACCTAAAAATTTATCATGATCAAGTGCGGTGGAGCTACAACAAGAAGCTCATACCTATTCAGTTCGAGGTAGGAGACATGGTGTTGAAAGAGAATCAGAAGATCACCAATAAAGATCAAGAAAATAAAATGAAATTTGAGCCCAACTAGCTAGGACCATACATTCTGGTTTCCTAGTTTGGTTTAGATGCATATAATCTGGCCTATTCAGAGCCAAGAGCTTCAAGAACCCATAAACACAATGCATCTTAAGCGCTTCTATGTTTAAGTATGGGATCTCTTCAGAATACCAAGAAAAGTAGAAAATAAAAAGTATAAAAAAAACAAAGATAAAGATAAATTAACAGGTGCGTCCAATAGTGAAAACCATGCAATGGTGGCACTTTGGACAATTCCTTTGGTTAAAACCAGCTTCCAAAGGCTAAGGGAGAGTCCATTATTCACAAGCAATTTAGGTTTAAGGAGTACAACATCTTTTCCTAAGTTGATATTTACCGTCGTCTAAGTCCCTTGTGAGCCAATCCTTTTTCCATGATTCAACCAATCTAACCTTTTAAGTGTGGATAATTTAACATATAATGATCCCATCTCACGTTGGGGATAACTTCACAGTGTCACTTCTGGCGTATACCACGTGGCATTGTGCCCTTGTACATCACATCTAATGTTGGGGGAATCCACGTTTCTTCATTTCCTCTCATGTTTACTTTGAAAAACTATCGATAAAATGTCAAAAACATTCGTATAACTTCTAAAAAACCCAAAAATTCAAATACATTTTGTAGAAAACTCCAAAACAATAGAAAATTGTCTTAAAAACCAAAAATAGCAAAAAACATCCCAAAACTGTCCTGCAAAAACAAAGTAGTGGTTTGTTTAATTTTAATTATTGGATTTACTTACTTAGATTAAATATCACTTTAGTCTGTAGTGTATTACATTAATTCAATTTTATATTGCACTTTTAAATAAATGTGTTGCTTAGATTACATTTGTTTAAACTTGTGCTTGTCAATTTTACTTGTACATTGTGTTGTCATTGTCATTTCATCATCATATCCATCACATATGTGCATCCTATATCAAAAAATATGCTAATTCTACATCATGTATGTATATTAAAATCTAATCATCAAATACCATATCACGAATGGGGCAAGAGGGATTGCACGTGATCATAAATCTATCCCCCACACCAATATCAAAAATATAAACATGTTTTACTCAAAGTATCTCATTAATGTACAATATGATATCAGCTAAGGCTATCTCATAATCTAATAGGTGATACAAACATAAAGAAATAGATTAAGCATGATATCTCATACAACATGTGATACATCAGTAATCCATCTATCATCATATATATCATCAAAAATATAAGTGTCCATATACATATGATATAACAATTCATCATGGGCATCTATACAAAAAAAGTTCCTTCATCACGAGGCATGATAAAAAACAATATACATACATCCATATAAAAGTATGCCTTCATCACGAGGTGGTACACCAAAAATAAAGTAATACATTTGGCACGTCAATAAGAAAGTCAACCATGAATCTCACCCATTCCGTGACTACCCCAAGAATACTTTTAGGTGGGGGCATCTAAGGTGCGAGAATGTGTAGAAGGTAGTGCATCGATCTAAGCTAACGAAAGTTGAATTGACCCATGCTTTGCTCTAAAGTCACCTCGCCTCAAAGGACCCTCTATAGATCACATTGATCGGGATGGTCTATGGGATCTGGATCATGACCTACTTCCTGTTATGTGACTATACTCATGAAATCTCCACTTGGTTGGGACCGACATGTAGTACTACATCATATAATAGGTGGTCTCACCTCTTATAGTATAACTATTCCCAATCATCGCTTACATCCCCAGGACCTGTTTTCCCCCTGTAGTGTATCATGCTCTGCCCTAATGCTAGTTAGCTCTATCTACACTATGGCTACTTTGCTGTATAATCGACCTCTCTCTACCTATAGCTATACACTATCTCTTATCACTCCATCCCACTCTACTTGTAGCTGATCTCACTCTACCTATAGTTGTAGGCTATCTACCATCACTCGGTCCCACTCTACCTATAGCTGATATCGATCTACTTGTAGTTGATCTTGCTCTATTATAGTTTTATCTCACTCTACATGTGACTATAGGCTATCTACCATCACTCAATCTTGCTCTGTAAAGGCATGATATCGCTCTGTCCTAGCCTAGTCTTGCTCTGTCACAAGATGACCCCCATCTATAAAGTCCTCATCTCTCTTAGCAATGGCCTAATCTCTCTCAAATACCATCTTAAAATATAAGGCTATCACCTATTAAAGTTTTTGCAAGGCATTCACCTTTTATTTGGTATAACCTGTGTATCCTGCACATCCTTTATATCAAGTATATCCTACATATTTACTATATCATGCATGGCCTACATAACTTGTGTATCCTAATTATCTATAAGGTCCTCCTCCATATCCTCATCATGTCATTCTTCTCCTCCACCCCCTGGTGGACTATTTCATGGACTCACGTGAGGGGGTGATAAAGGTCCCTGCATTCGATCATGCACTATGAGTACCCCTATGTATGGTACTACTTGTCTCTATTCCTGTACCTCTACCGGTGAATCTAAATCTTGATCATCATGCTCCATTTTGATCAATAATTTGTTGAGGAATGGATAATCGACATGGCAAAACTAGTGCATACCACACTGCATAGTCTATTTTAGTACTTGGATCTACTTTATGCGCCCACTGTACCCAACGTTGTGAAACTACCTATGAAAAGATCATAAGAGCTCAGTCTAACCTAATCTTTGGTCCCATATGAAAAATATTTACAGAAGCGGTGTGCGTAGCACATCTAATCACCAAGAATCCCCTAGATAAGACCAAACTAATATTGAACCTAGTCCACCCTATACCTTTCTAATACATGCCTCATGATCCCAATAATAAATTTGTCTACTACAATTGTCCCCAACTCAAGGTCATGTGGGCACCGAGTATAGCCTCTTTGTATAGTTGTCGGGTGATCATGTGGGGTTGTAGCTCATTGAATACTCACCAAAATTAATTTGTCTCCCATGTGGCTACGAATATCATCTCCATCAAGAACCTATTGTATATATTTACCCCCCCCGGGTAAATGTAGATACACAAAGGGAATCGGGTTTACAAGGCGGAGAAACATGGTGGAAAAATATGAAGAAGACATGTCGGGGGGTCTCCAAAACCCGACATCAAAGGAACATGTCGCGGGGTCTCTAAAACCCGACATCAAAGAAATCGGGTCTCGGCGTCGGAGAACATGGTAAAAAAGGCATGTCGGAGGGGTTAATAAACCCGACAAAGAAAGGCATGTCGGAAGGGTTTGAAAACTCCGACATCAAAGGAAAATTAGGTTTCGTGTTTGAGAAACATGAAACACGAAGCATGTAGATCGAAAAGGATGTCCCGATGCTCGAGGGTTCCGCAAAACCCAAAAACACTTCCAACGAAAGCGGGTTTCGGAGGCGGAGAAACATGGCGCAAAGGCATGTCGGAGGGGTTAATAAACCCGACGGCAAAGAACATGTCGCAAGAGTTGGAAAACCCGACGCAAAGGGAAAGCGGGTTTCGGAGGCAGAGAAACATGGCGCAGAAGCATGGGGTGAAAACATGTCGAGGCATCCTCCAAACCCGATGCAGATGTAAAGGAGAAACCCGAACCCGACTGGAAACAGACCCTGACGCGGGAAATATTCAGATTGCCATAACTTTTCACAGGGAGCTCGAGATTCACACAAGGTTGGACTTTTCGGAAATCTCTCGGCATCCTCTACGCAAATATGACTAGATATCTTTAATTGGGTGGGAAAAAGTTCTTAAAAATGTAAAATACAATTCGCCACTGTTGGGTTGTTGAGATCCTCACCTACCGCCATAATATGATGGGTTAGGTGCAGTCTTGGAGGTGGTTGGGGGCAGAGTTCGAATCATTCTCTTCTCCCTCATTTTTTCCTCATATAAATGGTAAAGAGAGGCTCTCTAAAAAAATGTTGGGCATTTCTGCTTTGCACCCTCCCTTCTCTCCTGCTTGCAAGAGAATTTGTGGAGTTTTCAAGCCTCCCATATGGATTGTAATGTTGTTTTTTGCCTCTTGGCCATTGCAATGTATTGAATCGATCCTTGAGCAATATATGTATGTCTGTGATTGATTTTAAACCCTCTCATATATTCATTGCTGTTATTTTGATCTCTCATTGCATTTTGGTTGCCTGTGCATGGTGTGGTATTACATCTATGTGGTCTGTGTTTAATCTTGCAAAACAGGTGTCCAACATTCCTCGGTGCATCACCTCCGTAGCTTAGGTTTTATTTTTATGCATTCTCTACCCTGTCTCCTTGGCAAGTTAGATTAGGTTTTTGGTAAATCCTCTACGTTTATTCGTGCATCTGAACAGAGGAATAGGAGCCGGCCTTCATCCGGAGAGCTTTTCCGATTTCGCAAGGTCCCACACTTGGGAAAAGCTCCATGTTGTGCAATCGCACTGAGACTTTCAACCCATCGTGTTGCGCAGTCCCGTGGGTGCTACGATTTGTCACCAATAGAACCCATCCCATGAGATAAGGATCTCTAAGAACTTTAGCTCTCAATGCTCCTAAATGACATCCAATGGCAATATGGTCCCAAGCCCAGATATGTAACAAAGTAGTAGGGCCCAGTGTCCTCTTACCATGATAGGCTCTTAAATGTAAGTCAAAATATAAGTGAACCAGTATACACTAACCCCAGTAGTAAAATCTTCCTTGAAGTAGGTCGTGGATCACTCTAATGAGACCCAGGAAGAATCAGGCACCACTCTTGCCAGGTAGAAACACATCACTGACAAGAGCCGATAAGTATATAGGGACTGTCCTAGCCACGTATCGACCATACATTTGATAACCACACTGACTTTCAAGCCTTGGTGAGGAATGCCATTCAATCCAAATATCATTGATAGATAGTGCTCAACTCGATCCAAGTGACCATTATAAGTAATCAATCGGCTCAATCGGAACTCGAAGGATCCACCAAACATCCTCCGCAGTCATGCTCATCTCACCGGTCGGAAGTCGGAAGGTCTCGACTCTCGTTTCTCCATATCTTAGCTAAGGTTGTGAGTATACTATGATCAAAAGAGATATGGGGCATATGGGCTATATAGGATAAACATGTCACCTCCAAGGTGATCTCTAGGAAAATCGAGTCGGAACGTCCAAACATTGCCTTAAAATTTGCAAGTGCATGTTGCTCTTGCATCCCTAGCACATCCAAATATAGCTACAGAGCTAGTTAAGTCAATTGTTGTAATCTATATTTCTATTCTACCATACAATTTCTTCTAAAAAAGTCTAAGTTTAGTGTGTTATTCTTCTATTTCATCGTTAAATTTCTCTATAGTTCACCTTTTTCTTCTACGTGGGGTTTGCTAAAAACTAAGTTTTTACCTAAAAGTAATTTTAAAATGATCTTTCATGTGTAAGCACCCCCTGTTTTTCAATGTGAAATGCTATGCTCTCAAAGATGGAGACTGTGTACTCATGCGTAGTCAAAAAATAAAATAAAAATTAAAAACACTGCCAAAGATAGGCACCTGTGCACCCATGTTGCAAGAAAAATGTCAAAAATCACAAACATGGTCAGCACAGACACCTGGCACCTATTTTGCCCACCTAAATAAAAAAATTCCAAATTAGGCCAAAGACATGCCCCCGTGTTTCCATATTGCCTCACACAAGCCAAGAAAACCCAAACTGGGTCAACACAGCACTCGATCACCATGCTTTGACTCACTACATGCAAAAATTTGCAAAACTTTCTCATCACATGCATGTAGGCACCCATGCTAGCAAGGAAATATCATCAAAAAAAAAAAATGTTTCTCAACATAGGTGCCTGTGATACCCATCGCCTGCAAAGAATCTCAACAATTTCAAAACTGCTCAAAGATAGGCGCTTGGCACCCATGTTGGTGATAAAATGCATAAAACTCATCAAACTTTCTTAGCACAAGCACTCGGATGCCAATGCTAGCCAACAAAATTTTAAAAAATCAAAATCATCTTAAGACAGTGCTCAAACACCCATGTTGGCCAACAAAACTCAAAAATCAAAAAATTGGCTCAACACAGCACCCAAGCGCCCATGCTAGCCAACAAAACTCAAAAAATTTAAAACATTGCTCATCATAGGCACCCATGCCGACACACAAATTTCAAAAATCTAAAAGGAAAACCAAGACATGCACCCAGTGCCCACGCAGCAAGAAAAACAAAAATTACATAAGCACAACTAGCATAGGTTCCCTCCCTACCTAATGTTTCCTAAATTTAACCTAAAAATGCATATTTTCTGTTAAAAATTCAAAAAATTACATGAACTATCGGGGTAAACGGAAAATTGAGTACATGTGGTCCATCCACTCAAAGTCTCGTAAATCCCTCACGAGGTCTCGCACGGTGCCTTCAATTTGTTATCCTTGCCATTTCCTCCCATAGGTTAGAGCTTAGTTCATTAGTTAAATGATAAGCAAATGTGGTAAAATAACTTGTCATGGTGGCTTATATGCTCATTTCTACCTCCCCATGGTGTGTTTCTTGCTCCCAAAGTGCCTTGAGACCGCCGTGTATCTTCTAAAATTCCTCTAACACTGGCTGTGATGATTATTTAAAAAAATTATTTTCGACATGTTTTTGCTACGTTGGGGCATATTTTTGCTTCCTGATGACCTTTTCTACTACTTAAGGCGTTTTGTTTTTGCCTTGCGGTCACTTTTAACGTTGTCTCGCGACTTTGTTATTTCTTCTATAATATTTTATTCTATAAAAATTAAAAACATAATAATATTAAGAAAAAAAAGTAAAACAATCAAAAAATTTCAAAAAAAATGATTTAAAAAAATAGTAAAAATCCAAAAAAATGTAAAAATTTAAAATTTTACAAAAAAATGGTAAACATCATATATGCAGCTAAAACCTGTGTCAATTACATCATCCTTGAATGTTGAAATATTTTTTACAAAAACGTCTTGTTACGTTTCTTGCTTGTTCTGGTCTCAAACAACTTGCGGATCATCATAATCTACCCCCATTAACAAAAGCTCAGCTACATACTACGTCGGTACTCCCGTGCAACAGTGAGTTTCGAGAGACTATGTCGTAGTGCATGAAGTTTTTTCCATAGGACTACTTGTGTCCTCCATTTTCCCTCGCATGTGTTATTGCTTGGGGCATCATTTTTAACCCTTTTCATTACAACACGAACATTTGGGAACTATAGCTTGATAACAAAAACATGGGTGCAACACATTATTTGTTTGAATACATGTGATTGTATTGGTTTCTCTGTTAGGTTAGTTGGTTTACTTTCTCATATTGCATTACATAAATGTATGTTGCATGGAGCTAAATATCATTTTACTTTCTCATATTGCATTGCATAATGTATGTTGCATGGAGTTACGTATTTTTAGTAGTAAACAATTGTTAGTAATTTAGCTTTTCATGTTATCTTACACTTTTGTTTATTTTAAATAAAGGCCGATGATGTAGACCTAGGGGAAAAATGATATAAACCGGTTGCTTATGGAAAGGTTGGACTTGTCCTATATTTCTCCATTAATCATTTCTTCTCCATTATCATTTATTATCATTACTAATTTTTCTCCTCAAACTCACTTGGGGCAATAAATAACCACGTTTATCCCCATCCTTATTCCTTCTCAATACCTAAGGGTTTCGTGCCCATTCTGACCCATTTTCTTCTATCCATTTCAAATCATATTTTCAATTATTGATTGACTTCTTCTATCATCCACTTGACACTCGAGGTGACATCCTTCATCCTACTAAGATTTCTTCAAAAATTTACCTATTTTACGCTTGTCTACTATGTTTGAAGTGAATTCGCTAGCTTCACCTCAAATAGAGGAAAATGTAGACACCTAAATTCCTATTTTACAATCTTATTGCCAAAACACACACAAATCACTCTTATTCTTCCCAATTCCATTATAATTAGTGTTCTTTATTAATTAACAAACATTTCTTTCCACTTTTGTTGATTAACAATTACTTCGTTGATCACCAAACCTCTTTTGCATTTAGGATGCCACTTTACAACAAATCCTAAGTCAAAATCATCTTCAAAACATACAATTAGTGTTTAGAAGCTAATTAAGCCTATTTTCCCCTTATTTTGGTCAATATACCCTAGTATTGGCTTAAACCCCTCTTCCAACCACTCAAAATCAACCCTTTCATCTCCATAACATCTCAATAAGCTTTAAAAGCTTATCCTAGCCTTCTAGTTGACCCTAAGCAGTCAATTAAGGCTCCATGCCTCTTAATCACTTGGTAACTCACTAATTGTGATTAACAAGGACTAGTCATGATTAGGAATTCTAATCTAAATTAGGGCTTTTAGTCCCACATGCACCAAAATACAAGTTTCTCCTAAAAGAAAAACTATAAAAAGAGTGCACCTCATTCCTTTATACTTTACACCATGCTTTGATTTGTATCTCATATAATAAATATGATTTATAGCCAAGCTCAATCCTTACCTAAAGCCTTCAATGGGGTTAGTAGATGGATATCCAAAATGACCAAGTAGTCATTTGGAGAGGCCATTTCACCTTGTTTGGAGTAGCAACCATAACCATTTGATTTCCCTCTTAGGTCTATTAAGGAGCATGTTAGGTAATTCAAGCATATTAGTAGGCATGTTTAGTTAGATTTTTTATTATTTCCATACTAGTTAAGCATTCTTTTAAGATTCTATATTAATGTTACATTCTAAGACTTAGAACCTTGGCTAGATGAAAGGTAACGATGTTAGCTTTCCTTGTTTATTCATGTAATTTGTTTTGTAAAGTTTAGGGTGCTTTCAGGGGGAATTAGAAATTTTTTTGCTTTGAAGTTGGTTGTCAGCTGTCCTTTTGACCTGTCGACTGCATGGACCCAACGAAATATGAATTGAGGTTTATTCCATAGATTTGGGGTCCTTGGAATATATTTTCCTTGGAGAGTTCTGGAATTCCGCCACTTGTCTTCTTGTTTTCCTTCATACCGTGGATTTAATATTTTCCGCACAACACTATCCCTTTGATTTTGTTTTATGGCTTTCAAATTTCTTTATACTACGACTTTTAATAGGAACCCACCAATTCTCGTAAGACTTAGTCTCACATGGGTTTTTTAATGCCAATGACCAATGCTTTTGAGAGGTGGAAATTGACAATCGTATCACAATCATAGACATATAAAAATGACTAAGTCCCTTTTTAAATATGTTAAAGCTAAAATTAACTTAAGGGGTAATTTTGGTTAGCAATTTGGTGACCTCTCAAGGTAATCTTCCTGCTATATTAGATCAATAGCTTTATGCATCTATTGGGCATGGAGTCAAGTCCAAAAAATTTATAAATTGATAAAAAAATACTAAAATTCTTACCCTAGGGCCATATGAAGCTCGAATGGACTTAGAGAGGTTTGGAAGCTTGAATTTTATCTGTGGATCTCTGAATGAAGATCTGAAACTACTCCAAACTATCTGATTTTCCATTAAAACTTTCTCACACTTGAGGTAAATCTAAAATTGACCATCTCATTATAAAAATTTCTCTGAATTTGATTTTATGAGAGTGGAAAATTGTACAAGCTTGAGACTTCACTCTATTTTCTCTACATTTGATCTATTGAGATAAAGAAAACATCTAAAGTTTCCTCAAATCTGATTTTTGCCAAGTTTTGAAGAAAATTGAACTTAATCATGAAAAATAATGAATCTATTGCAGAGTTTTGGATCACATTCTGATTTGGAAATGAAGTGCATGCAATTTACACTATCTCAAGCATTAAATTTGACCAAGGAAGAGGTACCACAACCTCTTGACTACATTTGATCTCTTAAGGCGTCAAAAATTCACTTTGAAATTTGTTCCAACATATGATTTGGAAAATAATATTGTTCTCGATTGAAATATATTGTGCAACAACAACAACGCACACAAAAATTATGTACAAACATGGAAAATCATACATGCCCCAAATGGAAACATGCAGAGTGTGCACAATTCATTTCTTCTACTGAAATAAACCTTACGCTACTCTACTCTACTCTACTCTAACCAAAGAAATAAGAAGCTAAAAAAATCCTGAACTAGGAAGGGACAAATAGATTCCTTTTCTTACAACTTTAGACAAAGTAATTGATTTGGAAATGGACATGGCCTTTTACAAGATCAAAAAATTAACTTGAATCCAATTTTCCACCTTATTCTTCAAAGTATCGCTTCAAAGAAAAAAAAAAACACCTCCTCAATTTGATTTACATTTAGTTGGAGATTTTGTAGCTTATCTATGGGACTTTGAAGCTCTTCCTCATTCTCTCAAGTGAACATGACTAGTTTCAAATACCTTTTTGGCTCTAAACTAGCCAGGTATCTGATTGGGAAAGGCTTGATCTCTTCATTTTCCATATTCTTTACAATTAACTCCATTAATGAATCTCATTGAGATATTTTCCTCTTCATGGTGGATGTTTGTAAACTTGTCTAAAGAGGATATTACTTCTTTTCCAAAACACTTTATTTCCACCTCGTGTTCTCATGCTTTGATTCCTCAAAAAAGGAGCTAGAGAGCTCAAACTCATCTTCCTTGAAAACTTAAGGCCCTTCCATGTCCATTACAATGACTAATGATGTTCTTAGTGTATCACCGCAACCCTCCAAAATTGAATCAAGTTCTAAAAATGCATAGCAATCGGGATCATTGCATTCCATTAAAACATCTTGCTCACCTTGAAAAAAATTCCTCAAGGCCTTTGATGCCAAAAGTGTTAAAAACACTTTATCCTCCTCTCTATTTCTAATCTAATTGTCTTTCATATTTACCTAATTCTTCTTGACATTCATCACCTCCTTTTGCATATTTTGGATCCTCTCATCCTCCAAAATATGAATCAAAACAATATTCAACAGATATGGAATTATCTTCTTTGGTATAATTTGTTAGAGAAGAGGCATAAACAAGGGGCTGCTAATTTTTTTATGCTTGGGAAGAGATGCTTGATGCTTAAGAGACCTAATTTGATCAATTGGAGAATTCAAATGATCCTCCAAAACATACTCCCTACTATGATGATATGTTTCCTCCACAATAAATGCATGATTTTCAATAACAACTTGTTGTTTTGAATGTTGCATGGGCTGCTCCTTCTCTCTAAAATCATAGAAGACCTCTTGTTCTACCAACCTTTTAGGATAACTTGGTCTAGTAAGGGTTGGGTAGAAACTAGGGACAACATTTGAAATACCACAACTTCTAAAAACATTGGTGCATGGTTTAGTAGAGTTGGGTAGTTCTCTGGGTGGAGATGGGAGGACATTTTGCAAAGTTTGGGGAATTCTTTAGGCATGATAGACATATGGAGCATAAAATTAAAGAACAGGAAGAAAATAATCTTCCTAATTTTGGAAGAGAACAAAGGATTGTTCTTTATTTGCACAAGGGGATGGAAGAATTTGAGGTGGTGAGGGAAGAATTTTAGCAATAGGGATGGGTTTTTTTTTCTAGCCTAAATAAGCATCTTCTCGGCTTGTGATGCAATGTAAAAATCTTGAGGAAGAGTGTTTCCTCCTAAGTATTGAATTAATATAGCTAGATCAGTATCAAAGGATCTCAATAATACAAGAATTTACACCTTGTGGGGGTCTGAATTCTTGAGGGATTCTATGCCAAGTGTTTGTGAATCTGATGTTGAAATAAAAATAAAATCCATTAGATCTGGTTATATTTTGCTTATATGTTCAACAAGGAATGTGACATCTACATCCTCCTTGAACTAGTTGTGTAGTTATTCTCCCAAATGATTCCATATGGAAATGGATTGCGAAGCCAAACTATTGTGTCAATCTCTTACTTTGGATTTGAAACATGAAACAAAAATTCTAAGGAAAATATTTTATTTTTTGATCTGTGAATGGCACAATGGTTTGTTATATCTTGAATGTGGTCAATAGGATATTGATCCATATTTCCTTAGAAAAGGGGCAATCGTTTTAGGGTGTTCTTGGGGATATCATCCCACTGCTACAAATGGAGGGGCTAGAACTGAAATGTGGGAATGGAAGAGCTCTTTAGAGAGCCATGAGAATATGGGGACATGGAAATGAATGAGGGGATGGAGGAAAAGGTCTTAAACTTGATAAAATGGGTTGGTTGAATTAGTGGAGTCTCCATATGTGATTACAAAATGTGTCAAAAGGTTGAAGTCTCCACCAAGAACACATCAAACTTGGTGAAATAAAGGATGCACAAAAGGGGGTAATGAAACTCCCTCAAAAAGAACTTGGATGCACACCTATAAAATATGACTTCAAGGTTCTCCCACTGGGTGTGCCAAAACTATTATGTCAAAAAGTAGCACCATAAGATTTGTCTATGCAGATCTCTACATTTTGCTAACATGGGACCATCTCTCAAGTTGTGTGACCTAATACTTGAGATGGGCCTTTGGAGAAGTTCAGATTCATCTACCTAATCTAATGCTAAAACTACTCCTAGAAGGGAAAATATAGCTAAGTAATCCTAAACTAACCATGCTAAGGGAATAGGGATAGAGAGAGAGACGGTTAGAAGGATGCATGGAAGGGAAATCCTAAGATGAAAGGTGGTGATATCACCGAGATAAGGGTGGAAATGATCTAGTGAGGGAGAAAGGAGAAGGAAAATGGAGATGGGAGAAGCCAGACATAAGTGATAGAGACCCAAAACAGCCATTTACCATCTGTTCTCACATAAACACAAAAAATGAGCTTGCAAAGGAGAAATATATGCATAACACAATACTATAAGTAATGTAGAGATAAGGTTGCAGCTAAAACAAGCTATGACAGAAAAAAAAATGTGTCACAAATTTTTTTATTGCAATAGAAGTGTAGACACCTAAAATTAGCATTGCTAATCCCCATGTCTACATCTGCTTATACCCCTTCATTATCACATCACTATCATATTATACATTAAATCCTTATCCTAAGTCTTATTTCTCCTCATTATATTTACTCCCCATAAATATCATTCTACAACTGTAAAATCTTATTTTATCCTCTCCTAAACAACTCAAACCACTTAGAAACCAAAATCAAATAAAAAAATCAACAACTTCTCAACCATTTCACAACCTCTCTAACCCGTATAACCTCTTTCCAACATATACCCTTTGTCAAAACAAACAAAAATCTTAATTTGGGAGGTGGTTTCAACATTTTTCCTATAAATCCGTAATCACCCGCAACCTGGACCAATCACTAATGATTCGTCTCTAACAAAATCTCAATTTAGAAGTTAGTTTCAACCTCTTTATTATTAAAATGAGATCACCCGTTACCCTACCAAATTGTTGGCGATTCTCCTTTCTATTGGTTACCCTATATAAATAAGTTCCACACCTTCATTTCATGTTACCTTCCTTTATTTTATTTGATAGCTTGTAGATGGACATACCTTAAGGACTTTGTATCACATGTTCTTTATATCAGATCCCTCTCATAGATCTAGAGATCATCCTAAGAACATTCAAGGCACCAAGAATATCTTCTTATTCCTATGAATTTCATTCAAACATCCAAGAGTCAATCCAAGAATCTTTGGGCCTCTAAAATATTCCTCTCTCGTTCTGTCAAATGCTATCAAGATCCTTTGAGCCATTTGTAGCACTTTATCAATTATCTTAATCAAACCTATCACTCAGATGTCCTTTGTGAGTGCATATCTATCTCTATCCTTTCTCCTTTGATCCATATTATTATTCCTAGACTCCCTTTGGATCAAGTATAACTATCAAACCATCATATAGCCATGGACCGTGTCAGTCCTTTGTCTTTGTGTTATTGGTTATATTATCTTTTTATCAATTTATCTTATCATTATCAGATTGATTTCTTGAATGCAGATTGACATCCTTGCAAGGAAGTCCATTGACTTCTAGGGACTAGCCTTTGCTAAGAAATCCTCCATATATCTATTTAATCCTATATTTTTCTTATTTTTTATGCATTTCAAGTTACCTATCCCATTGGAATTAAACATTTGTGTACCCTCTTGGATCCATCAACATTGATCATCCATCGAATCAACATCCATCATTCTGGGTATCAGTAAACCCCGTCGTCTTCTAAGGTCGATTTTGCTTTCGTTATTTCACTTCATTAATTTAAAGTAGGAAATAAAAAACTTCTTTGAACATTTTGGCACGCCTGATAGGACCATAATCCCTTTTTATCTCATTTAAATTGAATTTTCATTCATGTTAGGCCTTTTGCTCTGTAATCGTCATTGATTTGGGTGAATCGCGGTGATTCTGTTAATCTCCAACGATCTATGTGATTACTTTTTAATACTTAGTCAATCATCCTTTAACATCATTTTCCCTTTTCTATTTTCTATTTTCTACTAATCCTTATAGGTTTCTACTCTAGGGGATTTTGTTTGCTTTGTGTTTTTTCTTTGCTACAAAAAAATTAAAAAATTAGAAATTTAAAAGGAATTGTTTCTAGGGTGAGTCATCTTCTTTTCTTTTCTTTAAAGCATCATATTTTTTGTTTATCCTCATCAAAATCGGTCATTCTTTTTGGGCTTTAAACAAACTTCTCATCTTGTTTAATCACATAGTTTAAATTGGAGGTTAATATATTATATTCACTTAATTTCTCTCACACACATCTAAACCATATCAAACACAATTTGTATCAAAACATTCCTACCCAGGTGGACCTACTCGGATTTGATCACCAAGAGGAGAAGTCAACTTGGTTTTCTAACCACGTATAAATAACTAGTTATTGGTATATTGGCTAATCACCCAAATCCCTTATCGTTATGGGACCATGAAGTGAGGGGGTAGGCCCCAATACTAATCCCCATACTAGAACTAGTATAGATTTTGGCCTCATGTTTCTTTGGGTATATCAAGGACTCTAGCCTTAAACATTCATGAAACTGGCCTTAGAATAATCATATCATTAGGTTCCCCGTGATCCTCTTCCCCACATATGAATTCTAATCATGCCAATTAGAATCGTTTTTCTTAATTCATCTATTAAATTTGTAGCTCTCTTAGGTATTTTATTTATCTACGTCGCATATATTTTCCCTGTATACGTCATTTTTACAATCATCTTTGGTTTCTTCATCCACTACCTCTACATATTTTCATCCCAATCAATCTCAAAACATCCCTATATACAATCTAATCCTTATCAATCTCATCAACCTATCATGTCTCACTCAACTTCACTTAGCTCTGGCATATTCCTAGAGCCATCCAAACCATCTTTTCCCCTATGTAACCTCTACCTTTCAGCCAATCCTACAACCCTACAACAACCCCATCCAACAACCCTATGACTATCCTTCACATCTACATTACTTCCAAACTATCGCTTCTCAACCCATGTCAAGTGTACCCCATTAATCAATCCTTTCCACATCCCCTCCTTCATCACAATCTCATTAGAATATTAACATCCCCATATTTTATCCAATCAACCTATCTTGACTTCAATACCTCTCTCGATACCTCATACATCCCAAACATATACACACATACCTACTCAGGCCCAATCAACCCCTCTCATCCAACAACAACAACATATCCAACATCCCTACATGTCTCCCCACATCCCTTTATCACAACCTACTTTGCAATTGATACCTTCTCAAGCTACCCCTCATCAACCCCCACATCAATCCCATCCACAATAGAACCCTCATACTCTCCACTATCATCAATCAACTCAATCACATTCTCAACCACACTCACATGTTAATTCCCTCATGCCTAATCCTAAAAATGATCCCATGCAAGATTTGTTAAATAAATTAGAAAATTTGGAAGTCATTACCATGGGACCCAAACACATCCTCACTTATGATCAAGTTTGTAATGAACCCATCCATCTGTCAATACCATATAATCCTTATCCTCTACATTGGGAATTACCTGAATTTACCATGTTCCATGGCCAAGAGGATCCTCAACAACACATACTAGCCTTTAAACACTCATGTTATCTCATCATCCACAATCAATATCTCATGCTTAGAACCTTTCCTATGTCACTGGTAGGACCTACCTTGGATTGGTATAACTCCCTCCTCGACACTCTTTAGTCTCTTTCACACAACTAGCCATGTTATTTCTCAAGAACTTCACTATCAATGTTACTCACAAAATCACCATTTATGATCTCTCTACCATCAAAAAATTTGAAAATGAATCCATTGTTGACTTCTTCACTAGGTGGAAAAGCATTATCAATTAATTGACCTTCTCACTACCTCAATCAAAACTGATTGAGTTGTTTTCTCGATCGTGTTTCCATCACATTTCATCTACCCTCCAAATCCACACATTCCATAATTTTGATGAATCCTTCACCATGGCCAAAAATTTATAAATACAAGCCCTTGAAGAATTCCATCTCTATCCTCAATCCACATGTCTCATCTGATTTCCCTAGGTCTTCCTACAAACTATATAAAATTGTCACAAATGATGTCATTAATTTTCTTCCTAACCGAACACCCTTGATAGATTCAGTCCATATAGATATTGTCCATCCTTCAAGTCACACCAATAACACTATTACATATTATCTTCCCCATGAGGAGACCATTTCATCACCAAAGCTTCCCCTTGAAGATTTGGAATCTGTGGATCCTCTTTTCTAGAATCCTCATGCATTGATATCACCTTCGCCTACTATCTAATCACCTATTACCTCCTTGCAGAATTTAGACTCCACCTCGTCGATACTATTAAAAGGAGGCACGTCTGATCAAAGATCTTAACATCCACCCATCCTTCAAACCAATCGAAGACTTGGGTATCTCACATGAATGTAACCCACCTCAATCATTTCTAGAAACAACATCTCCCTCATCTAAATCGAATCAATCCTATCCTCGACTCCTCACTTGTCATCTAGTCCGAGACCTTGTCTTGAACCGAACACTATACAATCACACCCCATCACATCTATAGCCTTACCCACGTCATCGACATGAGACTCTCTCCTCTATCTAAATAAAACATTAAAAAATCAAAACCTATCACATCCATGACCTCATCCTCATCATCTTTTGTAAGACCATCTTATTTACCTAAGGCTAACATTACAAAATCAAAATACACATCATCTAAGGTCTCACCCTTACCATTTATTATGGGACCCCATCATTTATCATAATCTAAATCCATCACATCTACACCTCCACCCTCATCATATATTTTAGGACCCCATCCTTTATCTCAATATCATATGACACAGACAAACCCTATCTCATCTATGAACAACCCCCTCGTCTATTTTGGGACCTTATCCCTCATCTAATTTTATCAATCTTATATCTTATCCCATCCTTAGATCACATTCTCTTTCTTATCAACCTTATAACACCACTATGATGTTTCAACACCATATGGAATCCGCACATCCACCCACGTTCAAAAATAAGATGCATCCTATCCTACCAAGAATTCTCATAAATCAAAATCAAAATCCATTAATCTAAATCCCTAAAAGGGACTTACATTGACATCCTCAAGAGGATTATATAGATTCACTTATCACATTACCACCAATAAAAACACCCAATTAACATACTTGGAATCCTTCCTGGTATGATCAAAACAAAACATGTTCCTACCATATAAATCAAGGCCTTAACATGGAGAGTTGTAAAGCACTTAAAGCCATAATCTGGTGACTCTTCCTCGTCAATGATCTTCTCCCAAAAGAAGACCATCATAAGCCATCATCGATATCCTCTACACCTCCACCCTTGTCAGTGTCCTTAGTGACCTCTACAGGATAAAGGTGACATCCTCAATCTCATATTATCAAACCTCTACCGAAATATCTTCAACATCTTCTATTAAAGGTCCTCAATGTTGTCAACTTCTACACTCAAGTCACTAATAGTGTCCTCACTAAAAGCTATAGTACCGGGGTTCATCCTCAATCATATCTCGTCAAACATTTCTCATACATCTTCTCATCACCTTCCCTTGAAGGTCCCTCATCTCAAATTAGTACGGTTTTCCCACCTATGTGAATCATAAAGCGTCATACATGAAGAAAAGGGAAAATAAAATATTTATCATCTACCCCTCCTCATCAATCATCCTCTCATAAATCATCCATATTTTCAATGACTCCTTTGTCAAAGGCTCCGAATCTTCCTTTATTTACCATATATTTAATCAAAAAACTTTGAAGATTCCATCATCCTAAGTTGAAAGGCATCGTTCCTTTAAGCACTTATTATCTCCAACCACATCATCACCCTAGGGGATCTTCTCTCTACCAAGATTGTGAAAATCCCCTAGTCATTCTTCACTATTCATATCCTCTTAATCTAATCCATGTCACCATAACTCTAGAAAGGAGTAAACATGAAATGTTTGCCTCTAGCTTTGATCAATTTATATCATGGGTCGAGTGTATCATCTAACCTCCCTTAATGGTACACCTAAAAATGAGCCTCTAGATGCCTTTCACTTACGTCATTTATACTTTTGACACATTTTTACCTTCATAACAATAATCACATCAAATATCTTATTCCACCGTCAACCAACCATCTTATCATTGTAATGATTTGAAAGTATGTTGTCTTCTATCACTATCCTTACAAGCCTTAAAGATGAGCACCACGGTTATGTTAATCACATCTTTCTCATGGAAAATTTCCTCCTTAAATAGAACACTGCAATCATTACATACATCCACCTTATGTATCAATCAAGACATGTCATGGGAAACATACGTGTTGTTTGTGCACACACTTCTTACCCTCCTTGAAATGTTCTATTAGGGTTTTTCCCTTAGCTTATGTTGTGCTTGAAATAATCTCACCCCTTTTTTTTTGGAAAATTCCTTGAAATTTTTTATGTTTTCTATTTTCCCATGAGAAGTGTGAGTTCAAAAGTTACATTCATGTTAAATTCATTTGAAAATCCTGTGTGTAGGTTATTTTTCCTTTTTTTGGTTGAGGATCATGTTAGACATGTTGTTCTCAAAAATCCCATAAAAAAGCTCGATCTGAATCGGTTTTAAATCAAGAAAATTACCTTTGTGCACTATTCCTTAATCATATTACAAATTTTGTATTTGGCTCCATCACTCAATGATACATGGCATGTTCCAATTGGTTGTGGTATGGCAGGTTTAAGTTGTAAACTTGTAACAATTTTATAGCATTCACAATTTGCAAATTAAGCCCCAAGGCCGACAAATATTCCTCTAAATATTCACATTCAAAAGGTGTAAAAATAGAAATTTACTCCACCTCCGAGGAAATACACTTGTCACAAGTAGGTTGAATGTGGGGAATCGGGAATAGTTGTATTTCCACACACTAAGGTAATAAAGTATAAAATTTCAAAGAATCTCCTAAGGCCCGCCAAGGACATGTGGATCTTTCTCATGCAAGGAGCGGGAAGCGGGTCATCAAAGAAAATTGGTAATTTTGGGCTCAAATGAGAAAGAGAAAATTTTTTTAGGAACGGCCCAGAGCTCCACCACCATTAAGATGTAACCATGTGTCAAACTTAGGATAAAATTAAAAAGTGGACAATCGGTTCAAATATTTGAATTTATTTGTGTTTATAACACGAAGAAAAAGTGCAAAGAGTTTCCCCGAGCCCACATTGCATAAGGTTATTCCACGTGGATGGCTCATATTTAAAATTAGGAAAAGTAAAATGGATAACCATGATACAACGCATTAATTTCTGCCATCATCAATGCATTTTTACACAAATCAAGGAGGAATTTTGAATTCTTCAAATGCATTGATCTTTTTCTATCAGTTGTTGAGATGCCATTTCTACTGTGATTTCAATATTGCAGATTTCATAGTAAGGACTAGAGATTGAAAAGCTTTCAAATTAAATTTGAATTACATAAGTTTTCATAGGAAAATTGGTAAGAACTAAGGCACTCCCATACTCTTTTTCATTGGAAAGGAAATTGGAAGTAAAGCTAGGGCTAAAAGGTGGAGGGAAAACTGATAGCCCCTTTAAACTAGAATGAAGAGGAATAAGATGATTCATATGCCCGGATAATTGATGTAATGAGGAGAACACTAAATTTCTTAGCCCATAAGAACATTGATTTATCAATTCAAAGCACAAGAGTTCTTAATAACTTTAGGGATTTGGGAAAATTGAAAGATGACCTTCCTCCCCTGAAAGAAGGAGCTGACAGAATGGATCCCTTGGGAGGAAAATCTCCTCAATTTCCTTCAAAAAGGCCTACTTGAGCTTATAGATGAATGGACTTCTGCTACCAGTGGGACTGGTACTTCTATGTCTACTTTAAGACAAAAGATTGAGGAAATGCTTCTGAAATCTATGGAGAATGCTCCTATCACCTTTGCATTACCACTTCAAGCAAAAAGGGAAGGGTATGGCTACTCATAGGACTCCTTTAGATGTTTTTCCAAACCCCACAGTGTTGATAAGTTGATGAGTGGGGCCATAGCAAGTGGCCATTCACAATCTAAGCCACATAATGAAGAAAAAAGAGCAGCACCAGACCTTAAGAAGTTTGAAAGGGCACATAAGAGACACAAAATTGTGTACGAGCCAATCCTTGTGACAAAGTGTCCTCATACACCCAATAAACATAAACATAGGTATGTAGTGCTTAATCCCCCAAAACATGAAATAATTTATGTTTTCCAAGTATGATAGGTAGCATTAGTGCCACAGGTTGGGCAACTAGTGCCTTTATTTTCACCTTTATCTTCGAAAGGAGTGACAATTGGGAACACTAAGGATAAAACAACTCAAGGAAATGTCTTATTTAATCCAACGAATCTTTGTAGTCTTGGATCAAGGTATGAAAACATTTGAAACCATGTCGAGTTATAAATGTCATTATTTGAACAATTGTGAGAGTCATCGAGGCTCGAGATAGAGATAATGGATGTTGATACTAGTGAGTAATTTTCCACATTAGATGCATTTGACATATCTATTGATGAACAAACATCAAATAATGTAAGTGATCTTCAAATAAGTGAATAAATGGAAAAAATTACTCATGTTCCAACCACTGAAATTAGAATTCAAGTGTCAAAAGTTTCTTCTGCAGATCAGGCGGTTTCAGAGTCAAATAAGCCAGAGATGCTTAGTGAAAAGGGTGTAAGTACTAAGATATTAGTGAAAGAAGATTCTTCCCATGATGTCAAGGCCACTAAGGATAGTGAGCCATATCAAATAAGGAAATATGTAGATGAAAAGACAACAGAGGTTGCACAAGATGCAACTACTAGGGATGAAGTTATTGTTGGTATGGATGTACATATTTTGGGTGAGAATAGGGAACCAACATTGGGAAGACAATCCACCATGACACAACCTAAGATATCAATAGAGAAAATGATGATGATGTGTCAACCCAATAGTCTCCAAAGAAGGTGGAAATATTGGAAGGAAAAGGAGACCTGTAAGCAAGATATTAGTTCAAGAAATTCCCAGGGAAAAATTTGAGTTTAACATTGCATCAATTGAAGAAATAAGGAAAGAAAATATCCCAATTACTGGTGTAAGTCAGAAAGAGATTGATCAATCCCAAACTCAAGACCAAGATGGAATACGATCAAGAGAAATTTTAGTACAGGGTGAGAGCAAAGAAATAACTATAGAAGCAGATCATGAAAATTAGGTAGAATCATTAACCCAAGGTGAACAAGATATTTCCAAGTAGTTGGTGGTTGTCCCCAAAACCCTAACAAGAATTACAAGAAACAAAAGTTGGGACAAGTATTACAAAGGGTTGGATAGGGAGTTTATTTCAAAAGAAGAAAAAAAAATTGTCCCTGTTGAGGCCATAGATCTCATGGCTCTATCTTTTCTGAAACCGGTGAGAACCTCCAAAAAATTCTAGGGTTCTTACCAAGACTCATATTGATCCACTGGGATCTAAAACTTTAGAAGTGGCAATCCCTCATGAAGGAAAAACTAGAGACAATATAACAACTAGTGACTATAGTGTTCAACTTATTTCTTTAGGAAATCCTTCAAGAGATCAATTAAAATAGGGAGTATCAGAGGCAGTAAGTGACTTGTTACAAAAGGTTGATGAGGACATGATAACTAAAAAACAATTGAAAGAACAAGTCAAATATTTGAGTTCTATTCTACAACAATTAATTGGGTAGTCTATTCAAACTCAAGCAAGTACCTCTGTCAATACCCCTAAAGGAATGGAAAAATTTGATAAGGCTATTAATAAGGTTCAAGTTGTGGACACATGGGTTGAGAAGTTGACAAAGAAGGGAAAATAATCAATCAAAGAAGCCATGGAAAAGTATGAAGAACTCAAGAATAGGCTTAATGAAATTGATGAAATAATTGAGCAATGTGATAATGAATCTTTTGCTTTGAAGGTATTTTTCCCAAGATGGACCACATAACTCAGCTCAATGATGAATTGGTTGAAAAAGAAGGGATTGTGCCAAAGGAATTAAAAGTAACTCAAAATTCTATGGAGTAATTAGCAAAGATTAGGGTGGAGATTTTGAATGGGATCAAAGAAAAAATAAAAGTTAAAAGGAAATGGGTCGATGATACTTTAGATGCCATTGATTTAAAACTTGAAGATATGGTCTTTGACAAATTCAAGAAGAGCTATGGTGATCTAAAAATTGATTTCTTGTTCAGATATTTAGAGAAAAACATCTAGAAATCTAATTTCTCCTATGCTATTATTGAAACAATTAGAAAAATTAAAAATAAAACTACAAAACTAAAATCCAGCCACCAACTTTGGAATATAAGAAAAATACCGGCCACTATATGGATGTAATAGAAAGAAAAATGTTGATCTTCCAACACCACATAGGACCAGATGAAGATGAAATTAATGATATTTTTCAAAGATATGATGCATATGTGTCAAGGTTGTCAGAAGAAGAAGAAGTAGGAGAGGAAACTAAAGAAGAAAAGGGTGCAGACATAAAATATGATGAACAAGCTTAGGCTTTTCATTCTTAAAATTGTATCTTCTTTCCATATTTCATTTGTGACTAGTGTTTTATTTGATATTTTATTTCATGAAGGATGAATATTACTTTGAAACTCATTTTTCTCTAATATCAATTGTAATTTGATACAATGCATTAGTTTTTTATATTGCTTGGATGAAATTTTATGTCCATTTGTAAAATCATATAAACTATTGAGATGTTTGTACTTTCTACATGTTAAAAAGGAACAAAATGGGGTTCTATAGGGGCCCCAGCCCATGATGAATAAGGTGGTGTACATGTTTGAAAGTAAAGACACCAAAGGAAAGACAATGTTCAAATGTCCTTTATTCCTTCTTTGAAATTTCTCCCCAGTGGAGGGAGTTTGTTCAACAATTTGTTCTTCCTTAACATGAACTCATTTTGGATTTGTGTTGTTTGGACACATAAAATAGCCCCCACTACATCTCAAGACATCCCCATATCAATCGGTGAATCAAGAGTCATTCTAGGATTGTTCATGATCTTTTCTAGCTCAATTTTCTTCTGATAGGAAGACACCCAGTCTAGAAGATCCAAACCACCCATGAATAATGTTGTCTTCCCTTTTCCCTTGTGAAGGGTAGACTTACTAGGAATAAACTGAGAAGGAACATCTAGAGTGGTTGGAAGAGAAATAATTACACCTTAGGGCAGCGCGAGAACAAGAGATCTTGACCTAGATTCAGCCTTCCATCTCCTTGTGAGGGGTGGGCATTCTCTTGGAGAAGGAACCGGCTGAGGTCCTGAGAATTCATGCTCTGACGAAGAATCACAATGCACTAAATGAGTGGAAGACTGAACAAAAAAATTCCTTTGTTGTCTCTAGAAGAATAAATTTCTTCTCTAGAGAAATGAGCAGATAAAAAAATTCCTCTTCTCCATTAGAAATGATAATTGGGGGTTGGGAGATTGACTCACCCCTTCTCTTACCCAAATATGGTACTGGTATTGTGAATGGTTTTGATTGCATGGGTCCTGCCTAACCTTTCTCCAGAGAAATAATCCTCCACTCTAGTTCATCTATTTTATGAGAAATGGCAGGCACCGTATCAATAGAAGACTTTTCATACAACACATAAGACTCCTTGGGGATCTCCTTCAACACAAATTCTTCATTACATAAAAAGGGACACTGAAAATCAATCTTCCTAGACACTTGAGGCCTCCTTTCAATCTAGAATCTCTTCAAGTCTTCAGGAGCCTTCTGATGTTCCCACCAAAAATATGAAAATACATGGATTGAAAGGCTGAGAAGACAGGATTGATTTTGATTAACCTCAGGAGGAGTGCAAGCCAAACTTGTTGATAAGTCAAAGTTGTTGGGGTTAACACAAGGTTGTATAGATAATATATCATATCTAAGCATACATGCAATAAAAGTGGATATTCTACTAGAATAAATATATAAAACAAGATATATAAATCAACACTAGATTTAACATGGTTCACCTAGTGTGGGCTACATCCACTAAGAAACAAGTCAATCTATTATCAAAATATTTCAAAAGATATACAATGAGGATTTACAATCTTTCACACCTCTCGGATGTACGAATGTAATGTATTTCTCTCAAGCTTCTCCTTCTTCTCTATGAATTCTCTCTCTCACATTTATTCTCACAATGACCATCAATTCTTATAATCCTCTACTTCTAAACCTTATATTTCGTGATTATATAGGCATAAACAAACTTAGGGCATATATCTATGCAATTACAATCAATGGATTTGTTTTAATACTAAAAATTAGATCTAATTCCCATGAGTTAAATAAAACACTCAAACATAGGTAACTGACACTAGTTAGCCATAACTGATGTCGGTTCCTACTTGTTTGACCAATGCCAGTCATAGGTGACCAATTCCAATCCCTCTGTAACCGATGTTGGTTACTATGCTTTCCTGCAAGTCTAGTATAGCATGTTAATCTGAAGTAATTAAACTCCACAACTCAAAAATCTCCCACTTGGAGATAAATTACTACACTCTACATGTACCGAATCATTCTTGGATCCTTTCCTTAGCTTTGTTTCTTCTTCTTCAAGTCTCAAACTCGAAGACCAATATAAGTGGATTTTATCTCCAAATTTTATAGTGCTAATGGCTTTGTTAGCATATCTACAAGGTTTTTACTCGTATGAATCTTCTCTAGTTTTAGCTTCCCATTCTCCAATACCTGTCATATAGAAGTGATACATCAATTGAGTGTGTTTTGTTATAGAATGAAATATTAAGTTCTTTGCCAAATGAATTACACTCGACTCTCGGTTTATAATTTGCAATCATCTTTCTCCTTTCCCAACTCTTCCATGAACCCGCTCATCCATATCATCTCTTTTCTAACATATATATCTGCAACATACTCTACCTCTATAGTATACAAAGCCACCACCTTTTTCAATCTCAAAATCTAGCTAACTTCCATCCCACCTACTGTGAACATATATCTAGTAGTGTTCATTTTACCTCCATATCTCTATCCATATCTGAATCAACATAGCCACATAAATAAATATCCAAACCTCCATAGCATAAATGCATGCTAGATGTCCCTCTCAAATACCTGAGAATCCATTAAACTAATTTCCAATGCTCTTGACTTGGATTAGCCATAAATCTACCCACAACTCCCACTTCTATGCAATGTATACGGTCTAGTACAAACCATATCATACATGAGACTCCCAACTGCTGAAGCATATGGTACTCGTGTCATGTATTTGACCTCCTCATATGATGAAGGAAACTGATATTTTCTATACTTGAAGTGTCCAGCCATAGTTGTACTCATCGGTTTTGAATCTTGTATGTTAAACATTTCCAACAACTTATTGATATAAGCCTCTTGATATAAATACAATTTCTTTTTCTTCTTGTCTCTATGTATTTGCATTCCAAGGATTCTTTTTGCAGCTCCTAAATCCTTCATATAAAATGTGTGAGCTAGCTTTCCCTTAATCTCATCAATTTCTTGCATATTAGATCTTGTAATAAACATATCATCCACATAAATTAACAAAATAATATAGCTCCCATTTTCAAGCTTCTTAAAATAAAAACAATGATCGATTCACATCTTAAGTAACCATGCTCATGCATGAAACTATCAAACCTCATGTACCATTTCCTTTGAGCTTTCTTGAGCCCATATAGACTCTTTTTCAAACTACACACTAATTTCTCCTTACCCTTGACTTCATACCCAGCGGATGCTACATATAAATCTCTTCATCCAAATCACCATGAAGGAAATTCATCTTCACATTTAGTTGCTCGAAATGTAAATCATGTACTTCAACTATACTCAATATAATGCGTATGAAGTTATTTTAACAACGGGATAAAATATTTCACCAAACACAATAACTAATTTCTGTGCAAACCCTTTACTACAAGCCTTGTCTTATATCTTTTTTTCCACCCTCTTCTACCTTAATCCTGTAAACCCATTTGTTTTGCAATGTCCTCTTACTTCTTGCTAGCAACTTAACCAAATCCCAAGTCTACTTTTGTTCCAAGGATTCCATACCATTGTTCCACTAAATGTGGGTCTCATCTGTATTGCTTCTTCAAAACTTTCTAGTTCACCATTATCAGTCAATAATAAATAAGATAGAGAAGGTGTAAATCTTTCTAGAGGTTTACTTACCCTTTGTGACCTTCTCACGAAGTTTGGGGTACCGAGGCTCATTACGGGCGTCCCGGACATTTGTTTCCAATTTTGATAGTGACTAACACTAGTCTCCTATAACCGATGCTAGTTCTACTAATTGATGTTGTTTTATCTCTTCTATAACCGATACTAGTTCAGCTGACCAGTGGTGGTTAGGGTCAATGACATCGATTCTTGTGTAACCCTTTTAGTATTATTTTTAAATTTGAGAGTTCATTTTCATTCAAAAACTTCTCAACCAGTTCATCCTTGGGTACCAAAATTTCATCCCTGTACATTCTCTTTTCATTCCATTCAATGTCACGTCTCCTAATAATTTTAAATTTCTCTAAATCCCAAAAATAGAATCCGAAATCACCGGATCCATAACCAATGAAAGTGTATCTCTTGGATTTTGCATCCAAATTTTCCTATTTTCCTTATCATTATGCACAAAACTTATGAACCAAAAACTTTAAGAAAAGAAATATCTACCTCTTTTCCGATCTAATATTCCCATGGTATTCCTCCATCTAATGAACTTAAAGTCCCATGGTTAATCAAATAAATCATTGTATCTATTAGTGTCTGGGATATTTTTCCATTATTAGGTGTGTCTTTCACTCACACATGATGGGTCATCTCACTTAGGTGCGGTCATAGGACATTAGGGTTAGGGATTATGTGTCTGTACTAGGGTTACTCAGGACCCTATATATTCCCTTTCATTACTGATTTATGAGTATTCCAAGCTACTTTGTTGTCTTTATCTTATGAGCATATATGTTCTATGTTACATGATCTTCCATTGTTTTTTTAATCTTGCTATTTACGACAAGCTATCACATTTCTGTTAGGAGTGTAACTTCATTGTGATGTACCATTTCCACATCGATTCTCATAGAAAACATTTCATGGTATCAAAGATTTGATATCCATAAACATGCATTCATTATTTTTTATGAGTTGTTGATTACTCCTAGATTCAATTTTTAGGTTCTTACGCAAGTTTTTAGATTATTTGATTTTGGAATCTTGCTAAAGTTCTTAATAGTTGTTCTTGGAAAGTTTTGTCATTTACATGTGTTCTTCATGCATGTGTGGGTATCCCTTTGGATATTTTGAGGGATTTGTAGCTAAATATAGATAATTGCGGTTAAAGTTGGCCTATCATTCTAAAAAAAAAGAGGTTTTTGTAGTTTTTAATCAAATTTATTAAGCTGGAAGTGAATTTTTTTGGATATCTCTTTGTTTATGGCTACAATTTGGAGTTAGAATTTCAAGTAGAGTTGTCTTGAAGATATGTGCTTTAGGCTTGAAAGTTATTTTGACCTAGCTCGGTTCAACTTACCGAGTTGGGAACTAAGTGGCTCCTCCAACTTATCGGCTCAACTCACCTTGGAGCTTCTTCAACTCGCTGATTCAACTCTCCCTTCCTCGGCTCATTTTCAATATCACCCTAATCATTAAGCTTACACCTTGATCCTGCAAGGAATTTGGTCATGTGGGTGTGTTTTTTACATGTTTTCATGATGGTTGAGTCTTCCTACCTAAGCAAGCTCTTTATTTTAGCTCAAACTACAACCCCTGCATGGTTTTTTGGCTCATCACGATCCTTCTCTCATCTGTGTGGTCCTTCATTCCTACCTCACAGAGTTTTCTACCTCACTCACTCCCTTTGGGCTCTCTACCACGTCCACATGACTAAGTCACAGCTCCCTGCCTCCCTCTCTCCCATGCCAACATGACTCATGCCCTTGGACTCTCTACCACACCCACATACTTGAGCTAGATCGGACCATCCTTGTCTCCCCCACACCCGATAACATCGTTGGCACATCTAACTCAGGTCACACCGCTCCTCATGCTAACCTCCCCACCATGCCCATGTGTCGTCCCGCTCGAACCACCTTGTTTCCTATGTGTCGATCCCACCCATATCACCCACACCTTCTCTCCGAGCTCCTTGTCTCCCACTACCCACCAAGATATCTCCCACTAAGCCCATCCCAACTCGGACCCAACTCGGACCACCAATTTGGGTTCTCTTTTCAAATAGTGGGTCTATTTTAAAAGGGGAGCTATTTAATTTCTTAGGTGGGTATATTTAAAAGGGGGTATTTAATTTTTTAGGGGATATTTGATTTAGATTTATTTTAATCTAATTTATTTATTTATTTTTAATTTTCGATTAGTAAATATTAAAATTGTCAATTTTTTTACTAATCGTGTGCTCAATTGTGCAACGACATTTTGAGCCTTTCTTTGCCTTCCGAGAGCTTTTTCAGCCTTTTCATGGTTATCGTGACTCATCTTGAGCCCTTTTTTAAAACATTGTAAATACCCTTATTATTGCTTTACGACTAGTGAGCATATCCAACATAGTCCTGCAGAAGGGGGTCTCTCTGTGATGTGAGACGCTTTTTCTCACAACATGACCTGATTTCACCCCTTTCATTTTTTAGCTTGTTTACAGTGTTGATTCATTGTGCTCTAAAAAACATAATTATGGTCTCCTCTCTTGCACGTTATTACGTTGATTGCAAGGTGAGTGACCAATTGTTTCATGACACACACTCGCACCTGATTATATCCAACACACTCAACTATAAAGTGCTGAAAGCAGGGGGTTACTATATTGTCCTAGGTGGTTGTGTTTCTTTTACGCATTAATTCATTCTCTCTTCACTATAGATGCACTTTCTATTCCTTTACTTACGTCATTCAACTTTTTTTGAAAGGTGATAAAAATTGATTACGAAACTAAGGAGTAAATGGTTATTTCACATTACCATAGGCGCTGAGACTGAACCTTATGATGAGCCTAAAAAATCAAAGTGGTTGAACCGTAGTGATGAAGTTGTTGGTACCTAGATTTAATCTCCTTCAAAGGCCAAGCAACATCATGGATTTGACAAGACACTCAGAGGTAGATAGATGATTATGTATGTTGTTTTGTAGCAGGAAGCAATCTATCTATCTAAATTTTTAGCACTCAGGCTTTGAAGAAGTGGGTAGCACCTTAAAAGGATGTGATCTTATCCTAACTATTTTAGGTTGTGCCTCTCAACCAAGGTAAGAGAACCTATTTTGTAACCTCTGTTATTGAAGAATGTTGGTAAATCCTTCTTTTGCACAAATTTTATAGAGAAGACCTTGGGAAAATATGATCAACACACCAAATCTGACTCTCACGAGTTGTCACTTCCATATTATGGAGATATTTTCAATACAAGGCAAAGGTTACTAAAGACATTAAGAAATCCTGATTGTTCTGCATATTTTTACAAGTAGATTTTGTTCCTTTGTTGATACATAGGAAAACAGGGGTAGTTCAGGGTGGATCAATGGTTTTTAAATTATTTTGGTGGGAGATGAAGTAGGATAAAGTTGATTATACCAAATCTTTGGAGGGACTTCACAATAATGAACAACTTCACAACAAAAAGCTTCATAACAATCAAGACATCCCTTCAACCATAAGGTATGCTTCAATGGAGGCCCAGATCAACATGTTTTCACATAATATTTGAGACTCCAACATGAAGGATCAAATTGAAAGACTCAATTAAACACTAAATTTTATGATTAATCATGCCTAAGGTACACCCAAAGACTTACATCAATATTTATCAACAAATGACAGTGAATTGATTTTAAATTTGTTTATCTCATCCAAGATGAAGGCTCTTCTTGAAATGAAATTTAAATACCATTAGATGGTCACAGGGACGCGATCCTATGTGATTTCACAAAAATTTCAATATAATATTGCAATAGGAACAAAAGAAGCTATTTGTAGACATTCTGAAAATAAAGAAGACACAAAATTGCTAGAGATTAGACACAAATTAATTCCAAAATTGTTTAGATTCATCAGCAGGGGAAAGCTTCTAGAGAAATCTCAGTGCTTTTCAATGGCTATACATCTGCAACCAACTTAACATGATAGAAAAACTAACATATAAGAAAATAACATGTAATCTCGACTATGGTCTCTCGTGAAGATGGCTTTCTCAAAAAAATTCTCAAGAATTCATACTCCAACCATTTGCAAGAATATTCTCATTGCATTTATTCATTTTTGCCCACTCAATTTTCCCCCCAAAAGAGAAGAATATTTGAGGGACCTTTACTTGTTACCAATTTGTTTTAGACAATGACGTTTAACAAATTTAGATCTTAAATCTTCCAGGTGGAACAAATTATGAACTGATCATGTTTCTTGGGCCCTCGACTAATGATTAGGATGTCATGCCAAAAATTTTGAGAGTCCTTCAATCATTCTAATTCTTTCATGTGAGAAATCCCCTTTTTAATCATTACGATTCTTTCATTTTTAATCTTTTTGTTGGACTTAATAGGTCATCCCTTTTTTCTCTCGAGGCAACACCTTTTTCACCTTTTGTGCTTGCACTTTCATCATTTCATCCTTTTTCCCTCCTTTTCCTCTGAAATTTTACTCTACAACTTCTGGATCTAAAATTTTGCATGAGCCCGAGCAAAAATCCACTTCAAAAGTACTTTAGATTTACAAATTGAGCTCCCAAATTGATTCAATTGAACTTTGCAGACCAAAATGACACAAATTTTCCAAAAAATTGATGAAGAATGATGCAAAAATGCATCTCCAAACATCCTGGAGCTTCAATGGTGGAAAAATCAAATGAAATGCACAACTACCATTGATCTTGCCTTTCAACTTTTAATTTGAGCCTTCCACGTGGAAAAATGTGATTAGAAATGGGCATAGGAGCACTTTTTGACATTTTATAACCTTTGGAAAATGTAAAATTTTGACATTTTTCTCTTCCCCTTCGAGAAAGGGCTTGGCACATGTCCCAATGTGGGTCTCAGAGGAACTATAGCTCGATTCTGGTATTTTACCTCATTTTTAGAAACAGGAAAATTTTCCAAATTTTCTCCGTAGCTCTGCCCTTCTGCCTTTAGCTTTTGATGTGGGTCCTAGTGGACCTGCGCTTAATTTTTTCACTTTATACTTATTTTCCAAAAAGGAAAAAGTTCCACATTTTCCCCGCGGGCCCGCACCTCTATTTTTGACTATTCAATGCTGGCATTACTTTCCTATCGGGGCTGCACTTCAACTTACAATTTTATCCCTTTTACAAAAGGCAAATAACCCTGAAGTTGTTTCTCCATTTCCCGCTGTTACGTGTCTCAATGGCACATTTTCAGATGGTCCCGAAAAGTAGAGACCCCAAACAAGCGCAGGATCAACACATTTCTCAGTCCGATAGAATCTTCAAGCACCAACATGGGGAAACAAAAAACATGACAGAGGCCACAAACTGAAGAAATTCAATGACAAATGGTGTGAGACTAATATAAGCACCAACACCTATGGATGCAATTTCTATTCCTTTACTTACATCATTCAAATTTTTCAAATGAAGATCAAAAATAATTATGAAACTAAGGAGTAAAGGGTTATTTCACATTACCATGGGAGCTGAGACTGAACCTTACAATGAGCCTAAAAAATCTAAGTGGTTGAATCGTAGTGATGAAGCTTTAGGTATTCTTTTCATGTTTGTTTCTCCTAACTTTCTCTTCCACATTTATTGATCTAAAACACCTAATTATGTGTGGAAAATGTTAGATAAAATGTATGGACAACAAGATGACATGAGAGCCCGTTAGTTGGAAAATGAACTACTAGGATTAAATCCTAGTGACTTTGAAAACTTACAAGGATTCTTCTTGAAGTTCATTCACACTAGATTATTGTTAAAGGAATGTCAAGTAGAGAAGAAAGATTCCCGAGTATCTTGTCGATTATCTCAAGTTAGGTCCCGAATTCTCCGTCTTTGTGTCACTTTTACGCTACAAAAGTTACTTTGGGAAATGCTTGGACTATGCCCTCCTTTGACAATTTTTGACCCAACTCATTTGAAAATAGGAAAAAATCATGTCTCTCAAGTCCAAGTCACATGCCCTTGTAGGAAGCACTAGTAAGAAAAAGAAGATTGAAAAAGATAGAAAAAAGGATCAACCTAAGAAGGAAACCAAGACCAACCAAGCAAAACCCAAATTTAACACTAATGCTTTGACTACTAAGCCTAGAGCAAAGAAATACAAGTTTAAGTGTTCCTATTGCAAGAAGTTTGGTCATGAAGAACATTTTTGTATGAGAAAAAAATTGATCACCTTACTCATTTACTTGAGAAAAATCATATAGGTGTTCATGAGTCTATCAAACAAAATGCTCTTAAAGTTGAGTCTTCCACTACAAGAGAGTCTAAATATAATAAGAAGAAAGGAAAGGCCCTTGTAGCTCGAGTTAATCCTTCATTAACATGGATTATAGAATTCAGTGCCTCACACCATGTGGATTCTTTGCATATTGAATTCTCCAACATAGAACCTTGTGATATGTCCCAAATCACATGGGATGATTACACAAAAGTGTCGGTTTATGGTAGTGGATCGGTAGAGATGGATGGGGGAACATTTAACCAAGTGTTGAGTGTTCTTGATCTCTCTACCAATCTCCTATTAGTTTACCAAATCACTCACCTTGGTGAAGGAATGCGAGTGGAATTTGATCCTAACTCATTGATTATTTATGAGCTTCACAATGACACTACAGTGGTTGAGGGAAAGGCGGGTCACCATTCACGGTTGTATACATTTTCCAACTTTACTTCTAATTTGACGCCCACTTCCTTATTCACTCATGTAGATGAGGTTAAAATCTATGGCATGATTGTTTTGGCCATCTAAACTATCGTTACCTTGAACAATTGAGCCAAAATGAAATGGTCAATGGGTTACCTCATGTCATGTTTTCTAAGGGTCTTTATGATGGTTGTACTCTTAAAGCACCCTAAAAAAATATTTGACAAAGGAAAATTCTGAAGATCTACTTGTCCCTTGGATCTTGTTCATAGTGACATTTCTGCCCATTTCCATCTCCTTCATTTACTAGAGCTCTAAATATACTAACTGCATTGATTACTTTTTGTGTTATAGTTGGGTATATTTTCTTAAGCTTAAGTCTGAATTCTTCGATCATTTTAAGGACTTTAAGGCTCTCGTTGAGAAACGGGTGGAACATTCTATCAAGGTTCTTCAAACTGAAAATGGAGGCAAGTATGTAAGTAGTAGGTTTAATGATTTTCGTACTTCTCAAGGGATTACTTTGGAGCGTACATGCAATTGCTTCTGACCCTTCACAAAATGGATTCGTGGAAAGAAAGAACCGATTGTTTAAGGAGATGACCACTTGTATGGTTCACTCAAAGTCCCTTCCTTAGCGATATTGGGATGAAGTAGTGAATTGTGCTTTTTACAATAAGAATTGTGTTCCACACAAGGAGGTAAGAGGAATGACATCCTTTAAAGCCTAGTTTAGACGCAAACCCGATGTTGAGAACTTTTGAGTCTTCGGATCCAAGGCTATGGCTCATATTCCTAAGAAGAAACACAAGGATTTGGAACCACATCCAAACCTTGTATCTTTGTAGTGTTTCTTGATGATGTGAAGGGATATCAATTGTTGAACCATACTACTTGTGAGCTTTATATTAAGAGAAGTGTTAAGTTTTATAAGTCTTCTTCGATTTCTAATTCTCTACCCAATGATGTTCTTTAGCTCTCTAATTTGGATTCGACTCATTAAATGATGATGTTGTTAAGCGTGTTCCTCCTCTTGATCCTCCTGAACCTTAGAATTTATAGTATTCTAATTTTGACAGTAGTGATGATGAGTATTATTTCCCTTCTCACTCAAGTGAAGAATCTTTCAGCTCTGAGCTTGATCCTCCTAGTCCTCTTTGGGGTAGGAAAACTTTACAAACTTCTTGAGATTTAGTTGGAGATACTTTAGATGAGAGAGGTACTCACTCAGATTTCATTGGACCCCACTCTTTCTTCACCTCTGATTCTAATCCATAGTATTTTTGGGAGGCTTTTGGTATTCCTGAGTGGGTTTCTACCATAGATGAGGAGTATTCCTCTCTCATGAAGACCGATACTTGAGATCTCACCCCTCTTTCGAAAGGAAGAAAAATCGTTCAATGTAAGTGGGTGTCCCAAACAAAGTATGGAGCAGATGGAGATGTCAAAAAGTTTAAAGTGCGATTAATAGCTAAGGGTTTCTCTCATGTAGCTGGGGTTGATTATACTAAAACCTTTTCTCCGATTGTGAAGATGCCTTCTATTCAACTGACCCTTGTCATTTTGTGGCTAATGAGATGGAAATTCCATCAAATGGATGTTAAGAGTGCCTTCCTTCATGGGGGCCAAGAGGAAGAGATATATGCAGAATAGCCTCCAGTTATGTCCGGGATCCATCCCTCATTTGCAAGTTAAAGAATTCTTGTTATGTCCTTAAACAATCCCCTCGGGCTTGGTATGCCAAGATGGACTCCTTTTTACTTACATCAAGGTTCACTCGGTGTCACTCTAACCCAAATGTTTACATTCCATGGTAAGATGAATCTATACTCATCCTTGTTTTGTATGTTGATGACTTTTTGATCATAGGAAGCTCTTCTTCTATCATTGATTTTGTGAAGATCGCCTTGGCCCAAAAGGTCTCCATGTCTGAATTAGGATTACTTCATTACTTTCTTGGGATCTAAATTTCAATATCTCGACTTGGGAATTGTGATTTCGCGACCTAAGTATGCTCTTGATTTGTTTCCTTGATTTCATATGTCTAATTTCAAGTCTTCCTACTCCTTTTCTTTACGGGGTTAATTTGTTTTTTGATTGCTCTACTCCCTTGGTTGATGGTACCCTTCATCAACAGGTTGGTTGTGAGTTTGATTTACCTTACTCACACTTGAATGGATCTATCGTATATTGTTGAGATCATGTCAAGATTCATATAGGAGCCACATGAGTTGCATTGGAAATTAGCTAAGAAAATCCTTCATTACGTTTGTGGAACTTACACTGATGGCATTCACTATCTTGGAGGGTGGATATATAAATGGTTGGATTTACTAACTTTAACTAGGTGGTGATTTAGATCATCAGAAATCTACCTCATGTTATATTTTTCTCTTGGTTTGGGTCCTATTGGTTGGTCTAGAAATAAGCAGAATGCTATTGTGATATCTTCTACAAAGGTAGAATAGAGAGGAACAATTAACACTGCCACAGAATTTGTTTGGTTACAGGGTATCTTGATAGAGTTTGGTATTCACTTTTGAAGGCCTACCATTATCTACTATGAAAATATGAGCACTATCTCGATTTGCAGAAATCTAGTTCAACATCAGCGAATGAAGCACATTAAGATCCACATACACTTCATTTAGGAGTTGATACATGAAGGCATCATTGACATATAGTATGTTAAGACATCTGATCAGGTTACATACATATTCACCAAGCCCTTTGCTGAGGTGAATTTTCTTCACTTGCGGTATCTTCTTGGGGTGGGGTCTACTGCATCCACCCATCTTCTTCAGGCTATATAGTCCTCCTTTTCTTCTTCTTCTTTCTAGAAATATGTTGTTTGTATATGGTCTTTTTATCGGCCTTTAATTTTCGGGCCCCATTGACACATCTTTCTTAGTTGTTTAGTACAGTGATCTTCTCTTTCTGTTCTAGCTCATCATAGCTTCTACACCAGATTTAATAAAGGGGGTGTTAGTGTGAGGGATAATGTTCCATTCTTATGTGCCTTCCACTCACACATGATGGATCATCTCACTTAGGTGAGGTCATAGGTCATTAGGGTTAAGACTTATGTGTCCCGTGCATTAGGGTTACTATACTGATGGAAAAGTGACAAACGGGCATGGGAATCTACAAGTAAATCTTCCTCACACCCGACCTCCTGAGGTCGTTCCAAGATAGCCAATGGGGATGGGATATACGTGGGGTAAAGGTAAACTAGTTGGGCAATCTTATGTCTTCGACGACGTGTACTAATGGAACCTATGAATCTAAGGAAAATAAGGTCCTCCTAACTTGAACCAAAGTGCGATAGATCGGTCGGTGAGGATGACTTCTCGAAGGCTCCAATCAATATCGAGCTCGATAGATCTGATCTATAGGTTGTGGGATACGTGGAAGATAACCTGTGGGTGCTTCGTATATGTCTCCTGACAAGGTCATGAAAATGGAAGGTGGATATATGGTGGATTCTATGGTCGATTCTCTAGTCTAGTCTAGAAATCTTTAGCTAGATTAGTTGTTATGTCTAGTGAGGATAATTGTGCGATAATGGTTGGTGGAAGTGGAGAGGATCTAAATACTAATGTGCGTAAACCAACATCAACATCTGATTGTCCTGTGGGCTCGTTGGGTTGTGGGATCTGTAGATCACAACCGTAGATTTGTGGTTGTTGTGGACCTCCTATGGTCATGTGAAGAATCAATCCCTAATCCCTAATATCTAGTAGTCATATGCCTTTTCAGCCTCTATGTTTAGAACTAAAAGTTGTGTAATCTTCTTAGAGTACCTTACAGGCATTCTGACAACTTGAATTCTTAAGCTAGTGTCTATGTCAATGAGAATGTCTCTTACATCTGGCTATGGGACCAAAGGATCACAACCGAATGTTTTCTCTTTTTCAAGCCCTTCTACAGTCATGTGGATATTTATTTAGGGTAATCTGTGGTTTGGCTAGTTTGACCAAAATGTATGCGCTTTGTCATCTTCTATGTTTAATCCTCTTAATTGTGAGCTAATTTATTGTAAGTCTATTGTTGTTCAGAAGACTTGGATTCTGAGATTTTGGTCTATATCAGTTATTGCTGCAACAAGATTGGGTTGAGGCACGATTGGCTCGAATACATATTCTCTGGGCTCCTAGGTCCCGTGATTGTCATACAAAAGAAACAATATAAATCTAACTAAAGCAAAGTAAAACTAACTATGTAAAGTATATCCATAACATATATATAAATTCTCTATTTTTGTATTTTTGATGAAATATTTAATGAATTAAGATAACAACTATTTAATATAATTGAAAGAGAAATTATTTAATACCTAGAACATGACAAGTAAGCTAATACCAATTTAAAACAAACAAAGTAACCGAGTATAGCTACCTGCATGCGATTGTGAATCTATTCTAAATAACCAAATAACTGATCTAATCTATTTGAAAGACCCCCAATCTTACCTCATAAGTGAGGAATGAATCATAGTTTCTCAGAAACTATCAATCCCCACAGCTTTCTCGATAATATCAAAAGTGAGATTAACTAAAATGAAATGATTTATTACTCTATTTGATATGTTTTAACTAAAACTTTAATAGCTTGAACCTAGATTTTGTAGAACAGTGGTGAATCCAATTATGTGTGGCTTTGTCCCCTCATTTTGGTCTCCTCGTTCCTTCGTGCTCACATGAATCCATAAAAGTGTGTAATGCTAGCATCAACAGAAGTAGGTATTGGAACAATGGCAGCTTTGGATGTAGACTGAATACAATGTGAGTAGGAGAGGGATAGCACAAGAGAATAGAGCTTGGCTTATGTAATTCCTAGCGGGATTTATTGCGAGTCATGCAACACAAAACATCCAAAACCTGAAACTATCCTTCTTGATGAACAAAACCTGCAACTCTAATGGCTTTAGATTGAAAATGAAACTATCCTATCTCAATTGATTGTATGAAATAGTAATAACACTAGAACAAGAAGATCATGTGGCTTCTAAACAAAAAATAAGACTATCTATGCATGCAACAAATGAAAACTACTGAATTCCTAAGCAAAACTAAAAGACTAAGCTATTGAAATGAGAAAATGAGAGACAAATTTGAGGGGCCATTTTCTTGTAATCAAACCAACTATTTATAGAATTCCCATTTACCCAAAGGTGAAATCCAATTTGAACTCTTTTACAATAAACAATGGAGAAACACTATTCCAGGGAACCAAAATCATAAATACAAGCAAAAATGGATGAAAAGGTTGGTAAAAGTTGAAAATTTACATGAGTCACGATAAAAGAACATTCTAGAAAATGCGTGAAGGACCACCGCCTGCTGCAAGGGGTGGTGGTCACGAGATCGGTGGCACATACAGCCGCCGCCTAGCGGGGTGGTGGTTTCGTCATTGAAGACCAAAAGCAAAGGAAAAGAGGGGGAAGAGTAAAAAAAGCATGTGGAGGCTAAGCGGGGTATGCGGGATGTTAATGTACACTTGGAGAGCTTTTCGGATCCTAAACACCTTGCGAGGAGACTTGTATCATCATTGGGGCACGTGTAACATTGTTTTGGCGGTGCAATACCCTACAATTTTGGGTACGTATATATTGCCCCCTCGGAGAAGCATTTTAGCCATGAAGAGGCACAAAATGGTGGGTCCGAGTATGGCGGTCCCGAAATGGGAAATTAGAAATTATACCTGATACGTCCGTGTGTCGAAATGACACCATCCAAAATTCCCGCTACCTGCAAAATGAAAAGAAGACTCAAGTGCAGATAGATAAAATAAGCCAAAAATAAATACTAAAATAACATGAAATGAGGACTTACCATTTGCACGGGGATAAGTACTTACCTCCATCGGCACTCCAAACCTGCGAAAAGGGCATTCAAAATGAGTCAAGATGCTATATATGTAAAAATGGGCCCATTTTCCTATTCATTTGCGTGTGTTGATTTGATTGATTTTGAGCTCTGGGACCCACGGTGATGGTTTTTGATGAGAGTATAGTCAAAACATTCATGATGAGATAGTGATCATGCCTCATGAGTGAACATCGACCCGCGAGATCACAGTTAGTTCTTCTTGATTTAATGTTTTTACCCCCAAAATGTTAAAATGATGAAATATTTGTCATGGGGGGATTATTTTTGAAAATGTCGGTGTTAATAGGGTCACTTAGGGGGCCTAATGGGTAGGCTTTGTTTTAGTCAAAATAGTCATTTTTTTGTGTTTTTAGGCATTTTTAGGGCACGTGACCCATTTGGAAATGTGGACACAACCGCCCTGACCAGGGGTGCGCATTACAGACCGCCACCCTTTAAGGTGGCGGTTATGAAACCACCACCTGCTTAGGGTGGCGGTCCTTTATAGAACGCCAAAATAACAGTGTTTTTAGCCCAATTTTGCATTTTTAGTATTCTTATATGTTTTAATGATTTTTCCAATGTAATTTGAATACTAACTTACTCCATTTTGCATGTTTTTGGGTGTATATGCAGAATGAGGAATATATCAAATGGAGCCGAGAGAGAGTGTGTGACTAACTTCCAACAGTGTTGGATGCACTTTCTCAGGCCAAGCAGGATACTCTTCAGAGGGCTGGCATATTACGTATATCACGGGTTCCTCATGTCACACCTTCTAGTCACATACTTTGTGACCTGTTTTCCTATTGGGATGCTGATCGGAACACTTTCCGATTTCCAGGAGTCAGGGGTGAGTGGACTATCACCCTGGAGGATGTCTCCGCATCTTGGGAGTCCCGATCATCGGGAGATGACTTACACTTGAGACAGTGGGGTCACGGGCTCAGATAGCTTAGTGGGCTACATATATGGGAGATGTAGTTGTCTCCACTAGTTCGAAGAAGGGGGTGAGGGTCCGTTCCATTCCTAGCTTACCTATCCCTTTGATTCGTCAAGCCATTATGGGGATCCTTGCCTCGAGATTGATCGGGGACAAGGAGGGGACACTTTACTCTACTTTGGTCCCCTATTATTACACAGATTGAGGCACATGGCCGATTTATGCCTAGGGAGCTGATATACTTGGGACCACCTATCATGATTTGTACCAGGTGGTTCACTTATAGGGACATTCTTTGAGCCATCCAACCCTAGTTATGAGCTGGGTCTATGAGCGTATCATCCCTTATGGGAGAGGCGTAGAGGTGGCGGATCCCAGAGCCGTGAGGGTAGCTAGATGGACAGAGATGTCGGTGCTTAGAGCACCTCACCAGCCAGTTGCCTCCCTGACTACTATGATATGGAGGCCACACCTTATCAGGCCATGGCAGGGTTATGGGGCGAGGAGACCCTCACTTTGATTTCTTTCTCTACTACAGGGTAGCTTGTGGACAGGATAGGGAAGGTGAGACACACCCCTTTGATCGAGTGCCTCAGCAGTTTGGCCTTGCTTACGTTGGTATGCTTCCCCAGTGGTGCCAGTGTTCGAGATCAGGTCGGGAGGCTAGGGGAGGTCCTAGAGGCCGAGGTTGGACTGTTGTTACTCCCGCATCCTTATTGCAGCTAGGGCAGGTGGTACGTGCTGCTCGAGAGAGAGCCGGTGCTCCTCGGGCACCTTTACTTGGATCACCACCGCCCCGCCCACAGTGGAATGACCCCATTGATATAGACTCCAAGTCTACGAGGAGTTCACAGGGGAGAGACAGAGGAGGAGACTAAGGATATGGAGGTCAGTGAGTCGGGTGGAGAGGAGGACAGTGATCCCAAGTGGCATGACACTCAAGAGATCTTACAGCCGAGAGGGCAGAGCAGAGTGCGGAGAGGGTGACCCTAGTTTCAGAGGAGTTTCCCTCTCAGGACTTAGGTGGAGAGGATGAGTCCATAGTAGGACGTTATGTTTCCCTAGGCATAGGAGGAGGACATCAGTCAGTGGTGGCATCTGTGGTGGTGCCGACCTAGGGATCCCTCTTGGAGGCCTGGAGATCTAAGTGAGTTATCACCCTACTCTTAATATTTTTTTTAGCTAGGATTGTCTTAGTTGCTATCTCTCCTTTTGTTTATTCTTTTTTTATCTTTTGATTATTTTCTAATTTATTTTCTCCTTTGCTTGCAGAGACTACTGATGAGTGGCGAGACCTGATTCACCGGGTATGTACTTGATACCCTGATGATCCCCATGGAGAGGACTCACGCCGAGCTATCCATGGATGTAGGGAGCCTTCAGCAGCTGGTAGGCATAGCGATGTCTTTTCCCCATCTAGTATGTGGCCAAGATGGTGACTACCCTCCATACTGAGTTGGTCGGATATAGGACAACGGAGCACCTGATGAGGAGTCACTCTCATAGCAGAGGCTGCAGCTACTCCTCGAGACCGTGAGCCCTCAGTGCATTCAGAGCGCGGCATAGCCAAAGTCCTAGATGTGGTTGTGCACCTTCAGAGGGATCTCATAGGGGTTGAGAGGCCACTTGGCTCTTTTTGTAGTGACTCTTAGATTGTTTATATGATTTATTTGTATTTCTCGGGCTCATTGAGTGTTTTGACCATGCCTAGTGCATGATGGTGTTATATAAAACTATGCTTGATATATATATATATACTTTTTTGGATCAGACTCTTGGTGTCTAGGATTTTGTGATTCATTTCCACATGTAAATTATAATGTTGTTTTTATATGCTTTTCAAAATGTATGCAATGGAGAACAAATGATACAAATGCTTTCTTTCTTTCTTTTTGTATTTCGTAATGTTGATATATGATAATGTAGACACAATGTGATTTTGAACTTAGCTTTCATAAGCAATCTTTCGATACTTCATATTGTTTTGACAACATGTGTAATGATAAACTGGTATGATGAGCAGATGAACTTGCCCCACTCCTAACTCCACACAACTAGTAAGATGCGAGGGCTCACCACCGAGAGCTAGAAAGGGCACAAGCTATGAGGAGTGTTGAAATGATAATGATGGGAGATAGACAAAGAGTTGGTGGAACCAAATTAGGATGCTACAAACCTATTCTACTCAAGTGACTCCATAGTTTAGAATGCAACTTGCTTTGTGGTTTATCTAGACTTAGATCCATAGATGGCCATATGGTTGACAAAATCTGGTTTTCAGGGTTTTGAACTCTCTTGGAATTTTGGACATCTGATTCATTCATTTCTGACTCAAGATTTCAAAGGTTTATTTGAACTATTTGCTTATGACCTTCAATGTTTATTGTCAAGAGAACCCCTTGCACCTTGCCCCATGCTACTAGTAGGAAGCATGGGCTTATCACCATGGACAAGGCATAGGTGAGTAAGGGCATTCCCATCCTTTCCCAACCCTACGTCACTAGTAAGAGACGCAAGCTCATCACCAAAGGTTGGTAGGGCAAGGAAATGTGTAAAAATAAAATTTTCTATTTGATCTATATTTGACTTATTTATTTGAGCAAAATGTCAGTATGTTCTTATTTCCAAAGAGATCTATATATGGGATAGATGTGACACCATGAAGCTTCTAGAATAGACCATAGGAAAGACACCTACCCTAGGAAGAAACCAAAAGTGAGAACAAGCATGCAAGCCTTGGCATGGCTACCATTAAGACTTTGTCATATCTAGCTTTATTTGATGAAATGATTCTAAAATGGTTGATGATGTTATGAAAATGAAGAAGTATGATTCGAATGCTTCTGCCAATACCAACAGAAGTTTGTAATGAATTACTTGCGAATAAGTTCCTTGATCACAAAACTTTATGAAACGAGTGGACAAAATGAACCTAACTACATGAAGATGCAATGTAGATATAATTATACAAATAGTGTTGGTCGCTTATGCATAGAATCATTTAAGATGCAAGGAATTGACTATTTCATTGAATTCCTCGCCTTCTAGTGTACATAAGAGATACGCACCATTTCCATAGTCTTTCATGACTCGGTATGGGCCCAACCATTTGGGCCGGAATTTCCTTCCTTCACCGGTCTTCTTATCGATCCAGCTGTCTAGTCTTAAAACTAGATCTCCTTCATATATTTCTTGTTCATAGACCTTTTTGTTATACTTTGCGGCACATCCGGTCAACATAGACTCTATGCCGCTATTCAGTGTCTAATCTGGCCTCATCTAGGCTTTCTAGTTGGGAGAGATGTTCTTTCTATAACCTTCTCATCTAGAATCCCTTGTAGTGAGATGCGAAGACTGGGTATTTCAACCTCAAGTGGGAGAACTGCTTCTGCTCCGAATACCAATGAGAAAGGAGTTGCTCCTGTTGGTGTTCTTATTGAGGTTCGGTGGGCCCACAAGGATGGATATAACTTTAAATGCCAATCTTATTTGTTTTCTTTTACCATTTTGAGGAGAATAGCTTTCAACGTCTTGTTTGTTGCTTCAGCCTACCCATTAGCTTGAGGGTAATACAGGGAGGCTATATGATGGTTTATTTTAAATTTACTACATAGCTCACGGACCTCGTCATTCTTAAAGGAAGTGCCATTATCTAAGATAATGATTTGTGGGACACCATACCTACTAAATGATCTGGTTCAAAATGAACTTGGTGATCATGGCACTTGGTACAGTGGTAAGAGGCATAGCCTCTACCCATTTGGTAAAATACTCGGTGGCCGTGATTATGAAGTTATGGCCATCTGTTGATGAGGGAGAGAATTTCCTATCAAATCTAGGCCCCATGTAGAAAAGGGCCATGGAGTCGCGATTGGTTGTAGAGCTTGTGTTGGCATGTGAATCTCGTGGGAAAATTCTTGGCATTTATGGCATCTACATACAAACTCTCTACTGTCGTGTTTCGAGAGTGGGCCAAAAATAGCCCATTCGATGTATTTTGTGAGTGGTGGCATGACCACCGAAGTGGCCTCCACATATTCCACTGTGAGATTCATAGAGAATCTTCTTGGATTCTTCTGTGTCAACACACCTTAGGAGCATTCCATCGAAAGCCTTACGATAGAGCACTTGTTCTATAATAACGTATTTAGCTATGATAATGCATAACCACCTTCTTTGTTGTGGTGTAGCACCCTCTGGATACGTATGGTCCATGATAAAATTGATAATATCAGTATACCAAGGACATTCAGAGATGGGAGGTCTGGTTTCGATGTAATATATGCATTCATCGGGAAAATCTAGATCTACTAGATTGCCTCCATCTAATGGGTTGTTAGCTAACCAATCTATAATGATTTGTCCCTTAATGGACTTCTAGTTTACAAAAGTTAATTCAAATTCACCCATTAAGGTTATAAAGCATCCAACCTTTTTAGACAAAGACCCTTGCGTGAGGAAAGTTCGTAAATGGTTTGTTTTTACAATGACCCTTGTTTCTTGATTTAGCATGTAATGTCTTAAGTGTTTGGTTGCAAAGACTATGGCAAGGCATTCTCATTCTGCTTGTGTATAACGCGTTTCATAATCGAGAAATGTTCGGCTAATAAAATAGATCCACACATTCTCATTTATTGTCGTCTTCTTGAGCCAACATGCAGGCTAGCGAGACATCCATAGCTCATGAATATAAGATCAAAGGATGATCTAGTCTAGGTGGCATTAACGTGGGAGGAGACAGTAAGAAGCATTTAACTACTTCAAAGGCCTCATGGCATTCCTTTGTCCAAATAATGCAGCAATCCTTTTTCAACAAATTGTTGATCGAATGAATAGAAAAAAACTTAAGTCCAAAATGAATCTCTGGATTGCACCGAGCTTTCCAAGAAACGATCTAATGCCAAAGTCATCTGATGGTGGGATCATCTCAAAAAAAGCCCGATTTTAGTTGGGTCCACATCGATCCCTCGTGATGATATAATGTAACCTAGGAGTTTCCCTCCTGTCACACCAAATACACATTTTTCTGGGTTTAGTGTGACTCCGTATTCGATCAAACATGAAAGGATGATGTGGAGCACTTCCAAGTGATCACAGCACTTCTTGGCCTTAGCCAACAAGTCGTCTACATAGGATTCCATGATTTTATGAATAAGATCATGAAATATGTATGTCATTACATGCTGGTATGTAGTGCGCGCATTCTTGAGACCGAATGGCATAACAGCGTAGTAATAAGTTCCCCAAGGAGTTATAAACATGGTTTTGGCTTGGTCTTGTTCAGATATTCTGATTTGATTGTATCCCGAGAACCCATCCATGAGGACAAAATCTCAAATCTAGTTGTTGCATCAACGATGATGTCAATGGATGGTAATGGGAATTCATCCTTGGGGCACACCTTGTTAATGTCTCGGAAGTCTATGCAGATGCATATCTTCCCATTCTTTTTGAGAACAAGGATGATATTAGATACCCACTGAGAGTAATCAACCGGTTTGATGAACCCTACTTGGAGAAGTTTCATTACTTCTTCCTTCACCATGAGAGCTACCTTGGGTTTCATTGGTCTCGATTTTTGTTTAATTGGCTTTGCATCTGATTTGGTGATGAGGTTATGTACTGCGATGTGTGGTGTAATTCCCATCATTTCTTTATAATTAAATGCAAAAGCCTTTTGATGTTCTTTGAGGATTCAGTGTGTATTTCTATCTCTTCTGGAGTTAGCGAAGATCCTAGTTTTAAGATCTTCGGTTCTTCCTCCATTCCGATGTTAATATCAATTGTTTCTTTGATTAAAGAAGCATTACCTTCTTCAAACTCAGGGGGCTGGAGGTAGTTCCAGATCTTCTCCATTCTCTACCGCATATATGTCGAGCTCCTTTTGTGGGGGAAGCTCTATCATGGGATTTCCAAAGTAAGAAGATGAATGTGGGATTAAGGACAAATCTACCATGTGATGGGTGAGATGTAACTCTGCATAGGTGTTTAGGTAATCAAGAGTGGCTCTATCACTGTCAACGTGATCTAAGATAGTAGATGTATTCTTCAGCTATGTTTGTTAAAGAGGGTTTGACATTTTCTTTACTAACGGTTCAGTATGAAGGGATACCATGAAATGGGTGTCTTCTAACTCACTATTTGGAGTGAAACGTGAAGCTAAGGTTGCTATCGAATCTGCGAGAAGGTTTTGTTCTCGTGGGATTGCCTCAATGGATATGAAGTTAAATCCTTTTCTCAAATCTAATACTATTGTTTTGTAGAGCTATAAGTTCAGCTCTAGTCTCATACACCTCAGAGACTTGGTTTGCTACTAATTGTGAGTCTCCTAACACTCTGATGTCATTAACACCGATCCTTTTAGCTATGATGAGACCAAGGAGGAGGGCTTTGTACTTAGTGCCATTATTTGTACATTCAAAATTTAATTTAAAGGTGAATGGTAGGATCTTTCCCTCGGGTGAAGTAAAGATCACACCTGCCCTAGCCCCATAACGACATCTAGCTCCATCAAAATGGAGAGTCCAATATTTACTTGGGAAGATGGATGTTGGGACATTTCTACATCTTTTCTTTACTTTTTCGATTACTTCTACCATGCAGAGGTCCTCTGCTGGAAGAGAACCAACTCCTAGGGTACATCCCATACCTACAGAATCAAATGGCAGGAAAATTGGTAAATCTTGTTCTAGCAATTCAAAATTTTTGCAGTAGTTCCTAATGATACTATTTCTACAACATTAGCCTCATCCTTGAGGGCTGGGATATTCTTGATTAGGTTCATAACTTCTAACTCTGTTGTAGGTATCAACTTTTCTTCGGTAGTTGGTTTTTGTTCCGGTTTTTAGTAGTTTTGAGTTGGTTGGCTTGTTAAGTTGGTTTGTTGGGAGTTCAAACTCAGAGTGAATGCACTGGTCTTTTCTTCAGATCTGCTAGGTGTATATCGAATGGTTTTGGATCACCTTTTGCTACGAATATCTTTCCTAAGTGCAAGAATCTTATTTCTTGAAATAACGTAGAAGGGATTGCCTTCATACGGTGTATCCATGGTCGGCCGAGGATCATATTATAGTTGGTTTCCCGATCTATAATATAAAAATTAGTGAGGATTGTTTTGGGTCCTAAGGTGACTGGTAGTATTATAGTCCCAATCGAAGTGGCTTTAAGGCTATCATAGCCTCTTAGTGTATTCCGAGTCGTGGAACAATTTGTTTCTCCATACCCTAGCTTTTGAAGGAAAGAGAAGGGGACTATGTTAACTACTGCCCCATCATCAACCATTGTGTGTTTAACGTAATTGTTATAAACCCACACTTGTAAATGTAAGGTTGGATCACCTCTACGTGCAATCTCAGTGTCTGTTGGCATTTTTTTATGTCGAATATAAACTCGGTATCCCTATCTAGCTGCCCCGGAGGGTGAATATCAAGTCTATATGGTTTACTTGTGTTTCGGGAGGTGGAGTGATGTTAATTAAATGACCTAAACCTAATGCTTCTAAAAGAGCAGCCCTATGGGCAGGAGAGTTCTTCAATAAGTCCAAAAAGGAGATGTGAGAGAAGGTCTTTATTAGGTCATTAATTAAATCATAAGCACCTACGGGTTTTACTAATGGTTTTTGAATGTTATTCGGCTCTAGTGGGTAACTTGGATTTGGCTAAGAGGAATACTCTCGTGTTCTTTTTATGGCTTCCACGTGTAGCTCAGTGTCTAACTCCACTAAACTAACTATCTTGGATCGTAGCTGATTTCCTAATTACGGTGTGACATGTGGATTTAGTGAAGTCGAGGCTTCATGATCATTGTTTCTTGTCATTACACCTTTGTTCGTCCCATTTGGATTTAATTTATTGTGATTTGGGAGCAGATCATTGAAGATCTTGAGGGGAGAATTTTGAGGGGAGACTACTCCCGTGAAATTATTTGGTGCAGGTGATGTAGGATCTGCTAAGAACATATCTATGAAAAGTTGTCTTTGTTCTTCTGGCAGACGTTGCATGAACTTATTGTAATCGCGGCAAGTCCTAGTGTCATGGCCTCAAATTTTGTGGAAACCACAATACGAGTTGGGATTGTAATTCCTAGGTTGTTGGTTTGGTGTGTGTTGTGGTCCAAAACTCTGATTAAACCGTTGACTATTAGGATTAAAGTTTTACATTTGTTGTCTTTGGTTTTGGTTTTGGTTTTGATATCTAGTTGATTTTGTCTTGGACCCTGTGTTTGGATCTACCATTTGTTGTTGTTGTTGTTGTGGATGATTAAAATCCACCACGTTGATTGTTGGGGTAAAATTGTTGTTTCGTTGATTGTTAACAATGGTGGAGTATTTACAACATTTTCCTTTTTAGCTTGGTTAGTTACTCCATCTGTTGTTACACCGTGATTTTTGTTAAGGATTTTAGGTCCTTGATTGACATTTGTGGTAGTAGGATAAGTCGTAGTATTTTGGTTGGGGATGATTAACCTCCCATTTGTTCCATATGTCTTGCGACCACTATCTATTGCAACTTGATCTATTCGGAGGGCACTCTCAAGTACTTCATCGTAAGTCCTTAGTGGGAACTTTTGGACTTCTTCCTTTATCTCTCTGCTGAGAGAATGAAGGAATAAATCACATAGTTCCATCTGATCCATGTTTGGAGCACTTGCCAAAGAATAAAGGACTATACGCCATCTTTGGATGAAATGAGCAACAGATTCATTGTGTTCTTGCTTAATATGCAAGAATTCCCTGATTCCTATTCTCAATAGTTTGTTCATGTTGAACGCCTTGATGAACTCTGAAATGAGTTGTTTAAATGAATGGATGGAAGCTTCAGGTATTCTATAATACCAATCAAGGGCAATGCCCTCTAAAGTTTTGGGGAATATTTTAGCAACAACCCCATCCCAAGGGAGCAGTTCTCGAATGGTTATGGCATAGGCCTTGATATGTGCATTCGGGTCTCCCTCCCCTTTGTATTTGGGAAAATCGAAGAGGTCTTGGAAGCATGACACTTCGATATGGTGAAGTCTAAGGGTTCTTTCAAATATTCTGAATAAGTTCCTATCACATAGGTTTCGACCATCGATGGCGCTTGCTGAGGGGGTGGAGGTGGGATGGTTTGTTGATATGGTGTAGCATATGCATTTACAGGGGCATAAGGAAATCCCTGTGGTTGAGCAAACATGCTGGGAGAAGAGAACATATCTCCTTGTGGTGACTTGGAATACATGTTTAAGTATGGAGGAGTATTGCCCAGGAATGGATTATTTTGTACTAGACCGGGAGGTATCATATTTTCCACTGAGAGTGGCATTAGCAAACGTGGTTCTAGTTGGCACTTGTTGTGAATACTGAGGAGGCATGCCCAACGTGCCTGTTCCCATGAGGAGGTCTACTTGGCTAGGATGATGTGGAGGGTTGGGGATTCCTACTTGTCCAAAATGTGAATTCTGATTTGCTTGAGCAAGTTCTAGCCCTCTAACCTTTTCAGCCAAGGCTGAAATGACCTCTATTGGTGAAGACACAGTATTTTTCCTTACGGGCATTTGTTGTGTCATTTGAGGCTGCAAAGGGGTATGATACCCGCTATGAATTGGTCATTATCCTGCCAAACTTCACCGAGGGCATTTCCCATTGGTGGAGGAATGGGGGTGTTTTCCTGGAATAGAGTATCAGATTGTACTTGTAAGCTCCCTACTAGTGGATACATGTTTTGGAAGCGTTGCTCACTTTTAGCAAAGCATGCTAAGTATTCCTCATCCAAAAAGAGAGTGGTTTGACTGTCTACTGATTTGTGGTCTGAATAAGACCCGAGGAGATGAAATAGATTCTCCAGTAAACGTCATGTTATTAGAGCCTAAAGGCTCTGGTTGTTTTGAGTGAGCTGATCAAACTCCTCAATTCAGAATGAAGAACTTGCACTAGCTCTTTGAGGGGGAGTTTGAGATGATAAGTAATTATTTGAATAGTTTTCAACACATGCATAAAGTGAGGGCGATGGTTGTCTATTTGTTTGACTATAGCTTGTTTCAAGACCTGAAAGAGGTCTTGCCATATGCATCATATCCTAACATATTCGGGGTATATGAATACCCAAGAATAATGGGAAGAAGCGAAGGTGGATGGAAGAAGTGAAAAATAAAAGAGGAAGAACTGTTTTGTTCACGTCAGGTTCACTAATTTTGTATGATGGAAAAGTGACAAGTGAGCATGGGAATCTATAAGTAACTCTTCCTCATACCCGGCCTCCCGAGGTCATGCCGAGACAGCCGGTGGGGATGGGATATACGTGGGTATAGACAAACTAGTTAGGCAATCTTATGTCTTCGACGCGCACTAATGGAATCTATGAATCTAAGGCAAAGAAGGCCCTCCTAACTTGAATTGGTGTGATAGATCGGTCGGTGAGGATGACTGCTCAAAGGCTCCAATCAATATCGAGCTCTGGCATGATCCATCTATAGGTTATGGGATACGTGGAAGATAACCTTGTGGGTGCTTCGTATATGTCTCCCGATAAGGTCATGAAAATGGAAGGTGGATATATGGTGGATTCTATGGTCGATTCTCTGGTCTAGTCCAGAAATACTTAGCTAGATTAGTTGTTATATCTAGTGAGGATAATTGTGTGATAATGGTTGGTGGAAGTGGAGAGGATCTAAATACTAATGTGCGTAAACCAGCATCAACGTCTGATTATCCTATGGGCTCGTTGGGTTGTGGGATCTAGATCACAACCGTAGATTTGTGGTTGTTGTGGACCTCCTATGGTCATGTGCATAATCAATCCCTAATCCCTAATATCCAGTAGTCATATGCCTTTTCAGCCTCTATGTTTAGAACTAAAAGTTGTGTAATCTTCTCAGAGTACCTTACAGGCGTTCTAGCAACTTGAATTCTTAAGCTAGTGTCTATGTCAATGAGAATGTCTCTTGCATCTGGCTGTGGGACCAAAGGATCACAACCAAACATTTGCTCTTTTCAAGCCCTTCTACAATCATGTAGATATTTATTTAGGGTAATCTATGGTTTGGCGGGTTCAACCAAAACGTATGTGCTTTGTTGTCTTCTATGTTTAATCCTCTTAACTCGTGAGCTAATTTCTTGTAGTCCGTTGTTGTTCGGAAGACCAAAATTCTAAGATTTTTGTCTATATCAGTTATTAGTGCAACAAGATTGGGTTGAGGCATGATTGGCTCGAATACATATTCTCTTGGCTCCCTAGGTCCCGTGATTGTCATATAAAAAGAAACAATATAAATCTAACTCAAGCAAAGTAAGAAACTAATTATGTAAAGTATATCCATAGATATATATAAATTCTCTTTTTTGTATTTTTGACAAATTATTTAATAAATTAAGCTAACAACTATCTAATAGAATTGAAAGAGTAATTATTTAATACTAGAAAATGACAACTAAGCTAATAACTGAATTTTAAAACAAGCAAAGTAACCGAGTATAGCTACTTACCTATGCAGTTGTGAATCTATTCTAAATAACCAAATAACTGATCTAATCTATTTGAAAAACCCCCGATCTTACCTCAGAAGTGAGGAATGAATCATAGTTTATTAGAAACTATCAATCCCCACAACTTCCTCGGCAATATCGAAAGTGAGATTAACTGAAATGAAATGATTTATTACTCTATTTGATATGTTTTAACTAAAACGTTGATAGCTTGAACTAGATTTTGTAGAACAATGGTGAATCTAATTGTGTGTGGCTTTGTCCCCTCAATGTCGTCTCCTCATTCCTTTATACTCACATGAATCCAAAAAATGTGTAATGCTAGCATCAATAGAAGTAGGTATTGTAATATTGGCAGCTTTGTATTTAGACTGAATACAATGTGAGTAAGAGAGGGATAGCGCGAGAAGAGCTTGGCTTATGTAATTCCTAGCGGGATTTATTGTGAGTCATGCAACACAAAACATCCAGAACCTGAAACTATCCTTCTTGACGAAAAAACTTGCAACTCTAATGGATTTATACTGAAAATGAAACTATCCTATCTCAATTGATTGTATGAAATAGTAATAACACTAGAACAAGAAGATCATGTGGCTTCTAAACAAAAAATAAGACTATCTATGCATGCAACAAATGAAGACTATTGAATTCCTAAGAAAAACTAAAAGACTAAGCTATTGAAATGAGAAATGAGAGACAAATTTGGGGGCCTTTTTCTTGTAATCAAACCAGCTATTTATAGAATTCCCATTCACCCAAAGGTGAAATCCAATTTGATCTCTTTTACAATAAACAATGGAGAAAGACTATTACAAGGAACCAGAATCATAAATATAAGAAAAAATGGATGAAAAGGTTGGTAAAATTTGAAAAATTACGTGAGTCGCTATAAAAAAACTTTCTATAAAATGCATGAAGGACCGCCACCCCGAGTAGGGGCGGCAGTTATAGGACCACCGCCCTACCTAGGCGGCATTCATGAGACCGCTGCCTGGCGGGGTGGCGGTTTCATCATTGAAGACCAAAAGCAAAGGAAAATAGGGGGAAGAGTAAAACAAGCAGCACATGGAGGCTAAGCGGGGTATGTGGGATTTTTACACACACTTGGAGAGCTTTTCTAGATCATGAACACCTTGTGAGGAGACCTATATCATCATTGGGGCACGTGTAACATTGTAACGGTTGTGCAATACCCTATAATTTTGGAGTACGTATAGTTACTTAGCACCCTATATGTACCCTTCCATTCATGATTTATGAGTATGCTAAGAAACTTTGTTATCTTTCTCTTATGAAAAGATTTTTTTGTGTTGCATAATCTTCCATTTTTGTTCGAATCTTGTTAATTATGACAAGCTATCACATTTCCGTTAGGATTTTAACTTCATTGTGATTTACCATTTTTGCATCGATTCTCACAAAAACTCTTTCAAGTATCAACTACTTCTTCCCAAAATTGTAAGGTCAATCTAGCATGTATCCTCATACTTCTAGCACATTCCATGATTTTCGTGTTCATTTTTTCTACAGCACCATTCTCTTGTGGTGTTCTTAGAACCATCCTTTCTCTACGTATTTCATTCATTGAACAATAATCATTGAAATCCTTGCTACATGTTGTCTCCTAAAAACTACTCTACGTATTCATAGCTTGATTCAAATTTTTCAACTTGTGTCCTTTGTTTGTGTTTAAGCCAAGTTAGAGATTCAAGAATTTAGCAAAATTTGTGCCCTAGTGCTATTCATATCTCTATTTTGCTCATTTTTATAAATTTTCCATCTCCTAGTCTATGCACAAAATATCCTCTTTACAATCTTCATTGTGATTGAAATTGTTCACCTATTCTATGGCCTGGGTTGTCAAATCATTATTTTTCCTCCATGCCTCTTGTTTACGAAGGAAGTTAAAAAATTGGACTCAAAATGATGAATTTTTCTTCCTCTGCATATTTTCTACATCGAGATGACGGGCGTCTTTTCCCCATCAAATTTTGATGCCAATAAATTCAGTATGTGGTCAAATCCTATTGGATGGGGAGGAACGGGATTTTTGGTGAACTTAACACTTTTTGTCACTTTTGGTAAAAATGGTAAATTTTCCCCTCGACCCTAAAAAGTTTGAATTTTTTTATTTCGGTTCATTGCGAGAAAAGTGGAATTTTTGTCCCAGGATGCACAAGTTCATGAGGGACACTTGGGACCGAAAATCCAAAATTGCTAATTGTGGAAAAAGTGGAAGTTTTTGTCCCAGGCTGCATAAGTTCACGAGGGACACTTAGGACCCGAAAAGCCAAAATTATTGATTATGAAAAAAGTAGAAGTTTTTCCCAGGCTGCACAAGTTCAATTGGGACACTTGGGACCAGGAAAGCTAGATCAACTGAAAAATTTAAAAACGTGAGAGTGGGCCGGCGGAGGAAATTGAGTTTTTGAGGATTTTTCCAAAAAGGTTAAAATGTTTAGAAAAGAGTCATGACCCCGTCTCCAACTAGAATGTGCCACGTGTCCTAGTCAAATCGAGAAGCGGGTCGATGGAGAAGTTTGTTTTTTTGAGCCTCTTTGTAAAAAGGGTGAAAATTTAAAAAATGACCCGCACCCCGATCAGGCTATAAAGGTAAAATTCAAAGTTGAAGCCCGTAGGAAAAAAAATCAAAGGTGAAGGTGCCACGTGTCCTAGTCAAATTAGAGCAACGGGTGGCAGAGGAAATTGAGTTTTTGAGCCTTTTTCCAAAAAGGTTAAAATTTTTAGAAAAGATTCACGACCCTGTCTCCAACTAGAATGTGCCACATGTCCTAGTCAAATTAGAGAAGTGGGTCGTATATAGAGTTTCATTTTTAGCCTCTTTGAAAAAGGGTGAAAATTTAAAAAATGACCCGCAGCCCCGATCAGGCTATAAAGGTAAAAGTCAAAGTTGAAGCCCACAGGGAAAAATTCAAAGGTGAAGGTGCCACGTGTCCTAGTCAAATCGAGTAATGGGCCAGTGGAGGAAATTGAGTTTTTGAGAAAAGGTTAAAATGTTGAGAAAAGGGCCGCGATCCCATTTCCAATCAGAAGGTACCATGTGTCTAAGTTGAAAAGTCAAAGCGGGGTGTAGGCCAATTTTTCCAAATTGCCAAATCTCTAAAAAATCACAAAATGCAAAGGGCTTTCCCCGTAACCACTCCAATCCCTTCCTACCATGTGGACAGCCCGATTTCAAAGCTATAGGAGCAAATCAAATGGTCTATATTTAAAATGGAAAATCGAATGTAACGGTTGCTTTGCAAGATCTGTTTTTAACCTGCCATGAGCGTTTTCTTCACAACAAAGGAATTTGAAAAGGCGTCGAGGATTTGTAAAGATTGTAACCATTTTGGCAAAGGATATAATGGCTTCTTAATGTCATTTCAAGGGCTAGCGATTGAGTTTCAAAAAGACCAGAGTGCTTTATACCTAGAAAATATAGAAAACACCATTCTTCTTCTATTTTCTCTTCTTCCTCAAATTTCTTCCATTCTCAAGCTATGTACAAACTTTGTTTGAGCTTCAATAATAAAAAGAAGGAATTATTGCCTCTTTGATTGAGAAATTTATTGGTACTTTGCGACAAATGGCTTTCATTCGGTCTTGTAGCTTCTCCTGCAGATTTTTTTTTCATCTGATTATAAATACATATAAATGAAATTTCTAATTAATGTGTGTGAGCAGTTGATATTCTACTCATAACATTAGTTTCTCCTATCTCCATTATCACTCCATTCCCCCTTATCAAATAAAGTTCTTCTCTAGTGAAAAATTGCTAGCTTTTCCATAGGGTTAGTAGAGTGCCCCCTGTTGGATCTCTCGGTCGAAAGGACGCCATTGAAATCCAGTTTTCATGCATGCACATACGAAAGATGCATTGTTCAAGTAGAGGGACTTAGATTCCCATAGTGTTAGCTAGAAACCCACAAATTTGTCCACTAGACAAATTTTCTCTCCAACACTATAGTATTCACCACCATTGTCATATTTAAGGCACTTTAACTTTGAATTTGATTCATTGTCAATAACGGCTTTCCATCTTTTAAAAGTCTCAAAAATATCATATTTATGTTCAATACAATAAACCCATACCTTTCTTATAGCATCATCAATGAAAGTAACATAATACTTGGATCCTCCATGAGAAGCTACAGGGATGGTCCCCACACATCCGAGTGTGCAAGCTCTAATTTCTCCTCCTTCTTAGTTGACCCAAATTTGAGAAATCTAACTCTCTTTTCTTTCCAAAGGTACAATGCTCACAAAAATCAAGATCTAAATATTTCAAATTTGATAACTTACCCTTAGCCTTTAAGATCTACATTTCTTTTTGACTCATATGGCCCAACCAATTATGCCACATGCATGCATCTAAATCTAAATTAGATAACACAAAAAAGGAATCAATAACACAGTAAATAAATATAATGTTCCTACCTTTTTATCTCTTGCCACAACAAAAGAACCCTTGGTTACTTTTCAACGTCTCTCATGAATGTAACCATGCAACCATATTCACCTAGTTTCCCTGAAGAAATAAGATTCCTCTTGAGGCTTGGAACATGTCTCACATTTTTCAAAACCCATGTATTTCCATTATACAATTTTAGATGAACTTCCCTTTGCAACTAATACTACAAGGTTCATCATCACCCAAATAAACATGTCCAAAATATCCTGGACATAATTTCTTAAATAAACCTTATTAGGGTTACATGGAAAGAATCTCTTAAATATAGAACCCATGATTCTATTATATTATCCAAATAAATAATAAGAGAATATTGCATTACCTTTGCTGCAATATTTTCCTCTTTATTTACTCTTTACCTTTGTCTAGGTGTTTGTTCTCTTTATCCTTTGACCAAAAATATTTCTTTACATGTCCTTACTTTCCACATTTCCAAAAGGTAATTCCATTACCTCTGTATTTAGATCTGTCGTCCCTTGACTTTGACTTCCCATTATTCTTACTCTTGGATGTTTCCTTCTTCCTACCTCTGCTTTCTACATTAAAATCATTCCCAAATGATTATTCCTCTGTACTTTTCCTATGAATTTCTTCATTCAAAATTATATTGATCACATCATCAAAATTCAAAATATTATTAGTAGATGTTGTATTACTAACAACCATTACCAAGTTATCCCAACTATCATGAAAAGAACATAAGAATAAAATTTCTTTCACTTCATCGTCAAACGGAATATCAACTAATTTTAACTTATTTACAATAGATCAGAAATCATTCAAATGAATAGATGTAGATCCACCTTCATGCATCTTAGAACTAAATAGTTTCTTCATCAAATAAACTTTATTTTAAGCACTAGGTTTTTCATATAAATTAACAAGAGATTTCATTAACTCTACCGTAGATGTCGCTTCTGTAATATTGGAAGCCATAGATGTTGCTTAGGCTTAATATTATAATCCAAAAGATTTTATTTTAAGACTCTTCCATTCTTCATCAGTCATCTTCGTAGGTCTAGAATTTTCATCCAACGATAAGTACAAATCTCTTTGATATAGATAATCCTCAATCTGCATCTTCCATAATTGATAATTTCAGCCATCAAACTTCTCTACCTTATATTTTTTTTCTTCTTCCATTGTTGTAGCTCCCACTCAATCAGAAAACCCTCTATGAGTAAATATGTCAACACATAAAACCCTCAAACAAATATCTGATAGTAGTTGTTGGGGTTAGCACAAGGTTGTACAGATAATATATCAGATCTAAGCATACATGTAATAAAAGAAAATATTCTACCAAAATAAATATATAAAACAAGATAAATAAATTAACACCATATTTAACGTGGTTCACCCAATGTGGGCTACATCCACCAAGAAATAAGCCAATCTATTATCCAAAGCTTTTAGAAGATATACAATGAAGATTTACAATCTTCCACACCTCTTAGATGTCTGTAATTTCTTTCTCTCAATCTTCTCCTTCTTCTCCAATAATTATCTCTCTCACAATTATTCTCACAATAATCATCAATTTTTACAATCCTTACTTCTAAACCCTAGATTTCGTGTTTATATAGGCATATACAAACTTAGGGCACTTAGCCATTCAATTACAAGCAATAGATCTTCTTTAATAATAAAATTAGATCTAATTCCTGTGAGTTAAATAAAACACTCACACACAAGTAACTCGACATATGTTAGCCCTAGCCGATGTCGGTTCCTACTTTCCTAACTCGATGTCGGTCATAGGTGGTGATGTCGGTCCCTCCATAATCGATGTTGGTTATTGTTCTCTCTTGCAAGTTTAATATAACATGCTAATATGAAGTAAATGAGCTCCAAAATTCACAAAAAAATCCCTCTAGTATCTCCTGGATGTGCTATATCAAACAAAGATCTAACAAATGATTCATCTAAACCATGTAAGTTGAAGATTTGGTTTAGATCTTCTGAAGAAATATCTTTCAGACTATTTTCCACAAGCACCTTTACCATTTTTGCTAGTAAGAACTATGAAAAAGTTCTTTACCTTCAAGATAGGGAAAGAAATGCATATTGGTGAGAGGGTAGAACTAAGTTTTATAGTAAGAATGGTGCATATTGATTTAGTTGAGAGAAATCTTTCCCATTAGATGAAGGAATATTTTTCTCATCTCACACGAAGAAAAATTAAGAGTTGAAATGAATTAGGAGTGATCAGAACTGATGAATTAATATGATTTGACAAGAACCATGTGTGATGATTAAGCCAAAAATATGTGAAAAGAAGTGCACAACACCCAAGATGGATTCTTGGAAAGTAGATAAGAGTATCTGTCATATTAGAATCACCTGAAGTGCTCAAATATCATCAAAAGTGACTATCCAATCACCAAGTGAAAATAACGATTAAATAATTTGCCAAAAGTGGTGACATGGTATCCCAGTCATACACAAATAGAGAAAATTGAAAAAGGCTCATAATTCTTACACTGGAAACACTAAACAAAGCATTTTCAAAATAATAACGTGGTTTAAAATATATGTTGTAAAGGGGAATATTCCCTTGAATATTCATGCTTTTGGGGGAAATTTAGAAATTTAATGAGTGGATAGAATGGTATAAATGCGAAGAAAATAATCACGTAGAAGGGGGGTTTAAAATTTCTGAAAATTGTTCAAAGAAAAAGGAGAGCTGAAAGAAAAACCATTTTTCCTAAGAACTCATCGAAGAAACCTATTACTTTCTTTGAGCCTTCAAATTTAGTCATGTCAAGATGGTTGCAAGTGTACAACCATTGACAAGCACTGAGATTGTAGATCTACTTTCCCTTGCTGATAAATTTGATGAGCCTTGAACTAATTGTGTTAATCATGAGTATTGTTGTATTTTCCATCAAGATGATATATTGTAAAATAGTTATTCATGCTCCCATTGCAATCTTATTTTAGAGATCCTTTAAGTCACACATAACTTTATCATTCTGGTAGCATTTTTGAAATTGTAATTACACTTTTAAGAAGAGCTTTCATTTCATTTGTGTAATAAACAATTTTAAAATCACTATGTCTCCATTTTGTTAAATGTTTCTTGTAATTCTTTGAGTGTATCTTAGGCATGATAAATTGTGAATCTCTGATGTTTTATTAAATCTTCAACATGAGATTTTGTTTTTAATCCTTGAATATTTGTGTACATATTCGTGTTAAGGGATCATTGTGAGCTATTTGAGGTATGTTTGTCTTACACTTGGTAGATATCCCAACATTTATTGAATTTTCTGTGAAATATGGTATAATCAACTTTATCTTGCTTAATTCCCCAAATCGATACATCCAAAACTAACTAATCCTACCAGAATTACCCATGCTTGCCTCATTAAATCCAACAACATGCTAAATAAATTTGGTTCCTTACTGTCTTTAGTAGTCGAGCTTTGTTTAGAAGACGTCTGCATTGTCTAGAAGTGAAAACTTGTGAGAGTTAGCCTTTGTTGAATTGACCATGTCTTCTCGAGTTTTTTTCAATTACTCTACAAAAGAGTGCCAAATATTGTTGATACATCCACCCCACTCATAATTACAGACTACATAATGGGTCCTCTCACCCTGGCTAAAGGCAGAGCCTAAAGTAGGAGGGTAGGTCATACCCTTAGCACGATGTTACCTGACTCCTCTCGAGCTCGAGTGATAAAGAGATGATGAGATCCTTCCCCAGCTACAAAATGACACAAATCTAGATCTATCATCCTCTAGGCATCCTTATCTTTCTATTGATTTTCTCAGCCATAAAGGGAGGACTGATTTGGGTACCAACACCACTCTGGCACCATTTCGGGTAAATTTTTGTAAATACATACAAATACTGACCTCTGGTAACGTTTCTTACATGTTTAGATGCAAATATGTTGTTTAAACATCATCCTTTGTTAAATTTTGTAAAAATTGAGCAAGATCAGAAGTTAATTGCGTAATATTTCCTAGTTTAAGTGAATGTTGCACTAGATTTACTTGGCTAGTGGTAAATATTGACAAAGGATGATCGATCTATCAAGCTTTATAGAAATTGAGTATTGATGGGCACTTGACAAGTCATTTATAGTTTTTACACATCTAAGGTGCAAATCCTTGGCGCAACTTTGTTTTTGTTTGAAATTTTTGGTAAATGCCAGTGTCTTAAGCTTTGAAAATTGAGATTTTTATTTATATTTACAAAACTAGAAGGAAGAAGGTATTTATTTAACAAATATCCTACTAGAAGGTTATTTCTAGAGCTTGGGAAAATAAACCTAAATAAGAAACAAGTCTGGAAAGCATTGGGGGATCAAGAGTCAAGAGAGAAGGTAGTGTCAGTCGTGGAAGGTGATCAACCTGTAATTGAGGATTATCCTACATCTTCAAATAGTTCAGAATCAAGTAGTCCTCATGCAAATCTAAACACTCCAACTAGTGAAGGGCCATCATTTGTAACTGGAATAGGTATCCCTCACTTCCCTCCTTTATCACTTAGAACTAATAGGGTTTTTTGTGAAACTGAGTCATTAGAGGATACTTACTTTGAAGATCATACGCATGTGTCCCAAAGACCTCTTGTCCCACACTATTTTAATCCTCCTATAGGATCACCTCCTCAAATAACATGGCTCATCCTCCACCTATACCTCCCTTTGTTGTCAATATGTTTGGACCAATATATTTTAGAGGCATGGTTGGGCATCCTAATGTTGTACCACAAGATGTAAGAAATAGGTTGCCCAAATTTCAGGGAAATAATGTCATCATTGGTGACTAGAAGTGAGATTCATTCACCGGTGTAAAGCTTTACCGTATAACTCAATAGATTCATGGACCGAGATGAAGAATTCTTTCATATTACGGTATGGGGATAAGACAGACCCAAATTTCCTCTTATCGAGTTTTAGAATATAAAAAGAATCCAAATGAGTTTTTTTAAGACTTTAATACTAGAATTAATAAAACTTTGAATAGATTACCCATAATTTTGAGGCATAGTGATGAGTACTGCCTAGTTAAATATTTTGATGCTTTTAACAAGAAACATTCTTATTATTTGAGGATAAGAACCCTAGAAATTTAAAGGCGGAGACCTTCGCAATGGCCATGCAAATCAAAAAAATATTAAGGCATTTGGAAAACCTCCTAAGAGGGAGGGTGTCAAATCGATTAATCCTGAGAAACCTCGGTTGGAAAGTGTTGGTCGTCAAATAGGACTTTTTAGAAGAGCAATAGTCAGGGGACAAGAAGTCCCTCCTCTTTAATGGGAGAGGTTCCCTTATTCGAAACGAATTTATTTACAAACGTACAGGACATGATTTGTTGGTTAAACTTGGATATTACGAAAGTGTTTTCCACAAGGATCATCGATTCTGACAAAAGGACTGAGGAAAGGGAATACGAGGGTGAGCGGAAAGAGCAACATGCGAGATTATAGATAGCGAGAATAATCCTTTATGTATACGAAGTTGCAGTGAATTGAAAACAAGATCATTCGTATAGAACAAGTAAGATGGAATTTAAAGACACAAAGTTCTGTAAATAACATCTGCCAGAACGCAAAGTTTCTTAACGTAACACAGATTCGTTATCAAGGAAACAAAGTTCCTTCTTGGTTATGCAAGATCACCGTGCTTGCAAAGTTGAAGAGTATGCAATCGATGAGACTAACGAATTTGAGATAAATGATCTTCACAAAGAAAACAAATGAAAGCTTAGAACAGACAGAGATCAGATAGACAAAGAAAGGAAAGTCCTTCTGTATTGATTTCTCTATAATCTATTTACACTTGCAGAAAATATGCCAAGTTCTTCCTTTTTTTCAAAATGGCGCAAAGAAGGCCATTATATAGCTTACAATTCGGTTACTCCTCGTAACCGTTTCTTTTAACTAGAGAATAGTTAAGGAATGCCAAACGTAATTTCTTAACTAATTACATGGAATACGAAAGGAATGGCGAGAAGAGAGAAGGAAGGGGAAGGAGATAGGTGGCCAGTTCTGAGAGGGACCCACTGTCTTTGGAAACCACTGCTTGAGTTTCTTCCACGTCTCAGCCATGTCCTTGCCACGAGGGACACGCCAGAATTTTTATCTTGAGAATGACAATGAATATCTTTGGAAACTGATGTAACCGACGTCTTGAAAGTTTCGTCCTTCGTAACTGCTTCTTTAGTTCTCCCAAGCCTCCTCCAGGATCTTGATCTTCATATTGATAGTAACAGAGCTACAAACCAGGCTCGGAAAGGAGTTTCAGAGGGAGGGGACATGCGCGGGTTTTCAAATTGCAAGGGTTCGAAACAATGTAAGAATTGCAAAGGAAGTTTTGCCCGTTACATAGCCGTTGAGGAGAGAGAAGGATAATTAATGCGCATTTGAATTCATATTTTGAAAAACAACATATTCGGGAAGAGCGGGAAACTAAGTATGGATGACCGTTGGTTCGCTTGGGACAAGTGAGACGCGAATGTGAAACACGCGGCTCGGCCGATTCGGGCGAAACAGGGAGAGGACGCACAAATGCATTTTGGGACAATTGGGATGAAAAAGAGCGAAGTGCGCGACTCGGGAGTTTCGGCCGAAAATGGGACAACTTGCACTTTTTAACTTTGGGACATTTGGGACATGAAAGCGCGGTTCAGGCGAATCGGCCGAAAATGGAACAAAAGGCCCATTTGGACTTGGGACATTCGGGACAAAAAGTTTCGGAGTACGCGGTTTGGCCGGTTCGGGTGAAATTGAACAGGTGCACTTTTGAAAATGGGACAAAGAGCTCTGAAGTACGCGACTCGGGGGTTTCGGCCGAAAATGGGACAGAGAGCAATTTGGAACTCGGGACAGTTGGGACAAAATCGGGCGAATCGGCCGAAAATGGAACAACTCGCACAATAAGTTCGGGACACTTGGGACAAAAACTTCCGACGGGCCCGAAAATGGGACAAATTCGGAGGTTTCGGCCGATCGGAGAACAAAGACCCGTTTGCACTTGGGACAGTTGGGACAAAAATGTCCGACAGGCCCGAAATACTTACAGAATGACCCAACTTAGATTTTTTTGACTTCAAGACTTTTTCCACACCACCAGCTCGACAGAAAAGACATTTAAACTCAAAATTTTGAAATTTTTACTTTTGACAGAGCGGGGAATTTTGAGTGGACAACAGCTGGCTCCTTCTGGGGATGACTTGGCATAAATTCAAGGAATGAGACAAGGCAAGAACTTAGACAAACTCGGTGAAGCAGACCAGTGCCTTATCCATTGGGCAACAGTCAAAAACAGACCAACACAGAGGGCAACACACAAAAACAACAGAAGGGAAACACACCAAAACAACAGAAGGAAAACACTGTACAGAATATACAAAGGGACTCCCTAGTCACCTAGGACTTGAACAACTTGAGATACTGCCCACTATAAGGAAGTGGGAGAGGGGAACCATCCATGTAATCAAGATAGAAAGAATTCTTACCAGCAAAGTGTCTGATCTTGAAAGGCCCAAGCCACAGGGAATCAAACTTTCCATGGCTGCCACGAGGTTCATGTCTTTTGTCCCATAACAGCACGGTATCTCCAACTTGGAACTCTCTGAACCTAGCTTTCTTGTCAAACAGAGCCTTTACCTTCTGCTGGTGAACAGATATCCTATCAGCAACCTCCAATCTGTCCTCGTTCAGTTTGTGCAGGTACATAATTCTCTTATCCAGAGCATCACTGAAACTAGTATCCTCAATGGCCTTCATTAGGTGCAAGGCTGGCAGCTCCACTGTCACTGGTAACTGAGCTTCTACTCCATACACCACTTGAAAAGGAGACATTCCAATAGCTCTCTGGAAAGTGGCACCAGCATTAATAAGCCCAAAAGGCATTCTCTTGTAGGCAAAGGTACCCCAAGGAGTGGTGAAGGCTGTCTTGTGTTGATCTGCAGTATCAACCTCTACCTGATTGTATCCCAAGAATCCATCAAGCATAAATAACATTTCAGATCCTGATTCTTGCTTGCAATATCTGATCCATCATAGGCAAAGGGTAGTTATCTTTCAGAGAAGCCTGATTCAGGTTCCTGAAATCAACACAGATGCGGATCTCACCATTTTTCTTCCTGACAGGCACAATATTTGCAATCCATGTCGAATGGTGAATAGGAAAAATAATTTTAGCCTTCAACAACTTCTGAATCTCCTGAAAGATGGTGTCAGCTATTTTGGGGTTGTACTGCCTTTGTTTCTGCTTGAAAGGCTTAATTCCTGGTTTGAGAGGGATAGAGTGCTGCATATCTTTTGGCTTGAAGGCTTTCAGATCTTCATAAGAATATGCAAGAACGTCCTTATACCTTCTTAGAAGATCAATTGCTTTTCTCCTCTCATCTGATCTGTACAACATTTTCCAATATTTACTAGCTTAGGGTCATTAGAACTCCCAATATCAATCTTATCATACTCGGCTGATTGCTGAGGTCCAGTAGAAGCTTTAGATTTCACATACCTGTCATGTTTATCAAACAATTCCTCCAGACTCACCAAACCTTTAGGAATCTTATTTCCTTTGAGTTTAATGCACCCTTCCTGATCTGTTTCTTCTCCTTGGGTGACAGCTTGGTCAAAGGACACACTTTCACGAGGCAGGTTGTCACTTCCCTCAAAATACAGTTGTTCGAAATTACCCTTGAGTTCCAGGAAGGAAAGCAAATGCTGATCATCGTTGAAAACTTGCCAGTTATTGGTGTCGTCAGGTACACTCGGCCGATGGACCATTTCAATGGTGAATTTGTCCTGAGAGAATTCAGGATGGGGAATCAGTAGTGACCCTGAGACAGCCAGTGAATCAGCCCTGCTGTTCTTTTCCCTAGGTATTGCCTCAATAGAGAAAGCATCAAGGAATTCAATGGAATCCCAAACCTGATTCCGGTAATGCTTCAGTCTCCCATTTTTTACCTGAAAGAGATTTCTGACCTGCTTTACAATCAACTCTGCATCACCACGAGCCAGAAGGTTCTTCACACCTTGTTCTTTGGCCACTTGCAGTCCAAGAATGAGAGCCTCATACTCTGCTGTATTATTAGTGTTTTCGAACTGCAACTTAAATGAAAAAGGATGTAGGCATCCTTCAGGTGACACTAGCAGGACGCCAGCTCCAGAACCAGCTGAGGAACAACTTCCATCAAATTCTAAAATCCAAACACCATTGGGATCTTTAGGAGACACTTTGGGGGGTTGGATTTCATCAGGGGACATAATCATGTAATTGCCATGACCCATATCCTCATAGAGTATTTGTGCTCTAGGATCATCTGTTTTCTACACAATATACTCAGACTGCTTCTCGGGCAACAACTTCTTCATTTGTCCATTGACAGGCACGAGTGCATGCGACCAGTCCATCTGGATTTCCCCACCCACATCTTTGCAGAAGTTCCTACTTAGCAACATCCCGTATGAAGGAGGGATATCTGCTACTAGGATGGTAGCCAACACTTTCTTTTCAGGCAAGGCAGCAAAAGCCACTTGTGCATCTTTAATCCTTCCAACCAGAGGCACTTCTTTACTCTCCATAGAGTAGCAAGATCCATAAGTACGAGTGAGGTTAAGCCTAAAGCATGAGCTACTTTAGCAGGCATTACGTTATCTGAGGCTCCTGAGTCAATGACACAATCACTGAGCCTATGACCAGCTATAAGAAGTGTTACATAAAATGGTTTAATTTTGTCACCAGGGGAGGTGACAGCAGCTACCAGACTTGGCTGTGGTGCAGAAGGAGGAGTAGGCAAAAGGCCTTTAGAGGTGGTCTTGGAATGGGAATTTACAAATTGAATCATCTTGGCAAAAGCTTTGGGGTGGGTTTGATAGTACTCAGCTTCTGAGATTTGGACCTTGGTCTTTTTCAGGTGATCAACAATATCAAAAGACCCAGAAGTGGACGGGCCATCGTCATTTGGAATTCTAGGCTTATCAACTTTAGGAGAAAAAGAAGAAGCAACTTTGGTAGCGGGATTGATAGGACTCACCTTTGGTGCAGACGAAGTAGGGATAGGAGACCCTCTTTTTGCAATTACAGGAATAGTTGCCGACTGCTCCTTAGACTTCTTTATGGGCTGTGTCACCTTTTCCCTCTGCTTTGTCTGTTCTCGAGTCATGACAGCAAATGATTCACTATTCATGTCTGCTACCACTTCATCATAGTCATCTCCATCATCAACGCCCTCGGTGGTAAAGAAATTAACCCGAGATCCCTCAAGTTCCTCTGCCTCATCATCAAATTCCTCCACAAACTCCTCGCAAGCTTCATCATCATCTGGCTCTTCAACTTCACAGGTTGCGTTCACAGGAACCTTAACAGGAGGTCCTTCAAGTGCTAGTCTTGTGTGAGAAGCAGGAAAACGATTCCTGGGCTGGAAATTTCTCCTCGGAACGTCTGCATAAGGAGCGTGCTGAGCCAGTTGTTTCTTTATAGCAAGAAGATCATTCACAAGCTTCTGAACTAATGGGTCAGTGTTAGGTCCAGGGGTGGAAGAGGAAGAAGCAGCAGACTTAGATTTGGAAGTGTCTCTTCTCAACTTCCCTGACATGATCAAGTCATCCTCGACACTAACAGCCAGTTCTTGATCCAGAGCTAACGTTCCGAGATTAGCCCTTCTTAGTGCATAACTAACTTTAGGTGATTGGGCATTCAGAAAGAAACATTTTTGAATCCGATCAATAGGTCGAGTGTTTGTTGGAATTTTATTTATCAACCTGTTGAATCGAGCCACAAACTCTCTCATGGGTTCTTGCGAATCTTTCTTTATCTGAGAAATTTGGGCAAGCAAAGCATGCACATCTTCTGCCGGCTTGAAACGATTCTCGAACTGGGTTCTCATGGTGTCCCAGTCGGTTATAGCACCGGCAGGAAGGTGATAGAACCAATCAGCAGCATTATCCTGTAATGTCTCCACGAACAGCCTTACGGAGACGTCTTCATGTTCAACTCCCAAAACTCCACAGGCAACAATGAAAGCTGCGATGTGTTCATCAGGATGCACTTTGCCATCGCCTTTGAATTTGGGGAAGTTCTTCCGGTTACCTCTAGGTAACTCATGCAAAGGCTGAGTAAGGGCCAGGGGCCCGACACGATGACCCCATGGTAATGGCGCCGCCATTCTTTGAAAAACGGCTTGGAGAGGAACTGTAACACCAGCAAGAATCAAAGCTTGAAGATTAGGGCTAGCTAGCTCTGAAGGAATACCACCCATAGGACTTCTATCTTGAACAGGTGGAGTGCTTGTCGAACGAGTCCTTCTTTTCTTGTGGAAGGAAGAGGAAAACCTGCTTTGCTCAAAAAGCTGGCGAGTCTTCAATACCAAGGGTCCTTCTCCCTCGAGTAAAACGCGGAGTCGCGAGATCAAAAGATGATCAAAAATTACAGAACTGGAATGTGATTTTCCCCAGCGGAGTCGCCAAAAACTGTTGGTCGTCAAATAGGAATTTTTAGAAGAGCAACAGTCAGGGGACAAGAAGTCCCTCCTCTTTAATGGGAGAGGTTCCCTTATTCAGAAACGAACTTATTTACAAACGTACGAGACATGATTTGTTGGTTAAACTTAGATATTATGAAAATGTTTTCCACAAGGATCATCGATTCTGAAAAGAGGACCGAGGAAAGGGAATACGAGGGTGAGCGAGAAGAACATGCGGGATTATAGATAGCAGAATAATCCTTTATGTATACGAAGTTGCAGTGAATTTAAAACAAGATCATTCGTATAGAACAAGTAAGATGGAATTTAAAGACACAAAGTTCGTAAATAACATCCGCGAAACGCAAGTTTCTTAACGTAACACGATTCGTTATCAAGGAAACAAAGTTCCTTCTTGGTTATGCAAGATCACCGTGCTTGCAAAGTTGAAGAGTATGCAATCGATGAGACTAACGAATTTGAGATAAATGATCTTCACAAAGAAAACAAATGAAAGCTTAGAACAGACAGAGATCAGATAGACAAAGAAAGGAAAGTCCTTCTGTATTGATTTCTCTATAATCTATTTACACTTGCAGAAAATATGCCAAGTTCTTCCTTTTTTTTCAAAATGGCGCAAAGAAGGCCATTATATAGCTTACAATTCGGTTACTCCTCGTAACCGTTTCTTTTAACTAGAGAATAGTTAAGGAATGCCAAACGCAATTTCTTAACTAATTACATGGAATACGAAAGGAATGGCGAGAAGAGAGAAGGAAGGGGAAGGAGACAGGTGGCCAGTTCTGAGAGGGACCCACTGTCTTTGGAAACCGCTGCTTGAGTTTCTTCCACGTCTCAGCCATGTCCTTGCCACGAGGGACACGCCAGAATTTTTATCTTGAGAATGACAATGAATATCTTTGGAAACTGATGTAACCGACGTCTTGAAAGTTTCGTCCTTCGTAACTGCTTCTTTAGTTCTCCCAAGCCTCCTCCAGGATCTTGATCTTCATATTGATAATAACAGAGCTGCAAACCAGGCTCGGAAAGGAGTTTCAGAGGGAGGGGACATGCGCGGGTTTTCAAATTGCAAGGGTTCGAAACAATGTAAGAATTGCAAAGGAAGTTTTTCCCGTTACATAGCCGTTGAGGAGAGAGAAGGATAATTAATGCGCATTTGAATTCATATTTTGAAAAACAGCATATTCGGGAAGAGCGGGAAACTAAGTATGGATGACCGTTGGTTCGCTTGGGACAAGTGAGACGCGAATGCGCGAAACACGCGGCTCGGCCGATTCGGGCGAAACAGGGAGAGGACGCACAAATGCATTTTGGGACAATTGGGACGGAAAAGAGCGAAGTGCGCGACTCGGGAGTTTCGGCCGAAAATGGGACAACTTGCACTTTTTTAACTTTGGGACATTTGGGACATGAAAGCGCGGTTCGGGCGAATCGGCCGAAAATGGAACAAAAGGCCCGTTTGGACTTGGGACATTCGGGACAAAAAGTTCCGGAGTACGCGGTTTGGCCGGTTCGGGCGAAATTGAAACAGGGCGCACTTTTGAAAATGGGACAAAGAGCTCTGAAGTACGCGACTCGGGGGTTTCGGCCGAAAATGGGACAGAGAGCAATTTGGAACTCGGGACAGTTGGGACAAAATCGGGCGAATCGGCCGAAAATGGAACAACTCGCACAATAAGTTCGGGACACTTGGGACAAAAACTTCCGACGGGCCCGAAAATGGGACAAATTCGGAGGTTTCGGCCGATCGGAGAACAGAAGACCCGTTTGCACTTGGGACAGTTGGGACAAAAATGTCCGACAGGCCCGAAATACTTACAGAATGACCCAGAACTTAGATTTTTTTGACTTCAAGACTTTTTCCACACCACCAGCTCGACAGAAAAGACATTTAAACTCAAAATTTTGAAATTTTTACTTTTGACAGAGCGGGAATTTTGAGTGGACAACAGAAAGCCAAAGGATCTGGAAGAGGTTGTGAAAACTCTAACCAGAGTAGTTAAAGAAATATCTTATAAGCTTTCCAGAGCATAAAAGGGAATAGGACAGAGTTCTCAAGGCTAGCACAAACCAAAGGGCCAAGATATATTTGGAAATCATCCTAGAGGTGATCACAGATCAGATGAAAGAGGAAAAGGGCCCATGGGATTAGGAAATAAATAGCCACAACCTAGAGAAAATAATTTGGTCCCTGATCCTTTAACTATTAGGGTTGTCATGGTAGAAGAAGACCATGTTATTGATTGGTGTGACAAGTGTTTCTTACCACATCCCCGTGATCTAAATAAGGAAATTGAAGAGGTAGATGATGATGAAACTTATGGTGATGTATGCATGATGGAGTGCCTTGATAATCCACAACAAGGTGCCACTTCAAATGAGATGATAAATTCTAGGACTGTAGAATTTTTTTGGGATTGCATTCACTAGGTATCTCCTCTTCCTCCTAATGATGATATTGAAGTTGATATGGTGTAATATTTTGATTTACCTAATCATGAATTTGAATATTTGAGAGATTTAATGATTAAGAAGTATGATGGGGGAATTCCTTCTGAGGAAGACATGCAACTTTTGATGAATGCAATGGTTTCTCAGGAAAAGGAATACAATCTCGAAATAGAGTTGTCAAAGGGGGAGGGCCACAAGCTAAGCCAAAAACTCCACTTCTCACTAATATCCAAAGGATCCCCCTAAAAAGGATACACTTAGCAAGGGCCTGGTCACTCCAAATAAAACTTGTACCCCATCTCATGCCCAAGATGTAAAGAGTCTCATACCATAAGAAGGGCAGTAACTCTCCCTCCCAATATAGTCTTACCCAAATACATCCCCTATGATATAGCCCATATTTTGAGTCAAATCAAAGTCATTGTGCCTATTGTTGAATTTCTTAGGATCCCTGAGCATAGAAAAAGGGCATTTGAATATTTGGGATTTAAAGAGGAGGTAATACTCCAAAACAAGAATGTGAATAATGTGGATATTCCCCTGTCATTGCAAAGCTGGAAGTACCAAAAGCATTGGAAGAGTTGGGAGAATCACCTGAGGTATATCTGGGTACTTCTCTTGTTGAATCTCAGCTTGATGTTGATCCTTTCTATACTACTTTAATCATCAAATACAAGTTAGTGCACAACCATGTTCGATTCGGGGCCTCATGTAATGTGATGCCTCTTGAGGTAATGAATGAATTGAATATCAAAGTGACAATAGATTTTGGAAAATGCACTGCTATGGATTCAAGGGAGGTGTTGGTGATTGGATATGTTAAAGGGTTGGTAGTGTAATTGGTAGCTTACCCGGAAAATGCTTAACCATGAATGTAGTTATTGTGGATTGTCTTGCCAAGTGGGGAATGTTATTGTCAAGAAAGTGGGCTACTAGTGTGGGGGAAGTGTACAGATGGATATGTCATATGTAACCATACTAGTAGAAGGAAGCCTTGTAAAATTGTATGGTGAGAAAAATATGTTATATATCTGATTGAAGACCCTAACAATGCTTCTTATGAAGTATTATATACAGATGTAGATGTTGATAATTTTGTGGGCTATGCATATTTTAAAGAGCATAGCATTGATAAGTGTAAATGTCCTAAGAAAATTGGATCTCCTGGATTTTGATGTTTGATGGAGCTTGTTCTAAATTTGGGAATGGTGTTGGTGTTGTCCTTATATCTCCAAATCATGAGGCTTTCAGTTTTCCTTTAAACTCATATTTGAGTGCACTAACAATATTGTCAGAATATGAAGCACTAATTTTGGGTTTAAGGATTGCTTGGAGGTATGGTATCAGGGACATTATTGTTAAAGGATATTCAGAATTGGTATTCAAATAAGTTAGGAAATTTTATGCAACCAAGAATCAAAGAATGAAACAATATAAGCATGTAGTTTGGGATTTTATTGAAATGTTTGAATCTTTCAACATAATATACCATGACAGAAAAGTAGAATGGTCTGGAGACAGGTTGGCAGTATTGGGATCTAGATTTAAAAATTGTACAATGTCTCCTTACTATGAGTATGATATAGAAGTGTTATCAAGACCATATGTCCTTGACAATGTCAGACATTGGTAGGTTTTGAAGATGATGCCCAGGTTCAAAGGTTCTTACAAAATGAAGGAGAGTTTACAAACCAAAATGTGGACTGGGAACCAATGGTTTGTATTTATGATGGTAAAGAGACTCTATTTGGAAAATACATTATTCAATTAAAGACCAATACCATTCCAAGAGGTTTGGTTGCGTTAGATTCAAACTTTGATAATGCTTGACAGGATTGTTAATAGACATATGTCACCTCAAGAGATGTGGAGGAGAAAAACTTGGGGACTAATGGTAAACCTAGAAAAATATGGCTAGGTAGTGACCTGAGTAAAGAAGAAAAGTAGTCTTATGTCTAGTTGTTAAAAAGGTACCAGGACTGCTTGGCATGGTCATATTCAGAAATTAAAGGCATATAGGGAGGATATTTTCCAACATGAGATACCATTAGAACCTAATTCCAAGCCATTTAGGAAAAATAAAAGGCCAATCAATCCACTCCTTTCCCTCAAAATGCAAGAAGAGTTAAAAAAATTAAGGGATGGAGGCATCATACATACCCAAAAAGATATTCTTCATGGGTGGAAAACCTAGTGCCAGTTCGAAAGAAAAATGGAGATATAAGATTGTGTGTGGACTTTAGGAATTTGAATAAGGCCTCAATCAAAGACAACTATTTGTTGCCTAATATGGATAACATGTTATAATTGGTTACTAGCTCTGAGCTGACTGTCTACTCTAGATGGATTCTCAGGGTATAACCAAGTGGTAGTAAAACAATCAGAAAGAATCAAAACTACTTTCACCACTCCATGGGGTACCTATGTGTATGTGAGAATGTCATTTGGCCTGATGAATGTTGGAGCTACATTTCAAAGAGCTATGGATGTAGCATTCTTAGGTTACATAAATGATTTTATTGTTGTGTACTAGGATGATGTGATAGTGTTCTCAAGAAAGAGGAGTGATCACTTGCAACATTTGGAGAATATGTTGTTGAGATGTAGAGAGTATGGCATCTCATTGAACCCTAAGAAGTTCCATTTTGGGGTTCAAAAATAAAGATATTGGGGCACATTGTATCTAAGGAAGGGGTCATGATTGACCCTGAAAGAGTGGAAGCTATTGGCAAAGTTCCTATTCCTAAAACTAAGAAAGGAATTCAATCCTTCTTTGGTCAAATAAACTTCATTAGGAGATTCATTTACAATTTCACTGAGATAACCATACCCATCACTAGTATGCTAAAGAAGGATCGGAGAATTATCCTAAATTAGTTGCAAATTCTCATGGGAGAGTTTTTAAGGGGAATTTTTTTGGAAGAGTAACTTCCCTGAAGATTTTGAGGGCTGGTTATTGGTGGCCCACACTCTTTAAAGTTACAACTTTTCTAGTGATAAAATGTGAAAGTTGTCAACGATTTTCAGGAGAATGAAAGCTTCAAGTGCTCTCCCTTTATAACCAATATCAATTGAAGCCCCTTTTAAACAATGGGGTATGGATTTTTTTGGGGAGATATCAAATCCTTCAAGTACATGCCACGATGGATATTGGTGGCCATTGATTACTTCACCAAGTGGGTCGAGGCTATCCCTACTAAGAAAGTAACTCATCGATTATTATGGATTTTATCCTAAATCATATAATTTGTAGGTTTGGAGTACCTGCCAAAATAGTTGCTAACAATGCCATGAGATTTTAAGCCAAACCATTAGTGGCCATGTGTTAAGAGTATGGGATAAACCTAACATATACATCTAACTACAACCCTGGGGTAATGGACAGTGAATCAAGCAACAAAATTTTTTTGAAGATAATTAGATGAGACACTAGAGGTTAATAAAAGAAGATGGGGTGAGAAGTTGAAGTTTGTTGTTTGGGAAGATAGAATCACTACTAAAAGAGCCACTGGAAAGAGCCCATTCGAACTAGTCTATGGATTTTAGGCCCTTTTCCCCTACACATGTAATTATCTTCTTACCAATTCATTCAAAGAGCTTGAGGATGAAGAAGTTAGCCCTTATGATGTAAGAATTAATCATATTATTGAGTTAGATGAAGAAAGAAGAGAATCCCACTAGAGACATTTGAAGTTCAGGGAAAATATTAAAAGATTATTTGACAAAAAGGTAACTCCTAGACATGAAGAAAAAGGAAAACATGGAAAATTTGATGCATTATGGATGGGCCCTTATTCCATTGATATCAGAATTGGTGAACACACTTTCTTCTTAAAGGATCTAGATGGAGAATTACTTGAGTTTCCTATTAATGGTAGGCACCTAAAACATTTTCTTGACTGATTTCCAAATCAAGGTATGCATCAATGTATAGTGTATAGTATTTTTGTTTTATTTCTCATTTTTGTGTGTGTTTTTGTTTCCCTTTTTCTTGGTCTATAGTGACCAGTTGCCCTAGTTTCTCGGTACATTTTTGAGAGATGTATTATTATCACTTGACCTAGTGCATATGTTACTTGACTCCATAGCCTAATGCATTTTGGCACTTGGTTTTTTGTGTGTGCGTGTTGTGTGTGGTTATTGTGGTAGCCACATGGGGTTCCCATCCCCAATTCAAAGCCAGTGTTGGTGCTCGAAATAATCTCACCCCTTTTGTTTGGAAAATGCCTTCAAAAAAATTTACGTTTTTGTTTTCCCATGAGAAGTGCGAGTTCAAAAGTTATAGTCATGTTAAATTCATTTGAAAATCCCATGTGTAGGTTGTTATTCCTCTTTTTGATCGAGGATCATGTTAGACATGTTCTCTAAACTATCTACAAAAACCGATCCTGAATCGGTTTTAAATTAGAGAAATTACCTCTATACACTATTCCCATTCATATTGCAAATTTTGTATTTAGCTCCAGTGTCCGATGATATGTGGCATGTTCTAGTTGGTCACAATATGGTGGGTTTAAGTTACAAACTTGTAACAATTTTATAGCATTCATAATGTGCAAATTAAGCCCCAAGGCCCGACGAATATTCCTTCGAATATTCACAATCAAAAGGTACAAAAACATAAATTTACTCCACCTCTCGAGGAAATACACTTGTCACAAATAGGTTGAATGTGGGGAATCAGGGCATGGTTATATTTCCACACTAAAGGTAATAAATTATAAAATTTCAAAGAAGCTCTTGAGGCCTACCAAGGACACGTTGCTCTTTCTCGCAAGGAACGGGAAGCAGGTCATCAAAGAAAATTAGTAATTTTGGGCTCAAATGAGAAAGAGAACAAATTTTCAGAAATGGCCCACAGCTCCACCACCATTAAGATGTAACCATGTGTCAAAATCAGGATGAAAGTCAAAAGCGGCGATTGGGTCAAATAGTTAAATGTGTATGCATTTATAACATGAAGAAAAAGTGTAAAGAGTTTCCTCGATCCCACATTGCATAAGGCTATTCCACATGGATGGATCATATTTAAAATTGGGAAAAGAAAAATGGATGACCATGATGCAATGCATTAATGTATGCCGCCATCAATGTATTTTCACACAAATCAAGGAGAAATTTTGAATTCTTCAATGCATTGATATTTTTCTATCGAGTTGTTGACATCTCGACACCATTGTTAGAAGATTTCATTAAGGAATAATGTGAAATCAATTGTGGAGCTTGGATTGAGGACTAGAGATTGAAAATATTTCAATCAAAGTTGAATTGCATAGGTATTCATAGGAAAATCGGTAAGAACTAAGGCACTCTCATACTCTTTTTTCATTGGCAAGGAAATTTGAAGTAAAACTAGGGCATTAAAGATGAAAACCATGCCATCTGGTTTTTCGGTTGCATCTGAATCACTAGTGATCTGGATAAAATCACAGACATGGATTTAATGAATTCGACTTAAAATAGTTTCTTCAAAGATTGAATATCCCTAACAAGAGTGAATCCATGAAATCAATTCAAGATAGTGATATTTCTTTAGCGGTGCTATTCCACCTTCAATACACTTCCTAGAATTAGTATGGCTTTGCGCTATGAATTACGACCCAGAAAAGAGGGAAGTACTTGGATGGAAGTGGTGAGGCAGTGTTGACTTTGATGCATGCGCTATCAGAATAATGCTCAAATTTCTTGTAATAAGAAATCCAATAACCTTGGGTATTGGTTTAGCCTTATGAGATTATGAGGCCAAGAAAAAGGACTATGTCAGCTCATAAATACTAAATGGATCTTAGCAGAGAAAAGGAAACCACTCGAATCCCTAAAAGATTGGTTAGGGCACAATTTGTTGAAGAAGTAGAGGATGTGATTGTATTGTTAAGTCAAATGGCTGGATTGGAGACCATGAATGAGTTCAAGGAATGGATGTGCACCTATATGTGGATAGTTTTGGAGAAGAAAGGGAGCATTTGTTGGGAAACCTTCATTGCAGAAGCACTTCATGACCACATGGTTGACCGATAAAAAAATAGAGATGGGTGATACTACGAGAATTAGAATTTTACATGATGACTTATTTGATTTATAATATTGCAACATAGGAATTTCCCTGGCCCATGTGTTGAATTTAAAAAATGCCAAATGCATGAGATTTTCCCCCAATTACAGTTGGTTAATTGGAAAGGGAATGTAATATTGGTTAATGATGCCTTCTTTGCACCAATCATATGTTTATTCAAGCTAGAATGGGAACAATACATGATTTTTGAGGAGGATAGACAAGTAATCATGGAATATGGATGTTATTTCATTTAGTACAAGAAGTTTACATACATCAGGGTTAGTGGATTTGAAGGTCAACCATGTAAATTACCCAGTACTTAGATGATAAAATGGCCTTGTGTGAATTGGCAAGACAATTGACACCGTTCAAAAATTAATTACTGGAAAACACAAGACAAACATTAAGTTTCCCATCAAGGTTGGAAGGTACTCCCCCTTCAATTATAAAATACAGGTTAATTGAAGATGAGATGAAAAGGTTTGGGATGGAAAATTTTGAGGCAAGGGCCAACTATGACATCAGGTGGGTGTTCAACAATCTTGTAAACACTTTCAAACATGAGCCTCAATTTGAGGATTATTGGATGAATTGTAGAGATGAGGAAGAGGTTAGGCTAAGAGACTTCTCTAGAATGACCCTTACCCAAATTATATATTTCAAGATTGTTGTTATCCTTGAGGGAATTGTGGATGATCCACATACTGTGAGTAAATACTATCTTGATCAAAAGGTGGAGGGACAACCGATAGCCCCTTTAAACTAGAATGAAGAGGAATCAGATGATTCATATACCTAGATAATTGATGTAATGAGGAGAATATTGAATTGGTTAGCCCAGAAGAACATTGATTTATCAATTCAAAGCATAAGAGTTCTTAATAACTTCAAGGATTTGGGAAAATTGAAAGATGACCTTCCTCCCCTGAAAGAAGGAGCTGACAAAATGGATCCCTTGGGAGGAAAATCTCCTCAATTGCCTTCAAAAATGCCTACTTCAGAGCTTATAGATGAATGGACTTCTGCTACCAATGGGATTGGTACTTCTATGTCTTGCTCTAAGACAAAAGACTGAGGAAATGCTTCTAAAATCTATGGAGAATTCTCCTATCACCTTTGCATTACCACTTCAAGAAAAAGGGAAGGGTATGGCTACTCATAGGAATCCTTCAAATGTTTTTCCAAAACCCATAGTGATGATAAGTTGATGAGTGGGGCCATAGCAAGTGGCCATTCAAAATCTAATCCAAATAATGAAGAAAGAAGAACAGCACCAGACCTTAAGAAGTTTGAAAGGGCACATAAGAGACACAAAATTGTGTACGAGCCAATCTTGGTGAGAGAAGGTGCTCATACACCCAAGAAACATAAGCATAGGGATGTAGTGATTAATCCCCCAGAACATGAAATAATTGATGTTTTCCATAAATGAAAAGTAGCATTAGTGTAATAGAATAGGTAGTCAATGCCTTTATTTTCACCTTTATCTTCAGAGGGAGTGACAATTGGGAACACTCATGAGCAAACGACTTGAGGCAACATCTTATATAATCCATTAGATATTAAATTCCTTGGTCAAGGTGTGAAAACATCTGAAACCATGTCAGTTAAAATGTGAATATACCTTTATTTGAACAATTGTGAGAGTCAACAAAGGCTCAGGTAGAGATAATGGATGTTGATACTGGTGAGGAATTTTCCACATTGGATGCATTTGACATATCTATTGATGAAAAAACAAAAAATAACGTAAGTGATCTTCAAATAAGTGAAGAAATGGAAAACATTACTCATGTGCCAACCACTGAAATCAAAATTCAAGCATCAAAAAATTATTCTACGATCGCAATTTCATAGTCAAATAAGCCAGAGATGCTTGGTGAAAATGGTGTAAGTACTGAGACATTAGTGAAATAATATTTTTCTCGTGATTTACAGTCCACTAAGGATAGTGATCCATATTAAACAGGGAAATATGTAGATGAAAAGACAACAAAGGTTACACAAGATGCAATTGCTAGGGATGAACGTATAGGTTTTACGATGTATAGGTTTTGGGTGAAAATAGGAACCAACATTGGGAAGACAATCCACCATGACACAACCTGAGATATCAATAGAGAAAAAGGATGATGATGTGTCAACCCAATAGTCTCCAAAGAAGGTGGAAATATTAGAAGGAAAAGGAGATCCTGCAAGCAAGATATTGGTTCAAGAAATTCCTAGGGAAAAATTTGAGTTTAACATTGCATCAGTTGAAGAAATAAGGAAAGAACATATCCTAATTACTGGTGTAAGTCAGAAAGAGATTGATCAATCCCAAACTCAAGACCAAGAGGGAAGACAATCATGGGAAATGATAGTATAGGGTGAGAGAAAAGAAATAACTATAGAATTAGATCATGAAAAGAAGGTAGAATCATTAACCCAAGGTGAACAAGAGATGTCCAAGAATTTGGTGGTTGTCCCCAAGAAACCCCAACAAGAATTGTAAGAAACAAAAGTTGGGACAAGTCTTGCAAAGGGATGGATAGGGGAGTTGATTTCAAAAGAAGAAAAATACATTTTCTGTGTTAAGGCCATAGATCTCATGGGTTTATCTCTTCCGAAACCGGTGAGAACCTCCAAAAATCTAGGGTTCTTACCAAGACTCATATTGATCCACTGGGATCTAAAACTTTAGAAGTGACAATCCCTCACAAAGGAAAAACTAGAGACAATATAACAACCAGTGACTACAATGTTTAACTTATTTCATTAGGAAAACCTTTAATATATCAATTAAAATAGGTAGTATCAGAGGAAGTAAATGACTTGTTACAAAATTTTGATGAGGATATGATAACTAAAAACAATTGAAATAACAAGTCAAAGCTTTGAGTTCTAGTCTGCAATAATTAATTGGGTAGTCTAGTCAAACTCAAGAAAGTACCTCTGTCAATACCCCTAAAGGAATGGAAAAAATTGATAGAGTTTTTAATAAGGTTCAGGCTATGGAAACATGGGTTGAGAAGTTGACAAAGAAGGGAAAAGAAGAAATTGAAGAAGCCAGGGAAAAGTATGAAGAACTCAAGAATAGGCTTAATGAAATTGATGAAATAATTGAGCAATGTGATAATGAAATCTTCTACTTTGAGGGAATTTTTCCCAAAATGGACCACATAACTCAGCTCAGTGATGAATTGGTTGAAAAATAAGGGATTGTGCCAAAGTAATTCAAAGGAACTCAACATGCTATGGAGGAATTAGCAAAGATCAGGGTGGAGATTTTGAATGGGATCAAAGAAAAAATAGAAGTTAAAAGGAAATGGGTCGATGATACTTTAGATGCCATTGATTTAAAACTTGAAGATATGGTCTTTAAAAATTCAAGAAGAGCTATGGTGATCTAAAAATTTATTTCTTGTTTAGCTCTTTTGAGAAAAACATCCAGAAAGAAAATTTCTCCTATGAAGTTATTAAAACAATGAGAAAATTTGAAAACAAAATTACAGAGTTAAAAGCCAGGCCACTGGAATACAAGCAAAAATGGGCCACTATGTGGATGCAATAGCAAGACAAACATTGATCTTCCAACACCATACAGACCAGATGAAGATGAAATCAATGATCTTTTTCAAAGATATGATGCATATGTGGCAAGGTTGCTAGAAGAAGAAGAAGCGGAGAGGAAACTGAAGAAGAAAAGGGTGTAGACATAAAAGATGATGAACAAGCTTAGGCTTGTCATTCTTAAAACTGTATCTTCTTTCCATATTTCATTTGTGATTGGTGTTTTATTTGATATTTTGTTTCATGAAGGATGAATATTACTTTGAAACTCATTGTTCTCTAATATCAATTGTAATTTGATACAATGCATTAGTTTTTATATTTCTTGGATGAAATTTTATATCCATTTGTAAAAGCATATAAACTATTGAGATGTTTGTGATTTCTGCATGTTAAAAAGGAACAAAATGGGGTTCTATAGGGGCCCCATCCCATGACAAAGAAGGTGGTGTACATGTTTGAAAGTAAAGACACCAAAGGAAAGACAATGTTTAGATGTCCTTTATTCCTTATTTGAAATTTCCCCCAATGGAGGGAGTTTGTTTAACAGTTTTGTTCTTCCTCAACATGAATTCATTTGAGCCTTGTGTTGTCTGGAAAAATACAATGGACCCCACTAGATCCCGGGACATCCCCATATCCATCAATGACTCAAGAGTCATTCTGGGATTGTTCATGATATTTTCTAGCTCGATTTTCTTCTGATAGGAAGACACCTAGTCTAGAAGATCCAAACCACCCATGAAGAATGTTGTCTTCCCTTTTCCCTTGTGAAGGGTAGACTTACTAGGAATAGACTAAGAAGGAACATCTGGAGTGGTTTGTGTTAGCATAATTTAGCATAGGCATATTTATTGCATTTTATTGCATTGTCTTTTATTTAATAATGTGCAACATGTGCACTCTAGTCTAGTGACTTACATTCAATATTGTTATGTTAGATAACATTCAATATTGGTATTAGTAGTAATTACATGTGCATGTGAGATGGGTCTTATCATCTCGTAGTTGGTGCCTAATAGGGTGTCATGTCTATCCATATGAGGCTGTCTAATATCTATAAATATTACAGCTCTTGCATTGTTATGTAATCTGATTTCATGATCAATAATATTTGTGAGGCTTCCGTCCCTCTTTGGTCATTGCAATATTATTCTATTCTATCATTTGGTATCAAATCTATACCATTATTATCATTTGGTATCAGAGCAGGTTCTATCCAAGCAAGATTGAAAATGAGCACTATTGGAGAGGATCCATTGGAGAATAAGATCTGCATCAAAGGAGAGCCATTGAAGCATCCCACAGCCTCCATTCCTTCCAAGCATCCCTCAACTAAAATTTGACCTATCCACTTATTTGGAAGGTAATTTTTTTTTTTATTAGTCATTGGCATAGCCAATTGATCTAACATATTGGCAGAATATTTCAGATTTGGAGATCTTTAAAAAAAAAAAAAAGATTTGTGAAAAAAAAAAAAGGAGAGAGATCTTGAAAAAAATTTACAGATCTAAAAAAAAAAGTAAAAAAATAGATCAGATCTTAAAAAAAAAAATCAAATCTGAAAGTGGAGGTGTGAAGAATTCGGGAGCAAAGGTTGAAGCAATCCCGTCAACAAAATTCCAGCAGATAGCTCTTAGAAAAAAGGACATAACTTTTTCATACAATGTCATATTGATGTGCCATTTTTTTATGGAAAGATAAGAAGGAGGAACACAATGATTTAGTTTACATCATCTTCAGATTCAGCCTCTACATATGACAAAAAGTCTATACAAGTCGATAAGTTTTTCTGAAAAAAAATCAGATCTAGCTAGTAAATTGGTCAGATCTAAAAAACTAAGATTCCAATTCTTCTGAAATTTTGTGGGTTTCAAGAAAAACATTGTATGATACTGCTGTAAAATTTTTAGAAAAATTCAGATCACGGTTTTTGAGAAAAGGTGAAAACAATATTCAGATTGTTTGTTTGGATCTTGGGAACAAACAGGTCAGCAGTTCAATTCCCACTATCTCCATATTTTTTATTAAATTTTTTTTTTTGGAAAATTTGGAGAAATTACTAAATTTTGGGAGATTTCTAAATTTAGAAGCTCACCAAACACATTTAGAGCCACCGCTAAATTTAGCGGAAAAACACCTATTGGGGGTTAAAAAATATTTTTGGCCTAAATTGTGTATTTTGTGATTCTAGACCCTTTTTTCTAAAGAGGGGGGACACAAAAACTTCATTTTGATGTAATTTTGGAGCATTTTGTACTAATATTGGTGCATAAAGTGAAAAAAAAAAGTGCAAATTTTTTATTTTATGTTTAGTTCTATCACACGAGATCTTTGATCTCATAAAGAACGTCGGTATATACGGTGCCTCTGGGAAGCGCTTATGGGTGATGCCGTTGCGATCGCTACTGCACTTAACACCTAACATAGCTGCCTAAATTTCATCTTGGTATCGACCTATAAAATCGACGGGGAGTAATAACGACACAATACACACACATTTGAGCCCTACCATCCGTTTGTGCTTGCACTGACAACCCCTCTCTCAGATCTTGTCCTATGTACCATGTACTAAATTCTTTCACGTACGTTAACACCTCTTTCTGTCATGATGGGTGTACTAAAAGGGTGATCTTCTTCCATGTATCAACGGGTATATCGGAAGGGAGCATATATAGAAAGGTTTGTTATATCGGCTGACGGTATATTGAGAGGAGACCATAAACCCGGAGTGATAAGAGCCTTACCCTTTGTCGAAATTCGAGTTTCAAAAATTTAGATAGTAGAAATGGGTGCACAAGCACCAAAGTTCTTCTTGCCGATTCACAATCGCTTGCTTAGAGAGACAACTATGCTGCATGGAAACCAAAGATCAAGATATTACTTGAGTTTGAATGCCTGGACGGACAACAGATGGAAAAACAACAAGATCACTTGATGATGGAAGACAACAAGTTCAATTTGACAGGGCCAATCAAAAGGCCAAGTTGATCATCTTGTTTAGCGTAACAGATGATGTGTAACCCCACATTAGAGATGCCACATCAGCCAAGGATGCATGGGATAAGTTGAGCACGACTCATGAGGCAAAGAACAAGAATGCCATCCTCAACCTACTATCACAACTTCATACTCTCAAGTTCAAGCAGAATGAGAAGGTTGATGTTTTTTAAGACAAGTTACTACTTTAAGGGCATCTCTATTGGCATTGGGAAAAGAGATAAGTGATGAATACCTCGTACCAATTGTGTTGCGAGCAATTCCTCCTTCCTACAGAATCTTTGTGACAACTATCAATATGAGTGAACACACAGTCACCTTTGAGAAGTTGGTCAATCTACTCCAACAAGAAGAGGCAATGAACAACAAAGATTGTGAAGATGAGCAATCACTATCTTCCAATCATAAAGGAAAGGGGAAATTTTAGTCCAATCATAAGAAGTCCCAACAAAATCAAAGTCAACAAAGGGACCAAAGTCAATAAGACAACACCAAGAAGTGTCTCATTTGCAATAGAGGGGGACATGACATCAAAGATTGTTGGTATAATTCCTACAAAAAGGGTTCATCAAGCAATTCAAAACCCAACAACCAATAGGGTAACAACAATTCAAATAAAGGGAAGTCCAACAACAACAACAATCAAGGGCAGAAAAATGGTAATTGGTAAAGAAAACTCAAACAACAAGGGTTCATTTCCGAACATGAGGATGATTCGGATGAAGGACACCACATGTATTCTGCTCAATTTGATGAAAAACCAAGTCCACACAAGATATCTGGTATGTTGACTCGGGTGCAACTCGACACATGATTGGATGCAAGGATTGGTTCTACACACTACGTGACTCACCTAACAAGAACCATGTGTCATTAGGTGATGACTCATCATATAGTGTCAAGGGATTGAAACATTTCATTACCTCTTTACAAAGCATGACCGTAAAATCACAATGTATTGTATGTACACAGGTTGACCAAGAATTTACTATCAATTAGTTAACTCCTTGATCACAACTTGAAGTTGGATTTTGACAGATAATAATGAAGAAAAAGTGTGTTTGATAAGAGATAAGTCAAGAGGTTCCAAGATTGTAGCAAGAGCCCAATGTGGGACGCATGTTCTAACTTGATTTTGTCCATAAGGATGATCAAGCTTTAGTGGCCAAAGACACACAATCTGCAGAACTATGGCATCGCGGATATGGTCAAATCAATTTTGGCTATCTCCAAACACTTCAAAAGGGAAACATGGTGAAAGGATTGCCTACACTCAAGCACAACATTGACAAGTGTCACAATTGCCTAGCTGAAAAGTAACACAGAGTACCCTTCCAGAAGAACACATATAGAGCTAAGGGAAAGCTTGATTTGGTGCACACCGATCTTTACATGCCCATGCAACCAAGTCATTACGGATGTCAATACTTCATGCTTTGTGTTGATGACTACTCAAGAAAGATGTGGATATATTGTCTAAGAAACAAGAGTCGATCCTTTGAGACATTTCGAAGTTTAAAGCACTTGTTGAGAATGAAGTTGGTTGCAAAGATCAAAACTCTCCGCTTTCGAGATCGAGGGGGAATTCACAAGCAATGAGTTCAAGACTTACCCTGAAGCTCATGGGATTCACAAAAATGCCTCCTACTCACACACCACAAAAATGGTATAGTTGAGAGAAGGAATCATACTATCATAGAAATGGTGCGATGTATGATTGATGACTCGGGTTTAAAAAAGACATTTTGGGCAGAAGCTGCAAGAACTGTAGTCTATTTGTTGAACAGAGTGCCCACAGTAGCTCTTGAAGGAGTGACACCTCAAGAAGCATGGTCAAACGGAAACCATCAATTACACACCTAAGAGTATTTGGGTGTAAAGCTAGCATGCACATACCCAAGAAGAATAGAAACAAGTTAGATATGAAAGCTGAGAAATTGATATTCATTCGATATAGTGAAGAAGCACTTGGGTACACATTATGGGATCCAAAAGTAAAGACAGGATACACAAGTAGGGATGTTGAGTTCTTTGAGAAGAAACAAGCAGATGCTCCACTCAACGACTCAACAAACATGCAGAATACACCTCTTGTGAAGACAAAATTTAATGTTCCCACTGAAGATGATAGTGATGAATTGGATGATGGTGAAAACTTGGATCCACCACAAGCCAATGGAACAGCTAAGAAGTTACCTAAATGGTATATTCAATTAATAAGAGATGTAAATTTGGATGAAGCACCTAGCACATCATCCAATCATGGACCTAGAACTCACAAATAAGCTCGTGAAGAGGTCAATTATTCCCTAATGAGAAAAGTTGTTGAAATAGTTGATCCATCTATAGTTCAAGAAGCCCTACAATCAAAAGCTTGGAAAGGTGCCATGGATTCAAAGTATCAGTCAGTGATGAAGAACAACACATGGCAACTTGTCGACCTTCCACTGTGGAAGAAACCCATTGATGCAAATGGATATTCAAGACTAAGTATAAATCAGATGGGTCTATTGACAAGTATAAGGCAAGGCTTGTAGAAAGGGGTATGCATCATAAGAAGGCATTGATTATGAGGAGACATTTACTCCCACAGCTAAGATCAAGACAATCGGGATGATCTTTACTCTAGTCTGCACAATTTGGTTAGAAAGTCCACCAAATGGATTTGAAAAGTGCCTTTCTTAATGGATATTTGCAAGAAGAAGTCTATATGACTCAGCCAGAGGGTTATGTAATACCAGGAAAAGAGATGATGGTATGCAGACTCATAAAATCTCTATATGGCCTAAAACAGGCACCCCGGCATGGTACATCAAAATTGATGAGCATCTCATAAGTCATGGATTCGAAAGGAATCCTTATGACCCCAATCTCTACCTCAAAAAACAAGGGGGGAGATTGTCATTATGGTTGTTTATGTCAATGATCTAGTCATTACAAGAAGTTTTGTGAAGATGATCAATGCAACAAAGAAGGATTTTAATCGATCGTTCGACATGACAGATGTCACAACCGAATGTATGCGATGTTTTCACTAAGTCACTTACATGTGAAAAATTCAAACTGTTTAGAGAGTTCCTCTCCACTTCATTAGAAACTATGCAAAATTAAGGGGGAATTAGCATAATTTAGCATAGGCATATTTATTGCATTTTATTGCATTGTCTTTTATTTAATAATGTGCAACATGTGCACTCTATTCTAGTGACTTGCATTCAATATTTTTATGTTATATAACATTCAATATTGGTATTAATAGTAATTACATGTGCATGTGAGATGGGTCTTATCATCTCGTAGTTGGTGCCCGATAGGGTGTCATGTCTATCCATATGAGGTCAGTTTAATATCTATAAATATTACAGCTTGCATTGTTATGTAAACTGATTTCATGATCAATAATATTTGTGAGTCTTTCATCCCTCTTTGTTCATTGCAATCTTAATCTATTCTATCATTTGGTATCAAAGCTATACCATTATTATCAGTTGGAAGATCAAAAATTACACCTTGGGGTCAGCCGAACAAGAGATCTTGAGCTAGATTCAGCCTTCCATCTCCTTATGAGGGGTGGGCGTTCTCTTGATAAGGAACTGACCAAGGTCTTGAGAATTCATACTCGACAAAGGATCACAATGCACGTAATGAGTGGAAAACTAAACAAACTAACTTCCCATGTTGTCTCTAGAAGGATAAATTTTTGATCTAGAGCAATAAGCAGATAAAGACATTTCCTCTTCTCCATCGAAATGATAATTGGGGTTGGGAGCTTGACTCACCCCTTCTCTTACCCAAATATGGTACTGGTATTGTGAATGGTTGTGATTGCACAGTCCTGCATGACATTTCTCCAGAGAAATAATCATTTTCTCTAGTTCATCTATTTTATGAGAAATGGTAGGCATCGTATCAATAGAAGACTTGTCATATAACACATAAGACTCCTTGGGGATCTCCTTCAACAAAAATTCTTCATTACATAAAAAGGGACACTAAAATTCATCGATAAACACTTGAGGCCTCCTTTCAATCCATAATCTCTTCAAGTCTTCAGGATCCTTCTAATGTTCACACCGAAAAAGATTAAAATACATGGATTAAAACGATGAGAAGACAAGATTGATTTTTATTAACCTTAGGAGGATTGCAAGCCAAAATTTTTGATAATTCAAAGGCCCTCTAGTATCCCCTAGATGTGCTATATCAAACAAAGCTCTGACAAAGGCTTCATCTGACCATGTAAGTCAAAGATTTGGTTTAAATCTTCCGAATAAATATCTTTCAAAATATTTTCCACAAGCACCTTCACCATTTTTGTTGATAATAACTATGAAAAATTTATTTACCTTCAAGATAGGGTAATGTAGTTTTATAGTAAGAATGGTGCATATTGATTTAGTTGAGAGAAATCATTCCCATTAGATGAAGGAATATTTTTCTTAGCTCACACGAAGAAAAATTAAGATTTGAAATGAATTAGGAGTGAGCAGAATTGATTAATTAATATGATTTGATAAGAACCATGTGTGATGATTAAGCCAAAAAGACATGAAAAGAAGTGCACAACACCCAAGACAGATTCTTGGAAAGTAGATAAGAGTATTTGTCATATCAAAATCACTTGGAAAAGTTCAAAGATCATCAAAAGTGACTATCCAATCACCAAGTGAAAAGAATGATTAAATAATTTACCAAAAGTGGTGACATGGTATCCCAGTCATACATAAACAGAGAAAATTGAAAAAGGCTCGTAATTCTTACACTGCAACACTAAACAAAGCATTTTCAAAAGAATAACGTGGTTTAAAATATATGTTGTAAAGGGAATATTCCCTTGAATATTCATGCTTTTGGGGGAAATTTAGAAAGTTAATGAGTGGATAAAATGGTATAAATGTGAAGAAAATAATCATGCAAAAGTGGGGTTAAAATTTGTTTCAAAATTGTTCGAAGAAAAAGGAGAACTAAAAGAAAAACCATTTTTCCCAAGAACTAGTCGGAGAAACTCACTTTTTATTGAGTCTTCAAATTTAGTCATGTCAAGATGGTTGCAATTGTACACCCATTAATGAGCACTGAGACTATAGATTTACTTTCCCTTGTTGATAAATTTTATGAGCCTAGAACTAATTGTGTTAATCATGAGTATTGTTGTATTTGTCGTCAAGATGATATATTGTAAAATAGTTATTCATGCTCCCATTGCAATCTTGTTTTAGAGATCCTTTAAGTGATATAAAAATTATCATTCCAATACCATTTTGGAAATTCCATGAGTGTACATCTTCTGGTTAAGGGATCATTTTTAGCTATTTGAGGTATGTTTGTCTTGCACTTAGTAGATCTCCCAACATTTATTGAAGTTTCTGTGAAATCTGGTATAATCAAATTTATCCTGTTTAATTCCCCAAATTAGATACATCCAAAACTAACTAATCCTACCAAAATTACCCATGCTTTCCTCATTAAAGCCAACAAAATTCTAAAGCATATAAGTAGTCTGAGATTTGTTTAAAAGACATATACGTTGTCTAGAAGTGACAACTCATGAGAGTTAGCCTTTGCTGAATTGACCATGTCTTCCTAGATATTTTTTTAGATCCTCTACAAAAGAGTGCCAAATATTTTTATTACAGTACCCCTCTCATAATTATAGACTACATAACGGGTCCTCTCACCCTAGCTAAAGGTAGATCCTAAAGTAGGAGGGTAGGTCATACCCTCAGCATGGTGCTACCTGAATCCTCTCGAGCTCAAGTGATAAAGAGATGATGAGATCCTTCCCCTGGCTACAAAATGACACAAATCTAGATCTATCATCCTCTAGGCATCCTTCTCTTTCTTTTCGATACATTGCGCTCACACAAAGGGAGGACTAATTTTGGTACCAACAGCTTAAATAAATTCAAAAATATCTATGGATGCTTCTTATCAAAAATAATAGACTCGATCCTCAAGGATAGTTATTCAAAATTGAAATCATACTATCAAAAAGTAGATTGATCCTCAAGGACAAATACCACCTCAAAATCATAGACTAATCCTCAAGGATAGTTACCAGTCTAAATCATAGACTTATCCCTCAAAGGATGACTATCTATAAAAATAAAAATCAAAAATTCAAAATTATAGACCACTCCCTCAAAGGATGGCTACCCATGTAAAAAGGATTATCATACAACTACTTTCAAAAATCAAAAAAATCAATATAATCATAGGCAATCTTTCTGCATAGATCAAATTTTCAATCAAATTGAAATTCCCACATCGATCGGTTTGCATCAAGAATAAATTTACAGCTAGGGCATATCCCTATTATAGTCACAACATCATGCACTTACTATTTCATTTATACCATCAAGTATGTTATTTTATATATGGATCTTGCATAATAAAAGTATTCACTAGCTACCTATCCCCTAGTCATGTCATCAGTTAGTCGGTCACCATTTTTATATGCCTGGTAAATTTGTTAGTTGTCTATATAATTTTGGGTGTCTTTCAAGGAGTCTTAGGTGTCGTAATTTTCTTTATTTTCATCTTCATTCCTACATCGGGTGCCTAGGGTAGCACTGGGGCACCCCAGTCCATGATTTTAGGTGCCCTAGTTTTTGTAACTCTTGGTCCTAATTTTTTTCTTTGAGGTCGGTCTTTGTCATTACCCCATTCATTCCCCTAGGTGGTAGTCAGTGTTTTGGGTCACTAGTGTCAAAATTTGAACAAGATATCCCTATATAAACATAACATACTCACTACATTATGGGTAGACATCTTACTATCAAGGGCAGCTATCTACTAAGGAAAGGGACTGTATTTGGGCATCTTCTACATCTACATCACACAAACATAGGGGAAAGGGTTGTATTCATTTCATTCCATCCACCATTTACATTTTTACATATAGTTATTGCCCCTACTTCTGCGTCATTGGCGCTAGGGCACCCTAGGCACAAAATTACACACAAGCACACAAAACTACATTGGGTCTAGAATGTAGTGTAATGCTTAGTCAAAATACCACCATTGTGGCGCTTTAAGGTCAATTTGACCCCTTCATTTGCATATTTATTTTTTAGGGATTGATGCTTGAGTATGGGGTTTTACATGTAGATATTCACACCATATTATTAGTGACATAAGCAAATATATAGAGAAAATTGTGTGATATAGAAGAAGACACTGCGAAGACCTAATGACACCGCTTGGAACCGGATCCCGAGCCTTCCTACGGACTGCGAGCACCCAAAACACATACCAGAGCACCCCCAACTACCCCAGCTTCTCTCCTAGGTGCCCTACTTCACCAAATCTCCAACTTCTGCAGCTTCTAGAACAACATCTTCATACATAATCCATCTAACATATCAGCATGTGCAAGTCCACTACATAGTAAGGTAAGTTATATTCAAGTTAGTACCTCATCCCTTCTATTTCATTTACTTTACTTCATTCAAAATCAAATAAAAATCATTTAGCATTAGTATTTCAATTCATATCAGTTATTACATTACTTTTTCTATTTATATCAACTATTATGCCCATAAATTTTCCTATTTTAGTTAATCATTTTAGTGAACCCATCTTTTTAATAGTTTTCCCTAGGATCCACTCAACACCTAATGGAAAAAAATCCCTCATCTTCTTCCCCATCATGTCTCACTTTAGTGTTAATCCTATTTATGATGAGGTTGTCATAGTTGAACTCAAGGCTTTATATAGTGTTCTACTTGCTACACCCGCTCACATCCAACAACAAATTTTAGACCCAACAACATGTGCCTACTAGTTTTGTAGATTCTCATATAGGCATTAGCATTGTTGATGATCCTATTGCATTTACTCGTTGTACACCATGCCATATGGTCACTTGTGATCCTCCTTCTGACCTTTCATAAGAAACTTTAGATGATTCCCTTATTGATTACTTGTTAGGTATTGACAATCATTCTTCTTCTATTATTCCAGCCATTGATATAGATCCTTCTCATGGCCCTACATCTTCTGACATTGCTTCCCCCCTACATCTCATTCTAGCTCGCATTCTCCTTTATATTATGTTGATGATCCTATTGATAGTATTTTTAGCAATAGCCTTGTTCCATCTACTGTTGATGAGTCAGATAAGGGTCATGAGTCTCCTTATTTCCATATTGTCGATTGTGTATATCCTAATCTATTGCTATCTTCCCCAGAGATCACATATAGTTCTTGTTATCACCAAATCACTACACCCTCTGGTTTCTCAACATATGAGTGTGTAGATGTAATTAGTGTAATTGGGTAACATGGAATTGCTTCAAGGTGTGGGACCTTACAGTTGAATAAATTCTCTAGAAAAATTTGGCTCTTCTTCCTAAACTAATACAACAACTAACTCTAATTGAAGGAAACCTAACAACTACTTCTAACCTATGACTTCCAAGGAACTAGGGAGAGAGAAATAGCATAAATGAAATAAATCTACTCTAAGGAGGTGATGCACCAAAAGGGAACGTGTGTAGGGAATCTCTTGAATGTGTAGAAGTGATAGAAAATAAGGTTCATAGAGGGTGTAACAATCACCACAATCAACAACAACATCCAACTAGCTCCTCCATGAAAACACAACATCAATGAAATCTACAAGACAATTAAGATTGACATAATACAACTGCAAGTGAATTGAAAAGGTAATAAAAAGACAAAAATATAAGAAAAGGGAAGAATATATCCACAATACTTAAATCCACAACTTCATTGATTTACACAATTCAATTAATTACATAGAAAGGCCAAGATCATCGTATAAGATGTCTATAATGAAGGCATGCAACACATTTTCTTCCTAGACAAATTTTGGTAGAGTTTCGGTAAGCAAAGAATCCCCCTTTCAAATGAAAGAGCTTACAATTTATAGAAGAATTTGGTGAGGAGAGAGAAAATCAAGTTTCTCAGATGCATACATTTCTCACCTACCAAATGCAAAATTCAATTCAAAACATCATGGGGCACTTGCATATCCCATCACTACTATATTGTAGCTTATGGGACAATAAATTTCTCCTCATGCCCCATTAATGGTGGTAGATGGTTGTACACTCCCCTAGAGTGCTGGAGAATAAATTCCATTTTTGACCCTTTTCTACTTTCCTAAACTTAAATGTGAAGATTCTAGTGCATGAGGACTCCGAGAGATTTCCGGAAAGTCCAATTTTGCATGAAACAGAGTTTTGGGGAGAAATTTCTGCATTTTGAAATTCGCACCAATGGGAAAGCTAGGGTCCATTATCGTCACTTCTCCTCATTGCGTCAATTTGGTCATGCACTACTACCTTCTACATTGCTATTTTCCATGTGCTTTACTTCACCCTTTTTTTGAAGTAAAGCAACTTACTTTCACTTATAACTCTATTTTGCATATGCTTCCTAGTCCTACGGTGAATTAAAGGTGTATTACTGCCCTTAGGGTATAGACTAGTGCGTACACAAAATTATGCACATTACACATAATTTGGCCTACTCTTATAATACTATTTAGAAGGTTCTCAAGTGTAAAAATTACTAATTAATCCCACATTTTTACCATCTTTATTTTATATTTTATTTCATAGTTCCCAAGTATTTTCCAGCACTTATCCACCCATTTCACAACTTCCCCGAAATTATAGTTCCTAAATCGGGGCACCCATCCTGTACGAGGGTGCCTGGGGGCACCTTGGTCACACTTTGGGAACCCCGATCTATGAAAACCCCATTTCACTCCTTTTTCGGTCACTTCTAGTTATTGGTCATCTTTATCTTTTTCTGAGTCAACCTTGTCGGGATCAATTACAAAGTTAAGCTTGAGATCCCTATAAATATAAAGCTATAAGACCATAATTATGGTCCTAAATCACAACATTACACACAACTATCGTCCATCTAGGGTTTTATCCATTACATCACTTGCATCCACGTAGCACAATACATCAAGGCTAGGAGATTTGCAGCACACACACTTCATAGGGGGAAGGATTCTATTCTATTACATACACACATTCTATTTACATTTTCTATAGTTATTATGGCTCACTATTTCACAAAGTGTGAATGACATGAGAGCACGTAGGGAACAACATGCACACACACACCAAAACTACATTTGGGTCCAAAATATAGTGCAAGTGCTTAGTGATAAGTCCACTAGCTTGGAGGCCGAGGTCAAACTCACCCATTCATATGTATCTTTTATTTTTCTAGGGTTTAATAATTCTCTTTGTATTACAAGTCATTTTCTAGCTCACTTGATAGATCCAATGCAAAAAATAGACAGGGGTTTCATACTAAGTCATAACACTTCGAATTTAATTTTAGAGCATCTACAAAGTTTAGAGCACCTGAATGCATACCAGGGGCACCCCAAGACACTCTCATCTGCCCCAGTCACTTTAGATCCTTCAGATCTATCCTTCGCAAGGCCCCTAAATATATGTCTCCACTTCTAGATTATGTGTTAGGACCTACACCAACCTACAACAGTCTTTGTGAATAAGCTAAGCTATCTCTCTTCCTTTTCTTACACATTTAGGGTTTCATTTCACTTAGAATAGTTTACTAGCATATCTATTTACATCTATTTTATGTTATTTACTGCATTTATACATCATTTTACCTCTCCTAATTAGATTAACTAGGATTACTATATCCTTGCACTTAGTTCTAATGTTAGTTAATCAACTGGTAGCTCGGGTTATAGCTCACCGCTATCTCAAATAAGCGCTACTTAAGGACCAAGCTACCTCCATCGCAATCACCACTCAACTCTAGGATGACTTGGTCGAGCCCTTTTGTATTGCATTCAATGATATATACTTTGATTTTGAGTGGGTTTCCTCCATATCAAGAATTCAACTAATGAAATTCCCCTCCTCATTTCCATGACCAACTCACACATATCCTACTCAACTCAGTAATTTCCACTTGCTTTACTTGACAAACCCATCTCCCATGTTAAGTTGAAGTCATTTAAATCACCATTTTGCATGGAAATTTCCCAACTTGGGCCTCGAATCAATTTCTCACCTTATGTGGCGAATCCACATAACCTTACTTTGTTCACGCTCGAACTCGATCCCCATGTCTATTTTAGCAAGATACCTCTAGATCACCACAACTCTTCATTTACTCTCTTTCTACATCAAATTTTCCTTCCTTGACTTCATTTAACTCATCATGTCAAGTGTTGATTTCAGTTGCTTCTAATTCCTTAGTGACTCACCTAAGGTGAGTATTACCCCTTCATTTCACTACATAACTCACATGATCGACATTCTATTCTTTGTTGTGGTGAATTGAATCACCTTTACTTACATTGAATGAGGTCCTACTTCCTACCTTGTGTTGAACTTGGCTCCCATTACTCACCAATTTGGAACCCTCCAATTCACCGTAGCTAAACCAACACCCCCACTCCTTGCATCAAACACGAGATGCTTTTCTTGTGTCAAATTAGACCTCTCTTACTATTTTAATAAGATATCTCTAGATCTCCGCATAGAGTTATGGCTTTCTTCTCTCTTTCTATCTCTTTCTATTAAATTTGCATTGTGTTACTTCCTTAGTGATGCCTAAGTGTAGTAGGATTTTTTGAATCACCGTAATGAACTAACTCACCTCGGACTATCATTGCGTCAATCTCGACTAGCTCTACTTGAACTAGGAATGCAAGCCAAGTAGTTAGCTTGCCAATAACTCAGTTTTACCTTGTTTCTTCCACCTTGTCGAGATCACAGGATATCATCCCGAGCTTGGCATGCTCACTTCCTCCATTCGCATGAGCTTCTCACCATTCGACTTACTACTTACTTGGCTGCCTAGTTTTTCTTGTTTGCAGCTCCGGTCCGACTTTCTATTAACACAAGCTTGGCATTCATTCCACTATGTAGGCTAACTCGGCCCTCCCATCCAAGCCACATCTCAATCCCTTGCTCATTGTGTGAGCTTGACTTCACTTCGCACACTAACATCACCAACTTCCACCAAGCCCCTAACCTCAACATTGTTGTAGAAGCCGGTCTTTCTCCTCCCATGGCTAATCACACCAGCCCTTGGGTTTATTTCTTTGTCGAGCCCAAGTCTTCACGACCTCATGTCCCATATTCTCCCGTCAAGCTCATTCTTCATTACCAAACCTAAATTTCTAGAGAGCCACACACATTAGTCCTCATTCGACTTGCTACAACCTACCAATGCCTTTGTATTTACCTACACTTACGGGTCTTCATCTTCTCATTGAGCTCAAAGGCCTCATACTTAATTTTTTTTGGCTTCGCAATTCTATTTTGGGAAGAGGGCTTGGCCCAATCCTTTCTTTTCCTATGGATCATGGCTGAATTGGGGTCTCTACACTGCCACAATGAGTCTTCCTTATTTGTGAGCTTTGTTTTCCAAACCTACCTGTGACTCTGCAAGTTGTCTCCCATTGTGCTTTACCTTGGCAAGTTCCCCTGGGCACTATGAACCTAGCTCGTTGATTGACCTAATCTGCTCACCCATGTGAGGTCTTCAACTATCATGCTTGAGGAGCTCAAGACTCCTTTCATATTTGATCATCATAACACATGCCTAGTTGGGTTGGCTTTTTTCCACCATTAAATTTGTGACCGATGAACCAATGCTACCGATCTCAGGGATCTCGGCCCAGATGAAAATGAGTCACATCGTGCCTATGGTAACTTTGCTCACTGAGCTACTCAACGAGCCCTCCTTTGACTCACTCAGTATATAATTTTACAACTAGTGAGTTGTTCACCGAGTAGCTAGACGAACTCCTTTTTAGCTCGGCGGCCTATATGAGGTCTAAATGTAAAATTTTGGCCCCAGAGCTTCAACTTAAGGATTTTTGGAATTTCTTCATGTCGAAACTTGATGGGATGTACATGCAGGGATTTTGGGCTCATCAAATTTTTCCCTAATTTTACCCGTTTGGTAGCCACATGTGGGCTCTGGGGCCCGCAATTCATTATTTTCCAAGATGATCTAAAGGTTCAAAACCTAAAAGAGGGAAAATTTTCTCAAAATGAATTTCACTCCCGAATTCCCTCTATGATCACTCCTCAAGCCTCCGAAATCATCCATAATGTGATTTCAACCTTAGGTTCCCCTCTCGTCCGATTCTAGTCACATCCCCATTGTCAATTTTTTTAGGGGTAAAATGGATAACAATTTAGGTGACTCGTGGGGCCATTTGCCTCTAGATGAAGTTTACCAACTACTCGAACATATATATTAGGCATGGAGTCTTGTTTATCAAACATGAACTGATATGAACCTTGAAACTTGTACCTGTAAGCTTTATTGAACATTGCTGACCTAAAATGTGTCACTACTGATTATTTTCTCAATTCTATAAGAAAATATTTGGAATTTGTTTTTGTGAGATTGGAAAATTTCTTAAAACTAGAATTCTACCTTTCCTCTCAACTATGATCTATGATCTTGGATGATGAACACCGTAGTTGTTGCCTCAACATCTGATTTATCGGTAGCTATGGCATACCACTGAGTTTGGAGTGAAAGATTTGTTAGTTTGGACATCATGGAATTCCATTAGTTTTTTACTCTCTTTTTCTACTGAGAATTCCATCTCCGACACACCACTCTAACACCGTTTGAAGGCCGGATTTGTTTCTTTGTTTAAGGGGAAGGTTGTTATAGCACCGTTAACTCCTAATTTCCTTTCGAGGGTTGCTAGAAACTTAGATATTGATCCGAAGGAATAAAGGAATGAAAACCTTAAAACTAGTCCCTTAAACTAATTTAAGTTGCTCTACATTTGAAAAACTTTGAAGATAACAAATGTTTCTTGTGAGCTTGAGCTTCCTACTACAAATTTCTCTACTCTGCGGCATGGTGAACTATGCAAAATAACATTGAAGCAATAGAACATGTGCCCGAGGAACTTAGGGAAATTGAAACTAATATAGCAATAGAACAATGTGTATAAGCCCTTGGAGGAATGAAAATTCTAAACTACTATATACAAGGGTGAGATATTAATCCTCTAGTAGTAGGGCTTGAGGTAGATTCCATTAATTGGAATCCACACTTCTTTACCATCCAACTTAGCCAGTTAGAAAGCATTGCTACCCTTTCATTCCATGATCATGTACAAACCATGATATTGCGTCAAACTTGGAATTTTTACCTGGTTTTGCTCGATCATCATCACACTTCAGTACTAAGTCTCCTCTTAGAATGTCCTTTATTTATCTTTCTTATCGAAGCTCTTCTTGATCAGTGTTTGATATTTCTCCATGGCTTGCATTACATGCTCTCTTAGTTCTTCCAAATCCATAAGTTCTTAATACCTGACTTCCATGGGCTTGAACTCAACCAACTCCATTTGTTTGAGAAGCTCCAATACTGGTAACTCAAGTGATATATTCATCCTTGCATCCATTCCATATAATAGATTATATGGAGAGCTACATGTTTATCTCTTGGGCATGATCCTATCATCCCATAAGGCTGAATTGATCTTGGTATGCCATGTCCGCTAATTTTTATTAAGAGTCCTTATGATTCTCAGAAAATTATTGTTTGTGGATTCTTCTTGTATGTCTCCCTGGGAGTAGTAATTAGAAGAAGTGATGAGATATATACCATTCCTAAAAGCCTACTTAGTGATCCTTGCACTAAGGAATGCTAGAGAATTATCTAATATGATAGTGGTAGGTACACCAAACCTGGTTACTATCCCCTCATAGAAGTCTAGTATGTTGGATTCATTGGCTTCCTTGAGTGATACTTCCTCGGTCCATTTACTAAAATAATTTGTCACCATGAGGATCTATTTGTGGGATTGACTTGAATTTGGATAGATTACTTCAATGAAGTCCAATCCCCATTACATGAATGGTTGATCGACTAATATTGTATAAGTGTAAGTGCTGCTAGCCTCTCTTTTCCTGTGAAGAGTGCACACATCTTGCACTTTTTAATCCATGCATAGCGATCCTTTGAACATTGTAGGCTAGTAATAACCAGATTTCATGATTCTGAGAGATGTTACTCATCGAGTAAAGTGTCCTCTCACCTCTCCATCATGGAATTTTTTTAGCACCCTCTTGATCTAATTTTTTCCAATGCACATCAGAGAACTCCATTTGTGTCCTTCTTGAACAAGATACCATCAATCAAGGCATATGGAATGGACTAGAGTATAAAATATCTCCTCTTTTCTTTTCTTAACTTTAGAGGGCATAAACATGTTTGAAGGTAATGCATCATATCTTGGGTCCAACATGGTGTAGCACATCATTTGTTAGCTTCTCTTGACTATCTTGCAACACCAAAATAGCCTCCTCTTGATTACTTGTCCCATCCTGTTGACTGGAAGCCAATTGTTTGTAATATCCCTTTCACAGCACTCGGTTTGGTCACCTTTATGTCTATGTCATACTCCATCACACGAGTGATCCAACCTACTCTCTTTTCATTCAAATCCTTGTTCAGGAGGAAATCCTTGACTCCAGCATGAGACACTAACAATTGAATCTTGTTTTTCAAGACGAGGTGTCTAAACTTCTTAAGGCTTATTATGATAGTGAGGACCTGCCTCTTAATGAAGGAGTACCTTACTTCATAATCCTCTAAGATTTGACTGAAGAAATTTATGGGTTGTTCTAACCCCTCCTTATTCTATTGCACTAAGATGGCTGAAATTGTATATGCTCTCGCCAAAGGCATACAAGATGAAATCCCTAGAGAAGTTTGGGTTGATGGGAGTTGGAGCTTGACATATAGCATGTTTGATAGCTTCAAATATCTCTTTTCCCTCATTTTTCCACTTGAATGTGAGGTTCTTATTTAACATCATTGTTAATGGTTTAACAAGAGTGGAAAAATATGGCACAAACCTACAAACAAAGTTGATCCTCCCTAGAAAACTCTTAAGGGCCTTCTTGTGACTTGGAAATGGAAGTACTCGTATAGCTTCAACTCTTTTAGGATCAATGGTTAGCCCTTCCTTGGACACTATGTGCCCTAGTATCTTTCCTTCATGAGCTAGAAACACACACTTCTTAGGATTTATGGACACACCAAACCTTCTGCATATTTGGAACACTTTCCTGAGGTGGAAAAGGTGATCAACTGCATTCTTGGAGTATACTTTGTGATATAATCTAAGTGTAGAAGAACTATCTTGTTTGTTAGTCCTTTAGACACCATATCCATCGATATTTGGAAAGTAGCTCCAGTATTTGACAATCCAAATGGCATCTTCTTATAAGTGTATGTGCCCCACTTGGTGGTGAAGGTTATCTTGTATTGATCATCCTCTTTCACCATAATCTTATTATAGCCTAAGTAGCCATCCAGTAGTGAGAACCTTTCCGAACCAGCTACAACTTGCAATATTAGCTCCATAGAAGGGAGTGGATAATGATCTTTAAGAGACACACTATTTAAGTCTTGAATTCTATGCACAACCTGATCTCTCTATTTCTCCTCTATACTAGCACAAGATTAGAAACCCAACTTGAGTGCTTGATCGGAAAGATAATGTTTTCCTCTATGAGATTTTTTAGCTCTTTCTTCATCAAAGGCTCGATATGAGGGTTGACTGGTCTTTGTTTCTACCTAATAGGCTTAGCTTCCGGATCTAGTTCAATAGTATGATGTTCCAACTTTGGATTAAACCCTCTCAAGTCATTATAGCCCCAAGCAAAGACATCTGGGAACTCTTAACAAAGTTGTATAAATTTAGATCTTTCTTGATCATTACTTACCTTGCCAATTTGGAGTACATTTCCTTCACCAACTAAAATTGGCTCTGAGTCTTCACCTTTGACTTGAATGTTGGCTTTATCTTTATGGAATTGTTCATTAGGATTGAAGATGGATTCAAGTGTTACTAAGCCCTTTGAAAACTTGTTTATTCTCAAGTGGACTACTTGATCACCATATTGTTTCTCCAACTTGTCTTACGAGAACTATGCTTCCTCTTGTTGGAAATTTATGATCTCGCTAATCACTTTCAAATGGTTTCTAGCTTGTGTTATTATTTGGTACAGCTGGCCTCACAACTATTATTATATGAGTTTGAGTTTTATCTCTCTTGATATTGGCAACAACGTCAAACGTTGCCCCAACTAGTGTGAGCCTATCTACAACCTCATTTTTCTTCCTTGATATGGCAATGATGTTGAAAGCTTCAAAGTATTTGATGAGATCCCATACCCTATTCTTATAGCCCCTTAAGAGATCATTCTTAGCAACATTTAACCCTCTTACTTGGTTCACAACCAACTCGCTATCTCTAAAGACCTACAAGTTCTTAATGCTTCTCTTTCTTTCCCAATGTAATCCATGAACCAATGCCTCATACTCAATTGTGTTATTCGAACAAGCAAACTAAAAATGGAAAGTTGAGTAGTACTTTATACCTTGTGGTGACACAAGCATTGCTCCTCTAGCACCCTATCTACTCCTCGAGCCATCAAAGAATAGTTGAAATACCTCATTCTCATCTTCGTCCTCTGGTTTGGTCATGCTAGGGAGAGGTGCGTTCTCTTAATGCATGCAATAGATACCCATCTTAGCTTATTCCATCTCTTTGTAAGAATCAAAAGCATGCCTTTTGTTTTTCCATTTATCGAGAGTCAAGTCTAGAATTCCTCCAATCTTGGTATTTGTCTCTGGAATTCTCAGGAAGTCTTCTTAGTCAAAAGTCGAGAAATTTACATTAATTAGGCTTAGCACATGAGGCTTAATATGAAATTTTGCAATATTTTTGGATCTAATTGTAGATTTAACCCCATACCTTGTCCCAAAATCATATGAGACCAATTAATAGACAAATAACCTCCAATTTTAGCTATGAAATCCCTTGATAAGCATAATGAAAAGAGTGGTGGCAAATCAATAACTAATATGTCATGTAATACTTTGTGACATTAGGGCATGCATGCAGTGTAAGGATCAATCCTTGATCAGAAAACTGCTCCCGCTTATTGTCCCATCTAAATATACTACTTTTTTTTGTCACACCGCTCATACTTTATTCCTAGCTGATCAACCATTTTCTTAGGCATCACTAAGATACTCACTCCCAAATCTATCATGTAATTTTACACGAAGTTGCTCCCAATGATTAGAGATATATATAATTGAGAAGGTTTCATATTCTTACCTTTTAGACCTCCTTTGACTCTTTCTTACAGAGTTTCATTAGGGAGCACCTTCTCTTGATATGTGAAAGGATCATTCGGGATGGACCAATTGGCCTTGGCCATGGCCGCTTGTAACAATTATCATTGGCCCAGAATTTCCAATGACTCCCACATGGAAATACTGACATTGGTATTCTTCATTTGATCAATAATATTAAAAGGAAGTGGGCTTTCCTTTTTTTTCCCCCTACTCGGCATGAACTTCTCTTGCACATGAGTTGTTTCGGCTGGTACTTGAGTTGACCTAGAAGGTAGCTTAATCTAATTTTTAATGTTAGGGGTTGTTTTTGGGTTGCTAACACCTTGAATTGAAATAGAAGGCTAGGAAGTGCATGGATTAAACAATTTCCCTTCCTCTATATTTATCTTTTTAAACCTTGTATTAGTTGTCACTCCTTGAAAAGGAGACTGATTGATTCCATAGAAGTCTTCTTCTTGCCAATTAACAAGTGTTGTCTCACTTTGAGGTACTTCTTGACTACCAAAGATGTTGTTGATTTTCTTCTTTTGTTCCTTTTATAGGCTAACCAACTATTTGCACCATCAAAGCTTGATTTACTACACCATTAAAGCACGCGATTGATTTTGTGGTTGGTTACAAGGAAAGCACCACTCATACTCATGTGCCATATTGTTTTGGACTAGTTTAAGGCCCTAGATGAAGATGGTGCATTAGGATTATAAGGTTGGAATGGCCTAAAAACAGGAGGTTTCCCTTTATTTTGATTTTCACCTTAAGTAGGAGGCTTATTAGGCTAATATGGAGGCCTATTAGGTTGGTACTAAGGCTGATAGGGTCTAAAACTTTGGGCTTGTTGCTTCTTGATGGTCACCACTTCATTCCCTATAGCTTGATGCCCCTTCAACACTTGTATCTTATTCAGGACCTCCTGGAGCTCCTTAGAATTGTCGAATTAGGTGGAGGCCTCATTGTTACTCTAATTTCTTAGAGATGGAATAAGGATCAACTCGGGTGTTTAACTTGTAGGATTCCCCATTTATGGATAGAGAGGCATAGGTGTCTTAGGCACAAGTTTTCCTTCTTAAATTAAGTAATTATCCGCTATAATAGCTATAGCATAAGCTCTGGGCATTGTGTTTCCTCCCATATACTGTAACATTATTGTTATGTTAGAGTTTAAATCTTTCAAGAAGTATAGGAATGCTTCAGTTGCTCTTCTGATAGCAATTAAAATTCTATCCCATGTCCTTTGGAATCAAAAATTGAAGTCAACCATCTACTCATTTGGAGCTCTCTTGATTGTGGTCAATTGTTCCAATAAAGACAAAGTTGTCTCCTTTTATCCAAATTTTCCGCATAGAACTGTGCATAATTGATCCCAATTTGTAATTTTTCCTACTCCCGAACCTCTACAAAACTTTTCCTCGTTATGTCTAAATTACAACACCCCTAATTTCTAGTGATTTATGTGTGATGCAATTAGTGTAACTTGTATAACATGGGATTATCTAGTAGTGTAGGACCTCGTGCAAGTAGGATAACCATATCCTAGTGCCAACTTCATGTTAGGATTATGGAGTTGAATTGCTTCATAGATAGCATGATTTACACCTTGTTGGTTTACACAATAACCGACACCGGTCCAAGGTAACCATCATCATCCGTGGTAACCATCACCGGTCGTGCAATCATCATTGTCAGGTAACTATTTCCAGCTACTTACGTGCATGAAAGTTTATATTTAACTCAAAGGAATTTAATCTATATTTTTCTTAAATATGATTTAAAGGATATAATTGCATAGTTATTATGCCCTAAGTTTGTATATGCCTATATAAGCATGAAAGTTAGGGTTAGAAAGTAAATTAAGAGAAGGATTGAATTAGATCCTTGATTCTCCTAGATTGAGAGGATGAGGAAGAAGAGAAATAAATAACAATTTACATGAAGATAGAGCTTCCATGGAGAGGTGTTGGACATAAAGAAATAAAGCAGGTACAACTATGGCGGTACATCTCAATGGTGAGAAGAGGGTGACATGTTCTACCGTATTTCCTTTATATAGTTATTATCTCGCTTCTAATGGCTTACATAGTATGCAAAGTACACGAGTTTATTCTTGTAGATCCACATGTTGGTTAGATATTGTATTATAGATCCATGTTGATCTAGTCTTATATTGTTAGATCCGTAATTTTTGTGAGATCTTGTATTGTAGATCCATGAGATCATATTGTATTGTTGATCCATGTAGATCTGGATATTGTAGAGGAGGTTGTCTTCATGTTTTCACTATTTGATGTAGTGATGGAGAGATAGACTTAATTCTTAGTGCAGACATGGTTGTACATTGGTAGACCAATGTGAGAGGTCTTGTTGTAGATCCATAAAGAAATTGGTCGCAGCTTCGGAGATACAAAGGTAGTTCCCGGTTATATGAGATCTATTGGTGGCATTTGGAGGAATGGTTGTAGTGCCCTCATGGAGATCTATTTAGAGATCTGGAGGAGAGGAGATACTCTTTGAGAGATTTATTGAACTCTTGTATTGAAGATTTGTCTTATACTCTTGTTATATTATATATATGAGATCTCTATCTTTGGTGGATGTAGCCCTCATTGGGTGAACCACGGTACATGATTTTTATGTGTATGTACTTTGTTTTTAATTTGGATTATTCTAGTTTATAATTCCACTTCTATAAATTTTGGGAATTTTTTAGATCTTGTGTGCATGATTGGGTTTGTTATTGAATCATAACACTATTCTCGCAATCTGAATTCCTAAAAACTAGTATCGTAGCTTGGTTATTTTAGAGAAAGGTTTTGCTTCAAGATATTGTTAGTGCTTTACTAATAGGTGGATGATAGTAGGGGTTTTTTCATGATAATAAGATCATAGGAAGAGATTCAATCTCAATTTAAAGTCGGAAGAGTAATGTTGCTTTGGAGAATATAGTCACCAACATCGGTAAGGTGGTAACCGACATCGGCAAGTGACCGTGATTGGTTACTGGGTAGCCTAGTTTTAAACAGAAAATCACAGATCTGAAGAATTAAGAAGATGCATGGAATGTGTCTTGTTTGCTGAGGTGTCCCTAGTTCTTGGAGGCACAAACATGTTGGTTAGATTGTAGATCCGGGTTATAGAGGTATGGTTTTATCTTGGTATTGTAGTGCTTGTATGTTTTTATTGCGCATGCATGGTTTGGGATTGCATATATGAGTATGAGATAGAGGAGAAGTTATGCATCCTTTGGTGTAGTTAGATGCATGGGCTTCGTTAGAGAATTTGAATATAGTAGCACAAAATGAAGACGGGGTTTCCATCAGAGAAGCATGTTCTTCAGTTGAAGATGTGGTTGAGTATCTTGGTGCTGGTAAGGTGATGTATTTTATCTTGGTGTAGTTTTATTACATGTATTATTGTTGTTAAGTTTTTTGTGCAATATTTGGGTGCTTCTTGAAATGACTAGCTCAAAGACAACTATCATCTTTGGTTAGATTAGGCACCGCTTTGGTGACCTATGCCAATTTCTAGCGTTATGTTTGCTTCAAAGAAAGACTGTTGTCGATCGGGGAACTAACATTAGTCAAAAAGGGTAACTGTACCGATCAATGAACCATGGTATGTCTCTGTGACAGCAAGTTTACACATGGTTTCTTACAAAGTAGAAGAGGGCATAGATGGTTCAAAGTGTCTAATTTTGGAGGATCGGGTTTCTTGCACAAAGGTGTACAGGAAAAAACAATGTTGATCACTTTAATGTTTGGATTAGAACGAGGATGGAGTTGGCTCAATTAGTTTAGTGAGAATTTTAGTCAGATATCTCTATATGATTCACATTTTATTTCTTTTCTTTGGAGCAACTGATATTATGATTGGATAGTGTGCATAGATTTACACCATGGTCTTTTGGTGTTGTTTGACTTTTATTTCCTGGTTGTGTGGAATCTTGAGGACAACGGTATTTAGTCTAAAGAAGATATCCTCAATGAAAATTCATGATTAGACATAGTTGTAGGAACTAAATATGTTAAGTACATGGGATGAAAATAATTTGATTCACCTACTTCACAAGAAGTCCAAACTTATGTGTTGTAGAAGTATCCTTTGATAAGAAGGAATCAATTTATATTTTCTTTCATTTGTTTTATTTCTCACTTTGACATATATAGATTTTGATCTTGGTGATTAGAATCGGTGCATGGGAGTTCGTGTTCAAGTGGGAGCAAGTCATGGTTGTTGGCATTGTAGTTTGGACACGCTTGCGTGTTCACAATGATATGAGGTACAAGTTTTTTTAGAGGGCATTCACAAGATTGCAGTGTATTTTGATTTTATTACTTTTTGATGTCACTTTTGGTTTATTTTTGTGGTGCTCAATATCCCTATGGGATTATGATTGATGGTTAGATTCAGATGGGTGAAGATGACAGAGAAATTTTTCAAAGTTTTAAGCATTAAAGAAGGAAACTAGAGTGTTACGGTAGATCGATAGTTGGCCATCTAGTAACCATGGTTGGTTGGGAAACCGTGGTTGGTTTGGTCATAGGTTTGACAACGTATTTATTTACCATTTTTATGGTGCCCTTTGTTTTATTTCATCTTGGATGGTTTATGTAGTATGTTGATGACATGTTTGTTGGTATATACACTATTTATTAGTCACATGGTTTAAGACGGTTGTTGTTATTGACATTGATGAGTACATGATTTATATTCAGATTTTGGAGTTAGTTGGTGATAGACTTAGAGATTCTCGAGGAGTCAGTGATATAGATGGATGTACATGGTGAGTTTGTACATGTGGATGGACTCGGGCCATGGTGAGTCTATGATGATGCAGATGTTTAATTTACACATGGATGCCTTGAGCATGAGTAGGGGATGTTCATATTTATTCTTGTTACTATGTTACTCAATTCATATGTTATCTACATATGGTTGTCTTGGACATGTTATTTATTTATGCAGGGTTGGATTTATAGATTGCAGTTGTTTGGATTCTTTGTTTTATGCGTGTGTTTGTGCATTAATCACCTCAGTAGACACCAAATTTGGGTCTTACAATGCCCCGTGCACCGCATCTCATCTCGCAACCTAACCCTACCTCACCACCTAAACCTTACACACTTAATTATTTATTAATTACCTTATAATTAATAAATCCACATCTCCAACCCTACCACCTCACCTCGCTACCTCACACATGACCTAGCCCTAACCCTAAACTAACCTAATTAAGACCTATAACTTGGTCTAGACCCACACCCATGACTCATCACCCTTACCCGCACCAAAACGAACATAATAATGACTTGACAAAGCCCACAACCGACCCCTCGGGAGAAAAGGAGGAAAGTTGGCTATTTTACTAAAAATAGCCAACTTTGACCTAACCGACATCGGTCCCTAAGCGACCGGCATCGGTTAGGTAACCGCCATCGGTTCCTTGTAAATGACCTCCCCCAACCAAAACAAAAGGATCCGAATTCATTTTGCAAGAGGGAGACAAGTGAGAGAGAGAGAGAAGAGGTTGCAGAGAGGAGTATTGAGCCCAAGACTGTAATTGAGAAACTAGATCATGGTCACACTCATCCAAACATTGGGAGATTTGGAGGATAGCTTCATCAGCTCACTTCCGATTGCTGGATCATCCCAACTAAGCCTTTCCTTCGCCACTACATTCCTTGGACCTACATCCGCATCAGAAACTAGTAAGTAGTCTATTTTATTACATTGTATGCTTCTAGACACTACTTTGTGAACTTTGATTCATAGTGATTATAAGCTCACTCCTGGATCTACCACCCAAGAGCACCCCGCACCTAACCTTCATTCATCCATCTCTATATTGCCCCAAAGACCTTTCTCACTCTCTCGAGTCTTCTCTATCACCCTATTACTCCCCTCAACCATCTACCAACTTTCTAAACCCCATAACCACCTTATAACCAACCTCCATTTAAAATCCCCTAAATCACTACCCCTAATGATATCGGTTATCCCCTACAAGTACTGCTTTATAATCGTGGTCGGTTATCCAAGGACGCATCACCACCGTGACTTATACTAAAACCAACCTTTCCCCTAAACCTCCAAACAATCTCATATCCAGCCTTGTCTATCCTTATAACTTGATCTGAACGTATCAATAACTAATGACCAAAAAAATAGCATGACATTTTATTATTGGTAGTTTAGTCTCTATTGCTTTTATTAACGAGGTACCTAAATCGTGATTTCACAATAGCTTCTTTATTATCATTTGCATTAATTTTTATTAAAAGGGAACTAACCACCTTCGAAAGGAAGTCTAATATTTCTTGGGCCCAAGGAAGTTCCCTCACTTATTGTTTAACGAAAATCTAGTGGTCTTGCATTCTTATTTACAGGTAGTCCTTCCCAGACAAAAAGGAGCTCTTCACAATCGATCTGATCTCTCTACTATACGCGCACACCTTCCCAACACTCAACAGGTATTCCTCCTAGCCCTAACCCTTATCTGTTTCTCAAGAGAATGAAAAGATAGAAATAACTCTATTCTGGAACAAAATTCTGTGTGAAACATTTTGGCATGCCCAGTGGGACCCTTCTCAAGTTTCTTTCTTTCTTGCTTGTTTTCATATAGGGAGCACACTTGTTGTTTCTTTCTTCTAAATATTCACAAAATATTTTGTCATTTTGGTAAAAGAACTTGTCTTTCCTTCGCATCTTTGCATTAGTGAAAGTCATCTTCTTAACCTCTTCTCTTTCTTTTCTTCATCGAATATCATTTTCGATTTGAGTTTAAAACCCATGCATCACATTCTTGCTTGTTATTTTTAATTCTAGTGAATGTAGATTAAGTAACAGGTCGTACACGTGGGGTTGATATCCATGGTATTGATGAGAAATTAATCTTACTCTCACTACACAACACATACCAAATCACATCATAATCTACACAACATCTCAAACATCCCCCATTCCCGCTATTCCTCCACTCGATTGAGGTAGCCTTACAAGCCAAAACAAACTTGACATCTCCCTTAGTTCTTTTGTTTAGGATTGACATCATCTTGCGTCTAAGGCATAAGCCCAAAGTGATTAAAACTAATCCTAGGGTTAGTCTTTTGATTTTCTTATGCATCTTGCTTGTTTTTTTTTTTTTCGATTCTGCTTTCTCTCATATACCATGTCTCAGTGATCACTTCAAACAGTTTGGTGGGTATATTAAGCCTTGTTATCCCCAAACCAGCAGCGTCTTACATTATCTCTTTGCCTTCATAGTGATCGACACCGGTCCTCTTCTACCGACATTGGTTACACTCGACCGATGTCGCTACCGCCTAATCCGACATCGGTAACCACCAATATTGGTTACTATGTTTCATAGTTCTGACAAACCAAAGAACCTACCAATTCCAACATTTTGATGTTGTTTCTATTCCCGATTCTAATTCCCTGTTGTATCCTCTTATCCATGGTTTTATCACCCGAAACAAGCTTTAGCCATGGTATCACATGCTTGTTCTATGTCTTTTCCTGAGTCACCCCTTTTGCATCCTATGGGGAATCCTATGGACACCAGTGCTTTTCCCAAGATCCCTATAGGAGATCCGGACTTTGCCAAATTTTTGGATGCTAATCCTAGCGCCGTACAAGATATTTTGTCTCATACCCCTAATCCGTACACCCGACGGTTAGCTCCTCTTTGGTATGCCTATTAGTATAGCCGCTCACTTAGCCCCTTCCCCACCTAATAACTCTACCTCACCGTCTTCATCCTTAGCCCCGTCTCCCGTGTTAGTGGCTTCAAAGTGGTTCATACTTTTGCACCAATTGGCCTTCCTTTGGTTAATCTAGGTCCCCACATATCACTACCATCCACCGCCCTACCTCATCTCTCCTGTAGATTTCCTCTTTCATAGCTTGCTCTCTACCATTTATCCACATGAGCTTTCCCTCTCAAGCTCCGCCCACCTTTTCATTTCCACAGACTCATCCGGTGGCTGCAACATCTTATATAGGACACCCTTATTCAGCCTCCCCAACACATTCATCATCATTACCTTATCAACATTCAACCCCACCATTGTCTAGTAGCAGCTCTTGGCCCAATCCTCCTCCGTTTACGATGACAACGACCATCATCTAACCCAACCAATGATTTAATCAAATAGATGATGGACAAGATGCAAAATCTTGAGGCTTCTATTTCAGAAACCGTAACACCCTGACATACGAGCAAGTTTGTCGAGAGCCTATTCATCCTTCTATCCCCCTTCATACATATCCTCCTCAATGGGAATTACCAAAATTTACTCGCTTTAGTAGTAAGGAGGACCCTCAACAACACTTGCGATCGTTTAGACATGCCTGCTATCTGATTGCTCATGACGATGCCTTACTACTCCATACCTTCCCCATGTCCTTATCAAGACCTTCCTTGGAGTGGTATTGTGCTTTATCCCAACACTCAATATTCTCCTTTAACCAGTTAGCCCAATCTTTCTTGGATCACTTCTCCATCAATATTTCCAAGAAAATATCCATTACCGATCTCTATGTCATCCGAAAATTTGAAGATGAGTCTATCACAGATTTCATTTGACGATGGCAGGGCCTCATCAACCAACTTACTTATGCCTTACCTCAGCCGATCTCATTGAACTCTTTACGTGGGCTTGCGCTAAACACATTTCTCCCACCCCACAAATTAAAACTTTCCACACCTTTGATGAGGCCTTTACTATGGCTCGGAAACTAGAGATTCGAGCCTTAGAGGAGGAGAAATTGAAGTTACGCAACAAAAACTCAAATGTCTCAAGCCAAGACTCCAACAAAAACCCAACACCACCAACTCTCATGCATCAACTTCTTCGAAATCAAAAGGATCCATAGACATGGTGATGGTCAAATCTCAAGCACCATCTAATACCCACCAAAACCCACCTATAAGTATAAATCCGAGCCCATCAAGTACACTCCTTGGGAGAAACTTATTATGTGATCTTGGACAAGTTGCTTAAAGAACGAGCTATCACCTTGCCTCCCGTTAAACCTCACTCTGGGGTTTTATTCCGCCCACGCTATACCTTCTTGGTATAAAGAAAATGAATTCTATAACTTCCATCGCGTGAAGGGACACAGCCACGAAAAATGCAAGATGTTGAAAAACATAGTGTAGGAAATGGTTGATGTAGGGGATATAACCCTTGATAATCCTAATTCCCCGCTAATCTAAATTTAAAAATATTCAACAAACCATTTCCAACCCATTCATCTAACAAAGAACACAAACCAAGAAACCTCAATCGAGGAGAAGAGTGTGCATGAGATCCATGCGCTTTTCAACTCCCAACCAAGGGCTTCCATCGAGGAAATTCTAAATCGAGCCTCTTCACTAATGCAGGGGTCCTCGCCCCCTTCTCCTTCATCAAGACAAGAGGACAGCCCCGCTATTCCTTTACCCATAAAGGAATCAACCGCCCAAAGTTCTCTTCTCACAGAAGAGCCTTCTTACACCACATCCCTGCAAGACTGTGAGCGGATGTTATCCAACCTATCTATTTCCCAAACATCTCCTTCCACCACTCTTGCTACAAAAGAAGAAGGATCGCCACTTTTCTGTCATCCTTAGAGGAGAAACCCCTCAAGCCTACATCACCAAACTCCTTAACCATGATGGATCCTCTAGAACATGCCCTCCTCCCTATCAGTTCTTCATCGCCTAAATCTTTCCAACAACCAATTGACCTCTTAACACCCATTGATATAGCGCCTCATTCACCCCCTGTATCACACCCACAGTGGACCGGAATCACAGCCCACTTCTCTTCCATACCAAAATTCCCATCTACATGTGACGATTGTCATCCCCTAGAAGATAGACGAGTCTTATGGGAATGTTTGAGTACACCATGCTCTACTCAAATGCAGATGACTAATCCAAACACCTCTACCATATGCCTGAAGTTTTTACAAAAGCTCAAAATGCCTATGTCCTCACCTTCACCCCCCTCATTTCTACCGAATACCTCATCCACCTCTATCAACCTAACCAAACCTTCCCCTACGCTTGGGACTTCACCAATACCCATCCTAACGCACCCACCTAAATGGTTAGATTTATCCAAAAATAAAGCCTTCAATCCACCTAGGAGACAGACCCAATCTCCTCGAGTCCAATCTATGCCTCCACCACATTTAAAACCCTCACCCCCAATCACACCAAAGACAAAAACATGGTTTTAACCCTCTCCGTCACACCTACCTTCTATATTGAGGCCTCATCCCTCCACCTTGCCTTAATACACCATGCCTCCCACGTCTTCTTTAACACGACTTGCACCTTCTGCACCCATACAAAATCCATGGGTGTCTCAACACCATCACCCCAAGTATCCTACCTACCTACCAACCCTAATAAAACTCGATAGTCGAAGGACTTGTTTGTTATTTCTCCTCTTTCCCCATGGTTGTTTTCTGTCACCACCACGTCATCTATGGCCTCATCATTTAACCAAATAAACATGACTTTTGCATAGAAGAAGCCACACCTAGTTAAACCCAACCATCAAAATCCCTTGCCTAAACCACCACCCGTACAAACCACTCATACTCGACCATTATCAAAACAATCAATAATCTCACCCACTCAATCAATAGCCTCATCTTCATCCGAATTTGACCCACTCAAAGGATCTTATGCCAAGATCCTTGATATGTTGGTAGGGGATGCGACCATTTCCCTACCCCCACTGCACCCTATCATCCATCTAAACCTCGACCTATAGGTTATGATGAATCTAAAATCTGTGCCTACCACCACACACCAGGACACAATGTAGAAGGATGCAAAGCTTTGAAAGCCATCTTTTTCCAGTTGCCTATCTTGGATAGAAAATCTAAGAAAGAAAACTTACAGAGGGAAAATCCCTTAGCTTCGATCCCTTCTCCTATACCACCTATCCCCACCTTGCCAAAATCTATCATCATTGCAACCCCGCCTCTCGAGAACAATGACTTATCCCTGCCATCTTCCTCATCTCATATTCACGAGATCAACATGATTAGCATTGCTACTCGAGGTCGTAAAAAATAATGGAAAACCTAAAGAGAGCACACTGTGACCTCTTTCTCCTTCCACCATCCTGATTGCACCACCACCTAAAGTGGTTATTCGTGGACCTACCTATCCAGTCTCTGATGGAGTTGCCCATCGCACCATGATCAAACAACTTCACCAATCTCCTATAAAAATGACACTCTATGATCTCATTCAAACATCTGAATCTCATCGACAAGCTCTAATTGAGATCCTCCAAGGGATAGAGGTCCTACCTAATGAAACCCTACCCGTTGCCTCCATCTTAACACCCAACCACGTCGCTTCTCTCACCAAACAACCTACATCCACAACCACCTCTGTCGTCCCTATACAACAAGTCGTTGATGTCGCTTTTTCAAGAAGAAATTGCCATCTTTAATGCGAGAACATCCCGACCCCGCTCTTTTCATCTCAAACCTTATGTCCAGACATCCGGTACGTCATGTTATGATCGACGGGGCACTAGCCTAAACATCGTCTCTTTCAAAGCCTTCCAATAGATGAATATCCCTCCTAGATGCATGTGTGCTAACCCCACCATGTTGCGTTCATTCAACGATGCTATTACTTCTACTCCTAGGCACCGTGATCCTTAACATTCGTGTAGGGCCACGTACCTTACCCGAACTCTTCTATGTCCTTGAGGGAGAGTTCCAATATAACATGTTGTTAGGCCACCCTTGGATTTGGGCTATGGGATGTATTCCTCCACCTTACATAGATGCATAAAATTTGAGTATGAGGGAAGTCATACACCGTCACACAAATGACGCTTCCCCTTCAAAACCTCGTAATATGTTATACCGCCTCATGATGTGCTCATACCATTCAAGGCACCCATTGATCCAACCCAACCATCTATTTCAACCACGCCTCAACCATCCACCTTAGCCGCACCCACACCTTTGATTAATGAAACCACCGACGCAAATACCTCTTCCTTCCCCGCAGACAACATCCCAACCTCGGATCCTTGGTAGGTGTTTTTCAACGCCTTATGCTTTGGGGAGTACCTCCTATACAACATTAGCACCTTGCATACCCCACAAGAGTATGGACAATTACATGTGCATCCTACCTACAACCATCATGTGGGGAGGTGATCTCCTACTTGACCACCTAATTGCCACACCAACCTAATGTATGGGGTGTCGACGCATCCTTTATCACCCCCAAACCTCCCCTTGTGTGGTTCCCTTCCAATCTAATTTTCAATATCTAACCAACCTTTGTTTTTCCCTCACCTTCCTGACTTGTTGTGCTTGGAAAGGTTTTGGTTTCAGTCTTTATGAACAAGGACGACATACGATCATTCCCATGACTACATTCAAACACAAAGATCATAGTGGTCTTAGATTTTCTGAACCACCTACACCGAAAAAACCTCATGTCAATTATATCCAAGAAGACGACGAAGTCACCCCTTCCAAACCATCAATGCCCACTTTTCCATCTTCACCCACAGAGTCGATAGACCCGGAATCTATCCCTCCTAAAAAAAAAATTCATGAATGCTATCTTCCTAGGTCCTCTCACTTATCAACGTGCATGGTGAAGACCCATCTTCTCTCCCCTTTTGTATCCAGACATGATCGAAGAAGACTTACCTTCGATTAATGTTGTCGAGTTCTAAGATGACGACTCCATCCTCACCTACCTTGGTGCAATGAGTCTTATATTCAACGTGCCTTACCATCTAAAACCCAAACCATGTTGAATGAGTCAACTATAGAAATCAACATCCACATGGAGGATGATCCTCACATTGTAAAGATCGGACAATCTCTCGATGCATCAGAACAAGTTGCCTTCACTACCTTCCTCCGTGCCCACAATCAAGCTTTTGCTTGGTCCTACGCCGACATGCCAGGAATCGATCCTAACATTGTTGTCCATAACATCACTCTAAAACTAGACTCCAAACCAATTAAATAGAAACTGAGAAAAATGCATCCACGCATTTCCCTCTTGGTTAAAGAAGAGCTTCAATGACTCCTTTCTGTTTCTTTCATCTTACCTATTGACTATCCTCAATGGATTTCTAATGTCGTACCTGTCACTAAAGTGACGGGGACTTCAGATATGTACGGATTTCTGGGACCTTAACCTCGCTTTCCCAAAGGACAACTTCCCCCTACCTAGCATTGATCAACTTTTTGATCTCACTACAGGCCATGAGATGCATTCTCTCATGGATGGTTTCTCAGGATACAATCAAATTTTAGTAGCCTGGCCGATCAACATAAAACCACCTTCATTACCCCCTGGGGGACCTTCTGCTATCGTGTCATGTTGTTTGGCCTTAAGAATGTTGGTGTGACCTATCAGCGGGCTATGACTTACATTTTTCATGACATTATGCACACTATCCTCAAGGATTATGTCGATGATCTTCTTGGAAAATCCAAACATCGCAGTGAACATCTCGATGTTTTAACCATTATTTTCGATCACCTGCAATACATGTTCGCCTTCAACCAAAAAAATGTGTCTTTGGCATCCTTTCAGAAAACTCCTTATCTTTATCATCTCTTTGTGTGGCATTGAGGTCGACTCCAAATCTAAATTCAAAGCTATCTTAGAAATGCCCCCACCCACTAACCTAAAACAATTACGTAGTTTACAGGGCAAACTCTAATCTATCCGGCATTTCATATCACAACTCTCATATCAATGTTAACCTTTCCATCATCTCCTTAAAAAGGACATTGTCTTTCAATGGAGCGAGGACTGCCACCAAGCCTTTGAGGCTCTTAAAGCTTATCTCTTGTAGCCACCCGTGCTTATCCCACCTCGTGACGATCACCCTTTCTACCTTTACCTTTCTCGCCACCGACCATGTCAGAGGAGTCATGCTCGCACATTGTGACTCCAAGCATCGAGAGCAAGCAGCTTTAATACATAAGCCGTACTCTTGTAGATTACGAAACTAGTTATACACACGTAGAAAAGTTGTGCCTTTCAGCCCTATCATTCATGGCCACAAAACTCGACATTACCTCCTGAATCACAAAAATTTTGTCATCACCAATGCTGATCCCATACATTATATGTACGCCAAACCTCAACTAAACCAACGCATCGCCCGATGGTTTATGCTCCTTGCTGACCTTGACCTTGAGTTTGTACACCAAAATCATTCAAAGGACAAACTATCGCGGATCAACTCGTGGAATCCCATTTACTTGGGGAACAATTTACCAATTTTACTTTCCCTGATGAACTCATCACAACCCTTTCGCTCAGTGATGCGTCTTATCCGATGACCCTCTTCTTCGATGGATCTAAATTTCAGCATGGTAGAGGGGCAGGCGTTGTTCTCATTCCTCTTGATGGTGAACCTATGCCTCTTTCATTTAGGCTCAATTTCCCCTGCACTAACAATATAGTGGAAGACGAGGCCCTTGTTTTGGGTCTCCACGTTGTGTTACACTTAGGTGTGAAGTTTATTAACATTTTTGGTGACTCTCAATTGGTAGTAAATCAAGTTACTGGCATCTACCAATGTAAAAATGAGGAACTTCAAAAGTAAAAATGTTACGTGGATTCACTTTTGACCTTATTTACTCATTATTCTATCCAAACTATTCCATGCTCAACTAATAAATTTGCGGATACTATGGCTTGCTTAGCCTCGCAAATTCCTACCTCACCAACTGACTCTGACATATTTTGTCTTGGTCCAACAACTCTTTGCCCCATCTTACTTAGTCCCGAATGTTTGTATTGTAAATAATGTATCTCACGCTGATTCGCAGGATACCTGGTATCACCAATTTCACGACTACCTTACAACCTCTGTTCTCCCACCTAACCTTACTAGTAATGGCAAATGTGTTTTTCTTAAAAGTGTTTCTCATTATGTCGTCATGGGGGACTCCTCTATAAATGTGGCTTCGATGGTATCCTCCTTCGATGTCTAACCGGTGCTGAAGTCACCCATACCATCCAACAAGTCCATGACAGAATTTGTGGTGGGCACTTTAGTGGCCTTGCTGTGGCTAAGCGGATCCTTCACCTAGGATATTATTAGCCTACTCTTAATAAAGACTACCAGAAATACAATAAGCATTGTGTTATATGTCAACAAAGATGCAACCTTCAACATACTCCCAGCCACCTGCTACAGGTTGCACGAGATCTTTGGCCTTTCTCATAATGGGGTTTAGACCTTATTGGTGAGATTCACCCGCCTTCTTTGCAGTGTCACCATTGGATCATCATGGCAACTGAATATTACACTAAATGGGTGGAGGCCATTCCACTCATTTCAACCAAAAAAGAGAAAATCGTTGAGTTCATCAATCATCACATTATCTGTCATTTTGGTGTTCCTCATCGCTTGATAATAGATAATGGAAAATATTTCAAAAATAAGCTATTACGAGCCCTTTGTGACAACTTTGGTATCAAACTTAGCTTCTCATCACCCTACTATCCACAAGAAAATGGTCAAGCCGAATCTTCTAACAAAACCTTAACCAAAATTCTCATGAAAGTCGTTAATGATTCTAGGAAAAACTAGCATGATCACATCCCCATTGCCCTTTGGGCTTATCGTAACAGCATTCGTACTTCCACTAATGCCACACCATTCTCTTTGGTGGGTGGTACCGAGGCTGTCTTGCCTCTCAAAATACAAATCCCTTCCCTCAGAATATCTCTCTAGGATATTCTCACCAATGATGACTTCCGCCAAGAGCGGTTAGCCCAATTGGAGCTTCTTGACGAGCGTCATCTTACAGCTCTTGACCACTTTCAAATTTATCAAAAACACATCAAGCGTGCTTATGATAAGAGAATTCATGCGCGTACCTTTAAGATTGGTGATCTTGTCCTCAAAGAGAATCAACATGTAACCAAACTAGAAAAGAGAAAACGTGGAAAATTTACTCCTAATTAGATTGGGCCTTACATTATCACTCACACTTACGGATCAGGTACCTATCATTTAGCTTCACTTAATGGTAAACCTGATCCTGAACCCCTTAATTCCTTGCATCTCCGACCATTCTACTGTTGAATTTAGTGTTACATCACTTCTTATCTACCTTTCGCTCATCCCTTGAGCTCATTTACCACCTCATACACCTTGTTTCGTGCATCTCAAAGTAGAATCAAACTCATGTGGTTTGATCATCACCTCCTCTTAAAGATTCCTTCCCTTTTTAGTCCGGTCCATGACTTAAAAGTATCAAAATAACAAGTTCTCAATTATACAATTCTCGGGATATTCTTGAGTCAAACTTCCCGAAAAACTAGATGCTTCATGCCAAACGGACATCTAGACCTCTAAGCTATAAACTAGACTGCTCCTCGAAGGACAACTATGTGCAAAGCCACATCTCTACTATAAGTAGACTCGCTCCTCGATGGATAGCTATACAAATTCAACCTCTATCAAAAGCTTCTCGCATTGATCACCTTTGTGAAGACCTCGAGAACAACAAAATGCATATCCCATATAGACTTCCCGCATCGATCACCTATATCTAGAAAAATAAAAGCAAGATTCAAAAACACTTTTGAGTCATGGACTTGTCTATTTAGGTTTGGTTCTCTTTCGTTAGACTAATCACCTTATAACAAGTTCTCTCGCGCCTATCTATACCATCCACCTCACCTCACCATTATTCAAAACAACAAAACTCAAGGGACGTGACGTATATCCAATATATTGTGATTATACAACTCTTTTCACCTATCGACTTCTCGCATATGCAAGGTACCTAGGATTCAAGCTCATCCTATGATAATACATGGTTTGTTTAGCTCTTTCCAACTATGGGACACTTTTGCCTCTTTTACCCGAATCTAGGATTATGTGTTGACCTTAATTAGGACACTGCTTCCTATGCTTGGGTAAGCTACCCTCACTTCACCTATGCCCACACCAACACCACCAATACCTTACCAACACCAACAACATTACCCTACCAAAGATCAAACTTTTACTAACCAACAAATTTCCCCCACCTCTCCCTCGGTCCTAAGGGAGAACTTCATCGGCCTCGAGGCCCTCCTTGTTTTGTGCAATGGGCTATGTAGGCAAAGCACTTAGGAGACATGGGGTCTCCCAAGGTTAGCTCGACCATCCCCTACCAATAACTCATTCACCCATTCAACTAGTGCCAACTCAGCCCAAACACTCGACACAATCAATTCCAAACTCAACAAGAGATGTTTTGGCGCTCAAATTCACAATGTGAAAATGACATGCCGCTTTTTTTTTTTATATAGGTTTTGACCTCTAACAGATATCGGTTAGGCGTGCCCTAGAAGACCGATATCGGTCTTCTAACCGATATCGGTCACCCCTAACCGATATCGGTTACCTACTTATTTTAACCTAACTCCTGCCCTTATCCACCAATCTCCATTTTTCACCACATCACCTACCCCGGCTTTGCTAAATAGCCTTATTTTGAATTCATTGGCCCGACCTAAGGCAGCAACTCATCAATCGGCCCGACCCAAGGCCGCAACCAACCAATTAGCCTGACCCAAGGCCGCAACCAATCAATCGGCCCGACCCAAGACCACAACTAACCAATCACCACTTGACCCAAGGCAAAGAACCAACCAATCGCCCAACCCAATGCCGCAACCAACCAATCGGCCCGGCCAAGGCCACAACCAACCAATCAGCCCACCCCAAGGCTGCAAACTAACCAATCGCCCGACCTAAGGCCACAACCAATCAATCGGCCCGACCCAAGGCCGTAACCAACCAATCAGCCCGACCCAAGGCCACAACCAACCAATCGGCCCGACCCACGCCGCACCCAACCAATCGGCCAGACCCAAGACCACACCAATTAAGTACCTCGACCAAGGCCTGTATATTATGATTCTATCCACCCATCATGTAGTCGTTTGTTCAATCGAGCTCACATGTTCATGTTTTAGCATGACTAGGATACTTGAATCCGATCACCACCAGCTTTGCCTAGACCAAGACCGTGATGTTTATCTCAACCAAACAAACCATTTGGTACTGCCAAACATACCTAAACATTCCAATACCTTACCCATTATATCCCCTAGAGCTACTTCCTATTCCTTGATACCAGGACTATATCAACCTTGTTTGGATAAACTATCGACCTTTGCCTATGAAATGCTTGTTTGCTCTTCAAATCGTGTACCCCGGTCGACTACTACATTTCAACGTGCATCCGCTTCCTTGAACTTATCCCACCATCTTACTATCATCTCATCATCATTCACCCTTTATCAACCCTATCCCCGATTTCACGTTGCCTCAATCTATGATAGATTTGAGGGGGATTACCTATACCCTTAACCGGGTAACCACTTCTTATTATTGTCAAGCAGCCTTTTTACAAGACAAGCTACGTGACAACAAGGGGCAAATGTAGACACCAAATTTGGGTCTTACGATGCCCTCAGTGCCCCGCATATCATCTCGCAACCTAACCCTACCTCACCACCTAAACCTTACACACTTAATTATTTATTAATTACCTTATAATTAATAAATCCACATCTCCAACCCTGCCACCTCACCTCACCACCTCACCATGACCTAGCCCTAACCCTAAACTAACCTAATTAAGACCTATAACTTGGTCCAAACCCACACCCATGACTCATCACCCTCACCCGCACCAAAACAAATCTAATAATGACTTGACTTGCCCACAACAACCGACTTCTGGGAGAAAAGGAGGGAAAGTTGGCTATTTTACTACAAATAGCCAACTTTGACCTAACCGACATCGGTCCCTACGCAACCGGCGTCAGTTAGGTAACCACCATCGGTTCCCTGTAAATGACCTCCCCCAACCAAAAATAAAGGATCCGAATTCATTTTGCAAGAGGGAGACAAGTGAGAGAGAGAGAAGAGGTTGCAGAGAGGAGTATTGAGCCAAAGACTATAACTGAGCAACTAGATCATGGTCACACTCATCCAAACATTGGGAGAGTCGAGGATAGCTTCATCAGCTCACTTTTGATTACCGGATCATCCCAACTAAGCCTTGCCTTTGCCACTGAATTCCTTGGACCTGCATCCACATCAAAAACTAGTAAGTAGTCTCTTTTATTACCTTGTATGCTTCTAGACACTACTTTGTGAACTTTTGATTCATAGTGATTATAAGCTCACTCCTGGATCTACCACCCGGCAGCACCCTACACCTAACCTCCATTCATCCATCTCTATATTGCCCCAAAGATAGCTTTCTCACTCTCTGAGTCTTCTCTATCACCCTACTACTCCCCTCAACCATCTACCAACTTTCTAAACCCCATAACCACCTTACAACCAACCTCCATTTAAAAGCCCCTAAATCACTTCCCCTACCGATATCGGTTATCCCCTACCGGTATCGGTTTTATAACCGTGGTCGGTTATCTAGTGACAACATCACCACTCATGACTTATACTAAAACCAACCTTTCCCCTAAACCTCCAAAAAATCTCATATCCAGTCTTGTCTATCCCTCTAACTTGATCTAAACATATCAATAACTAGTGACCAAACAAACAACATGACATTTTATTATTGGTAGTTTAGTCTCTATTACTTTTATTAACGAGGTACCTAAATCATGATTTCACAATAGCTTCTTTATTATCATTTGCATTAATTTGTATTAAAAGGGAACTAACCACCTTCGAAAGGAAGTCTAATATTTCTTGGGCCCAAGGCAGTTCCCTCACTTATTGTTTAACGAAAATCTAGTGGTCTTGCATTCTTATTTACAGGTAGTCCTTCCTAGAAAAAAGGAGCTCTTCACAATCGGTCTGATCTCTCTACTATGCGCACACCTTTCCAACACTCAACAGTATTCCTCCTAGCCCTAACCCTTATCTCTGCTTTCTCAAGAGAATGAAAAGATAGAAATAACTCTATTCTCGAACAAAATTCTATGTGAAACACACCCATTTGGTGTATGTAGAACTCATTTGGATTGTCTTTTCTTAGGGTCTCATTTTTTTTTTTTATATTCTAGTTTGACTTGTATTTGTTCGATTACATTAGTAGTTACATGGAGACATGCATAGATGGTTAGAGAACATGGTTTGTTTTTCGTATGGCTATAGATGCGATTGAAGCTTAGTATTTTAGTTTGAGTGGGAGATTTTGTAGGTGTGTTATTCATGGTGGCTTGGTTGTATGAAAGTCTTGGATTTAAGATTCAATGGGATCTTGATGTATAGATAGCTTGTGTATCACGATCGTGAGTAGTTTCATGTAAGTATATAGTAAGTCATAGGTTTGTTATCTTCTTAGTTTGATAAGATGGTTTGATATTCCTGGTTTCATTTGAGAGAGTTATTGATATAAAGAAAAGATGGTCTTCATGGTATGTAGAGGGTGGTGATGTATAGGTATAGGTACAAGTACAGAAATTTATCTCCAAGTGGAAGATCATTAGGATTGTGGAGTTGAATTGATTCACAGATATCATGATTTACACCTTGCTAGTTTACACACTAACCGGAGCCACTCACGGTAACTATCATTAGTCAAGGTAACTATCATCACTCAGGCAACCATCTTTAGCTACTTGGTAACCATCGTCCGGTTACACGTTGTTGAGCAGACATAGTATGACACTAAGGAGAGGGAACACATAACATTCACATACAGAATAAGGTACATTTGAAGGCATGGAAGGATAGGAAAGGAAACGCGCGCAAGACAAGTTGATTTGGGGACTTAGCCATTTTCACGGTTTGGGGATTTTTTTGGAAATAGTGTACAAAGCACACATCAAGATGGATACTTGTGTGACACACAACTACTATTTTGGGAAAAGTGTTTGATGAGCGTCATGTACAAGTTGAAGATAATAATAGGATTACTACTGCCAGTTAACTGTAGGAGATCTATTATTAGCACACTTGCATGTGTGCATATTATTGTAAAGTTACGTGGCTATTTTAAGCATGTGACCTATTTTGGGAAGTATGTAGGTGGTGAAGGGAAATTCCCTACCCCTATAAGTATGTATTTGTCTATGTAGTTAGAGAGAGACACTGTGGATGAGCTATTGTAGAGTTATGTTGTCAGATTTGATGTGTGCATAAGCTTATGATGTTATTTATTGTAAGAAGCTTCTATATTTACTATGTTTAATATAATGGAGTGTATTGGTTAGATAATGGTGTTAAACATAACTATAATTGGTTCTTGTATGGTTAATCCTATCATTTCTATTATTTAATTCATGATTCTTTAAGATCTAGATCTAGTTATGCTCTATGGAATGTTTATGCTATTTATGGATCTGAATGCATTATATCTTCATCACATTAACATCCTACACAAGCAACTCTAAGGAGGGGCCTGGTACCTTTGCGCACTTCGGGTGAGTGCTTAGTTTAAGTTGGGTGATGTGCTAGTGTGCCTGGGTTATTCATGGTAAATTTTAGGTTGTATCATTGGTTCTCGTTGTCGACCTCTTTTCAGTTTTTTTCAAGATGGTTCATGGTGAAGACGTACCAGTTGAACCTAGAAAGTATTGAGGAGTAGATAAAAGATCTAGAAGAAGAGTATGCACAGAGGTTCAACACTAGATCTAAGTTTAACGCATACACGTGGATGGAAAAGAATCTATATTATTCTTTGTATGAGAGCTTCTTTGTTATTTTCCCGGTAGAAATATACGAGTGGCTAGTTTTTATGCGTACAAATAGAATTGGAGGTATCACACACTTGTCTAGATGCAGGAAGAATTTTAGGCCATGTATGATGCTGATCTGATTTGGACATGCGTTGTGGATAATTAGTTCCGTGGTGTTTTGAATAGCTATATTCTAGAGTACTCAATTTCCACTTATTCTTGCTCAAAGGTAGCTAAGTTCCAATTTTTACGCTATCCCAGGGGAACTTACTTGCAAGGAATTCCATTGGCTATCAAGATCTTGATGGTGACCCTAAAATTGGAAGAAAAATTGATGGCTAGCTAACCGCCACCATGCGCAGGGGGCAAGAGTAGGTTTGGTGAAGGATGGCAGACCTAGCAATAGAAATTAAGAGAGAAGAAAGGTGGCTTGAGTACAATGAGGCACATGAGAGGGAGATAGAGAAGCAGCGTGTCATTGTAAAGTAGATGGCATTGAGGAGAGATATGGATCATGAATGATTTGGAACTCACGCAAAAGGCATGGAGCTAGAGCATCCGAACTCGCCATTTGGGAAAGCATGACAGGGAACCCTCCTTGGCCTTAAACAAGAGCATGCCAAGTAGAGATGACCCGGTGGCAGTGCCCATTTGAATCTACCTATAACCTATCCCTTGCATTTGGTTTTCCATCGGGATAATTGTAGTGGTAAATATTCGTAATATGGCAAATATTCCATTTTTGAAAAATTTGAAAAGGTGAATTTTTGGCACAGGTTAGTGACCTGTTTGCCTAAAAATTATAGTTTAATTTTTTTTAGGGGTCAGCTTCGCCTACCCTTGAAACTATCCCCTATATAATCCTAGATTATTCGCTAGGTAGAACACTACTAGATCACTCATACCACCTAGGGGCATATGTATTATCAAGTACAGTAAATGCACGACAGGAGGGTAGAGGCTACAGACACGTGACAGGAGGGCGGAGGCTGCAGATGCATGATATGGAGAGTTTTTTGACATGTAACATGGAGAATTTGTTTATGTGTGATAGGAGTGTGGAGGAAGTAGATGCGCGACAGAGAGTTTGTTGTCGCGCGTCAACAAGGTGGGTGACATGCGTCAACGAACCTCGACACGCGTCAATGAACCTCACTGATGCACGCAACCACCTTGTTGACATGTAATAGAAAATCTCCTGTCATGTGTCTATAACCTTCTATCACACGTCTTAAAAATCAGGTGAAAATTTTGTTGTCGGACCCCCAAAAATTTTCCTTCCTGCGAAACCGGTTTTGAGGATATTCACTAGGTATTTTCCACCTCCGATTTCTAAGAGGTCTCTTAAAATGAACCCTGTTTTCTATTAGCTAGTACATCCAATAGTCAAGTAAGCTAATTTGGGTAGTAGAGAAGCAGGGTAATTCACATAGCAAGTACATCTATGGCAGGGGCAAACGTCTTCATTATTTTTTAGAGGTACCTTTTTCAGTGCATCATCGGCATAGAATTTGAGCGCGTAAAATTTGGAATCACTTCTGGGAGTAGTACCACCATGAAGGCTATAGGAGTTCAGTTCAGTTTTACTGTTGGGACACATGGAAGTACATCTTTTTCTTCACTTCTAGCTATAGGTGGAGGATCAGGGGGTATAGGTGGTTCTAGTTCTGGTGGATCTGGTGGTTTTGGAGGAAGAGATAACATAGGAGGTTCTAGATTAGGTGGGTAGGGTTCACACCAACCCCGAATATTTACATGGAGATGTCTCTCCATCTTCCAAAGTATAGGGGCATAGAAGATGTTGTTGAACACGTGCACATGTGTGAGATATTGTGGTGTGCAAAAGGGATCATAGCTTCTAAGTGCAAGGTAAGTCAATTTGCAACTACATTACAGGGACATGCACATAGTTGGTACAGAAGTTTTACCGAGATCACAGGTTGTGTAGATTATGCAAATTAAAATATGCTTTCCTTAAAGAGTTATATATCCCTATATTTGAGCAGAAGAGTATAAGCATGCTAAATGATATTAAGCAAGGCACTATTGAGAGTGTCTGGGAGTATGATGCCCATTTCAAAACACTATTATCTAAGATTTCTTATGATATTCATGCAAGATAGCATGCATAATGGTTATTATGATCACACCTTTTAGAAGTTTTTTGTCACATAATAAATACATTGATCTATGTGAAGCACTTGAATCTTTGGGTGCTAAGGTAGTTGGGAGTATAGACAACTGGATTCAACCCATTCTCGAAGCACAAATTACAGCTATGGAAAAATAGTTGGAGAAACTGCTCGTGAATTAGGCACATGGGACGCACACTTTGAGATTTAGTTTACAAACTATGAAGTGGAAGGGCACGATAAGGATAGTTGTCCCCATAGGTCAATGTGTTCATTATTGCTAGACTATGAGATATTTCATCTAAACCATGATGCTAGTCACTACCCATTATTACAACACACGATAAGGAAGAATATATCCTGCTATTGTAAAAAAATTTATTCCGCAACTCATGATACGTAAGAATATAGGTTCATTGGTCCGATCCATGATGTTATATATATTGGTGTGTGATATACAAGAGTATTAGATAACTCTAAGGGTAAGGATGAGCACTAGGATTAGGATCACAATCAAGCATGTTATGATTGGAACGAGGGGTGCTATGAAGGAGGATGTGGCAGAGTTTGAGGATACCATGGTGGATTCAAGGGTTGAGATCATGGTGGTGGAAAAGGTGAGTTTCCTAACGGAACATGCTTTACATGTGGATCTCCTAACCACTATAGGCATGAATGTCCTCAAAATATTACTTGTTCTTTTTGTAGGAAGATTCACAAATATGAGGAATGGCCTGATTTATATGAGCATCTTAGAAAGCAGATAAATAGGAAAACAAGGGTGCATTAATGGTTAGGGTATAACGAGTTGTTAAAAACTAGTGGATGCCAAAGTTGGCACTGAAACCTGAGGTATTACCTATGAAGCTTACTACACGTATTGAAGCTATGCATCGTAGAAGTGTTACAGCAAAATCCTACCATCACTAAGGAGGATGTTTTGCATGCAAGGTATCCGGATGTTGTGCACAAGAAGGAGGTTTATCAAGAGACCATGGAGATACTCAGATACCTTCAAGATGAAATACAAAGTGTTTAAAGGAGTAATCACGGAAGATGGAACAAAAGAAGGCAATAGAGACGGTCCAATCGGATATAGATGACTTGAAGGAGGTATGTAAAATGTTGCGCTAGGAAAATATCATTCCATTACTAGGGAGTTGGCTAAAGGGAAACACTTTGTACATGAATATTGAGAATGGACGTCAAATACTACATGTAAAATTATACCCCTCATAGCTTAGATTATAATAAGGAGATCACTCAATGTTGTTGTGGATGGATGGATCTTGAGTAAGATATTGCTTGACACAGTGCAAAGGTAAATGTGCTTACTTTAGATGTATGGGTACATATAGGATACCTCCTTTAGAGCCATCTTCTAATATATTGTTTACGTATAATCGACTAAGGCCACTTTTATGAGAGTTTTAAAATATGCATCCATTACTATACAAGGGACCAAATTCACTAGGAACTTTGGGGTTTTAGCAATCGCGTAAGCGCATGCTTCTGACTTTACTTGGGCATCCTTAGTGTTACAAAAATAATGTTGATCTTCGGTTCAACAAAGGATATATCAATTTTGAGAACAAAGAGGAAAGAGTTATCATCCCATTAACAGATGGGAAATTTGTGCCTTATGTTGAGCCTTTGAGTGAGGAAGATCTTAACATGATTTATATGCACATCATTTGAGACCCATAAGTACTCAAGCCATCCAAGGAAGGAATCCTCTAGTGGGAATATGCACACCTATTAATGATACTACAAGTATTTCTTGTGATAATTGGGCTCATGGTACTTATGATATGGTTGGGTGTGAATTAAGGAGTGCATTTGTGTGAAAAATAAAACCTCTTTACATTAGGAGGATAGGTAACGATGTTGTACCTTGCACACTAGAGAGGGATACCCTACGGTATTCATGTGCATCATGGAGGAAAAGTGGATAGACCAACTTGAAATAAGAACTATGTTAGCATATACCTTACGTGGGACAATTTTGCATTGGTGGGTGGTTCACAGGGATAATCTTGTAGAATGGAATGAAGTCGATTACTCTAACAACTCGCTTTTCAGAGTAATACACCTACTCAAATTTGCACATATCATGGTAATCAACCTGTTCAACACCACATTTAGCATTATGAGAGGATCTGGATAGAGGGGTAGGAAGTTTTACTACCTTCGTGATGGGTGCATAAACTTTATTCCACTTTACAAGGTTGCGCACATGTTTGGTATGTATATGTAGAGCTACATAGAGAGACTAGAAATTGGTAGGATTTGATTACAGGAATGGTCCAGACTTTTGAATACTTCTCTACTAACCCTCCAATGGAAAAGGAATTAAGGGTTATAAATCTCTTAACTATGGGGGACATTCAGGAGTTATTTTGTGAGACATACTCGGGGCATAAAGAAGCGTAAACAAATGTCGCACTACTTAAGCACGTTTGCTTAGAGAAAGAAAAAGGAAAGATGGTCTACATAGTAGATGATTAGGAAGTAAAATATCTTGATATAGATCATTCAACAATTATGTGCAAAGTGTTAGACATTGCGGATAAAAATGTGCATGCCTATCATGAACCCATGAAGACAAAAAAGTGAATAATGGTACAGGTGTTGAACTCCGAGATAATAATCGGGGATTATTGGTCCTGACTCGAAGTGGAAAAAATCATTGATTTACTACGTAATTTTTAGGACTTATTTCCTAGGAGCTACCATGAATTGAAAGGAGTGCATGAATCATTAGGAGATATGAAGATTAAGCTTAAGGAAGGTGTGTGCCTAGTCGAAAAGACCTTACATAATGAACCCTAACCTACGTGTAAAGGTTAAGGAAGACATTGACAAGATGTTGAATTCGACATCATTAATCCCCTAGAAGAATTAGAGTGGTTTAGCCCCATGGTCATCGTATAAAGAAATATGATCGGATTAGGATTTGTGTTTATTACAGAGATCTAAATGTTGCATGTGTGATTGATCCTGCTCTACACCTTTCATAGAGGATATATTAGAAGGTGTTGCAAGACGCAAAATCTATTCTTTTAAAGATGGATTATCTAGGTATCATTAGGTTAGGATTGTACGTATGGATCAAGAGAAAACAAATTTCACCACTAAATGAGGAATTTTTGCATATATTGTGATTCCCTTTGGTCTAAAAAACATGCTTGTATTTTTATGCATAGTTGTTCAAGCATTCTAGGATTTTATTCACATTTTCTTACAGGTTTACTTGGATGATCAGTACGGTGTATGAACTCATTAAGGATCATCAGTGACAATTTGTGCTTAATGTTTGCAAGATGTAGACAATTAATCATCTCTTTAAACATCAATAAGTGCGTGTTTGCTACACCTTTTGGCACTTTGTTAGGGCACATCATCTATAAGGAAGGTTTGTTAGTGGATCCAACTAAGGTCATGCGGCTTATTATAGGCCCAAGAGCCTACCACTGAGTGAGGTGCGCGGATTCTTAGGTTACACTAGATTATAGAAAATTTATCAAGGGATATACTAAGATTTCCATGCCCTTGGAAAAGTTACTAAAAGTAAAAGGGACTTTTTATTAGGGAGAACTACAACAAAGACATTCGAGGCTTTGAAGGAAAAACTTACTATAGTGCCTATTTTGCATTTTCCTCACGTAATCAACCATTTCATGTACATTTGGATGCCTCTAGCACGGTCATTGGCACGGTGTTAGCTTAGCCTGGAGAAGGTATTATAGATCACCCTATTTTTTTTAATAGTAGAAAGTTGACTCCTGCGTGGCAGAATTATACAACTACTAAGAACTCATCTCAGGCTAGGTGATGTGCCAGCAAAGCCTTGTCAATGATCTATGCACTGCATAAATTTAGACAATACCTATTAGCAACACCATTTGTATTTTACACCAATCACGTGGCATTGAAATACCTTGTAAATAAGCCTATTTAACAGGGGTGCATATGTCGATGGGTGCTCTTACTCCAAGAATTTTATTTCACAGTTGTGGTTAAACCAGGGAAAAGTAATTCTGGTCCGCACCATTTATCAAGAATTTAGTAGGGAAGGACATCCAGATGATTGAAGATACAATGTCGATGCACATTTATACAAAGCTACAACACATGCCTTCGAAATTGGAGGTTATTTCTATCTTTTTATGTACGCTTATGGTGCCGAAGGAATGAACTACTTAGAAAAGAAACAACTTTCAATTCATGTGGCACCTTTATGTTGATCGGTGGTGACCTACACAAGTTAGGCCAAATGAAGTATTGACCGGTGTGTGCTAGAGCATGAGCATACGAGATATCATGGAAGAGGCTCATTGTGATATTATAGGTGGTCACTATGCATGTGATGCGATCGGGCACAAGATTCTACTCACCGTATTATGGTGGGAGAACCTATACAAATATTTTAAAGGATATTGTAAGGTGTGTGATCACTATCAACGTGTTGGTAAACCTAGGCAAAGAGATGAAATACCATTAAGACATATTCCTATTAAAGAGCCATTTGAGAAATGGGCTATAGAATTTGTGGGTACTATTTCTCCATCCGCGCACAAAAATGGATCGCACTACATCATCAATCGCATGGATTATCTTACACGGTGGGTAGAAGCAGACATACCAAGGATTTTATAGTAGTTGCACCAACTAGGTTCTTATGGGAAAATTTTCTTACAAGGTATGGATGCCCACTAAGCTTGACAAGTGATAGGGGTACACATTTTTGAATGAGGCAATCAAGATACTATTGATGAATTTATGATTGCACTCCATATGACTACATTCTATCATCCTTAGCAAAATGGGAATGTTGAGGCCTTCAACAAGATTTTGAGCCGAAATTGAAAAAAATTGTGATGTTGGAAGGAAAGATTCGGATGATAAAGTTTATTTCATGCTTTGGGTGTATAGAAAAATATACAAGAGGTTGAAAAAGGCCACATCCTTTAATTTTTATTTGGCATGTAAGCATTTCTTCCTATGGAATTTGTGTTACCTTCTTTGTGTATTGAGCACGCTAGAGGTCTAGTCATTAAGCAAGCTTTGGAAGAAAGAATTGATAAATTGATACGATTGGATGAGAGGTACACCATAGCATGTTGGAGTCGAAGTAAGAAAATAATAGGGAGAAGGCATGGCATGACAGCACATCAAGGAAAAAAAAAGGTGAAGATAGGACAGATGGTTCTTCTCTATAATTCTAAGTTTATACATCGTCCAGGCAAGCTTGAAGTGCACTAGTTAGGACCGTATGTTATCACTTATATACTTGAAGCGAGAACTTTCCAGTTAGAGACAATTGACGAAATACGATTACCTAGTTACTTCAATAGGATTAGGCTAAAGCGCTACTATAAATAAGTCTTCTTGGTGTTTATAATAAGGAAGTGTTGCCATTTAGAATACAATTTCATTTCTGTATTTCCTTCTTCGTCGTATGCTTTGTCAATTTAGTTTTTTGTTTTGTGTAATAAGCATGTTTGAGTATTGGAAGATAATTACCATTTGAAGTATTTTTATGCACAGAGGATTGCACATACTATTGGTGTTGGGTGGTTACTCACAACTGGGTACATATGAAAACAAAACTGTTATAGGTGTTAGTTAAGTGTGGAAAGGAGTTATTAGAAAGGAGATTACTCTAAGAAGATTACCATAGATGGAGATAAATGAGGGAACAATATAACGCACGGTAAGCAAATGTACCATGGAGACTATAAGGGGAACGTGCAAAGTGGCGAGGTACTCAAGTACATGGAAGCACAATGAAGAGAATTTTGTAACCAAAAGGTATGAAGGCACGCTAGAAGGTTATAAATGGGCATGAAGATGTACCACACGTAGATTGTAAAAATGGTCAATTAATGAGATAATTTTTGGTAGGTGAAGGATTAATAAATGCACTAAAATTTTTAAAAAATATAAAACGACGTGATGCAGGTTCATTTTTACCTTTGCAATCACAAGTATTTGAGCAAGCTAAGTGTGATCAAGTTGAGCAAATCATGTTGAGGTGTGGAGTGTTGTGAAACAAGATGTGGAGAGTAGACTATTGCATGGAAGAGGCTTGCGTCCCCATTGGTTAAGGGTTTTAGTGAAGTAGAAGCATTAAGGAGTTAGGGCATGCCATTTCAAGCTAGGGAATGCAGATTCGAGCTACGGTTTAAGTTTTCTCGTTACAGATAGCAAAAAGGTGGGATTTTATGATAAACTAAATAAACCACCTACAACAGGCATGAAAGGAAAGAAGAAGGTAGAAGATGAAGTGGAAATTTCTCCCGAGAGTAATTTTTCAGAGATGCAATACCTAGAAGGAGTAATAGTTAGACAAGAGTGGGATTCCCATATCCGCAAATTCAAGATAAGTGACTACAACCACCGAACCTCTGACAATAAGGGAGATTTGGATGTGTTGCTAAATAAGAAGACAAACAACCACATGGTGGAGGACATGCCAATGTATGATGAGGTTGGGGAGAAATTACTCAAGCGGTAGGAGTTTATCAACATTGTATGAGCTCCCATATTTTGGAAAATCTAAACCTTTATAGCAATGATTGATGAGCAGATTCTGTGAGGACTTCTTTTATTTCACCTGGATGAAGCTTAGGATCACAAAGAGTCTTGTTTTGACACTAAAATGATTAAAGGGCACAAGGGTAGACCTTTTTAGTGATATGACTGATAAAGCAGATGTTATAGAAACAAAAAAGGAGTTGGGGTATACCAAGGGTCCACGAGAATGGACATGTATAAACCGAAGAAGTTTCATGTGGTGTAGGTAGAAGCCACACGTCTACTAACCAAGTTGAATGACTAAGAGATATGGTCACAGGTAAACACCATGTGGCTTCACATTGCAAATAAAATGTCTCAGGAGTAGTATACAACCTAGCAGCCTATATTGCAAACACCATTGTTGAGGAAGCACGCACAAGAGTGTTGGTGAGAAATTTTTTTGGGTGGACAAGCTAGTGGATTTCTTTCCAATACTTTGGGAATCTAAGTCCCTCTACTTAATCAAGAGCATTGTCCACATGCATGCGTAAGTAAATGTGGATTTTCCTAGTGGCCTTGTGGTTGGGGATCCAACAGGGGCACTCCACTGACCTTGTAGCAAAGCTAGCAATATCTTTCTAGGGGAGACTTTTTCTGAAGAGCAGGAAAGGGGAGTGAGAAAAGAGGTAGGGGAACTAATGTTGCAGGTAGAAAATCATATTCCTACACACACTAGTTAGAATTTTCATCACATGCACTAAAGTTAGGAAGAAACAATATTGCAAACAACAACAAGACCAATTAGAATTTAATGAACACAAAGTATCAATAAACCCCTTAGTCAAAAAAGGATTGAAACTCCTTCTTCTTGTATTGATGCTCAAGCAAAAATTGTACATAGTTTGAGAATGGAAGACATTGAGAATAGGGGAGAAGTGGCTAACTCTTTTCACTCACAAGGGAGAAAAATATCTCTCATGAACTTACAAGAATACAACCAGAGATAATTAGAAGAACCCCTTGCAATGAAGAGCTCATTAGAATTGATAACAATCTGAATTAACCTTTCACCTCCCTCACATGACTCTTCGTTACCATATTCCGATCGTGACCTTTCATTTTCGATGAATTAATTATTTCTCTTATAATTTTGAGAAGACAATGTTTATAATTAAAATGGGTCACTTAAGTGAATAGGAAAAATATAGTGATGACGATAACGAATAGTTAGAATGGAGAGAGAAATCGAGAGAGAAAGAGAGGGAAAGGGAAAGAGAGGGAGAAGGAAGGGACGGAGGGGAAAAAACTCCTCATTATGAAATTCTTTGAATGCCTTGATGCAACCATGAACTTTGAGTGAATATTTCTTCCACTAGTGATCTTCTACACTGATGAATATTTCTCCCTTGAATAACTTTGAATCATTTTCCCAATCTAGTGATGACCGCAAACTCTATGATGCATGGACATCCTAGACCATAGAATGAGTGTCTAGAAACATTGTTATGATGTTTACCACTACAAACTTGAGATGAACACATACGATGCCCATGATGACCCTCCTTAAAACATGGTTGATGAACCCTTTGACTCATTGAAATCGTTCTGACCAATTCACTTTGGATCACTCGGTTCCTTAAGTGATGAAGATGAATTCGAGATGATGTGCCTTGTGATGCCTTGCTTTTCTTCTGTAAACCATCACTCTCAAGATGATGCTTCCAGGACCTCCATGAAGTTCTCATTCCTCCTTTTCAACTCATGAAACCATCTCATTATCCAAAAGGGAGTCCAAAAAGCAGTAAGGTGAGTGAAAATGAAGTCATATGCAACTTTCCACTCCGAAATGAAAACTTTATATTTTTAGAATATAAGGCTATTCTCGAGACATATCACATTTCTTATTCCAGCTTTAACGTTTTCAACTATCTACCATATCCCAACCTCTTATGTTACTAATATATTGCTATTTTTAGGACATTTATATTTTTAGCAGGTTGTTATTTGCGGACCTATTATTTTGGGAAGAAGTCGTTTTCTATCATACTTTTAATTTTACCCCTTTTTTATGATCATCCTAAGTGAAAGAACTTGTCATTCACTCGGGAATATTTATTTATAGAATGTGAGGAAATATAACATATGCTATTTTTAGTAAGTGGTGAAAACAACCTCTATTTGTGACAGAACAACTTTTTTGGATTTGACTCTTCGTCACGAACTCGTGCTCCAATTTTCATCATGATTCACTTTCCGAAAGCTCATAAATGAAAAATGAAAATTTATGTCTTATAAGAGCTTTGGGTATGGAGCTACCAAGGAATAATAATAATAAAAATTCAGTCCTTCATATCTTGAGAAACTGGAAACTTCATCATGCAAAAACTAGTTTGAGAGAAACTAGATTTTTTGGAGACCCTTCCCTCTGAATTTGGGATGATTTCACCCACTGGATCTTCAAGAATTTGAAATTTTCTTTTAAGAGGGTAGAATTATAATTAAAAATGTATCCCTCCATATCCCTAAAAAATTAGGAATTTATGGTGCTAAAACTAGTTCATGTGAAACTATATTTTTCATCGATCATTTTCTCCAATTTTCGAGTGATTTCGCCACTGGAACCCTAAAGAAGCGAAGAGGTGGATCACCGGTTTTTCCATTATTGTGTCATGTCAGCCATTAATGGAGCTTGAAATTTTCAGGTCTGGTTTTTTTCCATTTACGATGAAATAAATTTCATTGCGATAGGTTTGTGCTTCAGGTGCTTCACGTGAAATTTTACCTCAATCCAACAACCGATTTGATGGGAAATTGAACTTTGTTCTTCATGGAGCCAAAAGTGAAATTTCTTCACTGTGAGAATTCATTAGTGCAAATTGGAGGTTTGAATATTATTTTTTAATGGCCTTTAATAGATAATAACTCAGCAACAAATGGTTTTTCAATTTGTGCAACGGTTTGCAAGATATGTTTGATTCTTGGTTTTATAAAGCAATGAAGTTTTTTAAATTTTTTCCTCTATTCTTCATTCTTTCTTCTTGGTTTGATCAATATTTCTTTTGTGAACTTTGTGTCATCATGGAGTGAAGGATAATGTGCTATGATGGAGCTGGTTTGAGCTTTAGCAATGGTGGAGTTGTGGATTGTTGTTCTCTCAACGCTTTCTTCCTAGCGAGAAATGAAATAACAAATAGAAAAATTCTCAAATTTTTGATTTTGAGTTGGGAAAAAATTTCATGTCTTGATTTCCTAACCTCAGGAATGAGAGGATATCAAATTCCATGGTGAGCAAGAGGACAACACATGTCCTCAATTCGACGGCAGGGAATTTGAGCTCCAAAAATGCACTTAGGGGTTGAATTGTCAAATTTGAAGGTCACATGAGGGTCCCAAAGGTCACATGGTGGCTGGGAACATGTTTATGAGGTTTATATACCTAACCTTAGGGACTTTGGGGACATAAATTCCCACCAGGATCCTAGTGCTGACACGTGTCCTCCCGAAAATTGACTAACTCTCGAACTATCTCCAAGAGGGTAACTTGGAATGATGATAACTTGAGCTCCTAGTGGAATTTATTGGTGAAACTTTATATTAGCCTAACTAGAAATGGAAATTTTAAGCTAATGGCAGGGGTCTCATGTATTTATTATTCCATATGATCTCTAAAAATGAAGTTTTGATTTGGTATTCTACATGTGCCTGAGAAAACCTGCCTGTAAACCCTATGCGCAAGGTGTTGTGAAAAATACGATTACATCATCTTGTAGGTCTTAGAATTATATTTCCAAAGATGTTTCATTTTACTCCTAACTCCATCTAGAGCTCCCGAATCTTCTTTTGAAGCTCAACAGTTGTTTTAGGCCTATGTACTGCCTAGGCTTATGAACCCTATTTTTATTTAGACTACTCCAAGTCTTTCAAAACTTCCCCAAACCTTCCAAAATCATTTCCATGATTTTCTAAGGTATTCAATTCACCTCCATGTTGAATTTTTCCCTTCCATTTTTCTCTAGGGGTTGATCCAATCTTGGGAAGGCCAACAATAGCCCTTCCTATGATCGCTGAAATTGCAGCTTTTTAAAGAACTCCTAAAATTGCCTAGGGGGAATGAATGGAATTTCCTGAATCACATAGGGGACAAATTTGACATCAAATATGGGGTGAATATACTAAAAAATTTGACCTAGGGTTCTTAGGAATGATAAAACATGAAAATATCGACACAGGGGTATAGTTTCCGTGCTTGGAAACTTCAAATTTCCATGTCACACATTTACACGACAACAGCTACCTCTAGTTTGGGGACATAGTGTGGACTAGCATATTGAAGACATGACATGGAGAATCCATAATCTCAATTTCATACCATATAATCCATTGACCAATTCCTTATCCATTGGGCCTGTGGAGTCATGTACAACTTACAAGAGAGAAGGATAACGAAGAAGGAAACACACACACACACACACACACACACACACACACACACACACAATGATGGAAAGTAAACACATGACACAAAACATAAAGGGAAAAACACCACGAAAGGAAATTATATACAAGGGGAGGTAAATCTATAGAGGCGAAAAAGGATATACACATACCTAGCAACGGGTTGAGAAAATTACATGCCATCATGAAATAATGGATTGAAGTATGACCATTAAAGCACAAAAACTATTATATGATCAAACCATGCTTTGGTGATGGCTTTTCATGGCTTGAGAAGAATAATACTGACCATAATTCCATCCTTGTACTCATATTGTATTGAGAATTTTTCTTCATCCATTGAAAATTTGGTTAACCTCTTAAAACTTTTGCATTTTTAAGATTCCTCTTGATGTCCCGCAAACATGAGACACCATCCCTCCATGTCTTTGAGAGTGGGAAAATTTCTGCTATCATGAAAAATTCATCTTCTTTGAATTGCAACCTCAAATTGTCTCTCATATTAGCAAAACACTTGGAAGGAGTGAGGACAAACTAGTTTTCTTCCCATTTAAGAACTTCCCTAAACATCCCACTTTGTTTCTTTGAGCAAGTGTTTTCAGACATGGAGGTTAAATCATTGAGCTAGAGATCTTCATCATCCTTGAGATATTTTTGCAGCATGGGAACATGTTCAAGGTGAATCTGAGCTTGGAGGATGGTGAGTGTAGTCTGATTTTGGATCATTTGGCAAGAATCATGCATACTCCCGCTTTGTTGTCTAGAGAAATGGTTACCAATATGCATTTGTTTAGAGTGCATCTTGATATCATTTTCAAAATTATAGCTTTTGGTTTGGCCATGTAAGCATTCTTCACCCTTCATTGGATTTTTCCATATGAACTCTTATTTTTCATTGATGGACCATTCTAAATGGTGGGAGTGAGTTGGTTTTGAATATACTCCAAACATTGTTGTATATTTTCACCATGTTCCAAACAAATTTCTTCAATGCAAATCAACTCAATGTTTTCCCTGTTATCTTCTTCCATGGCGGAGGTGTTTTCTTCAAAACTAGAGATGTCCAAAGGTGATTCATGAACTTTTCTTCTTTTACACTCATGAACTTCTTCGCACGATGTGGAAGAAAAAGACATGCTTTCATGTCCATTCTCATTAACCAAATTATTATGGAAGTCATTGAGATTATCCAACTGCTCCATCTCAACATAAAAATTGGTCTACCAAGATAGGAAGCAAAAATTGACTCATACATGTCTTATATCTCCATGGCCCAAGTTAAGAGTTCAAGACTGAGTTGAGGATATTCAGTTTCTTTTGCAGCCTTCAAGATATCTTGTATGAATAGTTCTTCTGAAATTTCCATAGGCTCATTTTTATCTTCATTGGAAGAATATTCTTGTTTTTCCTCTAGGAGATGGTTAAAAATATGATCCATATAGGCCCATGATTTATTTGAAACATCCTCATTCACCTCTTCCATGCTTTTCATTGCCAAAGATTCACTTTCTTGCAAACATGGGCATACTTGATTCATGACACCTACTGACAAGGAGAAGATGTCCAAGCTTCATGGAAAGGGCACTCCTTCAAGCTCAAAATCCATATCATCTTCTTCTTGGTAAGAAGCAGAGAACTGTGTTGGGGTAGCAGTATGAGAAGAATTTTCAGCTACATCTTGACCATCCATTATTGAATCTTCTTGCTCAGGTGAAAGATGAAAGGCTATGTTTTCACCATGATGATGATTCTGCTCCCCAAGTGAGTAGAGGTTGTGTTTAAATTGTTTGTTCTCCTCGATTTGAAAAGAGAGTGGGCTTCTTCCATTTTATCATCCATGATTGCATCGAGAAGAGAGTTTGATTCTTTGACTTCCTCCATTTCTTCATGAAACATTTCTACATCACTTGAAGAATCAAAATAGGAGGGAAGATTATCTATGACCATCTTGAATTCATCATTTTCAAACCATGATGTTGGTTGACTTTCTTACACTTCTTCACATCTCTCCATTTCATCATCAATTGAGAGATCAAAATTTGAAAAGAGATCATCCATACTTACTTTTAACTGGGCATCTTCTTCATCATTGGTGGCATCTTCTGGAGAGCATTAGATCATTCATTATGCAACAAGGATCTTCCTTTGTTGAATATATTATTCCCCCCATGGGTTGTGACTCAAGCCAAATGGAATTGTTGAATGGTGATTATATCTTCATCTCTTCTACTTCTTCCTCCATGAAGTTGCTTTGGCTTTCATCGAAAGGTTTCATGATAAGATCTTCTTTAGGAGCATCCAATAATATTTTGATAATGAAAGCCTCATAATGTGGGCATAAATTCGGGTCTTCTTCCATAGGACACATCTTGTCTTCTTCCTCCATTTGATGTGGAGCTTCAAGATGTTCATATCTTCTCTGTAGAGCTAAAGCATACCTCCAAATTTCATCAAAGACTTCGGGGTCAGAATTTCCTTTTATTATGCTCTCAAGTCTTTCCACATATTCTATTTTCAACATATTCATTTCTTCATCATCGTATGCAATGAATTCATCTAGAGAACGGTAGAAGAAGGACAACATTCTAAATTTTGTAGTGAGCTGTGTGAGATTGCAAAAATATTCTTTGGTGGATCTTGTACCATCATGTCTTTCATCATCTTCTTGAATGTTGATTTTATCTTCATCAAAAGGCTCAAGGATAGGATTTTCTTTAGTAGCATTCAAGAACCTTTTGGGTATGAAAACCCTATGGTATGAATGATCTTCAGGATCTTCCTCTATAGGAAAACTCTCCTCTTCTTCTTCCTTGTTATGGGATGCTTCAAGTTTCTCGTTCATCTCTTGCAAGAATTTGACATATTCTCAAACTTCACACCTTAGCTTATGTCTCCTTTGAATCCATTCCTCTTCATTAGTGACAAGTTCTTTCTTCTTTCCTTTGTCAACACTAGTCTAGAACCATGGTGATCAATGATATTCTTTTTCAGAAGACATCTTCTTCTTCTTCTTCATTATCACTCATTGGTACTTCATTCCAACCTGGAAATTTCTTTATAACATGGGAAAAGAACGTGACAGGGGTTCATTCCTTGATAGATTCACCTTCATAAATGATTTTACTTTGAAATATAATTTTTTTAGACCTTGCGGTCATATTTTGGGTGCAGATGTTGCTAAATCTGCCCCTCGGTGGGCACCAAAAAATGTTGGCGAGAAACTTTTTTGGGTGGAAAATCAGGTAGATTTCTTGCCAACACTCCAGGAATCTAAGTCCCTCTACTTAACCGGTGTAGCTGTCATATATGCATGCGCAAGTAAAGGTGGATTTTCCTAGTGGCCTTGTGGTCGAGGATCCAATAGGGGCACTCCACTAACCCTACAACAAAGCTAGAAATCTCTTTCTAGGGAGACTTTTTCTGAAGAGCGGGAAAAGGGAGTGAGAAAATAGGTAGGGGAACTAATGCTATAGATTCCTACACACACTAGTTAGAAGTTTCATCACATGCACTAAAGTTAGGAAGAAACAATACTGCAAACAACAACAAGACCAATTAGAATTTAATGAACACAAAGTATCAATAAACCCCTTAGTCAAAAAGGCTTGAAACTCCTTGTATTGATGCTCAAGAAGAAATTATACATAGTATGAGAATGGAATACATTGAGAATAGGGGAGAAGTGGCTAACTCTTTTCACTTACAAGGAGCAAAATCTCTATCATGAACTTACAAGAATATGACCAAATAGAAGAATTTTATAATTATAATAACCCCTTGGAATGAAGAGCTCGTTAGAATTTATAGCAATTTTAATTGACCTTTCACCTCCCTCACATGACTCTTCATTTCCATATTCCAGTTTGTGTCCTTTCATTTTCCAAGAATTAAGTATTTCTCTTATAATTTTGAGAAGATAATTTTTATAATTAAAATGGGTCACTTAAGTGAATAGGATGAAATAAAATGATAAGTTTTGGCACTATCCTCCTTTCCCTTATGTTTTTAGAAATTGGAGTGCCTGATGGGCCAAAGAAATAAATCATGGAGTACCCTTGGAACAGTAAGTCCCTCACGAGAGAGGTTTGAAAAGTATTTATGTGAAGTATCAATGAGTGGGTCGTTTAAGTAAAGGGAAGAGATTTGGTATGACCAACTTCACACGGTATTTGAGGAGTGGCACATTCCCAAGGAGCTACCTTTAGTGGTGGGAAAGGTAGTACAATTCATGGTGTACCAACACTTTTTCATCATGTGGTTTGATATGAGGGATGGGATGTGGAGCCCATGGTGTAAACTACCCTATGCCTTCATAGTGCACTACTTCTAGGTCTCAATTCACATATTTATTGATGCGTGCCGACTGAATTTTAACATAGAAAAGGTAGACTATGACTACCACACTCTGAGGAAGACATATGTGTATCCAAACTAGACTTCCTACATTAAGAGGCTCATTTCAGACGTTATAAGTATGAAGCCAATAAGCTTGGCTATTAGGGATAGTGGAGCCGTGCTCGTATACCTTCAGCTTAAGCCTAAGCTAGAGAATAAAAAGTATGTGGAGAATGAGTTTGTGCTCCTAGGGCCACCTAAGGGAAAGCATACAGTGGAGAATGTGCCAACTCCAAATCTTGTAACAACTATAGAGGTATATGAGGAGGAATAATAACATGAAGATAGTTGTGGCTTAGATCATAGAGGCCGAAGGAATCCCATAGATAGAGTGGAGACTGACCATGTGGATACTCCACCTTAGGCACAAGAAGGAGACAAAGACTTAGACATGGAATTAGTCCATGAGGAGCACAGCTTTTAAGATGGTATTTAGAAGAATAAGAACACAAGGTGTGAGAACTCCACAACATGTAAGAATATCACCATGACTCTCCCCTCAGAAAGAGGAAACTGAGAAGAAGAGGAGAAAGCTAAATTTGAATGAGGAGGTGGAGGAGTCTACAGAAAGCATGCCAGAACCCCATTGTAGCTTAAGATATAGAGGAGCCCATAGATGATGACATGAAGGATGAAGAGGAAGGTGTGAAGGAGGAAAAAGAATCATAGCATGAGCAGCCTCATGCGCATGACACTAATCGTAATGTTGAAAAGCCAACTCCAAACCTTGGCACTCAAGTTCCTAAGGGACCAAGAACAAGGAGAACAAGTGAAGAATATGATGTGCCTAGTATGGGCTATGTTGAGGACACAAGAAAAATCATTCGCGCCCATTTTCAAAGAACAATTTTCCTAAAGGAGTTATATGGGTGGGAGCTGATGGACCCATACATGGCCACTGCACATAAGGAAATAGTTGTCCTAGTCCATTCTCGACTCAATTAATGATCCATATTTTTTTGTATGCGAGGAGTCTTGTGTGTCAACAAGAGTGAAGAAGGCACATTAGAGAGGGCACATGACTATAAATCCCACTTTCATGTCTAATGAGTAGGTGAGCAATGCCTTAGTTAAGGTATCTATAGAGGTGGTGCAAATGAACATCGATAAGGCTACCACTATTAGAGTGCTACTTGAAGATAATAAGGCAAAAACTGTAGAAATAATGCGTCTAAAAGGAGAGAAGGATATAGAGAAGAAAAATAATGAGGCCTTCATTAGCATGGAAGAATAAATTGGTGACTGTGTCCTGAAAGCAAGACTACATCTGGAGTCTAAGGTACCTAAAAATTTCCTTCGGCTATGTGTTATGTGTGCACATTAGTTTATTTGGTGCTTGAGGATGGACCAATTTGAATGTCAGGGCTGAAGGATCCTAAACAAGAAGTAGAGAGAGCAAAGGCCTCCGTAGTGAGGAAAATTTCAAGTTACGAGGCCTTACTCCAAACTTTACAAGATGAGATGAAGAAAGCAAATCAAGCTCTAAATATATGTGCTACACCATATGTAGTGATTGGGATTAGAACTATATTAGAAGATAATGAAGTCCTAGATGTGATGAAGGATGAGTCTTTAAAGAGCACAGAGAGATTGGCATTAGTAAAGAAAAAGTGTGAAACCCTTACAGTAGCACAAAACCCACATAAGGAGAGGCTGGATGAAATTGGGAAGCTCATAGTGTAAAATATGGATCTTCTGGAAGGAATAATGTCTCATTATAGCTAATGTTGTCCTCGTCATCGCAATGAAAAAAGGGAGAGATAACATAGGACAAGCTAGAAGCTATTTCCACAAACGTTCTAGAGAAGATGATATATGCGCTAGATGAATGGAAAACATTGGAGGCTGAGATAAAAATAGAATATCCAGAGTTGATCCTCCCAGTTAAAGCAAAGGGTGTTGTAGAATAGAAGTCCATTCTTTGTACAGTAATTCTTTACATTCTTTCCAATCTTATTATTTATTGTTTGGGAACATCAAAAGGAAACCCCATTGTCGAGGATGGAAATGTAGTTTAGTGTGGGGTAATGTTGAGTAGATAGAGTATGACACTAAGGAGAGGGCACACAAAAGATTTGTGCATAGGAATAAGGTGCATTTGAAGGTGCAGAAGGATAGGAAAGGAAATGCACACTGGTACACGCTGATTTGGGGACATAGCCATTTTCATGGTTTGGATTTGTTTTTGGAAATACTTTGTACAAAGCACACATCGGGATGGAGACTTGCGTGACACGCAACTACTATTTTGGGATGAGCGTTTGATGAGCACCATGCACAAGTTGAAGATAATAATATGATTACTACTGTTAGTTAACTATAAGAGATCTATTATTAGCACACTTGCATGTGTGCATATTATTGTAAAGTTGAATGGCTATTTTAAGCATGCGACCCATTTTGAGATGTATGTAGGTGGTGAAGGAAATTCCCCACCCCTATAAGAATGTATTTGTCTATGTAGTTAGAGAGATACACTATGGATGAGATATTGTAGATTTATGTTATCAGATCTGATGCACGCATAAGCTTATGATGTTATTTATTGTAAGAATCTTCTATATTTACTGTGTTTAATATAATGGAGTGTAATGGCTAGATAATGGTGTTAAACATAATTGTAACTAGTTCTTGTATGGTTAATCCTATCATTTCTTTTATTTAATTCATGACTCTTTGATATCTAGATCTAGTTATGCTCTCAGGAATGTTTATGATATTTATGGATTTGAATGCATTATATCTTCATCATGTTAACATCTTGCACAAACAACTCTAAGTAGGGGCCTCAGTACCTTTGTGTGCTTCGGGTGAGCGCTCAACTTAGGCTAGGTGATTTGTCGGTGTTCCCGGTTATTCGTGGTAAATTATAGGGTGCATCACATGTGCATGAAATTTTATATTTAACTCACGGAATTTAATCTAGCTTTTGTTTTAAATTTGATTTAAAGGATGTAATTACATGGCTATTGTGCCCTAAGTTTGTATATGCCTATATAAGCATGAAAGCTAGAGTTAGAAAGTGAATTAAGAGAAGGATTGAATTAGATCCTTAATTCTCCTAGATTGAGAGGATGAAGAATAAGAGAAAGAAAGAACATGTTACATGAAGACAGAGCTTTCATGGAGAGGAGCTGGACATAAGGAAATAGTAGGTACAGTTATGATAGGTACATCTCAATGGTGAGAAGAGGGTAACATCTTCTACTATATTTCCTTTATATAGTTATTATCTCATTGTAATGTCTTGCATAGTATGCAAAACATATTTAGTTTCTTCTTGTAGATCCACATGTTGGTGAGATCTTGTATTATAGATCCATGTTGATCTAGTCTTATATTGTTAGATCCACAAGTTGTGAGATATTGTATTGTAGATCCATGAGATCATATTGTATTGTTGATCCATGTAGATCTAGATATTTTAGAGGAGGTTGTCTTCATATTTTCATAGGTTGATGTAGTGATGGAGAGACAAACTTACTTCTTGGTGCACATTCATGGTTGCACATTGGTAGACCCATGTGAGAGGTCTTTTTGCAGATCCACAAATAACTTGGTATCAGTTCAGAGATGCAGTAGTTCCTAGTTATGTGAGATATTTTGGTGGTGTTTGAAGGCACGGTTGTAGTGCACTCATGGAGATCCATTTAGAGATTTAGAGGAGATTAGATAATGTTGGAGAGATGCATTTAAGAGTTGATTTTTACTCTTGTTATATTATCTATATGAGCTATCTATCTTTAATGGACGTAACCCGCATTAGGTGAACCACGGTACATGCTTTGTTATGTGTGTGGACTTTTTATTTGAATTATTATAGTTTATACCACTACTATAAATTTTGGGGATTTGTTTAGATCCTGTGTATGAATGGGTTTGTTATTAAATCCTAGCACTATTCTCAGCAGTCCCTAATTCCCAACACTTCACTACAAGTAACTCAAAATGTGAGTGTGTCAATGCAAGAAGTGTTACCGGGTAACATGGAATTACTTCAAGGTGTGATACCTTATAGTTGAAGAAATCCTACATAGGAAGTTATCTCTTCTTCCTAAACTAATGCAATAGCTACCTCTAATTGAAGGAAATCTAACAACTACTTCTAACCTATGACTTCTAAGCAACCAGGAGAGATAAATAACCTAAATGAAATAAATATACTCTAAGAAGGTGATGCACCAAAAGAGAATGGTATAGGCAATCTATTGAATGTGCAAAAGTGATCAAAAATTAGGTGCATAGAGGGTGTGACAAATCACCACAAATAACAAAAACATCTAACTAGCTCCTCCATGAAAGCACAACATCAATGAAATATACAAGACAATTAAGATTGACACAATATAGATGCAAGTGAATTGAAAGGTAAGCAAAAAGACAAAAAACAAGCAAAGGGAAAAATACATCCACAATACTTAAATACATAGCTTCATTGATTTACATAATTCAATTAATTACAGAGAAAGGATAGGATCATCGTGCAAGATGTCCAAAATGAAGGCATGTAACACATTTGCTTCCTAGACAAATTTTGGTAGAATTTTCATAAGAAAAGAATGCCCCCTTGCAAATGAAAGAGCTTACAATTTATAGAAGAATTTGGGAGGAGAGAGAAAATTGAATTTCTCGAATGCATGCATTTCTCACCTACAAAATGAAAAATTCAATTCAAAGCATCATGGGGCACCTAAATATCCCATCATTGTTGTATTATATCTTATGGGACAAGAAATTTCTCCCCATACCCCATTAATGGTGGTAGATGTTGGTACAATCCCCTGGAGTTCTAGAGAATAAATACCATTTCAACCCTTTTCCACTCACCCAAATTGAAATCTAATTTTTTTGGCACATAGAGGACTTTGAAACCTTTCCAGAAAGTCCAATTTTGTGCAAAAGAGGGTTTTTGGGAGACATTTATGGTGTTTTGAAAATTGTAGACCAGTAGGAAAGTTAGGGGCCATTACTGCTGCTTCCCAGTTCATTACATTGATTTGGCCATGCACTACTTCCTTCTACATCACTATTTTCCATGTGCTTTACTTCACCCTTTTTAAAAGTAAAGTAACTTTCTTTCATCGATAACTCTATTTGTCATCTACTTCCTAGTGCTGAGGTGAATTGAAGGTGTATTACTGCCCTTGGGGTATAGACTGGGTAGCTCAGGTTATAGCTCACCACTAGCACAGTTGCACTGCTCAAGGACCGAGTTACCTCCATTGTAATCACCACTCAACTCGTGGATGACTCTCGAGCCTCCTTGTATTTCATTCAATGACATATATTTTTCTTTTTATTGGGATTCCTCCATGTCAAGACTTCGACTCATGAAATGTCACTCCTCATTGCCATGATGAACTCACCCATATCCTACTAAACTCAATGGTTTTCACTTGCTTTACTTGACAAACTCATCTCCCATGTTAAGTTGAATTCATTTAAATCATCTCTTCACATGGAAATTTCCCAAATCGGGCCTCGACTCAACTACTCACCTTCTACAATGAATCCGCATCACCTTACTTTGTTCGTGTCAAACTTGAGTCCCTTTTCTATTTTACCAAGAGCCCTCCAGATCTCCTGAACTCTTCATTTACTACCTTTCTCGCATTGATCTTTCCTACTTTGACTTCATTTAGCTCACCATGTCGACATTTATTTCACTTTCTTCTACTTCCTTAGTAACTCCCCTAAGGTGAGTATTACCCCTTCATTTTGCCATAGAACTCACATGTTCAACATCCTATCCTTTATTGTGGCAATCAAACCACATTTACTTGCGTTGAAAAATGTTGTACTTACCTTCCTTGCATCAAACTTGGATCCCATTACTCACTAATTTGGAGCCCCGTAATTCACCGCAACCGAGCCAACACCCCTACTCATTGCGTTGAACACGAGATGTTTTTCTTACGTTGAATCTACCGCCGCTTACTATTTTAGAAAGAGCTCTCTAGATCACCACATAGAGCTATAGATTTCTCCTCTCTTTGCATCAAATTGGCATTGTGATACTTCCTTAGCAATGCCTAAGTGGAGTAGGAGTTGTTTAGTTTTCACAATGAACAAACTTACCTCATCCGCCATTACACCAATCTCGACTAGCTCTTCTTGAACTAGGAATGCAAGCCATGTAGTTGGTTCACCAATCACTAGGTTTCACCTTGCCGAGATCACAGAGAGCTTGGCCCTAGCTCGGCATTCTCACATCCTCCATTCACATGAGCTTCTTTCCATTTGAATTACTACCTTCTTGCCATCTATTTTTCCTTGTTTCCATCCCCGGCCCTCGCTTCTATTAAAACAAGCACAATGTTCCACTATGTAGGATAACTCGAGCCTCCCATCCAAGCCATAGCTTGTTCCCTGGCTCAATGCGTGAGTTTGACTTCGCTTCACACCGGCATCACCATCTTCTCACCAAGCCCCCGACCTCAACATTGTTGTAGTGATTCTTCCTCCGCCATGGCCAATCATATCGCTGCTTGGGTTTATTTCTTCACTAAGACCAAGTCTTCACAAGCTCACATCCCATATTCTCCCATCGAGCTCGCTCTTCATTTATGATCCCAAGTTTCTGTAAGCCAAACACCTTGGTCCTTGTTTGACTCACTACAACCTACCAATGGCTTCTTATTTTTCTCGCCTCACCATTCTTCAATTTCTCACCGAGCTCAAAGGCCTCAGTCTTACTTTGTTTTGGCTTCACCATTCCATGTCGTGCAAAGGGCTCGGCCCTATCCTTTTTTTGTGGATCTGCTGATGATTATCTTTGCACATGAACCGTCATAGTTGTTGGATACCTTAGGTTAATGTGACATGCATCCTAAGGTAACGTCCATATTTTAAAGAAGTTGGCTCTTTTCTGTGGGGTGAGACAAGGTTAAAATAAAACTTGAAGGAAATGTAAAACTAACTAAGGTGATGCGTCAGAATAGATCCTAAAAAAGACACAAAAACATCCAAGAGACTATATAGAATAGTTTGAATATAATTTTAGCATGATCCATTATTTTCAAAAGTATCTTAGAGCATCAGAGTTTGAGAAGATATAAAACATGATAATACATAGACAATAAATGAATAAAGGAAACCTAAGGGCATATAGCACGATAGATCTCCTAATTTATCTAGAACTACTTAACAGCAAAAGAAGAGAAACACAAATATGAAAGCCAAAGTGCACAAAACAAGAACTCTTTTTTTTATGGAGAAAATAATACATAAGGCTGCTAGGGCACAAATTATAACTTCCTCTTATAACAGAGTCTTGCTAAGGCTAGTTATTATAACACCGAGTCGAGAACTTATTTCACATCTTTCATTTATTTTTCTAAATTTCTCCTCCCCTCTATTCGGATCGATGCCCTTTTATAGATATCTTGGCTCTTTCTCCCATGGTTTGGAATCAGAGCTTCCACTGACAACATTCAATTTTCTTACATGATCTTCCCCTTTCTGGGTCAATATCCCAACTACCTATTGGGATATTTGTGATTGCCTTTAATTCATCCAACTGGTGCTCCTTGAGTTAGTGATGTTCCCTTTCTACCACGTGGGAGCATGCGATCATTTGGGGCCTTCCTTTCTTTGCTTCATATTTGAATTTACAATCAGGTGACACATGGAGAGATTTTGCATTTCTATTATACTTCTGACTTTTTGACCCGCCAAGGAAATTTTCTTGGGCCTGGGACACATGGAGGGTTTGTGCTTGTTTGGATCCTCCCTTTCTTTCTCTTTATGCCCCAAGTGTGCCAAAGAGACACGTGGACACCTTCCACTTATATCTTTATACTTAGTTGATTTTAGGCTTAAATGGGCAAAAGAGCAAGAGCCGGGGGAAAAAAGGCGGTGATTGATAAAAGAGTCTTATATAAAAAGGAGTCTATAGTTATGGTGACTCGCTAAGGGACTTCGTGTCAGTCATGGAAGGACTTGATAATATCCTAGCCTAAAAAAAATTTGGCTCACAAAAATGCCACTCAAATTTTCCGCAAGGTATCCAGATATCTTATTCATTCCTCCTCCGTTGGGTAGGTCCTTTTTTGCAAGGCCTAAAATGCTTGGTCTAGTTTTATTATTTATTTATGTGAGAAGTTTTAAAGGTTCTACACCACTACATGTAAGTAGAACTCGAATAGAATGATGGGGTTCATAATAGCCTCCACCTCTATAAAAATGGTGCTCTCCTTCAAATACTTAAAGAAAATCTTGTCCTGGCATTTAGCGATCAATATCTATTGAATTTGATCCTTTGAAAGGACTATAGAGTCATCGGGGAAGGGGGAAGGAAAGCCTAACTAGACTAGCTCATTGATGCTTTGCTTCCTTTCTTTGATTCCCTGGTGAAGTTGAGCCAAGATATTTTGGCACTTGATGGATGCCTTGTTGCAGCTCAGAATCTCATTGATCTTTGCAACAATCATCCACCTATCAATTATTCTAGCCCCTTCAAGGGTGGAGTCTGAAGCATCATAAAGTTTTTGAATCAAAATATTTGATTCATGGACCTTGGTGGACACTGTGCTACTGATGGTGGAGGTGGAAGTTTCTACATTTGAGCACAATCCTTGTGCATCGGATATGAATCTGAGTGTGGGGGCTAGATCTGTTGCTATTGTGGTGATCTTGTCACAAGTAAGAAGCATACAGTTCCTACACTAACATTACAATTCCCCTTTCTAGGAATGTTGTCCTATCTTTCAGGTCAATTCCTTGACTACGTCCTCAAATGATTTTAGTTTTTTTTGGAGGCTTCCCCTTTCTACCTCGACAACACGTAACTTAACTTGTATCATTACCACTTCCGCCTTTCTTGAATCGGCCTCTTGTTGGATGGCTCCCTTCTCTTGTGTGAGAGAATGGGTAGAGGCCTCGATGTGGTAAGTTTGGCTGCCATATTATTTGCTTCCATCTAGAGAATCCACAAGGGCTTCTTTTGATGAAGCCTCCTTCAATTCTTTAGGAGCTGATTTATTTCTTTTCTCTAGCTCTTTATCTCAGCCTGATGTTTGGCTACAGTGGCTTCCACCTTGCTTAGGATAGCTTGTGCCTTTTTCAGCTGATTGTTGAGCTTTAGGTAGTCTGTAGTGACTACTATCATAGTTTCATTCATTAATTCAACCTTGTCTTGAGGCCAAAACTCAGAAAGGTCGATCGCGACAACGATGATAGAGTAGTCATTAGGCTGCATTTACTCCGTGGTCTTCGATACCTAGGAGATGAGCCGGATGATAGTTAAGGAGCTCTGTGATGGTCATATAATGACCACATCTACTTTGCTATTGGTATCATAATTTCTTTCTTCTTCTTCTTTTCCCTTTTTTATCGCATGTGGCCATGGAATTCTCTTCCCGACTCAAAATTTTGGAGGGAGAGGGAACAATCCTGCCAGAAAATGGAATCTGGTGATGTACTATAAGGAATTGTAACTTGTGGTTGGGGCATTGAATTTACTAGTGCTGAAGAATGGAATGTCACCCAATGGGGGTAGAAGGTTGGAATGGTAGAGAGAGGGGCTTCGGGAGGAAGAAGAGTCTATGATGGAGAGACAGAAGGAGAAACACTTTTAGAGATGGCAGAGGATGAGACTGAAATGGAGCCTCTGGAGGTGGAAGAATGGGAGAAGAAGTGGTGGCTACAATTGAATTTAGCTTCTTGCATGGTGGGCTTGATGTCGGTTCATCCACAAGTTTCCCACCCAAGGGGAATATTGTGGGATGATGCATGAGGGTTTAAACCGAAGATACTGTTGAGGAATGGAAGGTGGAGGTAGGGACTGGTAACTACTATTGGGAAGCTCTGGAAGACTCATGTCATCGATCCCACATGTTTCTCTAATGTAATTGTTATCAGTATCCTCACTCTTGGCATCATATCCATGATCGGCCCCAAAGCTCCTCTCATTGCTCGTCACTAGAGACTTCCTAAAAATTAAGGGTGGTCTAGACAATCCCCTACCTATTCTTCCAATAGGATTCAATCTTCTTTGCACTCCAATTCTTCCTCTTTAGGGCTTCCCTAAGTCCCTTTGTCATAGTGAGGGTGGGATCATACTTGTGCTTTAGTAGGTGGAATACCTCCCAATCCGAGGTTGGTATGTCACTGAGCTCAACGAATATGTCAGGAAAATCTAGCAAGGGGTTCCGCCTTGTTTCAAAAAATTGCCTCGACTCATGTTTACAGGAGTCGAAGACCTTGTTGCAGATTAGGGTTATGGCCATTGTCCCTTCTGGATCATATCTCCATGAGTCTTGTATTATGGAGAAGCAAAGAAGAGGCCGCTTTTGTGAGAGGCCATAATTCACCTTTCTATTGAGTATGGTGATTCTTCCCTTTCTTAAGGGGAGATCATAGAGTGCCTTCTTCTTTCGGCTTGATCCAAATTCAATGTTCAAGAGCACTAGTTGTATAGTTATCTCCAGACCCACCATGCAAGTCGTTAGGAACCTTGGGAGAATAAAGGATTCATCCTCAAGCCGTGCATATGAATCATGGAATGTCCTCTGGTGAAGAAATAATCATAAGGGTGTAAGGGGTTTGAGAGGATGGATTACATAGAATCATTCATTCTTTTGTTGATCCCTTCAGATCAATTTCAAGAAGGAGGGGGTCTATAAAATAATTAAAGAATTCACATACGTCCGACAAACGGACAAGAAATGAGTCCATGCAAACAACAAAATGAACTTTTGGGGATCAATCTCCATGTCCCATAAGGTCAGAGTCATGAACTGACTGAAATATTGGGCATTCTGATATAGAATTAGGTGGAACATGTATGAAGAATACCTAAAAGGGAGGTTGCCAAGAACCGACAGAGCTACTCAAAAATAGACTCGCAATGACTTCTGTGAAGTCAAAGCGGTACACCTGCTCTTTCGCAATAGACCTCATTCTAAACAGGGCTGCCATCTATCAATCCCCAATGTTCCTGTCATAATCCTATCCAAAAATGAACACTAGAAAGGAATAGGCATCCTGAGAATCTACCATTAGTGACTTTAATGGAATGGGGAAGATCACAGTTCCATAACCACCTAAGTCTTCCTGCCTTAACTCCCTATTAAGGAATGAAGCTTTGTTCTGGCACTGGGCCCAGACATTTTGGAGTTTGGCCATATTGTATAAACTGTTCATTGGGTCATGGGTCAGAGCCAACATGTCCCTGATAGCTTGTGGTGTAATCACCACCATTAGGTTTCTTCCCTGGATGGTATGGGTTCCTAAATTGAAACATCCCGCACACATCTGTATGAGCTCCGAGCATGGGTGCACAAGAGGCACCATATATTGGGTGAGGTTCGTGCTCCATGTCCTTGAGCCAAAAGATTTAGAATTTCCTAGGTTAATAAACCTGGCATAGGCTGCCTCTCTTAAGGCCTTCGGCTTCTTAGTGAGGATGGGATCGAAGATTTCATTAGTGAATTTTGAAATTGTAGTAGAGGTCGATATATCAAGACACATTGTCTAATAATATTAACTTTAATTGAAGTAGGTGAGGGGGCACATTTCCCTACATAAGACTTCACTAGTAGCGTAGAGTTGGAAGTGGCCATGGCGCTTTGGAATTTTGAGGATACTCGGCTCTTTTTCTTTGACTCTAGACAGTTGATTCAGAGACTCCAGTGTTTTAAATTAGCACATTGAACACTCATAGGTTTCTTAAATAACCACCTCGACTTGGAGAGTAATGGCTCGTGTGCATTTAGAGTCATTTCACATAATGGCCCATTTCTAATTAATGACCCAAAGCACCGAATTCTATGCTTTTTGAGAGATCTCGTATCAATTCCAAATCTTCTCCTCTCAAGTGTACTTTGAAGTTATTGGATCATTAATTTTGGGGAAAATTAGGAAGGTACACTCCCTCCAAGAATTCAAAAAGGGGCAAGGGGAATCCATGAAGGACACATGTCTGAGACACTTATTAAAAGAGACAAAAAGACAAAGTGAAAAGGAAAAGAAAAGCAAAATATACATATGATACAATCTTTTACGAAGGGACTTATAGGAAAGGTTTTAAGTGAATTTTATTTACCGGAATCACCAAGGAATCACCTTCCATAGTTTCAAGCTCAAACGCATTGTTTTGTTTACATGCGTTGATTTTGAAGGGTCTTGTCCATAATGGGTCAAACTTTCCTTGATTTCTTGGCTTGGCAGCCCTTGCATCCCATCTTAGAACCATAGTTTCGACCTGGAATTTTGGTTCAGATTTCTTCTAATCAAACCAAATCTTGACCACTTACTAGTGACTAAACATGGCTTCAAGAGAGGATTATCTCTTCTCCCGGATCTCTACCATCTTGATAATTCTTATTTACATCACTCCATTCTCTTTTATCTCACTTGTTTTAATAGTTGCAATAAAGGGATTTCTAGGAAATTGGCATTACATTTATTTTCCAATAGACTATTTAATATGACAAAGTTTATAAGATCTTCTTCGAGTAATCTGATCATCCCATAGGGTTGTTTTGATGTGTTCATGCCTCATTCTATTTATGAACCCGATCAAGTTTTTATTAGTAAATTCCGCCAAACCATTTCCCTATGGGTAATAATTAGAGGATGTATTTAGGTAAATCCCATGCTTTAGCACAAAATCATATACTTTGGTCCCAAAAAAGTCTTAACATTATCCAATATAACAATGTGGTGGGGGTCGAAGCATGTAGTTATATCTTTTAGGATCCCTATGATCACATTCTCAGTGGACTCTTTAAGTGGGACCACTTCCACCCATTGGGTGAAGTAATCGGTTTCCGTGAGGATCCATTTGTGGCTGGCACTTGAAGTTGGGTTAACCATTCTCGATGAAGTCCAACCCCATTGTGAAAATGGCTCCTCAATCAGGATGGGGTTGAGAGGCAATGTTGTGTTCCTCTGAAACCTATGTAAACTTGGCAAACCTTACATTTGTTTATCTTTGCTTGACTATCAGTAAACAGGCTTGGCCAAAAGTATCCTACTTGCAAGATTTTTATGGCTATGGTTTGGGTCAAAAAATGACCTCCCGAGCTCCTATGATGTAATTCATGTAAGACTCTTTCATCCTCATCGTATTCTAGGCACTTGAGTAGGATTCCATTAAAATTCCTCTTAAAAAGGAAATTGTCAATGATGGTGAAATTGGATCCTTATTGTCAATAGTATCTCCTCTTTTTTAAGGGGAGATGGTTCGGTATTTCCCAATCTACATGAAACATACCCTATCTGAGACCCAACCACCTGAGTCATTTTCTTGAAGATAAAATATTTCTTCGGGCTAGTCTTCAATCAGGGGCATGGATTCATGCATAAGATATTGACACAGGCCCCTAGCCCATACAAGCTTTGTAGATTTTACCTCAATGTCATATTCAAGGATTTTTCTAATCCAATTCACTCTTTTCTCAATTATCTCACCCTCCATTATATATTCTTTGATGTGGAAGTGAGCCACCATGACCTAGATCCTATTATGAGTGACGAGGTGCCTGAATTTCTTCAAACCCTTAACTATGACATAAGTTTGTCTCTCTACAAAGTTGTACCTTGTTTCCTAGTCATGGAGAGTTTTTGAAAAGAAGGTGATCAGATGATCCTCTCCCTGTGACTCTCCTTTCTATGTCAATAAGGATGTTATGCTATTTTTACCTCTGTATACATACATGATGAAGTCTTTTGAGAAGTCAGGGTTACACAGCATTGAGGTGTATATAATAGCTTCTTTTATGGATTCAAAGGCTTGACAACCTTCAACGGTCCACTTGAAATTAAGGTCCTTTTTGAGCATGAGAGTTATTGGGCAGATTGTCCTGGCAAAGTCTAAAATGAACTTGTTGATAAAGTTGATCTTTCCTAAGAAGGATTGGACCACTTTCTTATTGACTAGAAAGGGGAGCTCCGAATGGATTTAATTCTCTTGGGGTCGATGGAGATCCCTTCCTTTGACACAATATGTCCTAGGAGTTTACCTTGGGGCACTCCAAAGACACATTTCTTTGGGTTCAAAGAGATTCGAACTCTTGGCATTTTTTGAACACAACTTCCAAGGTGTCAAAGTGCTCCTCTATTGTCTTGGTGAACACTATGAGGTCGTCAAGGTATATAAGAATCACCTTGTTGATCAGTGCTCCAAACATGTTATCCATGGCCCTTTGAAAGGTAGCTCTGATGTTTGTGAGTCCAAATGGCATTTTTTCATATGCAAAGGTTCCCCATTTCGTCATGAATGTAGTCTTGTGTTGGTCCCCTTCTGCGAGCCATATCTTATTATAGCCCAAAAAACCATCCAACAGAGAAAACATCTCTGAGCCTGTGACCATTTGTAATATTTTCTCCATGGAGGAAAAGGGTAGTGGTCCTTTAGGGATGCCCTATTTAGATCTCTGAAATCTATGCAGAGCCTGATCTCACCATTTTTCTTCCTCACTAGAACTAGGTTAGAGACCCACGTTGTATGCTTGATCGGGAAGATTATATGGGCTTCTAGCAGTTTTCTCAGTTCCTCAGCCATGAGGGCTTCTATTTTTGGGTTTACAGGCCTTTTTCCAATACACAGATTATTCCCTTCTTTGAGTTCAATGGTGTGTTGGATGATATCTTTGTTGTATCTATGCAAGTCATCGTACATCTAAGCCATCACCTTATCATACTAATGACATAAAGCCACAAGTCTTTCTTTTTCCTTTGGGTGACCAACCTCTTGACCTTTAGCCTTCTCTCTTTAGACACCTCCAGCTTTGACATAATCCTCTTTTATTGCTACAAACTTCCTTCATCCTGAACTAGCATCATCTCGAGTCAAAAATAATTTCTAGTGTTATTAACCCTTTCAAAAGTTTATTTTTCTTTAACTAGATAATATGATCTCCATATGCTTCCTCGATCTTGGGTTGGAGTCTATTTGTAAATTGATCAGATTGCTAGAGGAAGTGTATAATCTTTTGGTCACTACTAAAGACCTACCAATGATCAATGTTGTTGGGGATAGAAGGGTGGATGATTAGTTTTATGGTGTCCTCATTTGCTATTAAATCTTGTATTGGGTTGAATTGCATGACCCGATCAAGGCCATCCTATCAACCTCAGTATTTTGATCTCGGGGAATAACCTTGATATTGAAGGCTTCAAGATCATCGATGAGATCCCACACCCGATGCCAATAAGACCTCATCCTAGGATTTTTGTGGCGGCAGAGTTTCTTACTTGTGTTACTACAAATTTTGAGTCGCCAAAGACTCTCAACTATTTAATGCCTTCTTTTCGGGTCATGGTCAAGCCATACACTAAGGCCTCATATTTTAGCTCATTAATAATATAGGAGAATTGGAAATGGAATGACTGGAGTATCTTCCTTCTACTTGGGGATAATAAGCATATTCTAGCTCCTGATCCGTTCTTTCTTTTGGCCCCGTTGAAATGTAGGGTCCATATCTAGGGATCTTTGGAGAGATTCCCTTCCTTTTTATCATATCCTTCCACCACCTTCGATTATGGAGTCCTCATCGAAAATGACGTAAGTACCTAAACTAGTGGAATAGAAGTTCCCAAAGGGATCTCTAAGAGGAAGGTGTGCTAAATGACTGTTTCTTTGAAGATCACCTTCATTTGTATATGATTCTTCTTCCCTCGTGATCATGGCATAAGACGCTTAAAGCCCAAAGCCGCTTGGTCTGTTATGTGCTCCTTGGCAAAGGGTTCTAACAAGGCCTTCATTTTAGACCCATATTTGGTCCACGAACTGATGAGACCAATCAAGAGACATATAACCTCTAATATTGGCTATGAAATCACGAGAAAGGCATAGTCCGAAGACCGATGGGATGTCGATTACCATAGTATCTGCATAATGGTAATGTTTGGGAAGGAATAGAGCTACAACGAGAGTCCCTTGATAGCTCCTATGGTTTGGATAGATTTCCCATCTAATTGCATAACTCCTTTCTTTAAGGGCTCATATTTAATGCCCAAGGCATCTGTAATTGCTTTGGGCATGACCGTAGTGTTGGCACTGAGTCTATCATAGAATTATGTAGTAATTTCCTACCTATTATAAGAGTCATGAAAAAGGGATTGGGCCTCGGTTTACTTACCTCTCCTTTTGATTCAACAGTACTACTTCTGTTGAGACTCGAATGGATTTTACCTATTCATTATCCTTCCCAGAGGTGGTTGGATCGTCATTTGATTTGAGAAGTTCTTGGAGTAACTCCTTTTGTTCTAGGATGCCCAGAAGATCCCACAAGGATGTGTTAGTTGGCATTTTCTTGAGTTGTTGAACTACATTGATTAGTTCAGGTGATGGTGCTTTGGAAAATGATTGGTGTTGTATCCCTTCACCCACATGATGGAGGAGATCTTGATTCTAAACATTCTTATAGCCTCCTACATGACCATATGTGGTGGCACAGTGAGGGTCGTAGATTCCTTTTGTGTTCATCAATTATGCTTGGGATATGAGCATCCGCCTCTATAATCCTTTTCTTGAAGAGAGTATTGTAATTAAATTGGATAGGATTGGGGACAACTACTTCATTGGTAAATATTGATTCCTTTCCTTCTTCCCAAGAAAAAATAACATGCTCTGGTATGATTTCTACTTCCTATTCTAGGAAATCCCTAGAATATGCACTATGAAAGAAGCATTTTGGACTCCTATGGACTGGTAAGGTCGTGATGTGTTAGTGTCATGACCTTCCATTGCTCTTTGTTTAGCTATCCTCTATTTCAAATTCCTTGAGGACAATCCCTTGGCATGTGAGAATTATTACAAGGGAATCAACATGCATTGGGATCTTCAGCCAAATGGTTCTACCCAAGTACCATCTCTCTTCCACTGTTGGGTAGAATAGTTTGGAGTGGCGTTAGTACAAGGACTAGATAGTTAGACGATTGTGTAGGTGGTGGTCTCTGGTATTATAATATTGGGAGGAATAGGCGTGTCTCATTACCTTGATAATTTTGATAATTTTGTCTTGGGTAAGTGACCTGATTTCTTTTAAGATTGAAAGGAACGATAAGAAGATTGTTCCAAGCCGCGATCTCGATGATAATGGCACACCACATTAGATTTGCAAAGCAGGAGAGCTAAAATACCCTATATGTAAATCCATCATAATCCATAATGCTCAATACATTACAATAGAATGACTTGAATTATTCAATAAGAAAAATGTACATATAGGAGGAGGGAAGTGCAACTACTACCTAAATCAGTGGTGAAGAAATCCCACTAACTGATACTGGTAGTTAAGTTAACTCCAAAATACTAGTAAGCTAACTCCACATAACTGAGAAACTAACTCCACACAACTAGTACACCTAAACAAGCTAACCCAACAAGTGTAGGGCTAACACAAGTATAAGAATTATCCTAATAAATAAATAAAAGGATAAATAATAACCTACACTAACACCCTCCCATAAGCATAGCTTAGGTGGGTGGAAAAGAAGGTGGGTCCCGAAATAAGGCTTGATGAGGTACCCATGTACAATAATTGGGAAAATGGACACCGCAAGGTACCCAAAACCAATAATAACAAAGTAGAGAGAAAAATCTGTTGCAAGATATCCTCAGAAGCTTGACTCCAAAAACTTGTACAATGTTGAAGAAGTGTGGTGCACACTATGGTCTAAATCCACTGCTCGATCATATAACTCAAAAACAACTGACACTAGGCTTCACTAGAATAGCTCCATGCAAGGAGACTATCAATGGAGTGATGTCAAAAATTGAAAAACAAACACCAAACATAATTTGATCAATTACAAAATAGGTGTGCCACGATCCAAGAAAAACCAAGGCAACAAGGTAAGGACATGAGATCCAAATAAATAGGAGTGCCACGATCCAAGAAAAAGCCAAGGTAACAAGGCAAGGGCACGAAACCCAAAGAAGCAGTATCAACACCACACCCTCCCATACTACAGAATGGGTAGAGTGACACCACAGATCTGTATGAGTTGTCAAAATCAACTACTCGAACACTGACAAACTAACACTAGGCTCCACCAGAATAGCTCCCCATAAGAGAGACTATCAACATGCCAAAAAAAGTGTCGAAAATACAGATCCAAAATATCTCAACAAACAAGAGAGATATAAATGTATACACCCATAGATACAAGAATGCAATACCCAAAATTTTAGGACATCGGGCTCAACCGAAAATGCATCCACAAGTGATCACAACACCCTCCCGAATTTGGCACTTTATAATTGAGTGCATGTAAATATTACAATGAGTAATAGAAGCTTGTACATTTGAAATATGTGTATAAAAATGTCACCAATTGGTAGATCTCGAAAAATACAAAATTTCAAAAAAAGATCACCTTAATCTGAGTTATGGATCAAAAGTTATGAGCTCTACAAGGTTTTGCTATTAAAATAATATTTTAATGCTGATCTTTTTAAAAGGTACACATGACACCCAAATGTCCAAAGGGTAAAAGAGTGCATCCACACGATACATGCTTGTGACCAAAGGATAAAATCCTGCACCCAAAACCTAAAATGTCCAGAGGGTAAATCATTGCGTCCATAGGGTACACGCTTATATCCAATGGATAAAAGAATACACCCATAGGGTACAAATCTGCATCCAGTGGATAAAAGACTGCATCCAAAACCAAAACACCCAGAGGGTAAGAGAATGCATCTGAAAGGTACATGCTTATATCCAATGGATAAAAGAATGCACCCAAAGGGTACATATATGCGTCTAGTGGATAAAAGATTGCATCCAAAACCGAAATACCCAAAGGGTAAAAGAATGCATTTGGAAGGTACACGCTTATATCCAATGGATAAAAGAATGCACCCATAGGGTACAGATCTGCATCCAAAGGGATAAAAGATTGCATCCAAAACTGAAATACCCAGAGGGTAAAAGAATGCATCCGGAAGGTACACGCTTATATCCAATGGATAAAAGAATGCATCTAGAGGGTATAGATCTGTGTCTAGTGGATAAAAGACTGCATCCAAAACCAAAATACCTAGAGGGTAAAATAATGCATCTAGAAGGTACACGCTTATATCCAATGGATAAAAGAATGCACCCATATTTGACTGTCTCAAAACATGGTCGAGTTTACAGTCGATTCTAGGGTTTTGGCACCTTCCAAATCCAATTCCGCACTCTGTTTTGCATAAAAATGCATGCTACGAAAAATTCTAACAAATTCCAAATACATGAAAATAATAAACCCTTGCTTGCAAAGAAAAACTTACAGATGGATGTCTACATCATCTATTGCTCTGATACCATGAAAGGAACGATAAAAAGATTGTTCCAAGCCGTGATCTCAGATGATAATAGCACACCACATTAGATTTACAAAGCAGAAGAGCTAAAATACCATATATGGAAATCCATCATAATTCATAATGCTCAATACATTACAATAGAATCACTTAAATTATTCAATAAGAAAGATGTACATATAGGAGGAGGGAAGTGCAACTACTACCTAAATCAGTGGTGAAGAAATCCCACTAACTGATACTGGTAGTTAAGTTAACTCCAAAAGACTAGTAAACTAACTCCACACAACTAGTACACCTAAGCAAGCTAACCCAACAAGTGTAGGGCTAACACAAGTGTAAGAATTATCCTAATAAATAAATAAAAGGATAAATAATAACCTACACTAACAAAGATTTACTATCTCATTAGAGAAGTTTTTAATGATGTTTTTCATTTTCTCTATTTTAGGAGAAGAATAAGATGACGATGTAATGGGAGTTGGAACCGGATGATAAAATGGGTAATTATACAAAGTTGTAGGGGTTTGATTAGATCATGGTACTTGTGTTTACTGAGGGGGAGCCATTTTAGGGTATATGGGCAAAGGGGCTATGGGGGAAGCTTCCTAGTATATATCAAATTATTCTCACTTAGATGGTGATATCGTATGCTCATGGTAAGGAATCCCCTCCTAATGATTGAATCATTACGGAAATATCTAAATTTAGAGATTTTAAGTTAAAAAAATAGCCATACCTATTGGTGGTCTTGCCATACCAGAATCCTTTGTCAAGTTTTGTGGAACTCGATGTTCAAATCAATCATTACCCCCTACAGAAATTTCTTGATTTTGATAAGTTGTTGTAGGAGCGATGATATATCCCCCTTTTTTTGGAATCTTGATATCAACACATCGCCCATATGGTCCCAAGTATTAATAATGGTATTAGAGGTCAAGGATTGGTACCAATATAGAATCTTTCCCTTAAAAGAAGCGGCTAGAAATCGTAAGGCAACGTCTTGTTCACTAATATAATGTAGCACACGTATTTCTGCTACGTCCTAGAGATGTTCCTCTGGAGTTTTGAAGTCTTCTCCACTAAATTTGGGCAGCATCTTTAGGGTGTTCACTAGAATAGGATTCCACACTACCTAGAGTGTGGGTAGGATGAGCAGGCTCCCTTGATTCCATGATACAAATTTCCTTAGAGGCTGAGCTTGAAGATGGGCCATAAAAATAGGTCTGAGGGTTCTAGTTGACTCTGTGAAGGGCCTACCTGGCGGAGGTGTTGAGAGAGTCTGATTTGGAGGAGACGGGGATCTCTAGATCTGTCTACCTCTTCGTATAATAATTCAAACACACCTCCGACCCTTGTCCTCGCCCTCATTCACATTTGTCTTAGAGAAAACCAATAAAATTACCGCCAAAAATTATTAGATCTTTGATGACGAAAAATCGAGATGATTGTGGATGTTCGGCCCACTGTGTGCTAGGAAAATCATTGACGATTATCTTTACTGGATGAACAATCATAGTTTTTGGATACCTTAGGTTAGTGGGATGTGCACCCTAAGGTAACCTCTATATTTTAAAGAATTTGGCTCTTCTCTGTGGGGTGAGATAAGGTTAGAATAAAGCTTGAAGGAAATGTAAAACTAACTAAGGCGATGCATTGGAATAGATCCTAAAAATACATAGAATTATCCAAGAGACTATCTAGAATAGTTTGAAGATAATTTTATCATGATCCACTATTTTCAAAAGTATCTTAGAGCATCAAAGTCCAAGAAGATGTAAAACATGATAATATGTAGACAATAAATGAATAAAGGAAACATAAGGGCATATAGCATGGTAGATCTTCTAATTTATCTAGAATTACTCAGCAGTGAAAGAAGAGAAACATAGAATATGAAAGCCAAAGTACACAGAACAAGAACCCTTTATTATGGAGAAGATAATACATAAGGCCGCTAGTCCACATATTAGAACTTCATCATATAACAAAGTCTTGTTAAGGCTAGCTATTACAACACTGAGTCAAGAACTTATTTCACATCTTTCATCTATTTTTCTAAATTTATCCTCCCCTCTGTTCTAGATCAGACTCCCTTTTATAGATATATTGGATCTTTCTCCCATGATTTGGAATTAGATCTTCTACCGACGATTCAATTTTCTTACATGATCTTCGCCTTTACGGGTCAATATCTCAACTACCTATTGGGATATTTTTGATTTCCTTTGATTCGCCTAACTGGTGCTCCTTGAGTCGCTGATGTTCCCTTTCTACCACATGGGGAGCATGTGATCATTAGGTCCTTCCTTTCTTCACTTCATATTTGAATTTGCAACTGTGAGGAGACACGTGGAATGATTTTGTATTTCTATTATATTTCTAACTTTTTGACCCATCGAGGAAATTTTCTCAGGCACAGGACACATGGAGGGTTTGTTCTTGTCTCAGGGCCTTTCTTTCTTTCTCTTTATGCCCCAAGTGTGCCAAAGAGACATGTGGATGCCTTCCGCTTGCATCTTCATACTTAGTCAATTTTAGGCTTAAGCGGAAAATGAGAAAGAGCTAGGGGAAACAAAAGGCGGTGATTGATAAAAGAGTCTTATACAAAAATGACTCTATAAGATCATGGCTGACTTGGGGTCTCTATACTTTCACAATGAGTCTTCCTTATTTGCAAGCTCGGTCATCTAAACCTTCACGTGACTCCACGAGCTACCTCCCGCCATGTTTGACCTTGCAACTCACTCAATCTGCATCGCCTCGTGATTGACCCACTTATCTCACCCACATGAGCTCTTCAACTTCTAAGCTCGGGAGCTCGACACTCCTTTTGTTATCGATCACCATAGCATGTGCCCGGCCAAGTTGGCTTTCTTCCACCTGTCAACTCCGTGATGATGCACCAATAATGCCGAGCTCGAGGAGCTCACCGATTAAAACGACTCCCATCGTCCCCGTGTGGTAACTCGGCAAGCCCTCCACCGACTCACTTTACATGTAATTTTCCATCTTGGCGAACTCCCTTTTTAGCTCGGCATGGCCTATATGAGGTCTAAATGTGAAATTTTGGCCCCGTAGCTCCAACTTAGGGATTTTTTCAAATTTCTTCGTGTCGAAACCTGATGGGAAGTGCATGTAAGGGATTTTAGTATCGTCACATTTAACCCTTATTTTTCCCATTTGGTAGCTAGATGCAAGCTCAAGGCCCGCAATTCATTATTTTCCAAGATGATCTAAAGGGTCAAAACCTAGAAGAGGAAAAAAATAATCGATATGAATTTCACTCATGAATTACCTAGATGAGATCCCAAAGCCTCAAAAATCATCTGTAACATGATTTCAACCTTAGGTGACCCTCTTAGTGTCTAATTCTAATCACATCTCCTCGTCCATTTTTCCCAGGGGGAAAAATGGATAACGGTGCTACTCATGATTCACCACCATCTGCTACTTCCTCTTCACCTATTATTTCATCTCCTCTTAGTACATCTTCTATACAGGTTTCCTCACCAAGTGCTTCACCTATTATGGAGGTTTTTGATGCTATTCTAATTATTACCATATATATTCCACCTATATTGCATGATATACCTTCTTGACACCTACTATTAGTATGCTTTCAAAGATCGATCCTTCCCCATCACCTTTGGATATCCCTATGATCACTCATAATGGAAAATTACAACCTCTTAACACATTATTACCATCCCTTCACAAGATATCATTTCTCTCATGCACGTTGTAGGAAAATTACAATCACAAGTTCAATCTCTCACTTTAGAAAGTAAGGCCTATTATGCTTCTATTGACAACAATTCATTGCATGGAAATCGATCCCTAAGAAGATTCATAATTTGGCATTCCCTCATGACTTCACCATGCCTAATTTCACATGTTTTGATGGTACGGGTGACCCTCATGCTCATTTATTATATTATTATAGGGCTATGGCTTCCTATTCCAATGATAGATTACTACTCAAGGCTTTTCATTATAGTCTTACCGATGAGGCATTACAATGGTACACTCATCTCCCCTTTGGATCCATTAGTAATTTTATGACATGGAGGACACCTTCCTTTTTCAGTTTATAATCAAAAATTTCCCTAAGGTTATTTATGATCAGTTACCTACTTTACATCAGGGTTGCACAAAACCTATTAAGGATTATATTCTTAGATTCAATGCTTATATCCATCAGTTTGTTTTCCAACCCATAGATCTTGAGAAGTAATTTATTTTCTGTCATGACCTCATTCCTCCACTCAAGCAACGATTACAATATGATATATGTGAGTCATTCATTCTCTTATTCTATAAGTTTATTGACTTAGAACATGATCTTCTCTCCACACACATCATATTGTTTTACAAAGAATGTTTCCGCTCCTAAATAGAGTTGCTTCTATCCTTTCATTCTCTTGAGAAAGAGATAAGGGTTAGGGATAGGAGGAATACCCGTTGAATGTTGGGAAGGTGCGTGCGTGCATCGTAGAGAGATCGAGATCGATTGTGAAGAACTCCTTTTTATCCGGGAAGGACTACCTGTAAGTAAGAATACAAGACCACTAGATCTTAGTTAGAAAGTAGGTGAGAGAACTGCCTTGGGCCCAGAAATATTAGACTTCCTTTCGAAGGTGGTGGTTCCTTTTAATACAAATTAGTGCAAATGATAATAAAGAAGCTATTGCGAAATCACGATTTAGGTACCTCGTTACTAAAAGCAATAGAGACTAAACTACCAATAATAAAATGTCATGTTGTTTGTTTAGTCACTGGTTATTGATACGTTCAGATCAAGTTATAGGGATAGACAAGGTTGGATATGAGATTGTTTGGGGATAAATAAGGGAAAGGTTGGTTTTGGTATAAGTCACGAGTGGCCGATACCGGTCACTTGGATAACCGATCCATGTTAGAGAACCGCTACCCAAGTGGGGATAACCGACACCGGTAGGGTCAGTAATCTAGGTGCTTCTAGGTAGAGGTTGATTGTAGGGTGATTGTGGGGTTTTTAAGATTGGTGGATGGTTGAGGGGAATAGTGAGATGATGGGGAAGACTCAGAGAGTGATAAAACTATCTTCTAGGCAATACAAGGATGTATGGATGAAGGTTAAGTGCAGGGTGCTGGCAGGTGGTAGATCTAGGAGTGAGCTTATAATTACTATCAATCAAAAAGTTCAAGAAATGGTGTTTAGAAACATACAAGACACTACTTACTCGTTCTTGATGAAGATTCAGGTCCAAGGAATGTGGTAGTGATAGTAAGGCTCAGTTGGGATGATCCGGTATTGGAAAGTGAGCTGATGAAGCTATCCTCAGTCTTTTCCAATGCTTGAATGAGGGTGACATGATCCAGTGGCTCAATTGTAGTCTTCAGCTCGATGCTCTTCTCTGCAACCTCTTCTCTTTTCTTCACTTGTCTCTGTCTTGCAAATGAATTCCAGATCCTTGCAAATGAATTTGGATCTTTGTTTTTGGTTGGGGGAGGTCATTTACAGGGAACCGATGGTGGTTGTCTAACCGACGCCGGCCGCGTAGGGACCGACGTCGGTTAGGTCAAAGTTAGCTATTTTTAGTAAAATAGCCAACATTCCCTCCTTTTCTCCCGAGGAGTCAATTGTGGGTGGGCTTGGTCAAGTCATTATTAGGTTCGTTTTGATGCGGGTGAGTTGTGATGAGTCATGGGTGTGGGTTTAGACCAAGTTATAGGTCTTAATTACGTTAGTTTAGGGTTAGGGCTAGGTCATGGTGAGGTGGTGAGGTGAGGTGGCGGGTTGGAGATGTGTATTTATTAATTATAAGGTAATTAATAAATAATTAAGTGTGTAAGGTTCGAGGTGGTGAGGTAGGGTTAGGTTGCGGGACGAGATATAGGTGGGGTCGTAAGACCCAAATTTGATGTCTACATTTGCCCCTTGTTGTCATGTAGCTTGTCGTGTAAAGTCGCATTGATAATAATAAGAAGTGGTTGCCCTGAGCTTAAGGGTATAGGTAATCCCCTCAAATCTATCACGATTGAGGCGACGTGAAATCGGGGATAGGGTTGATAAAGGGTGAATTATGATGAGATGATGGTAAGATTGTGGGGTAAGTTCAAGGAGGAAGATGCACATTAAAATGTAGTAGTGTAACCGAGGTGGTACATGGTTTGAAGAGAAAACAAGCAATTCATAGGAAAAGGTCGATAGTTTATCCAAACAAGACTGATATAATCCTAGTATCCAAGGCATAGGAAGTATCTCCAGGGGATATAACGGGTAAGGTACCGGAATGTTTAGGCATGTTCGGCAGTACCAAATGGTTGGTTTGGTTGAGATAAATGTCACGGTCTCGGTCTAAGCAAATCTGGTGGGCTGATCAATTCAAGTATCCTAGTTATGCTAAAACACGAATAGGTGAGCTCGATTGAACAAACAACTACGTTATGGGTGGATAGAATCGTAATTTGTGGGCTTCGGTTGAGGTATTTAATCGGGTGGGCGTGTGGTCGGTCAATTGGTTGGTTACGGCCTTGGGTTGGGCCAATTGGTTTGTTGCGGCCTTGGGTCGGGCCGATTGGTTTATTGTGGCCTTAGGTCGGGCCGATTGGTTTGTTGTGGCCTTGGGTCGGGCCAAGTGATTGGTTGTGGCCTTGGGTCAGGCCAAGTGATTGGTTACGGCCTTGGGTCGGGTTGATTGGTTTGTTACAACCTTGGGTCGAGCCGATTGGTTTGTTACGGCCTTAGGTCAGGCCAAGTGATTGGTTACGGCCTTAGGTCAAGCCGGTTGGTTTGTTACATCCTTAGGTCGAGCCGATTGGTTTGTTGCAGTCTTGGGTCAAGCCGATTGGTTTGTTGCGGCCTTGGGTCAATTACAGCCTTGGGTCGGGCCAAGTGATTGGTTGCGGCCTTGGGTCGGGCCAAGTGATTGGTTGCGGCCTTGGGTCGGGCCGATTGGTTTGTTGCGGCCTTGGGTCGGGCCAATTGGTTTGTTGCGGCCTTGGGTTAGGCCAAGTGATTGGTCGCGCTTTAGGTCGGGCGCTTGGTTTTTTACGGCCTTGGATCGGGCCAATTGGTTTGTTGCGCCTTGGATCGAGCCAAGTGATTGGTTGCGCACCTTGAGTCGGCCGGTTGGTTTGCGGCCTTGGGTCGGGCTGATTGTTGCGTTGCGGCCGTGGGTTGGGCCAAGTGATTGGTTGTGGCCTTGGGTCGGCCAATTGAGTGGTTATAGCTTTGGGTTGGGCCCATGAATTCAAAATAAGGCTATTTAGCAAAGCCAGGGGTAGGCGATGTGATGAGAAATGGAAATTGGTGGATAAGGGCAGGAATTAGGAAAAACTAGGCATGTAACCGATATCGGTAAGTTATGACCAGACATCGGTTAAACGACCGATATCGGTGTTTTAGGGCGTCACTATAACGATATCGATTATAGGTCAAAACCTATAAAAAGAAAAATACGGCGTGTCATTTTTACATTGTCAATTTGAGTGCCACCTTTTGCTGTCCGAGTTTTAAATTGATTTTGTTGAGTTTGTGGGCTGAGTTAGCACTAGTTGAGTGGAGGAGGAGTTATTGGTAGGCCCCAGGTGATCGGGAAGCGAGTTTGATTGGTTGAGGACCTGTTGAGGAGATTTGGAGCTATGGCACACCTGGAGGAGTAGGAGGTCTTTGGAGGAGCTGGACCACCACCACCTATCCCACCACCACGACGTGTAGTGTCTCAAGTGGTTCTAAATCCCTATTTGTGTGAAGTTGATGAATTTAGCTAGGATGTGGGTTTTGGGGTAGGAATCTAAAATGTGATAAAATAATGAATAAATGAAGGTAAATTGTAAAATGGAGTGGGTAGATATGTTAGGTAAGTCAACACAGCAAGGTGGGTAAGTTTTTAGGCAATTGGGCTGGGTAGATAGGTTAAAAATAGAAAAAAGGGGATTTGGGGGCCGTTTTCGATCCGGCCCCGAAATCCCACAAATGGCCGATGGTGGTCACTAAGTGACCGCATCATCGATCACCACCACGCAAGCCGCTTTAGATTTAGTGGGTTCGAGACCGGCGTCGATCATGTGTCGACCACGGTGCATATCGCGTAGGAGTATAATGGGTATAGATACGGGTGGTGGATGATGGCGGTGAGGTGACCAATACTTGGTTTGTGTAGGTAGGAGGAAGGTGGGGTGTGAATTTTGTTGTGTTGGTTTGTTGTAGGTGAGGTTAGTGATATTAGGGTTATTTGGTAGTTGTTTTGGAAAGAGTAGGCCTGATGGAGTGGGTTTTTTTACAGCCGCGCCGGCGGTAACGATGCGGGATAGGATGCCGCCTCTCTTGAAGGGCGGATGCGACCACATGTGACTGCAGCAGTGGTCGATCATGCGGGAGGTGGGACTCGGCGGAGTCCAGAGATATAGGGTTGTGGATAGGGACCATAGCCTAATGGTTGCCCTCATCGAGAGATGGGATCCGGCAACTAATGTCTTCCATCTCCCTACTGGAGAGATGACGATCACACTAGAGGATGTGTATCACATCCTGAGATTACCAATCATAGGCGAGGCGGTGTTCCGTGGATACCAAGATAGTGATGGACAAACATCCTGTAGGTATTCGGAGATGCAGCCCATTGATTACGTACCATAGTGCAAGCATCTTCTACGGCGATATGTATGCGCACATCGACAGGAGACACGGCTTGCCGTGTTGATGATGATTGCATCACCTGCTTCACCCTCCCGGACTCAGAGGGAGGTCGCTTCCCACGGGCACTGATGGGAGTACTACATGAGATGGTGGAGGAGCACACTGCTTGCTGCATGGGCACCGGTGTATTTGGTGCAGCTATATAGAGAGCTCAGGGCTATGTGCCGTATGAGGTGATTTGGGATATGCTCGACATTCTTGCTACACTGCTGGGCCTATGAGCATATTGTGTGTTTACGACTGTAGGGCTACCCAGCCTGATCGGGGCCATAGGAAGTGTATCGGTATGGGTTTGAGAGGTGGTTGGGGGTTGTGGGATAGCCACGCCAGTAGTTATTACAGGGCGAGATGTCACGTACTACGGGCATATGTTAGAGGACTAACCGCATTAGATATTATATGGAGGCTATACGAGAGGCCATCAGCCACGAGGAGGAGCAGAGCACGCTACGATGGATCCAGTATATCTTCCGGAGAGAGCTGGACGGAGACCGGGGAGCATGAGCGGATTCCCCTAGAGAGGGTACACCGACAGTTGGGTCTACGGGAGGATGAGCCACCTCCCTTCCCACGTATCGGAGGAGGATGTAGAGGCACCATTACCTGCACACAGCCATGTGACCCGATCAGGGTAGCGAAGAGGCCGGCTAATGATACGGTGGACGATGCTGGGGTGACATGTTCATTTTTGGTGTGGTGGGCGAGGCGAGGCGATCATGAGAGCACAACCCATACACACCGATTTTGCAGTATTTGTAGTAGGGGGAGGGATCGTCTCTTGGGCCAGTGCGGTTATTACGAGGATAGCTTGCTGCTGCACAGGCACAGATTGGGGTGCTACAGGGGGTGCTTAGCCCAAGCACAGTATAGGCATAGGTACAGTGCACAACCTCGCGAGCATAAGCACCCACGGCAGCGCGGCACGCACGAGGACAGGCACGACCATAGCACATAGAGCACGAGGGGCAGCAGCACTGGCAACGTGCACAGGCACGAAAGCACCATACGTGCACTGCACGTCTCGAGCACGGGGTGTATAGGTAGGTCGAGGCCACTTCTATTAGGAGGCCGAGGACCAGCCCCACTAGCCATGGTGGCACGGGGCCCGATATATGGAGGTGAGAGGAGGCCCGATATTATTAGGGACGTGCTTTAGATGGTACCGTGCCGACTATCGGCCATATGCGGCTCACGGGACGGAGACATCCCGAGTCACAGTCACGAGGGGCCACAGCCCACGCCGGTGGGTCGGTGGCCGGTAGGAGGTGAGATCTAGCACGAGGGGCCAGGCCGAGAGACGAGCCGAGGGAGGGAGAGAGCCGAGGCACCCCAGGAGCGAGAGATGGGTATATAGAGGATTTTTGATAGAGACACCGGTCATGAACCCGAGTGTGTATATAGAGGCTGCGTGTGCCCACATAGGATTTATTTATTCATTTTTGTTGTATATACCGTCCTGCGAACCGAGCACATTTTGTATAGTTGATACCGGCCTACGAGCCGAGTATATTTTTGACATGAGAGACCGGCCTGCGAGCCGAGTCGAGATTTTGACAGCGACAAGCGTGGCTGTGTGCCGACTTTGTATTTTTAAATCACAAAGGCCCCATACAGGCAATTTGTATATGTTGACATTGATTTGATGATGATATATAGATGAGTTTCCTCCACATGGTGTGTAAAATTTTTGATTTGATGTATGTATTAGAATGTTTCATGTGTTTTATCGATGGTATTGAAATTTGATGTATATATAGATGATGTTGATGAAGTTTTGCATATGTGTTGATGGTATTCTGATGATAGATATTGATAACTATGTCGTTATGCAAGGAAAAGAGGTGGGCGCCACCAAAAATTTGTAAAAAACAAAGAAATGGCCTAGGATAACCAAAGGGAGAGAGGTGACCGATAACGGTTAGGTTAACCGATGTCAGTGGTAGTCATTCGACCGATCTTGGTTAGGTAACCGATGTCGGTTATGCTAAAACGAGCTTTTCTAAAAATAGAAAAGCTTGGGAGGCAACTTAAGTTCTTATTTTTAGAGTCATGTGTCATTCGACCGATACCGGTTATGTAACCGATATCGGTTATGCTAAAACAAGATTTTCTAAAAATAGAAAAGCTTGGGAGGCAACTTAAGTTCTTATTTTTAGAGTCATCGTCATTCGACCGATACGGTTAGGTAACCGATATCGGTTATGCTAAAACGATCTTTTCTAAAAATAGAAAAGCTTGGGAGGTAGCTTAAGTTCTTATTTTTAGATTCATTCAACAAGTTAAATACGAGGATGTGACGTGGTGTTGATGGCTTATACGAGGTAATTACATGAGAGAATTGAGTGATAAGGAGGAAAGAGGCAAAGTAAAGTAATCGTGAGCTTAGATTAAGAAGGTAGAAAGGCAAGTTATATTAAAGAGGGTGGTGAACATGGTTGAACAAGGAGAAGCATCCAGCGGGCAGAGAGAGAGAGAGGAAGACAGGTTCCACCTCAAGTTGTTGCATCCCAAGAGGTATAAGTTTTGGTTAGAATTCAATTCTTGCATGTTTATGAATAGGATGAGAGAAGGTAAGTGGGTAAAAAAGAAAAGGTGATAGGCAATGGTTCGGGATGGGGTGAGTGTTATGGGATAGGTGATCGGGGTTTCGGGTATGTTTGTAGAGTACAGAGAGGGGTAAATGAGCGAATAATTATCATAGGTGGTGTTTTTAAGCAAGGTGTATAGAATTGATGTGGACCGATATAGTTTAGAGATAACGGGTATCGGTTAGGTAACGGTATCGATTATCTATAACCGATATCGATTCTTGTGTAAAATTCGAGAATGTGATAAAAAACACACGGGTTTTATTTATTGATTTGTTGTTTGTTGATTTGATGTATGCGGGCGAGGCCGGGTTGAGGATGAATGATAAGGTGCCAGCTTTTTTTTGTCACGGAGTCCGAGCGGATGTAACACCAGGTTGAGTGGGTATTGATAAACCGTGTGGGGTTAAGTGGAATATGCTATTATTCACGAATCACACGTAATCATGCTATGTTGCAGGCGTTGATTGAGAGATGGAATCCAGAAAATAATACCTTCTTTCTACCAACAGGGGAGATGACAGTGACGTTAGAAGATGTGTTCCGAATTTTGAGACTCCCAATTACAGGAAGACCGGTGTATCGGGCGGGGCCTAGTGTAGTGCGGGGAGCGATAACAACAGTATTTGGTCTAGCTGCACGAGATTTGACACAGCGAGGTTTGACATTCACTTATGGTGTAATGTTTGTAGCACACCCTGAGGAAACAAGGTTGGCAGTGGTGTTAATGATAGCGGTGGGGTATTATGCATTACTGAGGGCGGATGGGGAAGATTTCCAAAATCATTGATGTGTATTATTTGGGAAATGATAGAAATGAGCATGACTTTCGCATGGGCACCCACATATCTGGCGGAGCTATACAGGGGTTTATGGGCTTGGCAAAATCACGAGACTACATTGGATTGTGGATACTTATTACATTGTTGGGCCTATGAGCACATTGTGTGTGTGTGACCAATAGGCCGACCAATCCGGGAAGGAGAGACAGGAGTGTAGAGGTTGGGATTGAGATGATGGGTCCAGAGGCAGAGCAAGAGAGTGAGATCCGAGGACGTGATAGATGACGTCGAGTATTATAAGAAGATGTGGGAGATGGTGACGATTACGGATATCCGTTGGAGGCCTTACGGGAACTATATGGTGACGAAGAAACATAGCTAAGGATTTGAGGGTGTAGAGTGATTAAGGTGGATTGCGGACACGGGCCGGTGAGTATGATAGGATTCCTCTAGATCGCGTGTGGAGACAATTTGGATTTGTTCGAGGATATACCCATGGCTTATAGACCATACATGAGGATTAATGCCGAGGCATCATTCTCACCTCCCGGCCGACACCTCCGAAGGACCGAGAAGAGAGAGCGGCCCGATCGCGGGGTAATGGATGCGGGAGCGCGATAGAGTCTTATAGATTATGGTGGGTAGCAGAGCTGCAGGTGCACGTGAGAGGGCTGATCATCCCGACATAGCTTGTGATTACAGCGGAGAGAGACCTCTGCGGGGTTTAGTTCACCACTTCAAACACGAGTGAATGAGACAACGAGATTGTTAGAGGTTTCGCGATTCACAGTGGAGAGACTAGAGGCAAGATTCCTCCACACGAGAGGGCGTATTCATACGTTACGGGAGATGTTGGTAGATCGGTGGGAGGAACCAATAGCGTGGCATCTTTGAGGATGGAGAGGCCGGTGTGAGTGGCGTTGACGATCATGATCACCACCCTGGTTCGGGATGAGGCACAAGGGTCTAAGTGAATTTCATAGGGATAGAAGAATAAATAAGGATGTCGACTGCGTCGATCGATGATAGAAAGATGTATTTGTTTAACATCTAAATAAAACTGAATATGTATGTTGATTTGAGTTTATGATAATAATAAGAATGTTTGTGTTTCGAATGTTTTGAATTGATAAAAGACCAAGGTGAGTGTTATCAATATAAATATGTGAAATCATGTATATTTTAACAAAACATGATAGGTTATGGTAGGGATGGTTGAGCTAACCTTGGGAGACCCCATGTCTCCTAAGTGCTACCTACATAGCCCATTGCACAAAGCAAGGAGGGGCCTCGGACCGATGTAGTTCTCCCTTATGACCGGGGAGAGGTGAATTCGGCAATTTGGTTGTGGTTAGGTAATTTGTTGGTTGGTAAAAGTTTGATGTTGGTAGGGTAATGTTGTTGGTGTTGGTAAGGTATTGGCGGTGTTGGTGTGGGTATAGGTGAAGCGAGGTTGAGCTTACCAGCATAGGGAATCATGTCCTGATTAAGGTCAACACATAATCCTAGATTCGGGTAAAAGAGGCAAAAGTGTCCCGTAGTTGAAAAGAGTAAAACAAACCACGTATTATCGTAGGATGAGCTTGAATCCCTAGGTACCTTGCATAGGCGAGAAGTCGATAGGTGAAAAGAGTTGTATAATCACAATATATCGGATATACATCACGTCCCTTGAGTTTTGTTGTTTTGAAGAATGGTGAGGTGAGGTGGATGGTATAGCTGGGGCGCAGAGAACTTGTTATAAGGTGATTATTCTGACGAAAGAGAACCAAACCTGAATAGACAAGTCCATGACTCAAAAGTGCTTTTGAATATTTCTTTTATTTTTCTGGATATAGACTTTTGGATGTGGGAAGTCTATATGGGATATGCATTTTGTTGTTCTTGAGGTCTTCACGAAGGTGATCAATGCGAGAAGCTTCGATAGAGGATGACTTTGTATAGTTGTCCTTGAGGAGTAGTCTATTTATAGTAGCGGATGTAGCTTTTGCACATAACTATCCTTCGAGGAGCATTCTATGTATAACTTAGAGATCTAGATGTCCGTTTGGCATGAAGCATCTAGTTTTTCGGAAGTTTGACTCAAGAATATCCCATAATGGTATAATTGAGAACATGTTATTTTGATACTTTTAAGTCATGGACCAGGACTAAAAGGGAAAGGCATCTTTAAGAGGAGGTGATGATCAAACCACGTGAGGTTGATTCTACTTTGAGATGCACGAAACAAACTGTATGAGGTGGTAAATGAGCTCAAGGACGAGCGCAAGGTAGATAAGAAGTGATGTAACACTAAATTCAATAATAGAATGGTCGGAGATGCGAGGCATTAAGGGGTTCAGGCTCAGGTTTACCATTAAGTGAAGCTAAACGGTAAGTTCCTAATCCGTAAGTGTGAGTGTAAATGTAAGGCCCAATCTAATTAGGAGCAAATTTTCCACGTTTGCTCTTTTCTAGTTTGGTCACATGTTGATTCTCTTTGAGGACAAGATCACCAACCTAAAAGGTACGCTCATGAATTCACTTATCATAAGCACACTTGATGTGCTTTTGATAGATTTGAAGGTGGTCAAGAGCTGTAAGATGACGCTCGTCAAGAAACTCTAATTGGGCTAACCGCTCTTGGCGGAAATCATCATTGGTGAGAATATCCTGGAGAGATATTCTTAGGGAGGGGATTTGTATTTCGAGAGGCAAGACAGCCTCGGTACCATATACCAAAGAGAAGGGTGTGGCATTAGTGGTGGTATGAATTCTGGTACGATAAGCCCAAAGGGCAAAGGGGACGTGATCAGGCCAATTGTTTCCAGAATCGTTAACGACTTTCATGATAATTTTGATTAAGGTTTTGTTAGAAGATTTGGCTTGTCCATTTGCTTGTGGATAGTAGGGTGACGAGAAGCTAAGTTTGATACCAAAGTTGTCATAAAGGTCTTGTAACAACTTATTTTTGAAATATTTTCCATTATCTGTTATCAGGCGATGAGGAACACCAAAATGACAGATAATGTGATGATTGATGAACTCAACGATTTTTTCTTTTTTGGTTGAAATGAGTGGAATGGCCTCCACCCATTTAGTGTAATATTCGGTTGCCATGATGATCCAACGGTGATGCTGCGAAGAAGGCTCGTGAATCTCACCAATAAGGTCTAAACCCCATTGTGAGAAAGGCCAAATATCTCGTGCGACCTGTAACGGGTGGCTAGGAGTATGTTGAAGGTTGGCATGTTGTTGACACATAACACAACGCTTAACATATTTGCAGTAGTCTTTATTGAGAGTAGGCCAATAATATCATAGGCGAAGGATCCACTTGGCCATGGTGAGGCCACTAAAGTGCCCGCCACAAAGTCTGTCGTGGATTTGTTGGGTGGTATGAGCGACTTCAGCGCTGGTTAGACAGCGAAGGAGGATACCATCGAAGCCATGTTTATAGAGGAGTCCCCCCATGACGACATAATGAGAAATATTTTTAAGAAAAGCACATTTGCCATTACTAGTAAGGTCAGGTGGTAGAACAGAGGTTGTAAGGTAGTCGTGAAATTGGTGATACCAGGTATCCTGCGAATCAGCAGATACATTATTTACCATACAAACATCCGAACTAAGTAAGATGGGGCAAAGAGTTGTTGGACCAAGACAAATATGTCCAAGTCGATTGGTGAGGCGAATTTGTGAGGCCAAGCAAGCCATAGTATCTACAAATTTATTAGTTGAGTGGGGAATGGTTTGGATAGAATAATGAGTAAATAAGGTCAAAAGTGAATCCACATAATGTTTGTACTTTTGAAGTTCCTCATTTTACATTGGTAGATGCCAAGAACTTGATTGACTACCAATTGAGAGTCACCGAAAATATTAATAGACTTCACACCTAAATGTAACACAACACAGAGACCCAAAACAAGGGCCTCGTATTCCACTTGTATTATTAGTGTAGGGGAAATCGAGCTGGAATGAAAGAGGCATAGGTTCAACATCAAGAGGAATGAGAACAACACCTACCCCTCCGCCACGCTGGCATTTGGATCCATCGAAGAAGAGGGTCATTGGATACGACACCTCACTGAGTGAAAGAGTTGCGATGAGTTCGTCAGGGAAAGTAAAATTGGTAAATTGTTCCCCAGGTAAAGGGGCTTCCACGAGTTGGTCTGCGATAGTTTTTCCTTTGATTGATTTATGGTGTACAAACTCAAGGTCGAGGTCGGCGAGGAGCATAAGCCATCGGGTGATGCGTTGGTTTAGATGAGGTTTGGCGTACATATAATGGATGGGGTCAGCATTGGTGATGACAAAAATTTTGTGATTCAGGAGGTAATGTCGGAGTTTGGTGGCCACGAATGATAGGGCTAGGCACAACTTTTCTACATGTGTATACCTAGTCTCGTAATCCACAAAAGTACGGCTTATGTAATAAACGGCTTGTTCTCGATGCTCGAGTCATGATGTGCGAGCATGGCTCTCCACAGACATGGTCGGTGGCAGAAAGGTAAAGGTAGAAAGGGCGATCATCTTGAGGTGGGACAAGCACGGGTGGCTGCAAGAGATAGGCTTTAAGAGCCTCAAAGGCTTGGTGGCATTCCTCGCTCCATTGAAAGACAATGTCTTTTTTAAGGAGATGATGGAAAGGTTGACATCGGTCTGAGAGTTGTGAAATGAAATGCCGGATAGATTGGAGTTTTCCTGCAGAACTATGGTTGTTTGAGGTTAGTGGGTGGGGGCATTTCTAGGATTGCTTGGACTTTAGCTGGGTCGACCTCAATGCCATGCAAAGAGATGATAAAACCAAGGAGTTTTCCTAAAAGGACACCAAAGACACATTTCTTTGGTTGAAGATGAACACAATATTGTAATAGGTGATCGAAAATAATGGTTAAAACATCGAGATGTTCATTGCGATGTTTAGATTTGCCAAGAAGATCATCGACATAATCCTCAAGGATAGTGTGCATAATGTCATGAAAAATGTAAGTCATAGCCCACTGATAGGTCGCACCAGCATTCTTAAGGCCAAATGACGGCATGACACGATAGCGAGGTTCCCAAGGAGTAATGAAGGCGGTTTTATGTTGATCGGCGAGGCTACCAAAATTTGATTGTAGCAGAAGCCATCCATGAGAAAGCATCTCATGGCTGCGGTGAGATCAACAAGTTGATCAATACTAGGTAGGGGAAGTCATCCTTTGGGCAAGCGAGGTTAAGGTCCCGAAAATCCATACATATCCAAAGTCCCCCATCGCTTTAGTGGCAGTACGATGTTAGAAACCCATTGAGGATAGTCAATAGGTAAGATGAAGAAATAGAAAGGAGGCGTTGAAGCTCTTCTTTCACCAAGAGGGCAATGCGTGGATGCATTTTCTCGGTTTTGTTTAACTGGTTTGAGTCTGGTTTTGAGTGATGTTATGGACAGCAATGTCGAGATCGATTCTGGCATGTCGGCGTAGGACCAGCGAAAGCTTGGTTGCGGGCACGGAGGAAGGTAGTGAAGGCAGTTTGTTATGATGCGTTAAGAGATTGTCTGATCTTCACAATGTGAGGATCGTCCTCTATGTGGATGTTGATTTCTATAGTCGATTCATTCAACATGGTTTGAGTTTCAGATGGTAAGGCGCGTTGAATATAAGAGTCGTCCGCGCCCAGGTAAGTGAGGATGGAGTCGTCATCCTGGCACTCAACAACATTAATTGAAGGTGAGTCTTCTTCGATCATGTCTGGATACAAAAGGGGAAGAGAAGATGGGTCCTCATTATCACGTTGATAAGTGAGAGGACCCAGGAAGATAGCATTTTGAAAAAAAAAAGTTAGGAGGGATAAATTTCGGGTCTATCAACTATGTGGGTGAAGATGGGAAAATAGGTGATGATGGTTCAGAAGAGGTAATGTCATTGTCTTCTCGGATATAAGCCCGACACAAGGTTTCTTTGTGTAAGTGTTTCATAAAATCCAAGACCACTACGATCTTTGTGTTTGCGTGTAGTCACGGGAATGATTGTATGTCGGCCTTGTTCATAAAGACTGAAACCAAAACCTTTCCAAGCACAATGAGTCAAGAAGGTGAGGGTGAAACAACGATTTGTTAGATATTGAAAATTAGATTGGAAGGGAACCACACCAAGGGTAGGTTCACGGGGTATCGGAGGGTGCGTCGACACCCCCATATGTTAGGTTGGTGCGGCAATTAGGTGGTCCAGGAAATCACCTCCCCCCCACTGACGTCATAGGTAGGATGTGCATGTAACTGTCCGTACTCCTGTGGGGTATGGAAAGTGCTAACGTTATATAGGTGATACTCCCCTAGCATAAGGCGTTGAAAAACATCTACCAAGGGATCTGAAGTTGGGATGTTGTCTGCGGGGAAAGAAGTGGTATTCATGCGCGGTGGATTCATTGGTCAAAGGTGTGAGTGTGGTTAAGGTGGATGGTGGAGGCGTGGTTGAAGTAGATGGTTGGGATGGATCAATGGGTGCCTTGGTGGTCAAGCACATCATTAGGGTGATATAACATATTGCAGGTTTTGAAGGGGAAGCATCGGCTTTGACGGTGTATGACTTCCCCTCATACTCAAATTTGATGCATCTATGTAAGGTGGAGGAACACATCCCATAGCCCGGATCAAGGGCGGCCTAACAACATGTTGTATTGGAATTCTCCCTCAAGGACATAGAAGAGTTTGGGTAAGGTACGTGGCCCTACACGAATGTTAAGGATCACGGTGCCTAAAGTAGAAGTAATAGCATCATTGAATGAACGCAACATGGTGGAGTTGGCACACATGTAGCTAGAAGGGATATTCATTTGTTGGAAGGCTTTGGAAGAGATGATGTTTAGGCTAGCACCCCATCAATCATAACACGATGTACTTGGATGTCCCAGACATAAGCCGAGATGAAAAGAGCGGGGTCAGGATCTTCTGCACCAAAGATGACAATTTCATCTTCGGAGAAACAATGACAACAAGACTTTGCTTGTACGAGGACAGAAGTGGTTGTGGAGGTAGGTTGTTTGGTGAGAGAAGCAACGTGGTTGGGTGTTAAAATGGAAGTGACGGGCAAGGTTTCGTTAGGTAGGACCTCTATCCCTTGAAGGATCTCAATTAAAGCTTATCGATGCGATTCAGATGTTTGAATGAGATCATAGAGTGTCATTTTGACAGGAGATTGGTGAAGTTGTTTGATCATGGTGCGGTGGGAAACTCCATCAGAGATGGGATAGGTAGGTCCACGAATGACCACTTTTGGTGGTGGTGCGATCGGGATGGCAGAAGGAGAAAGAGAGGCCGCAGGTATGCGTTCTTTAGCTTTTCCATTGTTTTTCTGACCTCGAGTAGCAATGTTAATCATGTTGATCTCATGGATACGAGAGGAGGAAGATGGCAGGGATAAGTCATTGTTCTCGAGAGGTGGGGTTGCAATGATGATAGATTTTGGTGAGGCGGGGACAGGTGGTATAGGAGAAGGAATCAAAGCTAGGGGCTTCTCTCTCCGTAAATTGTCTTTCTTAGGCTATCTATCATGAGATAGGTGGTTTGCGAAGGATGGATTTCAAAGCTTTGCATCCTTCTACATCGTGTCTCTGTGTGCGATGGTAAGCACAGATTTTAGACTCATCATAACCTATAGGTCAAGGTTTAGATGGATCATAGGGTCTAAGTGGGGGTAGGGAAATGGTCGCATTCTCCACCAACATATCAAGGATCTTGGCGTAAGATCCTTTGAGCGGGTCAAAGTCAGAGGAAGATGAGGCTATTGATTGGGTGGGTTTTGGTAATGGTTGGGTATGGTTGGTTCGTACGGGTGGTGGTTTAGACAAGGGGTTTTGATAATTGGATTTAACTAAACGTGGCTTCTTTGGCGCAGAAGTCATGTTTAGCTGGTTAGATGATGAGGCCACAGATGACGTGGTGGTAGGAAACAACCACGGGGAAAGAGGAGTGACAACAAACAAATCCTTTGATGATGGAGTTTGTTTAGGGTTGGTAGGTGGATAGGATACTTGGGGTGACGGTGTTGGTACACCCGTGGATCTCTGTATGGGTGCGAAGGTGCGGAGTCACTTTAAAGAAAATGTAGGAGGTATGATGTATTGAGGCAAGGTGGAGGGTGAGGTCCCAATATAGAAGGTAGGTGTGATGGCGAGGGTTTTAGTTGTGACGAGAGGCATAGATTGGACTTGAGGAGATTGGATCTGTCTCTAGGTGGATGGAAGGCTTTATTTTTGGATAAATCTAACCGTTTATGTGGGTGTGTTAGGTGGGTATTGGTGAAGTCCCAGTGTAGGGGAAGGTTTGGTTAGGTTAATAGAGGTGGATGAGGTATTCGGTAGAGATGAGGGGGTGAAGATGAGGACATAGGCATTTTGAGCTTTTGTAAACACCTCGGGTATATGGTAGAGGTGTCTGGATCGGTCATCTGCATTTGAGTAGAGCATGGTGTACTCAAACGCTCCCATAGGACTCGTCATCTTCGAGGGATAAAATCTTCACATGTGAACAAGAACTTTTGTATGGAAGAGAGGTGGGTTGTGATTCGGTCCACTTGTGGGTGTGATATAGGGGGTAAATGAGGTCTTTGTATCAATGGGTGCTAAGAGGTCAACCGGTCATTTGGAAAGATTTAGGTGATGAAGAACTAATAGGTAGGAGGGCATGTTCGAGGGATCCATCATGATTGAGGAGTTTGGTGATGTAGGCTCAGGGGTTTCTCCTCTAAGGGTGACAGAAAAAGTGGCAAGCCTTCTTACATTGCAGCAAAGTGGTGGAAGGAGATGTTTGGGAAATAGATAAGTTAGATAACATCCACTCACAATCTTGCGAGGATGTGGTGTAAGAAGGTTCATTTGTGAGAAGAGAACTGCAGGTGGTTAATTCCTTTATGGGTAAAGGAATAGTGGGACTGTCCTCTTGTCTGATGAAGGAGAAGGGGGTAAAAATTCTGCGTTGGTGAAGAAGCTTGATTTAGAATTTCCTCAATGGAAGCCACAGGTTGGGAGTTGAAAATCGCATGGATCTCATGCACACTCTTCTCCTCGGTGAGGTGTCTTGATTTGTGTTCTTATTAGATGCATGGTTTGGAAATGGTTTGTTGAATATTTTTAAATTTCGATTAGCGGGGCATTAGGATTATCAAGATTATATCCCTTGCATCAACCATTTCTGCACTATGTTTTTCAACATCTTGCGATTTTCGTGACTATGTCCCTTCACGCGATGGAAGTTACTTAAGTCATTTTCTTTATACCAAGAAGGTATAGCATGAGTGGAATCAAACCGGAATGAGGTTTAATAGGAGGCAAGGTGATAACTCTACTTTAAGCAATTTGTCTAAGATCACACCATAAGTTTCTCCTAAGGGAGTGTAGTTGATGGGTTCGGCTTTATACTTATAGGTGGCTTTTGGTAGGGTATTAGACGGTGCTTGGGATTTGACCATCACCGCGTGTACTTGCACCCTTTGATTTGAAGCGGCGGATGCGTGAGAGTTGGTGGTGTTAGGTTTGGTGGTAGAGTCTTGCATCCGGAAATTTGAGATTTTGTTACGTAACCTCAATTTCTCCTCCTCTAAGGCTCAAATCTCTAGTTTCCGAGCCATAGTAAAGGCCTCATCAAAGGTGCGGAAAGTTTGAATTTGGAGGGTGGGGGAAATGTGTTTAGCACAGGCCCACGTAAAGAGTTCGATGAGCTCGGCCTAAGGTAAAGTGTAAGTAAGTTGGTTGATGAGGCCCCACCATTGTCCAACGATATCTGCGATAGACTCGTCTTGAAATGTCGGATGGCATAGAGGTTGGTAATGGATACTTTCTTGGAAATATTGATGGAGAAGTGATCCAAGAAAGATTGGGCTAACTGGTTAAAGGAGAAAATTGAATGTTGGGTTAAAGCACTATACCACTCCAAGGTAGGTCCTGATAAGGACATGGGAAAGGTACGGAGTAGTAAGGCATCGTCATGAGCAATCGAGATAGCGGCATGTATGAGCGATCGAAGTGTTGTTGAGGGTCCTCCTTACTATTAAAGCAAGTAAATTTTGGTAATTCCCATTGAGGAGGATATGTATGGAGGGGGAAAGAAGGATGAATAGGCTCCCGACAAACTTGCTCGTATGTCGAGGTGCTTCTGACTTCTAAAACAAAAGCCTCAAGATTTTACATCTTGTCCATCATTTGTTTGATTAAGTCATTGGTTGGGTTAGATGATGATGTTGTCATTGTAAACAGAGGGAGGATTGGTCCAAGAGCCACTACTAGAAAGTGGTGGGATTGAATGTTGATAAGATAATGGTGATGAATGTGTTGGGGCAGCCGAATAAGGGTGTCCTATATAAGAGGTTGAGGCCACGGATGAATTTGTGGAAATGAAAAGGTGGGCGGAACTTGTGAGGAAAGCTCGTGTGTATAGGTGGCGAGAGAGCAAGTTATGAAAGAGGCAACTCACGAGAGAGATGAGGTAGGGGCGGTGGACGGTAGTGATATGTGGGGTCCCAGTTAACTAGAGGAAAACCAAGTGGTGCGGTATAAACCACCGAAAGCTCTTGAGTTGGGAGACGGGGCTAAGGATGACGATGGTGAGGTGGAGTTATTAGGTGGGGAAGGGGCTAAGTGCAGGCGATACTAATAGGCATACTAAAGAGAGCTGACCGTTGGGTGTATAGTCGGGGTATGAGACAAATAATATTGTGCAGGCACTAGGATTAGCATCCAAAAATTTGGCAAATTCCTTATCTCCTACATAGATCTTGGGAAAATTGCTAGTGGTATCAGTAGGATCCCCATAAGATGGGAAGGGGTGACCGAGGAAAAGGCATGGAACATCATGGGAAACCATGGCTACAGCTTGTTTTGCAGGTAATAGCAACCATGGACAAGAGGACACGGCAGGATTTAATCAATCGGAATGAAACAACAACAAAATGTTGGAATTGATAGGTTCTTTGGTTTGTCAAGCTGTATTAAACGATAAACATATCGGTAGATAACCGATGTATCGGTCGAGAATGTAACCGATGTCGGTCGGTTAACCGATGTCGGTAGTATGGGACCGGTGTCGGTCAGTCTTGTGAAAGCAAAGAGAGGATGTAAGAAGCTGCTAGGTTTGGGGATAACAATGCTTAATATACCTACTAAAAGCTGTCTTGAAGTGATTATCAAACGCTTGATGTATGACGCCGTAAAAACAGAACTAAAAACAAGCAAGATGCACAAGCAAATCAAGAGATTAACCCTAGGCTTAGTTTTAATCACTTTGGGCTTATGCCTTAGATGCTAGATGATGTCAATCCTAAACAAGAGACCTAAGGGAGATGTCAAGTTTGTTTTGGCTCATAAGGCTACCTCAATCGGGCGGAGGAATACCGCGGAAAGGGGGGATGTTTGAGCTGTTGTGTTGATTATGATGTGATTTGGTATGTGTTGTGCAGTGAGAGTAAGATTAATTTCTTGTCAATACCATGGATATCACCCCCACGTGTACGACCTGTTACTTAATCTACATTCACTAGAATTAAAAACAGCCAAAGCAAGAATGTGATGCACGTGTTTTAAACCCAAATCGAAAATGATATTCGATGAAGCAAAGAAGATGACTTTCACTAGTTCAAATATTCCAAAGAAAGACAAATTCTTTTACCAAAATGACAAAATATTTTGTGAATATTTAGAAGAAAGAAACAGCAAGTATGCTCCCTATATGAAAGCAAGCAAGAAAGAAAGAAACCCGAAATGGGTCCCACCGGGTGTGCCAAAATGTTTCACACAGAATGTTTCCATTCCGAAATAGAGTTGCTTATCTCATTTCGTTCTCTTGAGAAAAAAATAAGGGTTAGGGCTAGGAGGAATACATGTTGAATGTTGGGAAGGTGCGCGCATACCATAGAGAGATCAGATCGATTGTGAAGAACTCCTTTTTGTTTGGGAAGGACTACCTGTAAATAAGAATACAAGACCACCAGATCTTAGTTAGAAAATAGGTGAGAGAACTGCCTTGGGCCCAGGAAATATTAGACTTCCTTTCGAAGGTGGTCAGTTCCTTTTAATACAAATTAGTGCAAATGATAATAAAGAAGCTTGTTGCAAAATCATGATTTAGGTACCTCGTTACAAAAATCAATAGAGACTAAACTACCAATAATAAAATCTCATGTTGTTTGTTTAGTCACTTTGGTTATTGATAAGTTCGAGATCAAGTTACTGAGGATAGACAAGGTTGGATATGAGATTGTTGGGGGATAAATAAGGAAAGGTTAGGTTTTGGTATAAGTCACGGTGACCGATGTCGGTCCACTGGATAACCGACCATGCGTTAGAGAACCGCTACAGTGGGGATAACCGACACCGGTAGGGTCGATAATCTAGGTGCTTCAGGTAGAGGTTGATTGTAGGGTGATTGTGGGGTTTTAAAATTGGTGGATGGTTGAGGGAATAGTGAGATGATGGGGAAGACTCGAGAGAGTGATAAAACTATCTTCTAGGTAATACAAGAGGATGTATGGATGAAGGTTAAGTGCGGTGTCTTTGGCGGGTGGTAGATCTAGGAGTGAGATTATAATTACTATCAATCAAAAAGTTCAAGAAATGGTGTTTAGAAACATACAAGACACTACTTACTCACTTCTTAAGATTCAGGTCCAAGGAATGTGGTAGTGACAGTAAGGCTCAGTTGGGATGATCCGGTATTGGAAAATGAGCTGATGAAGCTATCCTCAGTCTTTTCCAATGCTTGAATGAGGGTGACAGCGATCCAGTGGCTCAGTTGCAATCTTCGGCTCGATGCTCTTCTCTGCAACCTCTTCTCTTTTCTTCACTTGTCTTTGTCTTGCAAATGAATTCTGGATCCTCGCAAATGAATCGGATCTTTGTTTTTGGTTGGGGGAGGTCATTTACAGGGAACCGATGGCGGTTGCCTAACCGACGCCGGCCACGTAGGGACCGACGTCGGTTAGGTCAAAGTTGGCTATTTTTAGTAAAATAGCCAACCTTCCCTCCTTTCTCCCGAGGAGTCAGTTGTGTGCTTGGTCAAGTCATTATTAGGTTTGTTTTGATGCGGGTGAGGGGTGATGAGTCATGGGTGTGGGTTTAGACCAAGTTATAGGTCTTAGTTAAGTTAGTTTAGGGTTAGGGCTAGGTCATGGTGTGGTGGCGAGGTGAGGTGGCAGGGTTGGAGATGTGGATTTATTAATTATAAGGTAATTAATAAATAATTAAGTGTGTAAGGTTCGGGTGGTGAGGTAGGGTTAGGTTGTGGGACGAGATATGGGAGTGTACAGGGGTCGTAAGACCCAAATTTAGTGTCTACACATATATCCCCTGTACACCTCTGCGGTTAGTGCCTCATCTAGTTCTCCACTAAATCCTATGGTTGAGCATCCTACACAGTCTCCATCTTTTCCTCCCAAGAAAAGTAAACAAACTCAACCCTCTTCACCACAAAATTATACTCCTTCTCTGGCTCTACGACAAGATACTCCTCCTACCACTCCACCTCATTTGTGTCAACCTTTACATTTCTCTCATCACATTCGACCACATGATGTGTTATGTATTTTACTTACTAAGTGGTTGATTCACCTACCTTCCAACCAACATCATCCACAACATTGGTTACAACATTAGCATGACCAACCTTATTGCAACTATCACCACATAAATGGCCATAGGGACAATGATTGTCTTTCCCTTAAAGATAGGTTACAACAATTAGAGGATAATGGCATCATCTCCTTTGGTTCTTGCCCATATGAGTGATCCATATCTCCTCTACCTTTACAGAAAGTTTCTCCTATGATTGAGTATTCTCCTACATATGATGCTTTGGCTATGATGTATCCACTGTAATCTGATATTCATATGCATTATCCACCACATCCATCACATTCATTACATCCACCTCACTCATTGCATTCACGCTATCCATTGCATCATGTTGCTACTTCGCATTGCCACCACAACACTCTGCTTTCACACATCCCACCACAACTCCATATGATATTCAGTTTGGCACATATTCACACGCTGCTCCCATTCCACATCACCGATTCACACCATCTAGGTCTTTGGTAGGTGATTTATATCACCTTACCCCCCCCATGATGCACTTGTTTTCTAGTTCTTACACAAATATTGAGGATTTTTATAAGATCTTTTCATCATATGCTTCTTCATCTCATCTAGCACATTCAATCATTTCTCGATGACGCACTCTTGCTTTCATGGCTCATACTCGACTGCTGAGGGGTCTTAATTACATGAGCCTCTTCATTCACACATTAGGGGCATCACCAATCCTCCCCCTTTCATCATAATAACATATTATGATATCTTCATTTTATTATCATACATTCTCACCTATTCTACTAGCATCATTATATCAACTACGCGCTACACATTCCATTCAATAAACATTTCATCACTCACATTCCATTTGATATTTATTCTCATTTACCATACACACGTTATCTACCATTACTAACATTATAATGTAAATTTATATTCATAAAACATGAACAATACACATACTAGGACAATAACCATAGAATCATACAACATCCATTACATCGCAATGGAAAAACATTCCAACATAGATTTATCATATATCAAAAATAGGTGTCCATACATATATCGCTAGTACAATCATCATCACAAAAAAATTCTCACAACTAGGGGGAAAGGCCCCCATCATATCCAATAGTCCCAATCAAACCTCACTATCGCTAGTGCTCTCATGTACTACAAGAGCCCTAGAAATGGATGCCTCTCCACCAATGTGATATCGTTGTTCATGAGGCCGATACCGCTCAACTTTGCATCCGCAATAATGTCATCTCTGTAGACATCTTGGTGAACTAACATTACAAACCTACGTACTACACAAACATGTCCTAGGCTTAAGGACCACCACCTACTACTTCTCTGGCTCATTGAGTCTCCTCGTGTGCCTCGTCCCTCTCTCCTAGTAGTATTATACACATGACAGCTGCTATGGATATTAGCTCAAATATATGGGCATTATTTCCCGCTATATCATCCATGCGCTCTAGTATACCTCCACCTAGGGCATCCATTGGCACATTTCACATCAATGTGCGGATGGATGTGTCCACAATCAATGACCAATAGGCATCACCTACAAACACACACAATAGCATGTTAGATCACTATACAACACAACATTAGAAAACCATAACATACAAAAATACTTACAATCAGCCACATCCACTACAATAAGATTGGGGGCATGTGCTTCCCCCTCTCCCCCTCCTCCAAGTGGTAACTCTATTGGTCCTAAAAATAATGGGTACAACAATACCCATCGATGAGTTTCCCATCATGCACAATACTCCTTGGTGTAACCCGCATCATCTCCATCAATAGTTGTTATCACTAAATCCACCTCATCCAAATTCGACGGAACTAACTACTCTATTGTGGACCCTGGCTGGCACTAGCCCACCTAGGTGCTCTGATAGCTCTCAACCATATGTATGGCTCTAGGGGTACATCTTGAGCCATACCAAACTATTGTGACACCCTCTCTACCTCGTAAGAGATCCACCACACATGGGAAGCAATCCTCTGGCGACATAGTCCTCACGAAGACATTACAACTATGTCACATCCTCTAGCCATCCCCCATAGTCATGATATGGCCTCCATATAACTGCCTCGGGCCCCATCCTATCTATAAGTTCCCTAAAGGTATTTGTATCCATCTTCCTACCATGAATGTCAACCCACCTCCTCGCAAATATCTATGGCCTAGCCCACTCCCCTCGTGGACCTACAACTGGTCTCAACACAGCTATATGCTTGTATGCCCACACATGTAGCAGTGTGGTGGCTCTTATCCCTCCACCATGCTCATCCTACGTAAATTGGTATAGATCTCTATATAGGTGGGCCAACACACACCATGCCCATGCATATCTAGTACCCTCCTCCTCGATCCACTAGCATATGTCATGTATCTTATACAATATGCCTACACATCCTCCCTCTATAGCTATACATGATGCAATCACAACCACTATGAACTTCCGCAAGTGTGGAACACCAGATCGTAGAATAACGTCTAGGCTAATATGGGATTCGGTAGGTACTTGAGTCCCCACAAAATACTGTCTCACGGCTTGCATCTTTCATTCCATATCTGTCACACTAGCATGACTCATACTCGCTCCCCCACAACTGGAAATCACACGGATGTAATATACATCCTCCAACATCACATTCATACCCCGTAGGTAACCAGAAATGTGCATGTATCCGCACACCATCTCTCACATAAGGCAGTCAACATGGGAATATTATGGGGCACATCCCCCATCTGTGCTATGTGCCATAGGTGACACATTCCATCACATCCCAATCCTCATCTGGAAAACCCAATCCAAGAAACGTACTCATATGTCAACCACCACGAACTCCCTTGAGTGAATATCTCTCTACACATCACAAAACGACAACAAACACAACATTAGAATACATTACAAGACCAAATACACTCAATTATCATACTAGCACCATGTTTAGCAATATTATACATTCACTACATACATCCTAGACTAGGGCACCTAGATGCAGGACTAGGGCACCAAGGAGAAAAACACTAATGCCCGGTTCTAGGTGCTTTTTCCCTAGGGGTCACTAGCACTCTCACCACTTTTGTCTAGGTCTCAAATGCCAAGAAAATCAAAAATCTCAAATTTTCAAAAATTCAACCAAAATGACTACTACACCATACACTTTACAAAAAATGATGCACTTACCAACTCCGTGGTCATACGCGATGCTACGGTGGTCACCACCCTCTCAAATCGACTAGGACGTGTTGCTCTCACTTGACATTTTCACCCACTTCATGCTCACTCTCACAATCACATACAAAACAAATGAAGTGACTCAACACTTTTTCACTTCACTACTTATAGCTACTTTTTCATCACTTACTTTATTATAGTCATTATTTCACATCTATTTCCATAGCTAATACACACTACACCATTTTCGCTATATCTTGAGCATTTCTACTCCAATTTACACCATGTTTGCGGAATTATTTTTAGAATTCCACCTACCACCGTATTGAACATGTTACCTCTTTTCTATGTTGTCTTCCATTCACTTTATACACATTTTAGTGATTTTTACCATTTTCTATCTATTTCGTGCTTACTTTTGGCTTAGTGTTTGTTCTTTTCATCACTTCCCCTTTCACCAAAAGTGGGGGCATATCATTGGGGTCATCCTATAATCCCCCTTACATTACATGTGATTATTTAAACCTACCAACTCACCATTTTTCAAACATTTACTAATTCACTGCGCAAAAATTCACCATTAAACCCCCTAATGACCTAATCTGGGGAAACAAACATACAAATTTTTCTAATGCGATATTTCATCATTCACCCCCTAATGACCTAACTTGGGGGCAACAAGTGATTAAAAATATTTTCACGTGACATTTCATCAATTTCTATCAACTTCCCCCTAATGACCTAACATGGGGGTAACTTGTGTAAAATCTCTCCATAAGTAACCAATCAAATAATTGATCAATCAATCAATTAATCAATTAACGCATTCAAAAATTCTAACAAATCAACATCGTTTAATCAATATGAGTTCAACACAATTGGCCTCCGAGATGATCTAATTTGAGAGATTACATTCATCGCTTTTCCCAGATGACCTAACTTGGGAAGTTATTCTAGATTTTGTGCTTACTTCTAGATGACCTAACTTGGAAGCCATCATTCAATTCACATTTGCTTCTATATGACCTAACTTTGAATGCATCATTCATTTCACATTTTCTTCTAGATGACCTAACTTGGAATCCATCCTATTACAAAGAACACCCATGGAGTGGAGGCAAGAGTGTCTTCCCTGTATCACTCCTATATGGGTCAACTAGTTTGATTGAAATCATTTAGATCCAAAAACCACAAAATTTGATCTGATTTCATTCATATCAGCTAGATCTTGAGGATGTAGTTAAATATTGGAGAATAACACACTTTTCTCCCTACACTCTTCCTCTAGTTATTTATTCGTATACAAGTGTTTGGGTTGGGAACTAATCACTCCCTACCCACCTATTCATCATTATACCACATTTGAAATCATCATACATCATAATCATCACATTCATCTAGTACATTTCATCACAACATTTACGCTTTTTGTTATGTTACATGGATCAACTTGTTGATCCATGGTTTACACGCTTTTATAGTCTTATTGGCACGCTTCTACTACACAACTATGCATTCTTCTACAAAGTATAGGCTTTTCTAACTTTTTTCTCGGTACACACCTCTATCTACTTTATATTATTGAGCTTTTCACTCACCAACATAAAGTGGGGGAAAATGTAGTCACAAAATCACGCACTTACTATTACATTTATACCGTCGGGTATGTTATTTTATATATGGATCTTGCATAATAAAATTATTCACTAGTGACCTATCCCCTAGTCATGTTGTCAGTTAGTTGGTCATCATTGTTATGTTTCGGTATAGTCATCAATTGTTTATATATAGTTTTGGGCATCTTTCAAGGAGTCTTAGGTGTCGTAATTTGCTTTATTTTTCATCTTGATCCTACACTTTAGGGCACCTAGGGTAGCAGGGCACCCAGTCCATGATATTAGGCATCCTGGTTTCTATAACTCTTGGTCCTAATTTTTTTCTTTGAGGTCGGTCTTTTTCATTACCTGTTCATTCCCCTAGGTGGTAGTCGACGTTTCAGGTCACTAGTGTTGAAATTTGAACAAGAGATCCCTATATAAACATAGCATACTCACTACATTATGGGAGGACATCTTACTATCAAGGGAAATTATCTACTAAGGCAAGGGACTTTGCATTTGGGTATCTTCTACATAGACATCACACAAACATGGGGGAAAGGGTTTTATTCATTCTATTCCATCCACCATTTGTTTTTTTACATATAGTTACTACCCCTACTACGCATCATTGGCGTTAGGGAACCCTAAGCACAAAATTACACACACAAGCACACAGAACTACATTGGGTCTGGAATGTAGTGCAATGCTTAGTCATAAGTCCACCATTGTGGAAGCTAAAGTTAGTCTGACCCCTTCATTTACATCTTTATTGTTCTAAGGATTGATGTTTTATATGGGGTTTTGCAAGTAGATCTTCACACCATATTATTGGTGACATAAGTGAAGATACAAAGATAATTATGTGACATCCTGAAACCAAATCCTAAGAATTTATGTAAACTAGAGTTCCCGAGAACCACACGGACCGAAATGCCCAGTGTGCCCCAGTTCTCTCCTAGATGCCCCAGTTCAGTCAAATCTCCAACTTCGTAGTCTCCATAACAACATCTTCATACCCAGTCCAGCCCGCATATCATCCTATCCAAGTCTAGCACACAGTAAGGTAAGTTATATTCAGGTTAGTACCTCATCCCTTCTATTTCATTTACTTTACTTCATTCAAAATCAAATAAAAATCATTTAGCATTAGTATTTCAATTCATATCAGTTATTCCATTATTGTTTCTATTTAGATTAACTATTAGGCCCATAATAATAATTAATTTTCCTATTTTAGTTAATCGCCTATGAAACCATTAAAAGGAGAACCTACTCTCCCGCACAACCTACATGTGTCAACCCTTCTCATGTCTTAGGAAGGTATACATTTCACTTCCATCTATATCTAAGATCCTACATGTGACTACCCATTGTTAGTAATTTGTTAACATTTGTTTTAAGGCCAAAAAAAGCAAGTGCCTTCACTATATCTATTCACATCACATACGTATCAAATCCAGTATAAAGTAATCATTCTACATTTCATTCTTTATCGTGGTTAAGACATACACAAAAATCAATATCAAATATCAAAATTATATCTAAAACATAACTTTAACAGCATTGTCAACCCTTCCACATCAACATATATCAATATCTATCAACATATGTCAATATCTACGAAAAATCACATCCAAGTAAAAATCAACACATGAATCATAAATCAAAATCACCATCATATCATATCAAAATGTCTCTATACATCATCTGGAGTCTTAAAAATTTGTTTATTGTGGGTCTACCTCAAAACATCATATCTACTCAATAAAATTAATATTTTTCAACCGATTGTCTCCTTGAATGTTATGCCCTTGACCACCATTAGGACTCCCCATCTAATCATCGTAAGCCCACCTTTGTGGCAACATCAAATTATGGTCCTTTGACCTCATCAAATTTTCATTTAATCCCTCATCATCATAAAGTCATATGTATATAGGATATGAACCCGTTAGTTCCCCTATCACTTGACTTCCTAGTCTTGTAAGTCCACCTTTGTGGAAACATAAATTTTGGTCCCTTGACCTCGTCAAACCATCATATTTTCTCTGTCAAATTCATATGTCTATAGGAAATGAACCCTTTGGTTCTCCTATCACTTGACTTCTTGGCCTCGTAAGCCCACCTTTGTGGTAACATCAATTTTAGTCCTTTGACCTCACCAAAACCATCATCTTGCCATCATTAAAGTCATATGTCTATAGGACACAAACCCTTTGGTTCCCCTATCACTTGACTTCTTGGCCTCGTAATCCCACCTTTGTGGCAACATCAATCTTTGGTCCTTTGACCTCGTCAAAACATCATTTTTATTTCCCTTTCTGTTGTTAAGTCATATGTCTATAGGACACGAGCCCTTTGTTCCCCTATCACTTGATTTTCTGATGGCACCCATCTTGTTTCTATACCTCATCCTAGGCATCATCTCTCATCTTTCCATCCTTACATATTTCCATCTATCTCTTTCAAAATTGTGATTGATTCCCTTTTAGGTCATCAATCCCTAGTTTGAGGGGGAGCACCTCATCATATAATTCTACATCTCACATCTCGTTTTTGTCTCATGACTTGTCTAAAACCACTCAACAAAAAGGGAAAATGTAGACACCTAAAATTAGCACCTTAATCCCCATGTCCACATCCGCTAACACCCCTTCATTATCACATCACTATCATATTATACATTAAATCCTTATCCTAAGTCTTATTTCTCCCCATTATATTTACTCCCGTAAATATCATTCTACGACTGTAAAATATTATTTTATCCTCTCTTAAACAACTCAAACCACTTAGAAACCAAAATCAAATAAAATAAAACAAAATCAATAGATTCTCAACCATTTCATAACCTTTCTAACCCATACAACCTCTTTCCAACATATACCCTTCGTATAAACAAATAAAAATCTTAATTTAGGAGGTGGTTTCAACCTTTTTCCCATAAAACCCGATCGCTTGCGACCCATACCAATCACTAGCGATTCGTCTCCAAAAAAATCTCAATTTAGAAGGTAGTTTCAACCTCTTTACTATTAAAACCAGATCACCCATGACCCTACCAAATCACCGGCGATCCTCCATAGTTATTGCTGACCCTCTATAAACAAATTCCAGGCCTTCATTTTACGTTAGCTTCCTTTGTTTTAGTGGATAGCTTATATTTGGACGTGGATTAAGGAATTCATATCATATTTTCTTTATATCATAGCCCTCTGGCAGATCCATAGATCATCCCAACAAAATTCAAGGCACTTTGAGAATCTTTTCATCATCCTATGAATGTCATTCAAACATCTAGAGTCAATCCAAGAATCTTTTGGCATCTACAATCTCCTCTCTTAGGTGCTTGTCAAACACTATCAAGCTAATTTGATCCATCTATAGCACTTTATTAGTTATCTTAATCAAATATATCACTCAGCTTGCCTTTGCATGAGCACATATCTATCTATATCCTTTCTCCTTTGATCCATATTGTGATTCTTAGACTCCCTTTGGATCATATATCACCATCAGACCATCATATAGCCATGGACCATGTCATTCCCTTTATCTTTTCATTATTGGCTTTATCGTATGTTTTATCATTTATCTTATCATTATCATATTTATTTCTTGAACATGGATTAACAACCTCACAAGGAATCCTCATTGACTTCCAAGGACCGGCCTTTTCTAGGTAATCTGTCATATATCTATCTAATCCTATATTTTTCTAAGTGTTTGTGCATTGCAGGTGACCTATCCTATTGGAATGAAACATTTGTGCACCCGCTTGATTCATCGACATCAATCATCCATCATCCATCATCACAAGTATCAGTAAACCTGTTGTCTTCGAGGTCGGTTTTGTTTTTATTTCACTTCATTAATTTAAAGTAGGAAAACAAAAACTTATCTCGAACAAGAAGTATGTGCGGACCATTACAGATTGTAGAAGAAGGCACAAGAACGCATTACCAAGCCCAAAAATGGAGGTTTGGAGATCAAGGCTGCTCTAAAACCATTTTGGCATGGTTCCTTTACAATTTTAGAACATTCCCTCTTCAAAAATGAAAGATTGTATAATATATAGTTGAATTGAGAGAGAAAGAAGCGAGAGAAGAGAGAGAAAGAGAGAGAAGAGAGAAAGAATGGATTTTTTGGACTTCAACCACCAACATTCTACATTCAAGTCTTCTTCCAAGAACATGGGCACCTTACAGAGCCATCATTCAGTCTATTTCATCATGTAGAAGCAAATGAAGCCATGCCTCACTAATTTTGGTGGTCGAGCTACCTAATTTAATCGATTGCATCTTAAAATAGCTCTTCTCGCCTTAAAAGTCATGTCTTCCATTTTAACTCAAGAAAATCTACCAAAAGTGGATTTTGATGATGTCAAATTCAAGAGATCGATGAGAGATTTTAAATGATATAAATTTTTTCCAATTTGGAGCTCGGGATCAAAAGATATGGCCATTTAAAGTTTTACCAATCGGGAGGCACAAAATTTTGACACGTGGCAGCCTTTGATTAGTTTGGGGATCAACCTCTACCAACATGTACTTTCGTTTGTCTTTTCCAAGTATCCATCTCCCATTGATTCAAATTATCGTGTTTTTCTTTCCTTCTTGCCACGTGTCTTTTACATTTTTGGGATACCTTTATGGAAATACGGGCGAAAAATGTTTCCACATTCCTTCACACCGATAGATTATCCTTAGACATTGCCTATCCTGTGATACATGGAACAATAAGATGGCCCCATGCCTCTTGCATTTTATACCTTGTCAGACCCCTCAAAAATGTGAGCCAATAAGAAATAACCATGTTTCTTCACAATTTTCCCTTTTCAAAGCCCTTTGACTGACCATTGTGAAGTATGAGCCAATGAGAAGGCTCCACATACTTCACATGTCAATCCTTTTGATTTCTACTTCAAACCCATGAACCATCGGCCAATAGAATCATTCTATGACCCTAATGCGTTGTCAGAATTTCGACAGTCTTATTTGACAATCGCAAAGTGTGAGCCAATAAAAAATCTCCACACTTTGCATTGTTAGTCTTTTCTTTGAACTCCTTCTGACAACTATGAAATGTGAACCAATGAGATGGCTCCACATCACCCCTATGTTAGGACCTATTAAACCGACTTCCTCGTGATTGTATCTAATTCGATGGGTCTTTGTATTTGTTAATCTATGAAAGGAAAACCAATAGGATGGTGCCACGTAGCTCTTCACATCGCAATTTCTAAGTCTGGGGAATTAGAAACTTTTTGGCTTTGAATTTGGCTCTAGTTATCCTTTTGACCCTCTCGACCGGTGGACCCAAAAAAATATTCACTCAACTCTGAAAACTAGAGAGTAGGCACTTGCTTCTAATCAAAAAGGAAAAAAATAGGTTCATTCTAGTAAACACCTCGAAGCAAGGTATTACTCAACAAGGCCAAAAGGACTAACAAAAATGTCTTATTTATGGTTGAAAAGGATAGGAGTTACAAAATTATTAGTACAACACATTCCAATAAGGATCATCAAGTAGTAAAAATATTAATTACCAACAAACAAAATCTGGTCAACAACAGAGTAAACAAGGACAAAATAATAACAAGTGGAAGAAGAAACCAACTCAACAAGGAAATGTAGCCAAATAGGAAGATCAATTTTATGATGATGAATTCCTATATTCTACATAGTCAAATGAAGTATCCAATTCTATAAATCAAATTTGGTATGTCAACTCAAGTGCAACTCAACACATGACAGAAAAGAAAGATTGGTTCTTCACAATGAGTAAAACACCCACCAAAAATCATGTCTCTTTTGGTGATGATACATCATACAGTGTTGAAGGCATTGGTTTCATTTCACTACCACTTGGGCATCATAATTGTAAAATTACAAATGTTCTTTATGTCCCTAGTTTAACAAAAAATATGTTATCCGTGAGTCAATTATTAGATCACAATCTCAAAATTGACTTTGATTGTAAAGGTGGTAAAAAGATGTGCCTAATTCGAGATAAGTCACAAAGCTCCAAAAATGTTGCAAAAGCTTCAAATGTGGGAAGAATGTTTCAGATTGGATTTTGTTCAACAAAATGATTAAGCACTTGTAGCTAAGGATACATCATCAACTCAACTATGGCATCGAAGACTTGGACATGTGAGTTTTGGCTATCTTGACATACTTCATCGATACGACATGGTTAGGGGTTTACCACCTCTAAAAAGGGTATAGATAAATGTTAGCATTGTTTGGCAGGAAAACAAAATAGAGCACCATTCAAACATAGTACATTTGTGGCTACGAAAAAACTTGACTTGGTGCATACCAATTTGTGCGGACCAATGAGACCTAGTCACTCTGGGTTTCAATATTTAATGCTCTTTGTTCATGATTTTTCAAGAAAATATGGATATATTGTCTTTCTACAAAAGACCAAGATTTTGAAACTTTCAAGAAGTTAAAATCCCTTGTTGAAATAGAGTCTGATAGGAAAATAAAAACACTCAACTCAGATCGAGGGGGAGAATACACCAGCAATGAGTTCAATGATTTTTGAAAACACATGGCATTCATCATCAAATGGCTCCTCCTCACACACCGCAACAAAATGGTGTTTTTGAAAGGTGAAATCATACTATCATGGATATGGTGTGATGTGTGATTGATGATGTAGGTTTATCAAAAAGATTTTGGGTTGAAGCAGCTAAAATGGAAGTCAATTTACTAAACAGAGTTCTTGTTGGGCTCCTGAAATATTGACTAAGTACAAAGGTGCGTGAGCGCACGGGACCCCAGTTATACGATGGTGCACAAGGTAAAAGTGCATAAGAGAAAAGGCTCAAGGAAGCATATAGCACGTGGCATGCGAAAGGAGGTTTAGGACTTAGCCGATTCAAGCAACAAAGGTAGAACACGTGAAAAGTGTGATCGGTTGCGCATGGATAACATGTCAACTTGGCAATAGGTGGCCTAGGAAAGAGCATGCCAACAAAAGAATCTTCTAGAAGACCATCATGAGATGGAGTGGAGAGCTCAGGCCTGAGGAAACATGCTCACTGAAGGACCACATTCGACACTTGGTGACGGATCTGAGGGCGCAGCAAGGTGAGTTGGTAGCATGGGAAGGTGATAAATACAAGTGCCTGCGGACCAAGAAAGGTGTGTGGAGATAGAGATAGAGACCTAAGAGGAGAAGATAGGAGAGATACACACATAGAGAGATAACATGGGTAGAGCTCTGTAGGATTACTATGAGTAGGGCTCTGATGTATTGAGCTCAGCATTGTAATTTCTTTTATGTTTTTACGTAGTTATACAAGCCTAGTGATGTGCATGACTACAGTCTGCCATCTATGGCTCTTTGTAATAAACCAATGAATACAATGAGGTTACTTATTACAATTAGATATGAATATCAGTGGGTTTCATGTATATTTCATTCATAGAAGTTCTCTTTATTTTCATGCTATGAATGAATGGTTGTAGCTTTCTTTTTGTTATATTATGTGTTATGGAGTCTTTTAAAACACACAGTCTGAAGAAACTACAAGGATCTAAGGTCGTCCTGAGCCTTGTAATATTTGTATGTCTAAACTTCTTTCCTAAATACTCCTATACTAATCATTGATGAATGCTTCCCACTAAAAACTCACATAAAAGAGAGACTCGGCACCCGCGCATGCCTCGGGTGAGCACTCAGCTTCTGCTGGGTGATAGGTCGATGCGCATGGGATTCCTTCCTCTTATAATGGGAGTAAAATTGACTACATCTTGGTTCCATTGTCGGGACCTCTTTTTGAAGTTGTAGTGGGATATAACATGCATCATGATCTGTGTAAAGAGTAATGACAGATCGGTTGACATTGGAAAATGTTGAATCATGGTTCAAGAGCACGGAGGATGAATTTTCCCAGAGATTCAGCATTGGACCTGAGTTTGATACACGTAGATGGGTAGAGGAGAATCTCTACCATGATCTGTATGAGACTTTTTTCTGCTACTTCCTAGTAGAGTTATTTGGGTGGCTTTCAACCTATGCATCTAGATCAAGTTGGCATTATGGATCGCGGATATGGACCAAAGAAGACTACCAAAGGTTGCAGGATGCAGATCTGACATGGACCCATGTTGTAGATCACTGGTGGGGAGGAGTACTAGCTAGCTACACTCTGGAATATACCATTTCCACGTATTCTTGTCTAGAGGTTGTTGAGTTCAAGTTTCTACGAGAACCTAGGGGATCGTTTCTATGTGTTATCCCTCTAGCTATGAAGATATTGATGGTTACTATGAGTCTAGAAGCACTCCCAATGGCTGGCTAAACCATTCTAAGTGCTAGGTAAGGAAGCTTGGGTGGAGGAAGATGGCAAATGATACGACGAGAAAAGGAAATGGAGATTACTAGACAACGCAAAAATGCTAGTGTGATGGATCTATGGAGACAGATGTTACAGGAAGGAATTGAGGTTCACGTGGAGGACGTGGAGCCTGAGTAGTCTATGCTACCCCATCTTGGCAAGCACGTGAGGGAGACCCCTTCAACTTTTGGTGAGAGTTCGTCACATGGAGAAAGGAGATTTTTGGCATATATCTGAACCCACCCAATGACCAAGCCCTAGTGCTTGGTTTTCCCGAACCAAGAAGAAGTATTGATCCAGTTGAAACTAGTGGAAGAAATATATTCGTGCCTAGGAGATACAATTTTACATTCCCTTCTTCTATGGCTACACATATTCCAGTATTTGGAGAATTTTTTGGACAAGGGGCAAGTGTACAAACTTTTGGTCTCACACCGGGAGTGGCACGAGAAAAACTAGCGGTGGTGGGGCACCATCATAGATCATGGTGTACAATTTTAGTGGGACCATGGGGGCACTTGGCACAGCTCCTATAGGCTCTATTGGACCTAGTGGTCCTAGTGGATCTGGTGGCTCGAACGTATAGTACCCAATGGACCCAGTGGATTAGGCGGAGGAAACACCGAGAGGGAACCAAGGCTCTGGTTTAGGACAAGGACCCCAGCCACCACCTCAAGTTTTCTTTGAAATGTCTCTACACTTACCGGATTACATGGGCATTGAGGATGTTGTGGAACATGTTCACAAGTGTGAATTTCTATGGTGCACAAAAGGTATCACAACCCCAGAATGAAAGGCTAGTTAATTTATAACCACGTTGCAAGGACACACACATAGCTGGTATAGAAAGTATGATCCTCATCAAATAGTGGTGGATTACACTACCTTAAAGAATGCATTCCTAGCAGAGTTCCACATTCCTGAGTTCAAGTAAAAAAGCATTAGTGCTTTGAAGGAGATACAACAAGGAATGGTAGAGAGTGTGTGGGAGTATGATGCGTGCTTTAAGACTCTCTTGTCTAAATTATCATATGATATACATCCTTCTCAGCATGCACAATGGTTTTTGGAGGATTGATCACCCCTTTTAGAAGGGCCCTATCTCATAAGACTTTCACAGACCCACATGAAGCATTGGAGGCTTCCTTGCACACCGAAGCCATTGGTAGTATTGATACGGCATTAGCCCATTCTTGGAGGCTCAGATTACTACTATGGCTAAACAGTTGGAAAATCTATCTGCGAACTCGGTCCATAAGACTCACAGTGGTTTGTGTTGCATATTGTGAGATAGAGGGGCACGTTAAGGATAATTTCCCCCGAGGTAGGTACGCGATGTAACATTAGATTGCAAAATCTGTCATGGGGACCATGATGCCAGTAGATGTCCCTTGCTACAACACATGATCAAAAAGAATGTATCCTGTTATTGTAATATTTACACCTCCATGACCCATGATACTAAAGACTGTAGGCTCATTGACTAGATACATGAGGCCATTGATCATGGGGTGCGCCAAACCAGCATTGCCAGTAGTTCTAAGAATGATGATCACCGTTATGAGGAGCGCATAGATGGAGGTGTGTGAGGAAAATATTTTCAAGGAGGATTCCGTGCACGAGGTAACCATGGAGGAAGGAGTGAATTCCCGTGAGGGACATGTTTCAACTATGGATCTACAAAACATTACAAGCGTGAGTTCTCGGGCTTGTTGTAGTGCTCATGGTGTGGAAAGAAGCATAAGTATGAGGAGTTCCCAGAGTTATATGAGCATATGAATCAGCAGCACCGGAAGGACAAAAGCGTTGTGATGGTCAGCATCAAGAAGGCAGACATACAATGGATTCCTTGAGTAACACGAGATGAAGGTTTGGAGCCTATTTTGGTAACAAAAAGGGTAGAATCCGCATGCACAAGAGAGATACCAAGATAGAAGAGCCTCATTTTAAGAGAAGAGGTCATTCATGGAAAGTACCTAGACCCCGTATCAGAAGGAGATATATCAAGACACCATGGATGTTATTCAAAGCTTGCAAGGGGAGATCTAGTGTCTAAAGGAGAAATCCAGGAGGGAGGAATAAGGAAGGAGGATCGAGGCACAGAAAGATGACCTAGATGAGGTCAAGGAGGTGTGTAAAATGCTAAGGTAGGAGAACATCATTCCTTTGCTAGGATCCTTGTTGAGAGAGAAGGTACCACATGCTGGAGAAGAGCACGAGAGGCAGGTCTTACACGTAAACCTTCCCCCTCACAACCTTGACTATGACAAGGAGATTACATTGAATGTAGTTGTGGATGGATGGCTCCTCAACGAATATACTCATTGATCTCAAGGCGTGGATGTTAATGTTTTGACTTTGGATACATGGCATCAAATGGGGAGACTGCATTAAACCATCTTCAAATGTGTTGTATATGGTAAATAAGACTAAGGAAATGCCCACTGGTGTCTTGAAGGATGCAACTATTACTATCCAAGGAGCCAAGTTTATCGTGGACTTCAAGTCTTGGCACTCGTCAAGGTGGACAATTTCTCGACTACTACTTGGGTGCCCTTGGTGTTACAAGAACAATGCGAGACCTCTGGTTCAACAAAGGGTACATCAATTTTGAGAACAAAGAGGAGCGGGTCATTATACCCCTGGTTGATGGGAAGTCAGTGCCCTACATTGAACCATTGGGAGAAGAGGTTTTGGACAAGATTTATGTGCACTCAATCAAAGACCCTGAGATGGTACACCCTATTAACGGGGTTATCTAGTTTGAGGATGCTCAGTCAGTGAGTGATACCACTAGCCTGGCATGTGATAATTGGGCACATGGGACTTACAAATTAATGGGATGGTAGTTGAGAGGATTGGTGACCAAGGTAACTAAGGCACACATGGTTTGGTGCCTTGGGGGGAAAGAACTACCCAAGTACTCCGAAGGAGCCTTCCCTGAGGTCTTTCTGTAAGAGATAGAATCTTAGTGGAAAAATGAAAAGGAACGAAGGGAGATGTTGAGTTACGTCTTACTCAGCATAGCAGCTCGTTGGTGGGCCACACATCAAGAGAGCCTTTTAGAATGGCACAAGGTAAGAATTTCTCTCTTTATCGATTTTCTAGAAGTAATATACCCACCATCATCAAGGAGTACCATGGGAAGGATCCCACCTCTTTCCATATCTAGGAGTGTGAACAGGTCTAGAGAAGGCACAAAATCCTTGCCACCATCCCTCTGGGTGCATAAGTTGTATTCTACACTACAAGGTTGTGTGCATGCATGGTACATTCATTTAGAGATACGCCACCAAACAAGGAATTGGCAAGAGCTTGCGGTTGATCTTATTCAAGCCTTTGAGTATCGGAGTACCAAACCATCGGTTGATAAGGCCTTGCAAGGTATCAAGTGCCTTACAATGGGGGATAGTGCCAGAATGGAAGATAGGTTGTTGGAACTACTAGGTGAACCAGGATTGGAGGTGCGCTTCAAAGAGATTGAAGAAACAAAAGAATCCTAGCTTGAGCGCACGTGTTTGGAAAAGGAAAAGGGAAAGTTAGTATATGTGATTGATGGAGAGGAGTTAGAGAGTTTAAATGTTAGCCATTCTGTGGGGACGTGCGAAGTGGTGGGTAGTGCAGATGCTCGTGTGCGTGCCTACCATGAGCCTTTAAAGACAAAGAAGGTTAACATCAGGTTCAGGAGAAGAACCTAAGGAAGCTATTATTGGGGATTATTGGATGGAGAAGGAAGTATCAAAGATCATTGATCTATTGCATGGAATTCAAGGATTTATTTCTATGCGGGTACCATGAGTTAAAAGGCGTCCACCATTCCTTGGGGAGATGAGGATAAAGCTAAAGGAAGGTGCGTGCTTGGTTAGAAAAAGGCCCTACTGGATGAATCCCAACTTATGTGTGAAGGTTAAGGAGGAGATAGATAAGATGATAGCTTTTGGGATCATTGAAGCAGTAGAAGAATCAGAATGGATAAGTCCAATGGTAATTAGCATCAAGAAGGATGGGTGGATTAGAATTTATGTGGATTATAGGGAATTGAATGCAGTTTGTGTCATTAATTCATTTTTGACCCCCTTCACCGAAGAGATTCTGGAAGGAGTCACTAGGCATGAAATCTATTCCTTTACGGATGGATTTTTAGGATACCACCAAGTCCGGATTGCAAAGGAAGACCAGGAGAAGATAACTTTTTCCACCGAATGGGGAAGTTTTGCATATACGGTCATGCCCTTTGGATTGAAAAATGTGCTTGTTGTCTTTTCATGCATAGTAGTGAAAGCATTCCAGGACTTCATTCATAAGTTTCTTCAAGTTTACTTAGATGATTGGATAGTATATGGTCTGGTTAAGGACCATTGTGACAACTTGAGATTAATGTTTGAAAGGTGTAGGCAATTGAGGATATCCATCAACATTAAGAAGTGTGTGTTTGCTACACCCTTTGGGACCTTATTGGGGCATATCATATGTAAGGAGGGCTTGCTGGTAGATCCCGCTAAGGTTGCAGTTATTATGGGATTAAGGGAACCTACTAGCCAGAGCGTAGTGCGTGGATTCCTTGGGTATACGGGATATTACGAAAATTCATTAAGGGGTATGCCAAGATCGCCGTGCCTTTAAAGGAGCTATTTAGACACAAAAGTACCTTCCATTGGGGAAAGGCGTAGCAGAGGGCATTTGATACATTAAAAGATAGGCTTATTACCATGCCTATTTTACAATTTCCCTCTTGGGACAAGCCTTTCCATGTCCATGTAGATGCCTCAGGAACTGCCATTGGAGTAGTACTTACACAACCAGTGAGGGGATTATTGATCATCCTCTCTGTTTCGCAAGTAGAAAGTTAACACCAACAGAGCAGAATTATACCACAACCGAGCGTGAGGCATTGTCAATGATCTATGCACTTTTCAAATTTCGACAGTATCTGCTGGCAACACCCTTTGTATTCTACACCGACCACATGGCATTAAAGTATTTAGTAAACAAGCCCATTCTTCAAGGGCGCATATGTCGATGGGTGTTTTTGTTTCAAGAGTTTGAGTTCACCATTATAGTGAAACCTAGAAAAATCAATTGTGGACTTGATCATTTGTCAAGAATTGATTCAGAGAGGACGTGCAAAGTATTGAGGAGACAATGTCAGACACACAACTATTTAGATTACAGTGTGCACCCTCGGATTTGGAAGAGATTGTTGTATTTTTAAAAGAAGGTGTGGCACCGGATGGAATGAAGGCATTGGAGAAAAAGTAGTTGGCCATACGCGTTGTGCCCTACATGTTGATTAGTGGAGATTTATACAAATTGGGACGTGATGAAGTTTTACACAGATGTGTGTTAGAACATGAACGCCTGTCCATCATGGAAGAAGCACACGGAGGAAGTGCGGGTGGGCATTACACAGGTGATGCCACCATGCACAAGATTTTAATGGCAGGTTTATGGTGGGAAACCTTGTACAAGGATTATAGAGATTATTGTAAAGCATGTGACCACTGTCAGTGCATTGGAAAACCAGGAAGGAGAGATGAAATGCCTTTGTGTCATATTCCTAGCGCGGAGCCTTTTGAAAAGTGGGTGATAGACTTTGTAGGACCTATTACACCGTGCAAGTAGTAGGACTGGGTCATGTTATGTCATCACTTACATAGATTATCTCACAAGGTGGGTGGAAGTAGCCCCAACTAAATATTACACGTAGCAACGGCGGCAAGGTTCCTATGGGAGAACATTATCACAAGGTATGGATGCCCTTTGAGTTTGACCAAAGGATGTGGGGTACACATTTTCTAAATAAGAACGTGAGGATCCTACTATCTGAGTTCATGGTGGCTCATCATAAGACTATGCCCTATCACCCTCAAGCAAATGGAACGGTGAAAGCATTCAACAAAATACTAAGTCATACCTTGACCAAAATTTGTGATGTTGGAAGATAGGATTGGGATGACAAGGTATCAATAGTTTTATGGGTGTACAGGACTACGTATAAAAGACTAAATAAAGCCACACCTTTTCAATTGATGTTTGCACAGAAGTTGTTTTTCCAGTTGAATTTATGTTACCCTCTCTACATATAGCACGCGCAGAGGATTAACCGATGAACAAGCGCTGGAAGACAGAATTGATGAACTAATGAAACTAGATGAGAGACAATCACTTGCCCGTTGGAGCCAAATAGTGGAAAAATCAAAGCAAAAGGCTTGGCATGATTTCCATATTAGAAACAAGAAGTTTGAGGTTGGGCAGATGGTGTTACTGTATGATTCTAAATTTATGCGCCATCCTGGGAAGTTGAAATTTCATTGGTTAGGTCCCTACACAATCTCATACATCCTTGAGTCACTGCATGCCAATTATAAGCACTAGATGGAATGAAGTTTCTTGGACACTTCAATGGTAGTAGGTTGAAGTCGTACTATAAATAAGTCTTCTTGGTGTATGTAAATAAGGTAGTTTTTCCAGTTAGTCTAGAATTTTCCCTTACGCATTTTCTTTTCCTTGTGTTTCCCTTTCGCGTTGTTGTTTTGTTTTTCACCTCGAGCACCGATAACCTTATTGTTATTTTTGGAGAATTTATGAGTGCGCAGAGGGCTGCGCATCGTTTAAGTGTGGGGTGGAGAAATGTGAAAAAGTGCGTAATTAAAAGTACCAAGGAAGTTGTGTTGAATAGACTTGTTGAGTAGCCCAGTTAAAAGAGAGATGAAGAGAAAAGATAGAATGGTTGGTGCCAGGGTAAAGCTACTCATAGATCCCACGTACAAAGGAAAATGAAGTGCATTTAAAGTAACACAAGGTAGGCAAAAGCAAGAATCTAGATAGAAGAAGTGCCTTCGGCATGGGCTGAGTGCATGTAAGAGTCTCCTGTCAGGTTGGTTTGGTTCACGCAGAAGAAGGTTGGAGGATTTTTCACGCAGGAAGGGTGCGTGAGAAAAGGCACTGAAGATGGGTTTTGTTTTAAAAAGCCACATTAAATGAACAAAGTATGGGGTAGGTAAAGTACCATTTTATGACCAGAAAAAGGAAAAACTAAAAATAGAGGGTCGGGACACTCTCATTTTACTTTGCGAAAACGAAGAGTTGGAGATATAAGCAAAAGATATAAGCTAGGATGTTTTCAAATTCAATCAGAGAGAAGATTTGTGTGATCAAACAAGTAAAGAGCCAGTTTGAGATTGCAAACCAGAAGGAAGGAATTAAACGGGCTTGGAATGAAGTGGAAAGACATTTTGTGAAGAATTTATCAAAGTTAGGGTTTGGCAAACTAGGGCATGGGTTTAGGGCATTTATATGATGAATCGAGATCGAAGGTTGGGAGAAGGAAAGTAGAGTAACAAGGAGAGGACTAGAGTAATATAATTACCTCAACCATGGCACCAAAGAAAGGGAAGGGCAAAGCGAAGGCTAAACAACCAGAGTCCAAGGTGGAAACAAATGAAGAATGGTATGCAAAAATGCAGTACCTTGACAGAGTAATGATGGGAAAGGAATGGGAATCCCATTTGAGGAACATACCAGTTAGTGACTATAATCACCGTACCAGCACTATAGAGAAAGAAATGACATTAGAACTGGTATGCCTAACCAACAAGCGAACACCTGAAGGGTTGCCTATCTACAATGATGATGTGAAGGTCAAGCTGGCGAAAGGCAGGGTTGTTACAACTCTATGAGTTGCCTTATTTTGGGAAGCCAAATCGCTTGTACCAGTGGTTGATGTCTTGGGTGCACGAGGACTACTTCCACTTTGTTGGGTGCAAGATGTGCATAACTCCCCAGTTGATTACACAGTTTACAGGCCTCATATGTGAGGGAGATAGCTTGGAAGATGACCTTAGCAACAAGGAAGCTATTCAGGAGACCATCACAGAGTATGCCTGTAAGAAAGGGTCGTGGTATTATGACATCTTAGACATCAAGGACCCAATTATGAAGATGGTTGCGACCCTAGTAACAAAACTGAATGGCTAAGAAAGGTGGATACAAGTCAACAAGCCATGGCTGCATGTCTGTAGGAAGATCGCAAAAGGGACTATTTACAACTTGTCTCGCATACATTACCGAGGAAATTGTAAAGTGTGCAAAGGAAGGGGACAGATCCTCTTTGGCAATTTCCTACTCACCATAGTGTTTACAGAAGTTAGAGTGCCGGATGCACCAGATAAGTTTGTGTGGGAGTACCCGAAGACCCTTCACCCGCGAAGAGGTTTGAAAAGTATGCATGTGATACAATGATGGCTCCCCACAAAGTGCAGCTCAAAAAATGGTATACGCGCTTGAGAAATGCATTTGGGGCAGAGTGGAGGATCCCTAAACAACTCCCAGTAGCCACACAAGGAGAAGCTGAGTTCGCAGTGTACCAACACTTTTGCTTGGGCAGGTTCAAACTTGTTGATGAATCATGGAGCCCTTAGTGCGCAAGCTCCTTTCTCGTTCACTGCCCAAGTACTTCCAAGCGGAGTGAACAGTTTAAAGAGTCAAAAAGCTAAGGCCGGGAGCTAGGTAAATTGGACTAGGAACACAGGGGATATGAGGAAGAAACCGATTATCCCGGAGGTAGGTAAGCGTGTACGTGGAAAAGTACGTGTCGCACGAGATCCACATGACTAGGCCAATAACACTTCCTATTGCTAGAGGATCCATGGTGTGTGTATACATGCGCATAAGGCCGAAATTTGAAAATAGTGCATACTTGGTGGATGAGATCTCCATACCTGAAGACCCCTAGGAATGAAGAAGCCAATGTCTAAGAAGAGGGGCAGAGGAGAGGAAGGATCACCAAGTGTACCAACTGCTCAAATAGTGAGCATGCCTTCTACGAGCACCAAGCCAAGCACCTATGTTCGAGGAAGAAGTCCCCAGTAAAGGAGAAGACACTAGAAGTAGAGGTGCCCGAACAACCCACCACCTTGGAGGAGTCCCAAGAGGAAGAAGAGAAGGTAGAATCTCCTGACCAGAAGCAACCTCTCGGGAAGAAGCAGAAGGTGGATGAAGAAGCTAACTCGGAGGTGACTAACAACATGGAGAGATATCTAGGGAGAAGGAGAGGATGAGAGTGAAGAGGGTGGCAATGAGGAGAAAGAGCCAGAAAAAGACAAGGAACCTTTGGAACCTCGCATAGTTAGTGTCTATGACTTAGAGGAGGAGAGTGGAGAAGAGAAGCAAGAGTTCATATTCGCATGGTGGAAAGGCGCACAAGGAGGTGAGGGCACCGAAGATACAAGGGAAAAAGAGAAGGATGCCAAGGGGCAGAAAGCCACAGATTTTACCAAGGAGCAAATAACCAAAGTGACAGAGCGAGAGGAAAAGAAGATGCTCAAGATCCTTGTAGACCAGGAATTAGAGCGGAGCGTAGACATAGTGCTAAAGGAAGGAAGGGAAGAGAGCAGTGAAAAGGGACATGACAGCCTAGGAGGCCCCGCTCTAACAGTCAGCTTCCCCAAAGGCACGTGCTTGGGTAGAAGACCTTTGGATGCAGAATAGAGGTAGATGATGGGCTATGTGGATGACTCAAGGAAGGTGCTACACACACAATTCCAGAGCACGGTACCCACCGAAAGACTTATAGCCATGGGATCGTTCGAGAAGGAGGGCGCGTACCCCAGGACCAAGAAGATGCTTTCTTGGGCATTGAAGTCTACCAGAAGGTGCTTATCACACTGCCAAAGTCTAAGGGAGACAACCCCTTAGTAAATTCCCAGGAGCTCATAGATGAGCAAGTATGTAATGCTCTAAACAAGGTCGCAGTGGAAACGGAGGCAAGACTATTCACGTGGAATGATAGCATAAGGGCTTTAGAGGGAAAGCTAGCCAAGAAGGAAGAAGAGTTGGCTAAGGTGGCTAGAAACTTAAAACAGGAGGAATTAATTAGCACACAACTAAGGCATGAGCTCAAGGAGGAAAAGGAAAAGGTGTAGGAGGTCTACAAGAAAGTAGACTTGATAAAAAGTGCCATCATCTTGAAACACCCAGATCTAACGCCTATCCCCCAGAGGTATGCATCAATGTTGGAATTCCTAGAAGACTTAATGTGTGTCCTCACCATGGAGAGGTGACCCTTGGCATTGGAATTTGTGGAGGAAGTACCCGCGCGCTGAAGGAGGAGGATCAGGTTGAAGGTGATAGCACTTGGTTGCCGAGTATAGCAAGGTGCTCACAGATGTAAAGGTTGCTTCCCAATCTGCTGAGGCCACATATGACACATGCACGGATAGAGATAAGGTGGTGAGCTCCTTGGTCGCCACACTCAAAGTAGAGCTGAAGGAGTTCCAGGAGAAGAATAAAGGAAATAGGGTGGAGCAGGATAGAGTCCTGGCGGAAGTAGAAAGAAGATCCGAGGAGATTGAGGCACTAAGGGGCTCAACCAAGACACGACTAAAGGAACTATATCCTCAAATTACCAAGAGAATGGACAAGCTCACAGACTTGGGTAAAGATATGGAACAAATTGTGGACACTTTGGGCGCCCAGGAGCTGGCCTAAGTTTTGATGAGGTAAACCTCCGGTTGGCAACCTCTATAAGAGAGGCACGAGAATGAGGTCGATACATGGAATAAATTGAGGCGAGTCTTGAGGAAGGAATTCCCACCTTTTGGTTTAGTGTCCCCCCCATTCTTCATTCTTCCCCTATTATTTCATTCCTTATTCATCTTTGTAATATTTACGTCTTGGCTCCATTTAAACCAACTTGCACCTTGGTCAAGTAGAATGTTTTCGAGGGCGGAGAACAGGCGTAGTGTGGGGTGATGTTGGGCTCCTAAAATATTGACTAAGTACGAAGGCACGTGAGTGCACAGGACCCCAGTTACAGGATGGCGCATAAGGTAAAAGCGCGTAAGAGAAAAGGCTCAAGGAAGCATATAGCGCGCGCCATGCAAAAGGAGGTTTAGGACTTATCCGATTCAAGCAACAAAGGCAGAACATGTGAAAAGCATGATCGGTTGTGTGCGAGATAACATGCCAGCCTAGCAACAGGTGGCCCAGGAAAGAGCATGCCAACAAAGGAATCTTCTAGAAGACCATCATGAGATGGAGTGGAGAGCTCAAGCCTGAGGAAACATGCTCGCTGAAGGACCACATTCGACACTTGGCAACAGATCTGAGGCGCGAAAGGTGAGTTGGCAGTGTGGGAAGGTGATAAATACAAGTGCCTATGGACCAAGAAAGGTGTGTGGAGATAAATATAGAGACCTAAGAGGATAAAATAGGAGAGATACACACACACAGAGATAACATGGGTAGAGCTCTGCAAGATTATTATGCAGTAGGGCTCTGATGTATTGAGCTCAGCATTGTAATTTATTTTCTATTTTTGTGTAGTTATACAAGCCTAGTGATGTGCATGACTACAGTCTGCCATCTATGGCTCTTTGTAATGAACCAATGAATACAATGAGGTTACTTATTACAATTAGATATGAATATCAGTGGGTTTCATGTATATTTTGTTCATAGAAGTTCTCTTTCTTTTCATGCTATGAATGAATGGTTGTAGCTTTCTTTCTGTTATATTATGTGTTATGGAGTCTTTTAAAACACACAGTCTGAAGAAACTACAAGGATCTGAAGGTCGTCCTAAGCCCTGTAATCTTTGTATGTCTAAACTTCTTTCCTAAATACTCCTATACTAATCATTAATGAATGTTTCCCACTAAAAACTCACATAAAAGAGAGACTCGCACCCACGCATGCCTAGGGTGAGCGCTCAACTTCTGTTATGTGATAGGCCGCACACATGGGATTCCTTCCTCTTATAATGGGAGTAAAATTGACTGCAGCTTCTCACTTGCAGCTCTTGATGGAGTAACACCATAGAAAGCATGGTCGGGGCATAAGCCATCTATTTCATACCTTAGAGTTTTTGGATGCAAAGCAAGTATGCACATTCCTAAGAAACAAAGAACTAAGATTTATATGAAATCAAAAAAATTATCTTCTTGGGATACAAAGTGGTGAATCACTTGGCTATATACTTATGAATCCAAGAACAAGAAGGGTATACACTAACCGAGATGGTGAGTTATTTGAGAAGAAAGAAGCAGATGTTCCTTCCATATACTCACATGATGAAAAAATCATCCCTACAGTGAAAACAGAGGATGGTAATCACTTTGTGATGATAGTGATGATGGGGAAGATAATGAAACTTAACCTCCCACATGAACCACAAAAGTATGCCTAAATGGTATACAAGTATGATTAGAGATGCAAAATTGGATAGTGTCCATGACATATCTACCACTAGAATGAGGACTTGTAATATGGCTCAAAATGAGGTCAATTTGGCCTTAATGGGTAAATTTGTTGAAACTATTGAGCCTTCCTCAGTTTCAGAAGCCCTACAGTCTAAACCTTGGAAAGATGTTATGGATGCAAAATATAAGTCACTTATGAAAAATAATACATGGCAACTTACAAATCTTCCACTAGGGAAAAATATGATTGGATGCATATGGATCTTCAAAACGAAGTACAAAACAGATGGAAAAATTGATAAACATAAGGCTAGACTAGTTGCTAAGGGATATGCTAAAAAGAAGGCATTGATTATGAGGAGACTTTTTCTCCCACAGCTAAGATAAAAACTTTCAAGTTAATATTTTCTCTAGCTGCACAATTTGGTTAGAAAATACACCAAATGGATGTGAAAAGTGTCTTTCTTAATGGTGATTTATAGGAAGAAGTTTACATGACTCAACCAGAAGGTTTTGTCATACCAGGTAAAGAGGAAAAGGTATGTAAACTCATAAAATCACTATATTGTCTAAAGCAGTCTCCTAGGGCATGGTACATAAAAATCGATGAGCATTTCATTCAACATGGATTCAACAGGAGTTTGTACGATCATAATCTCTATCTCAAAAAGCAAGGGGGAGATAGTGATTGTTGTAGTATATGTTGATGATCTAGTCATCACTAGAGGATCAGTGAGGATGATTGAGTCAACAAAGAAAGATCTAACATGATCATTCAACATGACCGATATCATGATTCTACAATGTATTGTCTTGGGCTTGAATTTTGGAAAAGAGAAAATCATATATTTGTGTCACAATTGAAATTCACCAAGACAACGCTCAAGAAATCGAATATGATGGATTGTAAGCTATTTTCCACACCCGTGTGGAGACAAGACTTCAACTATCTTGAACAGATCCATCACCACAAGTAAATGCAACTCTCTATCGGTAGTTGATTAGGAGTCTCATCTACTTGACTTACACTAGGCCGATATTAGCTATGCGGTCATCTATCTTTCACGGTTCATGCAAGAACCAAAGGTTTCTCATTGAAAGCAGCAAAGCGGATACTAAGGTACATCAGAGGAACTATGGACTATGGCCTAGAATACAAGAAGAATAATAACTTCTTCTTGATAGGATATTCGATTCAGATCATGCAGGAAACATAGATGATAGGAAATCCACTTCAGGATTTGTATTCTTTTTGGGATCTGGACCGATATCATGGGGAGTAAGAAGTAGACTTGTGTTTCAAGGTCCTCCATAGAATCAAAATATTGTGCAGCAGGTGGAGCTGTCTATGAAGTGATATGGCTCCGACGTATACTTGAAGGATTGGGAATACCACAGAAAGATCCAACTATCCTACATGTTGATAACAAAGGAGTAGTAAAACTTGTTCGGAATCCATTTTTTCATGAGCGCACCAAACACATTGAGGTGCAGGTACATTTCATTCGCGAACATGTTCAGAACAACAACATCTAGCTCCAATATTGCCCAATAGATATGCAATGTGCAGATGTCTTCACAAAGTCACTTACTCGAGGTAAGTTTGAGGGTTTAGAGATTTTCTCTCCTGTTCACTTGAGAACATGCTAAATTAAGGGGATAATGTTAGGAATAAAACTTAGCTTAATTCATCATTAGTTAATATTTGAATAAATGTAATAATTTAAAGTATTTAATTTAAATACTTTGAACTTATGTGAATAGGTATTAGTTATCATTAGTTGTTAGTTAACCTAAGTGATAGTGTTCTCATCCCAATGTTTGTGGGATCATGTTATATCTTGCATATTTTGTTCCCAGATGATTTCCATGGGGGTCAATAGGGGCAGTTATAGGCAATATGTTATTTTTGCATATTTTCCTATATTAGGTGATTTGCTTCCATATATTGTGGATGAGATAGAAGTTGTCCAATATCTATAAATATTGCAGCTCTCTCATTTATTTGTAATGCTTGATTTCATATTAATAAAATTATGCAAACACCGTCTTGTTTTATGTAATTAAATCTAAGTTTGCACAAGATATTCCATGGAGTCTGTGGAATATATTTTCCTTGAGATCACTGGAATGTTGCCACGCGTCTTCTTGTTTTCCTTTCTACCGCAAATTTAATCTTTTCCACACAACACTAGCCCTTTGTTTTGCTTCGCGGCTTTCAAATTTCTTTTTACTGTGGATTTCAATAGGAACCCACCAATGCTTTAAGACTTAGTCTCCCCTAGGTTTTTGAATTCCAATGGCCAATGATTTTTAGAGGTAGAAATTTACGGTTATATAACCATCACAGACCTGTTAAAAATGGATAATTCCATTTTTAAAGATGTTAAAACCAAAATTAACTCGGGGAGGTAATTTTAGATAACACAACTTGTGCAACACTTTTACCTATCCATATCACTTCATGTCTACTTAGAAATCAGCTAAGTATTCCTAACTCCCTCTTTTTCTTAGGGTTTTACATTTACATGCTTTTTTACTTATGTCATTACGGTATTTTAGCATTTTTACAATCAGTTATTACAATAATTACTCCAATAAGATTGAATTAAGTCAAATTAAATTAAATCACCCACCAAAAATGTGGATTTGATTCTCCAAGAGAGGAATTGAACTTCCTTAGACCTTCCATAAGGAAGCAAGTTCTAAAGAAGTTTGTAGTCTTAAATGAGATAGAATAGTCATGTAAAACTTCCAAAATGGTTCAAAAAGGCAAAAAAATAAAAACATGTGTTAAGTATAATTCTCCTTAATATATCAAGGTGGAATAATATAGGAAAAAAAGGAATCTTGATCAAGGGGATGGAAAAAAACTTTATAAGAAACTTGGACCCCCATGTTTTGATAAGTTGTATTAGAATAAAAGCCCCCAAATCCTTCTATGAAGGATTTCAAGTGACCAACTCAATCCCTCATTCATAATAATCCTAATTTGGAATGTCAACGATATAAAATTTATAGATAGGAATCCAATTGTTAAATAATTTAGAAATCCTAGACAAGAGATAAAATTCTTCCTATTACAAGAGGTTAAAAAGAAGCATGTGGTGTCCTAGATCTAGTATTAAAATACATCTAGTATATAAAACTACTCGTTTGGTATCTACTCAATATATGCACCGAATGACTACACGAAAAAAAATAAATTATGGAATTGGATGGCTAATTACCTTCCTAATATTATGTGGATTATAGAAGGTGAATCTAACATGATCAAAAATAAGGAAAATAAATGTGGAGGGAGAAATCCATTGTGGAAAGGAAATGAACCATTATTTTGGGCCAAAGATAAAAGAATACTAAAAATAAAAGATCATTTAGGTAGGAAAAAGAGTATCAACAAAAGTTATGGTTCACCTAGTGTAATAACCAACAATGGTAGAAGAAGGTGTAATCCAAAATTGATAGATTTTACTGTTAGTACAAAATCATAACACCCCCAATGATTCATTAGATCTACTTTTCTAAGGCATTCATTTGGTGTGATTCACATAACATTGAGTTTTCCCCAAAGTGGGGACTTTGCAATTGGGAAAACTCTCCGCATTAAAAGTTGGTTCTTATTCCTTTGTTTTAGTTGCATTCGTGAAAACTTGCAAAGGACGTATTCCAAAACATAATCTAAGTTTTACCAAGGAGACGGGGATAAAAGGAATACAAGAAATCAAAACTAAGTTACAAGGTGATGCACCGAAGGAATGATGAACATTAGTTTTCTTGATAGATACAAACCAACAAAATGCATACAATAATCAAGCACAGATAACCAGATTGATAATGAAAGACCAGATGAGAGAAAAGGAGACAAGAAAGGATCTAAAATCAATCACAAACATGTTTTATTAATTTGTAGATTGATACAATGCATTACAAATGGCTAGAAGGCAGAAACGTATTGCAATTTAAATGGAAGGTCTGAACTCCATGAATTCCTTTGCTAAAAGAAAAGGGGAGCCTACAAAAACAAAAGAATGTCCAACCCTTTACAATGAGTCTCGACCACTGCTTTTATAGATTCAACACAGAGGGAGAAAGAGAGAGAAGCGAGAAAAAAATTCCAAGCTCAACCACCGCTATTAATGCCTCCCATAAAATCTACCCCAAATCTATCTTGACTACATCAATTTCTTATTCGGCGCCTCGAAGGAGGAGGAAACGGTGGATCAGATCGAATCTGATCTGGTTGTTGGGGAAAAATAGATCCTGCATTAATGGCCTTGAAGATGTTTCTCCATTTTCTCCCACCTAACCTCCTTAAACTTAAAGTTTCAGATCTCCATGGTGTAGACGAGGCCGAGATCTTTCCAAAGAATGTCGATTTATTGGATTTCGAGCCCCAATTCGAAAGATATGCCCCTTCGAAGTTTGTATCTGGTCCATACAAAAAGGTGGGAAAACTGGTTTGAAAATGGGCCATCTTTTAAAATGGAACACGTGGAGGGTTGGCACTTGCTTGAGGGTGGCCTTTGTATTTTTCTCTTAGAATGGCACAGGGGTGACATGTGGCTTCTTCCATGACCTGTTCAATTTCCTTACATTCTGTTCCTAAGTCCTTTGTTCAAGGAAGTCATATATCTTGATCGGGACATACGGCACTCTGGCACTTATCTGAAAACCCTCTCTTTATTTGACCCTTGATTTAGTGTCATTTGGACACTTGGCACTCTATTCCAGCTTGTCACAATGCATTGACTATTCAACCCGACTCTGTCCCCTTTTTGAGACTGGACGCGTGGAGGCTTCGCGCTCACTTAAAAGCCCGATCAAGATTTGCCTTTGAAGGAGCATCGGGTTGACACTTGGAAGCCTCTGCAAGTCTTTGGAATTTTCAACAACCTCCCTCTTACCTTTTCGGACCTTGGACTACGTGGTGAACTAGCACTTGTTTGAGCCTCCACTTTTGGATTTACCCTTGGAGATGCGCCGCTTGGACACATGGCAGTCTCCACCAACACTTCTATACTTAGCCTTTTTTGAGGCTCACCCTGTCCACCTTTTGACCTTTGTTGACCATTTGCTACATGGAGGGTTGGCACAAGTTTGAGTCTCCACCTTGGGCTCCCATTTTGGAATTGCGTTAAGCTAACACTTGGCCCCTTCCGCCGAGTCGGAGACTTTTCAATGGCCATGTAACTTTTTGGGGCTCTGGACGCGTGGAAGCCTGGCACTCATTTGAGATTCCTTTTTGGATTTAGCTTTGGAGAAGCATCGTGCCAACATTTGGCTCTCTCTACTACCTCCTCCATACTTAGTCAATTTTTGGACTCATTCTGAACTGTTTTAAGCCTGAAGACATCGGATCTTCGTTGTGTCTTCTCTTTCTTTCTCTTGGCTTCTCTGACCCTGTTATTCTATTTCTTAGCCCACATATAACTCGTTAAATAGATTTAAGACATGGATTCACTCGACAGAGTCGTTTCTTCTCTTTCTTCTTACATAGGGTTGTTTAGTCTTTCGCAGGCCCCGCCACTCCATTATTGAGTCCTTATCGACCTATTTGCAAGATTTAAACATGTTTTATATTGTTCTTTCTGTGTGAAGTCATGACTGATCCAATACTTTGCCCGAGGGGTGAAATATGGATAACAATTTAGCGACTCACGGGGTATCTACTTGTTAGATAAAAAGACCAAATGCCTTGTCATATCCATTGGGCATGGAGTCGATAATGATGGTCCGATCATCGATCCTCGCCAATGATTCGCGAGCCTGACTATTTACACTCTCAATTTTCATAAGAAATCTTGAAATGATGGTTTCTGAGAGTAGAAAATTACTTCGAACCGGGGCTTCATCTATCTCTAAATGGGTGGTGCAAGAGCAACAAAATAGCACCATAACTATATACAAAATTTGAAATAATACATACTCTAAGTAGAACATGTAGAGTGTGTAAAATACTTAGGAGAAAAGCAATCTAAACTACAACAAGGCAATGTGCACAAGCACTTAGAGGATGAGAAACTAAACTAGTATGTACATGGTGAGAAATTTCCTTCTAGTAGCGGTGTTTAAGATAGATTCCATTCACTGGAATCAGAACTCTTCACCATCCAATATAGACAATTAGAAATCATTGCTACTTTTACATTTTGTGATGATGTAAGGGCCACTCCAAATGGCATCAAACTTGCAATGCCTTTCGATTTCTCCCGATCTACATCCCATTTCAAAACTAGGTCTCCTTCCCGAAGGTCCTTATTATTGCCTTCTTGTCAAAGCATCTCTTGATTGAGACCAGATCCTTCTCCATTGTTTGAAGTGCATGCTCTCTGGTTTCTTCCAATTCTATCGGTTTTGCATACTTGGCTTCCATTGCTTTTAAACTCGAGACATCTCCAGTACCACTTCATGAGTTCCAACGCTGGCAACTAAAGTGATATAGGCAACACTACCTCTTTCCCATAGACAAATTTGAATGGAGAGCTGCTGTAGACCTCTTGGTGTTTTCCTATCAGCCCATAAGGCTGATTTGAGTTTCTTATGCCAAGTTCTCTTGCTTTTTATCTAGATTTCTTCGACAATCTTTAGCAAGTTCTTTTGTGGACTCAACTTGGTCATTACCTTGAGGGTAATAGTTTGATGAAGTGCTCAAGTAAATCTTGTTCCTAACGGCCCATTCTATGATTTTGGAACCTATGAATGCCAATGCATTGTCTGATATAATGGTGGTTGGCACTCTAAACCTGGTCACTATCCCTTCATAGAAATCTAGTATGCTAGACTCATTAGCTTCTTTGAGTGCCATTGCCTTGGTCCACTTGGTGAAATAGTCTATTGTCGTTAGAATCCATTTGTGGCCTTGGCTTGAATTTGGATTGATGACCCCGATGAAATCCAATCCCCATTACATGAATGGTTGGTCAATTGAAATTGGGTGCAATGGAAGTGTTGCTAGCCTTTCTTTGCCTTTGAAGAATGCACAATTTTTGCACTTTTTGATCCATGCATAGTAGTCACTAAACACCCTAGGCCAATAATAACCTGCCTTCATGATCTTGAGTCTTTGTCACCGTGGAGAAAAATGGCCTCTAAGCTACTTCATTATGGAAATCTTATAACACTCTCTCAACTCGATCTCGTCCTAATGCATCTTAACAGACGTCATTGATGTCCCTTTTGAATAAGACGCCATCAATAAGCATGTATAGGATGGCCTGTAGTCCGAAATGTCTCCTTTTTGTTTTACCCATTTCTAGAGGACACATGCCTATCTATAGGAAGTGCATAATACTTTGAGTCCAACAAGGAGTGGGTACATCATCATTTTCTTCCTCTTGACTATTTTACAGAACAAAACTTCCTTTTCACCACTTGCTTCATCTTGTTGACTCGAGGCCACTGCTCACACAATCCCTTCCAATAGACCACCTTATTAACCTTGAACTCAATGTCATACTCCATGACACGAGTGATCCATCCTGCACATTTTGCATTCAGATCCTTGCTGAGAAGGAAGTCTTTAACTCCTATATGGGAGACTAATAGTTGGATTTTATTGTTTGAAACTAGATGCTTAAACTTCTTTAACCCTCTGATCACTGCCAGGACTTGCTTTTCGATGAAGGAGTATCTCACATAATCTTCCGCACTCTAGTGAAGAAGGAAATTGGTTGTTTTGTACCTTCTTTGTTCTGATGTACTAAGATTGCAAAAATTATGTCACTACCACCAAAGGCATATAGTATGAAATCCTTAGAAAAATTTGGATTCATGAGAGTTAGGGCTTGTGATATAGCTTCTTTGATGGCCTCAAAACTTGCTTTTCCTTTAGTTGTCCACCTAAATGCCAAACTCTTCTTCAACATCAATGTTATTGGCTTGACAAGGGCAACAAAGTTTGGTACAAACCTACAGACAAAATTGATTTTTCCTAAGAAGATTTGAAGAGCCTTCTTATGGCTTGGCAATGGCAATGCTCTTATTGCTTCAACTCTCTCTGGGTCAATTGCCAAACCTTCCTTTGACACAATATGGCCTAGAAGCCTGCCCTCATGGGCCAAGAATATGCATTTTTAGGGTTCAATGATACCCCAAATCTCCTACACCTTTGAAACACATGTCTTAGGTGAAAAGGTGATCTACCGCATTTTTGAGAACACATTTATAGACACCAAATTTGTGTCTTACGACCCCCTGCCCCGCATCTCATTTCGCAACCTAACCTCATCACTTAAACCTTACACAATTATTTATTAATTACCTTATAATTAATAAATCCACATCACCATACCTGCCACCTCGTTTCGCCACCTCATCATGACCTAGTCTTAACCCTAAACTAACCTAATTAAGACCTATAACTTGGTCCACATCCACACCCATGACTAATTACTCCTCACCCGCACCTAAAACCAACCTCATAATGACTTGACCAAGCCCACAACTAATCCCTCAGAGAAAAAGAGGAAAAGCTAGCTATTTTACTAAAAATAGCCCGCTTTGACTTTGGACCGATACTGGGTTCCTACTCGACCGCCCGTTTCTACATGTGAATCGCCATCAGCCTCCTATAAATGACCACTCCCAACCAAAAACAAGGGGTTGGATTTTGGTGGATCAAAAAGGAGAAATCATTGGAAGAATCTGGAATTTACTTGGCTGAACAGAGATAAGTGAAAGAAAGAAGAAGAGTTTACAGAGAAGGACATCAAGCCCAAAAACTGCAACTGAGTAACTAGAGCCTTGTGACACTCATCTCATCTGCTCGTCGGGGAAGATAGCTCATCTCCCGATTGTCGTCATCCTACCTAAGTTCTCGCAAGCCGCTAAATCATCACAATTCTTGACTGCATCCTTATCAATAATCGTAAGTAATATCTTGTATGTCCTTTTAATAACATTTCTTGAACTTCTAAATCACAGCCATCATAAGTCTATTCCTAGATCTACTACCCAGCAACACACTACATCTAACTGTCATTCCTCCACCCTTACATTACCCCAAGAACACCCCCCGTATTCTCTGAGTCCTTCTCATCACCCCATTACCCAACCCCACCCATTTATCAGCCTTATAAAACAACACAACCACCTTACAACCAACCTTCACCAAAAGCCCCTAAAACATTGCCCCTACCGATATCGATTACCACCAACCGGTACCGCTTACAGTGACCGGCATTGGTCACCTTGATTCTAAACCAAGACTAGCCCTTTCTATTGTTCTAACAAGGTAAACAAATCGTAATTGGAAAATAGCTTATTTGTTAGAATTTGTGTTAATTCATATCAGCAGGGGAACTGACCACCTTCGAAAGGAAGTTTTATATTTCCTGGGCCCAAGGCAATTCCCTCATTTATTGTCTAATTAAAATCTGGTGGTCTTGTATTCTTACTCGCAGGTAGTCCTTCCCAAACAAAAATGAGTTCTTCGCAGTCAATCTGATCTTTCTCTACGGTACGTGCACACCCTCTCGACATTCAACAGGTATTCCTCCTAGTCCTAACCCTTATCTGTTTCTCAAAGGAATGAAAGGATAGAAGCAACTCTATTCCCGAAAGTTGAAACATTCCGTGCGAAACATTTTGGCACACCCAGTGGGACCCATTTCGGGTTTCTTTTTCTCTTGCTTGCTTTCATATAGGGAGCATACTTGCTGTTTTCTTCTTTTAAAAATTTCACACGGTATTTTGTTATATTTAGTAAAAGAATTTGTCTTGCTTTCCTAGTTTTGCATTAGTGAAAGTCATCTTCTTTGCTTCATCGAATATCATTTTTGATTTGGGTTTAAAACACGTGCATTACATTCTTGCTTGTTGTTTTCAATTCTAGTGAACGTAGACTAAGTAACAGGTCATACACGTGGGGGTGATTTCCATGGTATTGACAGGAAATTAATCTTACTTTCACTGCACAACACATACCGAATCACTTCACAATTAACACAACAGCTCAAAACATCCCCCCTTCTCCGCGGTATTCCTCCGCCCGATTGAGGTAACCTTATAAGCCAAAACAAAGTTGACATTTCCCCTAAGTCTTTTGTTTTAGGATTGACATCATTCTCGTCTAAAGGCATAAGCCCAAATTGATTAAAATTAACCCTAGGGTTAGTCGGTTAATTTGTTTGTGCATTCTTGGTTGTTTTCGCTTTGTTTCTCTCACATACATCAAGCTTTCTGTGATCACTACAGAACAGTTTGGTAGGCATACTAATCATTGTTAACACCAAATCAACAATTTCTTACTGATTTTTATACCAGTTCTATTCTACCGACATCGGTTAGCTTTCACGGCCGTCGGCCATCTCCCGACCGACATTGGTTACACGATATCGATTCTGCAAGTATCGTTTTTTAATAGTTTCAAACCAAAGAACTCACAATTCTAACATCTTGTTGTCTATTTTTGTTCCTGATAGATTGAAACCCTCCTGTGTACTCCTGTCCATGGTTGTTATCACTGAAAGCAAAGCCGCCGCCATGGTTTCACATGCTTGCTCGAGCCTTTTCCCGAATCACCCCCTTCACATTCTATAGGAATCCTACGACACCAAAGTGAGGTTCTCAAAATCCATGTAGGAGATAAGGAATTTGCAAAATTTTTGACGCCAACCTAGCGTTGTACAATACTATTTGTCTCATGCTCCTGACCGTACGCCCGATGGTCAACTCCTTATTGGCATGTCTATTGGTATAGCTGCTCATTTAACTCCTTCTCCGCCTGATAGCTCCGCTTTGCCTTCTGCATCCTTAGCCCCGTCTCCCAATCCAGCGGCTTTAGAGGTTCATACGACACATGACCGGATTTCCTTTGGTTAATCTTGGGCCCCACATGTCGTTACCGCCGACTTCTCCTACCTCGTCTCTCTTACAGACTATTCCGTTCATGACTTGCTCTCTGCCACCTATCCACATGAGCTTTCCTTCTCAAGCTCCGCCCACATTTTCATTCCCACACACGTATCCTAGAACCTCAACGTCCTATATAGGACATCCCTATTCGGTCACCTCAACACATTCATCCTTCATACCTTATCAACATTTAACCCCACCATTGTCTAGTGGTGGCCCTTGCCCAATCTCGCCTCCGTTCACCACAACCACACCATCATCTCATCCAACTACCGATTTAATTAAACAAATAATGGACAAAATGCAAAATCTAGAGGCTCTGCTTCGTGAAGTCGTAGCGCCTTGACATACGAGCAAGTTTTTCGGGAGCCCATCCACCCTTCTCGTCCCCTTCATTCATATCCTCCTTAATGGGAGTTACCAAAATTTACCCGTTTTAATAGTAAGGAGGACCCTCAACAACACTTGCGATCATTTAGACATGCCTCGCTATCTCGATTGCTCATGGACGACGCTTTACTACTCCGCACCTTTCCCATGTCCTTATCAGACCCACCTTGAGTGGTACATGTTGCTTTAACCCAAGACTCAATCTTCTCTTTTAACCATTAGCCCAATCTTTCTTGGATCATTTCTCCATTAACATTGCCAAGAAAGTATCTATCACGCACCTCTATGCCATTCGACAATTTGAAGACGAATCTATCGCAGATTTCGTTGGACGATGGCGGGGCCTTATCAACCAACTTACGTATGTCTTGCCTCAAGCCGAACTTATCGAACTTTTTATGCGGGCCTGTGCTAAACACATCTTTCCTACCCTCTAAATTCAAACTTTCTGCACATTTGACAAAGCCTTTACTATGGCTCAAAACTAGAGATTCGAGCCTTAGAGGAAGAGAAATTATGGTCACATGCAACAAAACCCTAATTTTTGAACCCAAGATTCCACCAACAAACCTAACACCACCAATCCTCACCCATCAACTGCTTCAAAATCAAAAGGAGTTGTGCACGTGGTGATGGTCAAATCCCAACCACAGTCTAATACCCAGCCAAAAACCACCTATAAGTATAAAGCTGAGCCCATCAATTACACCCCCTTGGGAGAAACTTATGGTGTGATATTGGACAAATTGCTTAAAGTAGGAGTCATTACCTTACCTCCTGTTAAACCTCACTCCGGGTTTGATTCCGCTCGCACCATACCTTCTTGGTACAAAGAAAATGACTTCTGTAACTTCCACCGCGTGAAGGGACATAGTCATGAAAACTTGCAAGATGTTGAAAAACATAGTGCAGGAAATGGTTGATGCAGGGAGATATAGCCCTCGATAATCCTAATGCTCCTGCTAACCGAAATTTGAAAATTTTCAACAAACCATTCCCGAATCACTCTCCTAACAGTAATATAAACCAAGATATCTTAGCCGAGGAGAGTGTTCACGAGATCCATGCAGTCTTCGACTCCCAGCCAAAAGCCTCTATCGAAAAAATTCTGAATCAAGCTTCTTCACTAATGCAAGAACCCGAACCCCCTTCATCACCATCAAGACAAGACGAAATCCTTGCCGTTCCTTTACCCATCAAAGAATTAACCGCCCAGAGTTCCCTTCTCACAAATGAGCCTTCTTATACCACATCCTTGCAAGACTGTGAGCGGATGTTATCTAATTTATCTATTTCCCAAACGTCTCCTTCTACCATTCTTGCTGTACAAGAGGAAGGTTCACCACTTCTTTTGTCATCCTTAGACGAGAAACCTCTTGCACCGACATCACCACATTCTTTAAACATGACGGATCCTCTCAAACACGCCCTCCTACCTATTAGTTCTTCATCGCCTAAATCTTTTCAGCGACCGGTTGACCTCTTAACGCCCATTGATACAGTGCCTCATCTACCCCCTGTATCACACCCACAATGGACCGAATCACAACCCACCTTTCTTCCATACAAAAGTTCCTATTCACACATGAGGACTGTCATTCCCCAGAAGATAGAAAGGTCCTATGGGAATGTTTGAGTACACCATATTCTACTCAAATGTAGATGACCAACCCAGATGCCTCTACCATATACCCAAAGTGTTTACAGAAGCTTAAAATGCCTATGTTCTCATCTTCACCCCCCTCATCTCTACCAAATACCTCATCCACCTCTATTAACCTAACCCAATCTTCCCCTACGCTTGGGACCTCACCAATACCAGTCTAACACACCCACATAAGGGGCTCGATTTATCTAAAAATAAAGCTGTTCATCCACTTAGGAGACAGACTCAATCTCCTCAACCTATGTCTCTATTACAACTAAAACCATCGTCGTCACACCTACCTTCCATATTGGGACCTCATCCCTCCACCTTACATCAATATATCATACCTCCTGTGTTTTCTTTAAAACGACCTACGCCTTCGCACCCATACAAATGATCCAAGGGTACGTCAACACCGTCACCCCACGTATCCTATCCACCTACTAACCCTAAACAAATCCCATCATCAAAAGATTTGTTTGTTGTCACTCTTATTTCTCCGTGGTTGTTTTCTAATACCACATCATTTGTGGCATCATCATCTAACCAGCTAAACATAGCTTCTGCGCCAAAGATGCCACATTTAGTTAAAACCCATTGTCAAAACTCCTTGGCTAAACCACCACCCATACAAACCAACCATACCACGTCATCACCAGAATCTACCCCATCAATAGCCTCATCTTCCTCTGACTTTGACCCACTCAAAGGGTCTTACGCCAAAATCCTTGCTATGTTGGTGGAGAATGCGACCATTTCCCTACCCCCACTTAGACCTTATGATCCATCTAAACCTCGACCTATAGGTTATGATGAGTCTAAAATTTATGCTTACCATCGCACACCAGGGACATGACGTAGGGATGCAAAGCATTGAAATCCATACTTCACAATACCACCTCTCTCGGATAAAAAAGTTAAGAAAGACAACTTACGAAGAGAGAGACCTTTAGCTTCAATTCCCTCTCCTATACCACCTGTCCCCGCCTCACCAAGATCTATCATTATTACAGCCCCACCTCTCGAAGACCATGACCTATCCCTACTGTCTTCCTCCTCTCGTATTCACGAGATCAATATGATTAGTGTTGCTACTCGAGGGCAGAAAAACAATGGGAAAGCAAAAGAAAACACACCTGCAACATCTCTTTCTCCGTCCACCATCCCGATCGCACCACCACCTAAAGTGGTTATTCGTGGACCCGCCTACCCCGTCTCTAATGGAATTGCCCACCGAACCATGATCAAACAGCTTCACCAATCGCCTGTAAAAATGACACTGTATGATCTCATTCAGACTTCTGAATCTCATCGACAAGCTCTCGTTGAAATCCTTCAAGGGATAGAGGTCTTACCTAATGAAACCTTGCCTGTTACTTCCATTCTAACACCCAATCATGTTGCTTCGCTCACCAAACAACCTATCTCCCCGACCACTTCTGTCTCGCATGCCAAGCCAGCTGTCAGTTTCTCCGAAGACGAAATTATCGACTTTGGTGCTGAAGATCCTGACCCTGCTCTTTTCATCTCAGCTTATGTCTAGGACATTCGGGTGCGTCGTGTTATGATTGACGGGGGTGCTAACCTAAACATCATCTCTTCAAAAGCCTTCCAACAAATGAATATCCCCTCTAGTTGCATGTGTGCCAACCCCATCATGTTGCGGTCATTCAATGATGTTATTACTTCTACCTTAGGCACCGTGATCCTTAACATTCGTGTAGGACCACGTACTTTACCCGAACTCTTCTATGTCCTTGAGAGAGAGTTCCAATACAATATGTTGTTAGGCTGCCCTTGGATCTCGGGCTATGGGATGTGTTCCCTCCACCTTACATAGATGCATAAAATTTGAGTACGAAGGGAAGTCCTACACCGTAAAAGCTGATCCTCCCCCCTTCAAAACCTGTAATATGTTATATCACCCTAATGATGTGCTTGTACCAGTCAAGACACCCATTCATCCAACCCAACCATCCACTTCAACCGCACCTCAACCATCTACCTCAACCGCACCCACGCCTTCAACCAATGAAACCGCCGTCGTAAATACCACTTCCTTTCCCGCAGACAACATCCCAACCTCCGACCCCTTAGTAGATGTTTTTCAACGCCTTACGCTGGGGGAGTACCACCTATATAATGTTAGTTGTTTCCATACCCTGTAAGAGTACGGACAGTTACATGCGCATCCTACCTACGACATCGCGTGGGGAGGTAATCCCTACTTGACCACCTCATTGCTGCACCAACCTAACGTATGGGGGTGTCGACACATCCTCCGTTACCCCTGAACCTCCTCTTGGGGTGGTTCCCTTCCAATCCGATTTTCAATACTTGACAAATCGTCTGTTTCGCCCTCACCTTCTTGACTCACTGTGCTTGGAAAGGCTTTGGTTTTGGTCTTTATGAACAAGGCCGACATACACTCATTCCCGTGACTACACGCAAACACAATGATCGTAGTGGTCTCGGTTTTCCTGAAACACTTACACCGGAGAAACCTCGTGTCGGGCCAGTATCTGAAAGATGACGATGTCACCCCTACTAAACCATCATCACCCATTTTGCCATCGCTACACCACACAGAGTCGATAGACCCCGAATCTATCCCTCCTAAATTTTTTTTTCTTTTTCATAAATGCTATCTTCCTAGGTCCTCTCACTTATCAACGCAATAATGAAGACCCATATTCTCTTCCCCTTCGTATCCGGACATGATCGAAGAGGATTCACCTTTGATTAATGTTGTTGAGTGCCAGGATGACGACTCCATCCTCACTTACCTTGGTGCGGATGACTCCTATATTCAACACGCCTTACCATCTGAAACTCAAACCATGCTGAATGAGTCGACTATAGAAATCAACATCCACACAGAGGAGGATCCTCACATTGTGAAGATCGGACAATCCCTTAACACATCAGAACAAGCCGCCTTTACTACCTTTCTCCATACCCGTAACCAAGCTTTCGCTTGGTCCTACGCTGACATGCCAGGAATTGATCCTGACATTGCTGTCCATAACATTACCCTAAAACCCGATTCCAAACCAATCAAACAAACTGAGAAAATGCATCCACGCATTGCCCTCTTGGTCAAAGAAGAGCTTCAACGACTCCTTTCTGGTTTCCTTCATCTTGCCTATTGACTATCCTCAATGGATTTCTAACATCGTACCTGTCACTAAAGCGACGGGGGACTTCGGATATGCACGGATTTCCGAGACCTTAACCTCACTTGCCCCAAGGATGACTTCCCCCTCCCAAGTATTGATCAACTTGTTGATCTCACTGCGGGCCATGAAATGCTTTCTCTCATGGATGGCTTTTCGGGATACAATCAAATTTTGGTAGCCCCGACCGATCAACATAAAACTACCTTCATAACTCCTTGGGGAACCTTCTGTTATCGTGTCATGCCGTTTGGCCTTAAGAATGCTGGTGCGACCTATCAGCGGGCTATGACTTACATTTTTCATGACATTATGCACACTATCCTTGAGGATTATGTCGATGATCTTCTTGGCAAATCTAAACATCGCAGTGAACATCTCGATGTTTTAACCATTATTTTCGATCGCTTGTTACAATATTCAGTCCGGCTTCAACCAAAGAAATGTGTCTTTGGTGTTCTTTTGGGAAAACTTCTTGGCTTTATCGTCTCTTTGCGTGGCATTGAGGTCAATCCATCTAAATTCAAAGCTATCCTAGAAATGCCCCCACCCAAAAACCTCAAACAATTGCGTAGTTTGCAAGGTAAACTTCAATCTATCCGCGTTTCATTTCCCAACTCTCGATCGATGTCACCTTTCCATCACCTTCTTAAAAGGACATTGCCTTTCAATGGAGTGAAGAGTGTCACCAAGCCTTTGAAGCTCTCAAAGCCTATCTCTCGCACCACCCGTGCTTATCCCACCACAAGACAATCGCCCTTTCTACCTTTACCTTTCTCGCCACAGACCACGCCGTAGGAGCCATGCTCGCACATCGTGACTCTGAGCATCGAGAACAAGCCATTTATTATATAAGTCGTACTCTCATGGATTACGAGACTAGGTATACACATGTAGAAAAACTGTGCCTAGCCCTATCATTCGTAGCCACCAAACTCCGACACTACCTCCTGAATCACAAAACTTTCGTCATCACCAACACGGACCCCATTCATTATATGTATACCAAACCACATCTAAACCAACGCATCGCTCAATGGCTTATGCTCCTCGCTGACCTCGACCTTGAATTTATACACCAGAAGTCAATCAAAGGACAAACTATTGCAAACCAACTCGCAGACGCCCCTTTACCTGGGGAACAATTTACCAATTTTAATTTCCCTGACGAACTCATCGCCACTCTTTCACTCAGGGAAGAGTCGTATCCAATGACCCTCTTCTTCGATGGATCCAAATTCCAGCGTGGCGGGGGCTGATGTTTTTCTCATTCCTCTTGACGCTGAGCCTATGCCTCTTTCATTCGGCTCGATTTCCCTACACTAATAATACAATGAATATGAGGCCCTTGTTTTGGGTCTCCAAAGTTGCGTTACACTTAGGTGTCAAATCTATTAATATTTTTCGACTCTCAATTGGTAGTCAATCAAGTAATGGGCATCTACCAATGTAAAAATGAGGAACTTCAAAAGTACAAACATTACGTGGATTCACTTTTGACCTCATTTACTCGTTATGCTATCCAGACCATTCCCGCTCCACTAATAAATTTGCATGGATACTATGGCTTGCTTAGCCTCTTAAATTCTTGCCTCACCAACTCGACTCGACATATTCGCCTTGGTCCAACAACTCTTTGCCCCATCTTACTCAAATTTGGTGTTTGTATGATAAATAATGTGTCTGCTAATTCACAGGATACCTGGTACCACCAATTTCACGACTACCTTACAACCTCTGTTCTCCCACCTGACCTAACTAGTACCGCAAACGTGCTTTTCTTAAAAGTGTTTCTCGTTATGTCATCATGGGGGGACTCCTCTATAAATGTGGCTTTGATGGCATCCTCCTTCGATGTCTAACCGGTGCGGAGGTCACCTATACCATCCAACAAATTCACGATGGTATTTGTGGCGGACATTTTAGTGGCCTTGCCGTGGCTAAATGAATCCTTCGCCTAGGTTATTATTGGCCTACTCTTAATAACGATCGCTAAAACATGTTAAGCGCTCGTGTTATGTGAACAACATGCCAACCTTCAACATACTCCTAGCCATCCGCTACAGGTCGCACGAGATCTTTGGCCTTTCTCACAATGGGGTTTAGACCTTATTGGTGAGATTCACCCGCCCTCTTCGCAACGTCACCGTTGGATAATCACAGCAACCGAATATTACACAAAATGGGTGGAGGCCATTCCACTCATTTCAACCAAAAAAGAAAAAATCGTCGAATTCGTTAACCATCACATTATCTGTCGTTTTGGTATTCCTCATCGCCTAATAACAGATAATGGTAAATCTTTTTAAAATAAGTTGTTACAAGACCTTTGTGACAACTTTGGTATCAAACTTAGTTTCTCATCACCTTACTATCCATAGGCCAATGGTCAGGCTGAATCTTCTAATAAAACCCTAACCAAAATCCTCATGAAAGTTGTTAATGATTCTGGAAGAAATTGGCATGATCACATTCCCTTTGCCCTTTGGGCTTATCGTACTAGCATTCATACCTCCACTAATGCCACACCATTTTCTTTGGTATATGGTACCGAGGCTGTCTTGCCTCTCAAAATACAAATACCCTCCCTCAGAATATCTCTTCAGGATATTCTCACCAACGATGATTTCCGCCAAGAGCGGTTAGCCCAATTAGAGCTTCTTGACGAGCGACGTCTTACAGCTCTTGACCACCTTCAAATCTACCAAAAACGCATCAAGCGTGCTTATGATAAGCGACTTCATGAGCGTACCTTTAAGGTTGGTGATCTTGTCCTCAAAGAGAATCAACATGTAACCAAACTAGAAAAGAGCAAGCATGGAAAATTTGCTCCTAATTGGATTGGGCCTTATATTATCACTCACACTTATGGATCGGACACTTATCATTTAGCTTCGCTTAATGGTAAACCGGAGCCTGAGCCCCTTAATGCCTTACATCTCCGACCATTCTACTGTTGAAATTAGTGTTATATCACTTCTTATCTACCTTGCGCTCGTCCCTTGAGCTCCTTTACCACCGCATACACTTTGTTTCCTACATCTCAAAATCAAATCAAGCTCACATGGTTTGATTATCACCTCCCCTTAAAGATGCCTTCCCCTTTTTTAGTCTAGTCCATGACTTCAAAATATCAAAATGACACATTCTTAATTAAACACTTATGGGATTTTCTTGAGTCAAACTTCCTACAAAACTAGATGCTTTATGCCCAACGGACATCTAGACCTCTAAATTATACATAGACTGCTCCCTTGAAGGACAGCTATATGCAAAGCTACTTCTACTATTATAAATAGACTACTTCCCCAGAAGGACAATTATACATAAACACCGCATTCTACATATAAATAGATCATGCTCCTCAAGGACATCTATACACATCGCCTTTATCGAAGCTTCTCGCATTAATCGCCGTGAAGACCTCAAGAGTAATAAAATACATATCCTCTTGTAGACTTCCCGCATCGATCGCCTATATTCAATAAAAATAAAAGCAGTATTTCAAAGCACTTTTGAGTCATGGACTTGTCTATTTAGGTTTGGTTCTCTTTCGTCAGAATAATCATCTTATAATAAGTTCTCTGCACCCCAGCTATACCGGCCACCTCACCTCACCATTCGTCAAAACAACAAAACTCAAGGGACATGACATATATCCGATATATTGTGATTATACAACTCTTTTCACCTATCGACTTCTCGCCTATGCAAGGTACCTAGGGATTCAAGCTCATCCTACATTAATATGTGGTTTGTTTAGCTCTTCTCAACTACGGGACACTCTTGCCTCTTTTGCTCGACTCTAGGATTGTGTGTTGACCTTAATCAGGACACGATTCCCTACTACTTGGGTAAGCTAACTTTCGCTTCACCTATACCTACACCAACAACATTCCTTACCAACACCAACAACATTACCCTACCAATATCACTATTTTTACCAACCGACAACTTGCTTAACCACAACTAAATTGCCTGAATTCACCTCTCCCTGGTCCTAAGGGAGAACTACATCGGTCTGAGGCCCCTCCTTGCTTTGTGCAATGGGCTATGTAGGTAGCACTTAGGAGACATGGGGTCTCCCAAGGTTAGCTTGACCATCCCCTACCATACCCTATCATGTGTTGTAAATATAAATATTTTTTGTGTATTTCTATTTGCCAACATTCATCTTTATCCTTTTTTCAAAACAAACAAAAACAACATTTAAAACACAACCATTCTTATTATTATCATCACTCAAAACCACATACATATTTATTTTTATTTTTAGATGTTAAACAAATACATCTTCTCTATCATCGACTCACAGGTCGGCATCCTTATTTATTCTTATATTCCTATGAAATTCACTTAGACCCTTGCACCTCCTCCCGAATCAGGTGGTGATCGTGATCGTCGATGCCCCGCAGTTGGCCTCTCCATCCTCAAAGGTGCCACTACCATTGGTTCCTCCCACTGATCCGCCAACATCTCCTGTAACATACAAATACGTCCTCTCGCATGGAAGAATCTTGCCTCCAGTCTCTCCACTCGTAATTGTGAAACCTCTAACAATCATGTTGTCTCATTCACCCGTGTTTGAAGCTGGTGAACTAAATCCTGCAGACGATCTCTCTCCGCTGTAATCATAGCTATGTCAGGGCACTCACATGCACCTCGCAGATCTGCTACTCACCATACTCTATAGGCCTCTGCTGCTCCCGCATCCATTACCCTACACCGTGGTAGCTATCTCTTCTCGGCCCTTCTCGGAGGTGTAGGCCGGGGAGGTGAGAATGCTGCCTCGGCGTCGATCCTCATGTATGGTCTATATGTCATAGGTATATCCTGAACGAACCCAAATTGTCGCCGCACATGATCTAGAGGAATCCTCTTGTACTCACCCGGCCTCGTGTGCCCCGTGATCCACCTCACCGCTCTACACCCTCAACTCCTCGGCTATGTTCTCTGTCACCATATAGTTCCCGTAAGGCCTCCAACAAATATCCGCAATCGTCACCATCTCCCATACCGCCTATAATACTCGATGTCATCTATCACGGCTCGGGATCTCGCTTGTTTTGTCTCGACCCATCGCCCGAATCCCAACCTCTCGCACTCCCCGCATCTCCCGACTCGATGGGTTGGCCTATTGATGCACACAAATAATGTGCTCATAGGCCCAACAATGTAATAAGTACGAACAATCCAAAGGTGTCATCCGTGTGTTTCGCCATGTGCCCATAAACCCCTATATAACTCTGCCAGATATGCGGGTGCCCATGCGAAAGTCACGCTCATTTCTATCATTTCCCAAATAACAATCATCAATGCTTTTGGAAATCTTCCACCCTCCACCCACGGTAATGCATAATACCCCACCGCTTATCATTAATAAGACGGCTAACCTTGTTTCCTCGGGTGTGTTGTATACATTGTACCATACATAAATGTTAAACTCGCCGTGTCAAATCTCATGCCAATGAACCAAATATCGCTTGTTATCGCTGCCCGCCCCGCGCTAGGCAACGCCTGATACACTATTTTTCCTATCATTGGGAGTCTCAAAATACGGAACACATCTTCCAATGTCATTGTCATCTCCCCGCTGGCGGATAGAAGGTATTCTTTTCTCGATTCCATCTCTCAATCAACACTCGCAACATAGCATGGTTACACACGATTCTTGAATAATAGCAGATTCCACTTAACCCCAAACGATTTATCAATGCCCATTCAGTTGGTGTTACATCCACTCGGATTCGTGACAACAACACTGGCACAGTATCATTCATCCTTAACCTCGCTTCCTGCCCGCATACATCAAAATGACACATAATTATTCAATCGAACAAATCTCCACGGGTTTGTTCTCAAATTCTGGAAACTCCTACAGTAACCGATATCGGTTATAGATAACCGATACCGGTTTACTAACCGATACCGGTTATCTCTAAACGATACCGGTCACTGTCAAAAATATACACCCTGCTTAAAAACATACACCTACGATAATTATTTTACCCGTTTACTCCTATCTATACCTAAAAACATACGTGACCACCCTGCTTACCTACCCCATAGCACTCACCCCATCCCAAACCCTTTCCTATCACCTTTTCTTTCTCATCTTTACCCACTTACTCTCTCTCATCCTATTCACACAAAACATGCAAGAATCAAATTACAACCAAACAGTTTACCTCTCGGGATGCAGCAGCTTGGGGTGGAACTGGTCTTCCCCCTCGTCCCTGCCTGCTGGATGCTTCTCCTCGTTCAGCCATGTTCACCACCCTCTTCAAATATAACTTGTCTTTCTGCCTTCTGAATCTCAGCCCACACTCACTTCACCTGTCTCTTTCCTCCTTATCACTCAAATTCTTTCATGCAATTACCTGTATCAGTCGTCAAATAGCGTCGCATTCGCGTATTTAACTTGTTGCATGACTCTAAAAATAAGAACGCTAAAAATAAGAACTTAAGTTGCCAACCAAACAGTTCTATTTTTAGGAAAAATAATTCTGACATAACCGATATCGGTCATATAGCTACCGACATCGGTTACATAACCAATATCGGTCATGTGCCCCATTTTGCTTAAACCTCGGCTGTTTCTTCATTTTTACAAATTTTTGTGGCGCCCACCTCTTTTTCCTGCATAACAACACCATTATCAATATTTGTCATCCAAATCATATATATATATCCTCATAATGTCAAGCAACATCATCCATCTACATTATAACAACCATCGACAACATACATACGACATCATATATACATCAAACCCATCAAAGATACACAACATGTGAATTAAACTCATCATCTATATATACATACATTCCATTTCAAAATCCATCAACAAAAGACATCAACACCATCAATATATAAACCATGTGGATCAAACTCATCATACATTACAATTTCACAACCCATCAACAAAACACATAAAACATTTCATATGCACCATGTGGTCAAAATCTCATATATATATATATATATCCAAGGTTTCAAATATACAACTTGCCCGCATAGGGGCCTCTCTGTGATCTCAAGATAATACAAAGCCAAAGACGCAGCCGCAATAATAATCAAAATATCGCCGCTCGCAGCCGGTCTCTCATATCACAAATATACTCGCTCGCAGAGACCAGTATCAACTATACAACTCGTGATCTCAAGCTTGCCGGTGATATATACAACAGATGAATAAATAAATGAAAGAATCATATATGGGCACGCAGCCTCTCTATACATAACCGGTTCGCAGACCGGTGCCTCTATCTAGTATCCAATCTACAAACAAAACATCTCTCTCCGACCTGGGGATGTCTCAACTCTCCCCACCGCCTCAAGACCTCTCCCCGCAGTCCTCGGCCCCGCTCCCGCCTCCTCCTTGTCCACCCACGGGCCGTAGCTGCACTGCACCACCCTAGGATCTCGACTCCACGAGGTCTCGGCTCAGTGCGCCGCATATGGTCGATAGTCGGTCCGGTACCATCAAGAACGCGTCGATAGTACGGGCCTCCACTCGCCTTTATATAACGAGCCCGTGCACACTATAGCCGCGGGGCTGGTCCCCCGACTCCTAATAACAATGGCCCCCGTCCTACCAAGTACACCTCGTGCTCGTGCGTGCCACTGGTGGTGCTGTCTTGGCCTTCTGGTGGTACTGTGGTCGTGCTGCTTACCGGTGGTGCTTCGTGGTGCTGCCTTGGTGCTTGCTCGTGGTGCACTGTGCTGTGCTTGTACTTACGCTCGGGCTAATCGCCCTCGTAGGACACTATTCGTGCTGTGTAGCGCAAGTGCCTCTGTAATAACTATATCTCGTCCCCGAGCTGGTCCTCTCTGCTTTCTAACAGCCTACTAAGTCTGGCTGTGCGGGATGTGCTCTCCTCGCGGCTCTCTCCCCTGCCCACCATACCAAAATGCTCTGTGGCACTTGTTGTCTACAATATTATCTCGTTGGCCTCTCGCCTACCCAATATGGGTCGATAGGCTACGGTGCAGGTAGTGGGGCCTCTACATCATCCCTCCGGTACTGAGGGAAGGGAGGTGGCTCATCCTGTCGTAGCCCCAACTGTCATCGTACCCTCTCTAGGGGTATCCGCTCATGCTCTCCCGGCCTCTGTCCTGCTATCCAGAATGTATACTAGATCCAACGCAACTATGATCGGGCTCCTCTGTGGGGCTGATGACCTCTGTAGGGCCTCCATACAATATCCAGGGTAGTCACGCCCTCTAATACATGCCGGTAATACACTACATCCCGTCCGGCGAGAATCGTGGCTGGCCCACGACCCCCAGCCACCTCTGAAAGCCATATCTATAAATCACCTATGGCCCTGGCTGCTGGGGCAGCCCTACTGGTCGAATGCATATGATATGCTCATATGCCCAGCAATGTAATAAGAATGTAGAACAAATCCCGAATCGCCTCATCCGGCGATAGCCCCACAGCTCTCTGTATAACTGCACCAGGTATACTGGTGCCCACGCATAACATGTATGCTCCTCCACCATCTCGTGTAGTACCCCCATCAGCGCCCGTGGAAAGCGGCCTCCCTCTGAGTCCGGGAGGGTGAAGCATGTGATGCCGATCATCATCAACATGACAAGCCGTGTCTCATGTCTATGGGCACGATACATGTCCCCATAAGGCTTGCTTACAGTGATAAGTCAATAGCGCGGCTGCATCCCTGAATACCTATAAAATGCTGTCCATGGCTGTCTCTGCATCCACCTGGAAGACTGCCTCTCCATCAATCGGTAGTCTAAGGATGCGATACACATCCTCCAGTGTAATCGTCATCTCTCCCATCGGGAGATGGAACACATTGGTCGCCGGATCCCATCTCTCGATGAGGGCAACCATCAGACTGTGATCCCTATCTATCGCCCTATAACGCTGGACTCCGCCGAGTCCCACCTCGCGCATGATGGCCCACTGCACTGCGGACACGTGTGGCCGCATCCGTCTCAACAACGGGGGCATCCTATCCCGCATCGTCAGCTGCTGACGTGCCTGCAAAACCAACTCACTGCATTAGCCCTACTCTTTATCACAATAACTCCTTTAACCTTCTATACCCCCTTTTACTCACCCTTCCTCTCAACCTCTACCCCTTCCCTCTTCACCCCCAAAAACACAAAACCCAAACAACAACCAAGCACCCAAAACCACAACAAAACCAAGCAACAAAATAACAAATCCGACTAGGGACCGGTACTCGATCACCCATGATCGCCACGGTCCCCTCTCCACCGACGCCGGCGACGACGACGGCGACACCGATCAACCACAAACCCACCCTCGCCAAAACTTCGACCGATGAGATGCCGCTTAGCGACCGCATCGATCATCGAAAATCGCAGGTGGCGAACCTCGACACGGCCCCCAAATCCATTTTTGGCCTATTTCTCTCTATTTACCCACCCAAACACCCTAAAACCTACCCACCCCGCCGCCTTGACCTATTTAACCCATCTATCCTCTTCATTTTTCAAATAACTTCAATTTATTCATTATTTTATCAAAACATGGATTCCTACCCAAACCCCCAAATATAGCTTAACAACATCAAATTCACACAATGAAGGGTTTCGAACCTACGTGCGATGACACGTCGTCGTGGTGGGATAGTGGTGGTGGTCCAGCCTAGTCCAAAGACTTCCTCTCCTCCTCGGCCGTGCCATGGCTCTCAAACTCCTCTCGCTAGGTCCTCCACCAATCAAATGCCGCTCCTCCTCGCTGTGGCCTACCGATCACTCACTTCGCCACTCAAATAGTGCCACCTCACCGACAAACTCAACAATCTCACCAAAAGACCTCGAAAACTAAAATTGGTTTTCAAATTGACAATATGACAATCACAGCCGTATTTTTCTTTTTATAGGTTTTCGACCTATAACCGATACCGGTTATATTATGCCCTAAAGAACCGGTATCGGTCATCTAACCGATATCGGTCATAGACAATCGATATCGGTTTTATCCCACCTCTTCCCCAATTTCTGCCCTTATTTACTAATCGCCCTTTCTCACAACATCGCCTATATCCACCTTCGCTGAAAACCCTTTGTTAACTTCATTGCCCGACCCAAGGCCGCAACCAACCATTTGGCCCGACCCAAGGCCGCAACCAACCCATTTGGCCCGACCCAAGGCTGCAACCAACCCATTTTGGCCCAACCCAAGGCCGCACCCAACCATTTGGCCCCGACCCAAGGCCGCAACCAACCATTCGCCCGACCCAAGGCCGCAACCATCCATTCGCCCGACCCAAGGCCGCAACCAACCCATTTGCCCGACCCAAGGCCACACCCAACCATTTGCCCGACCCAAGGCCGCAACCAACCCATTTGGCCCGACCCAAGGCCGCACCCCAACCATTTGGCCCGACCCAAGGCCGCACCCAACCATTTGGCCCGACCCAAGGCCGCAACCAACCCATTTGCCCGACCCAAGGCCGCACCCAACCATTTGGCCCGACCCAAGGCCGCACCAATTAAATACCTCACCCAACATCAACAAAATACAATTTTATCCACCCATCATGTAGCTTTTTGTTCAATCGAGCTCACCTGTTCGTGTTTTAGCATGATTAGGGTCCTTGACTTGATCAGTCGACCAACTTTGCCTAGACCAAGACCGTGATGTTTATCTCAACCAAACCAACCATTTAAGATCTTGCCGAACCCGCCTAAATGTTCCTATACCTTACCCGTTATATCCCCGGAGCTACTTCCTATGCCTTGATACCAGTGATTATATCACCCTTGTTTAGATAAACTATCGACCTTTGCCTATGAATTGCTTGTTTGCTCTTCAAAATCATGTACCCAGGCCGCACTACTAAATTTCAACGTGCCTCGCCATCGACCTACCCCACCATCTTACCATCATCTCAACACCATTTCTCTTTATCAACCCTATCCCCGATTTCATGCTACCTCAATGCGTGATAGATTTGAGGGGATTACCTATACCCTTAACAGGTAACCACTTCTTATTATTGTCCGTGCAGCTTTAACAAAGACAAGCTACACGACAACAAGGGCTAATGTAGACACCAAATTTGTGTCTTACGACCCCCTCGTGCCCCACATCTCATTTCGCAACCTAACCTCATCACTTAAACCTTACACAATTATTTATTAATTACCTTATAATTAATAAATCCACATCGCCATACCGCCACCTCATTTCGCCACCTCATCATGACCTAGTCTTAACCCTAAACTAACATAATTAAGACCTATAACTTGGTCCACATCCACACCCATGACTAATTAATCCTCATCCGCACCTAAAACCAACCTCATAATGACTTGACCAAGCCCACAACTAATCCCTCGGGAGAAAAAGAGGAAAAGTTGGCTATTTTACTAAAAATAGCCCGCTTTGACCTGACCGATACCGGTTCCTACTCGATCGCCGTCGGTTACGTAACCGCCATCGGTTCCCTGTAAATGACCACTCCTAACCAAAAACAAGGGGTTGGATTTTGGTGGATCAAAAAGGAGAAATCATTGGAAGAATCTGGAATTTACTTGGCTGAACAGAGACAAGTGAAAGAAAGAAGAAGAGTTTACAGAGAAGGACATCAAGCCCAAAAACTGCAACTGAGTAACTAGAGTCTTGTGACACTCATCTGTTCGTCGGGAGGGAAGATAGCTCATCTCCTGATTGTCAGGTCATCCTACCTAAGTTCTGCCGTCGTCATCACAGTTCTTGGACCTGCATCCTTATCAATAATCAGTAAGTAATATCTTGTATGTCCTTTTAATAACATTTCTTGAACTTCAATCACAAACCATCATAAGTCTATTCCTAGATCTACTACCCAAAGAACACACTACATCTAACTGTCATTCCTCCACCCTTACATTACCCCAAGAACACCCCCGTATTCTCTCGAGTCCTTCTCATCACCCCATTACCCAACCCCACCCATTTATCACCTTATAAAAACAACACAACCACCTTACAACCAACCTTCACCAAAAAGCCCCTAAAAAATGCCTTCCTACCAATATCGGTTACCACCAACCGGTACCTAAGATTCTAAAGGACTAAGATCGGTCACCTTGATTCTAAACCAAGACCAGCCCTTTTCTCTATTGTTCTAACAAGGTAAACAAATCGTAATTGGATAATAGCTTATTTGTTAGAATTTGTGTTAATTCATATAAGTAAGGGAACTAACCACCTTCGAAAGGAAGTTTTATATTTCCTGGCCTAAGGCAATTCCCTCATTTATTGTCTAATTAAAATCTGGTCTTGTATTTTTACTTGCAGCAAATCCTTCCTGCATAAAAAGGAGTTCTTCGCAATAATTTGATCTTTCTCTACGTACGCACACACCCTCTCGACATTCAACAGTATTCCTCCTAGTCCTAACCCTTATCTATTTCTCAAAGGAATGAAAGGATAGAAGCAACTCTATTCCCAAAAGTTGAAACATTCCGTGCGAAACAACAAGAATGTCATCTAGATAGATCAATACTATTTTTTTGATCAGCCCTTTGAATGCCATATCCATTACCCTTTGGAAAGTGGCTCCAAAGATTAGACAATCCAAATGGCATTTTTCTATAGGCATAGTGTGCCCCACTGGTGGTGAAAGTTGTTTTGAACTCGATCATCTTCTTTCACCATTATCTAGTTGTACCCTGAGTAGCCATCTAAGAGAGAGAATCTCTCTGATCTAGACACCACTTGCAAAATTTTCTCCATTGAGGGGAATGGGTAGTGGTCTTTGAGGGATGCTCTGCTGTCGCAAAGTCAACACACAACCTAATCTCTCCATTCTTCTTCCTAGACTAGGACCAAGTTTGCAACCCATCTTAAGTGTTTGATTAGAAATATGATACTTGCCTCTATCAACTTGTTTAGCTCTTTCTTCATCAGAGGTTCAATTTGTGGATTGACTGGTCTCTACTTTTTCATGATGGGCTTAGCAGCTGGATCTAGTTTGATTGTGTGTTGTTCTAACTTTGGATTAAACCCTCTTATGTCCTCATATCTCTAAGGAAATACATCCGAAACTCTTGGAAAAGTTTCGTGAATTCATACCTTTCTTGCTGGGCTACTTTTCGAATTTGAAGTGTTTTTCTTTCTCCAACTAGAATTGACTCGAATCTTCTCCTTTGATCTGTATGTTAGCCTTCTCTTTTCGAAACTAATCATTAGGATTGAAGATAGATTCTAATGTCACCAAACCTTTGGGAAGATTGTTTGTATGCAGCTGCACTACTTGATCTCCATATTGTTGCTCTAATCTGCTTTGATTCCTAGCTGAGAATTCAGCTTCCTCTTGCAAAAAATTGATGATTTGTTGATCATTCTCGAACACCTACCAACATGTGTTGTTATCTGGCACTGTTGGCCTCACAACCACATGGATATGTGGTTGTCCTTTATCCCTCTTGATGTTGTCAACCACATCAAATGTTGCTCCAACTACTGCAAGCCTATCAGCAACTTCGTTCTCCTTCCTGGGTATGGACACAATGTTGAAGGCTTTGAAATCCTCAATGAGATCCCATACCCTATTCTTGTAGCTTTTGAGCAGGTCATTCTTGACAGCATTTTTTCCTTTGACTTGATTGGCAACTAGTTCACTATCACCAAACACTTGCAAGTTCTTGATTCCTCGTCTTCTAGCCCAATGCAATCCATGAACCAAAGCCTCATATTCTGTTGTATTATTTGAATAGGAAAATTAGAAACAGAAAGCTAAGTAATATTTCATACCTTGGGGTGACACAATCATAGCCCCTCCTCTAGCTCCTTGCCTACTTCTCGAGCCATCAAAGAATAATTTCCATACTTCATTGTCATCTTTGTGTTCTGGCTTAATGATGTCAGGAAGAGGATGATTCTCCTCATGTAGGTAGTAGACTCCTAGCTTAGATTCTTCCATCTCCTTATAGGGATCAAAAGCATGTCTTTTGACCACCCATTCGTCAAGATTCAGGTCCGAGATACACCCCACCTTGGTATCTACTTCACAAGTGTTTAGGAGGTCCTCTTGATCAAAAGCCAAACAATTTGCATTGATTGGGCTAGGCACATAAGACTCAATGTGATAATTCGATATGGGCTCGATTTGATTGTGGCCTTTGCTCCATACCTTGTTTTAAAAGCATATGTGACCAAATCCAGACAAATAGCCTACAATTTTGGTAGTGAAGTCCCTAGACAAACACAATACAAAATGTGGTGGAAAGTCTATGACTGATACATTCTCCAATACAGTGACCACATTGGGAAGGCATGCAGGGTGAGGCTTAGATCCTTAATGATTCCAACAGTTGTCACATCCTTGTTGTCCCATCCAATTGTACTACCCCTCTAAAGATGACTTCATACTGGAGACCCAAATGATCGCTATTTATTTGGGCATTACATAACTACTTGCCCTCGAATCAATCATGTAATTATACACCAATTTGTCCCCAATGATTAATGAAAAATATAATGGGGAGGTCTCAAGTTCTTACCTTGTTGCTCCCGATGGTTTCCCCGTGTTGAGCTCAGTGTTGGTAAGCACTTTCTCTTCTTTGTTAGGGGGTTGATTTAAGCTTGACCAATTGGCCATAGCGATCTGCAATAGATCCCTCTTCCCTAGAATGGTCAGTGACTCCCATAGTGAGATTCTCACACTTGTCTTCTTCATTTTCTCAATGATATTAAATGAGCTATCCTTCTATTACCCCTTCCTTGGCACATTTTTCTCTTGCACATGGGTTGTTACAACCGGTTCCTGAGTGGATTTGGAAGGTGGCTTGGATTGGCTCTGCATATTGGGAGTTGTATTTTGAATGCCAATACCTTGTGGAGAAATGGAGGATTGAGGATCACCTGAGTTTGGTGAATGTCCTTCTCCAATATTTCTCTTCTTGGACCATGTATTGGCAACTATACTTTGAGAAGGAGCCTGATTCATTCCACATAAGTCTTCAGCTTTCCAATTGACAAGCATAGTTTCACTTGGAGGTCCCTCTTGTTGAGCTCCTTGCTGCTAATTTTCTTCTTGGCTAGGTTCTTGTGACACACTAGTGGTTTACACCATCAAAGCCTGATTTAGTGCACCATTAAAGCACATCGATTGATTATGTGGCTGATTGCATGGGAAACACCAATCATATTCTTGTGTCATGTTATTTTGTGCTAGAACCAATGCCCTTGATGTTGAAGTTGTGTTTGGATCATATGACCTAAAAGGTATAGTAGCTTGAGGTTTCCTTGGTGTTGACTCGATTTGTAGCCTGAGCTGGTGGTCTATTTTGTTGATACAAGGGTCTAGCTCGATCTTGAGCCTCAGCCGATATGGCCTAGAAATCTGAGCCTCTGTCTTTTGATGGTTACTAACTTGTACCCCAGTGTTTTAAAGCTATTTCATAACTTCCTAAAGCTCCTTTGAGGTGTTAGATGATGAGGTGGAGGCTTCAGCTAAACTTTGACTCCTGGGGGTAGGTATAGGAGCTAATGTGGGTGCTTGGCTGGTACTTGGGTTTCCTAATTCGGGGTATAGATGTATGGATGGCCTAGGATAAATTTTTCCAGCCTGAATTAAATGATTCTTAACTCCTGTGGAAAGGCTATAGACAACAGGTAAGGTTGTGCCCCCTATTGACTGAATCATTAAAGCAATATCAGAATTTAAAGCTCTAAGAAAGTATAAGAAGGCACCTTCTTCAGTGGGCTTTACTGCCGCTGGAATCCTATCCCAGGTCCATTGAAATCTGAGGTTGAAATCCATCAACTGCTCGTTCAGAGCTCTCTTGATTGTTGTCAGTTGCTCCAACAAGGATAGGTTATCTCCTTTTTCTCCAAACTAGTTGTGAAGAGCTCTGCATATATGGTCTCAAGTTTGAATAGAGCATGTTGCTAGGCTTCTGAACCATTGTGAAGCTTTACCCTTGAGTGAAGAGGCTAGCAACTTGACTACAATTTCCATCTCAATGATCTCATGGATTGTCATGTACATTTACATGTCTTGAACATGGTCACTAGGAGAAGTTTGGTTTTCTCCAGTGAAATATGGGATGCTCTTAAATGCTGCCATTAGGAGTGGATTTTGTGCATTAAGAGCAAGTGGGTTATTGCCAGTGAAATTAACATAAGGATTTGGATGTGCCATCTTGATCGAACTGAGCACCCTTCTTGATTGAAAGAATGGCCTACAGGAGGAGGTGTTGATAAGGCTCTGTTTGGTGGAGATAGAGACCTCTGGGCTCTTCTTCCTCTTCTCCTTCTATCTAGAGACAAGTGTAGGTGTATAAATTTTCCTTCTTCTCTTGTTCTTGACCTTGTTTGTATCCTTCTCATGAACTTGGGAAACTTGGACTGCTGAAACTAGTGGATTTTGTCCCTTTTGGAGTCACAGATGTGCAGTTCTTAAAATCTTCTTAAAATCTAGAATCACAGCAAGTGCACATCGATCTTACTGTAATAAGATGGAGACTTCTTTGTCCCATCGAGCGTGCCAAAACCGCTAGTGAATGTTTAATTAAATTGTGGAAATTAAAAAAGTTGGTGAGAAGAGGAGAATGAATGTTGAAAGTTGGTCAAGAAAAGAGTATGAACTAACCCAGTCGGAGTATAATTAAAGCTCTAATATGCCAAAGTGGGGAGTGTAAGCATTATTGTCATAGTGAGTTATCCTTATCCCATCTTTTGTCATATCTTTATGACCCTCTTCAGAGAGGAATTTACAGAAGAAAAAGTATAATTTCCTTGGGTTCCACAACCAGTCGAGTTTTGTTTTGTTCTAAAGATATTGACTCCAACCTACACACCATGATCATCCTTGATCATAGTATCACCCTCGAGCAAGTAAGACAAACATTCATTTCTCTCAACAAATAGATCCCCATTCTGCCAGTTGAGAATATCCTATTTCCTTGACTTATTTTTATCATTCTCACCTATCCCATATATACTTTATCCATCAACCGCATTACCATCTCATCCATCACATTCTGGTAGTCTCGACACGACCTTGGGAGGTCACGTGTGTCTAAAATCGCGTGTTGATTTTCGACGTACAATAAACCCATCTAGAATGGATTACATATGGATGATATAATATTAGAATTATTCTCGCTTAAGACTCAGTAGGATCCCCTATCTTTATTTCACTCTAGAAGGCTTGAGAGAAGGCAAGACAGCTTAGTGTTCATACAACTCCTACCCTCTTGATAGGGGGCTAGATGTGAAAATTATAAGTATATCTAGTGGAACTTTAAATATAGTGATTTGCCTCTTTCCAAATTGAGAGGATATTTAACATTTTTCTAGAACCAAAAGGGAATTAAAAACTATGAAAGAAATTAGACATAATGGCCTACTATTAACATGGAAGGAAGTCAAAATGCAATACCAACTCCCCATCTCACAACTAAGAACTTAGACTATACTAAAATAGGATGTTTGTCCCCTCCCTAATAATCCACTATAGAAAATGATGAATTGTTTGAGCCCCACATTAATTAGATGCATGGACCACTTTTATGTGAAATCTCTATCACCCAATTGTAGATAAGTTTTCCTTTTCTCTCAAGATCCCCTTTACCTCAATAAAAATGGTCATTTTGTGATCGCTTTTGCTCTTGGACCTATTGGTTTAAAAATATTTTGTCCTCTTATATTGAACCTAAAAATCATGCTTCAAATGGTTGTTGATTACCAAAAGCTCGTTGTAGGAGCTAATTTGGCTAAATTTGGTTTGGGTAGCCCTTTTTGCTCCTTTTCGAATGAAATTGAATCTCTTGAACATATTTTGTTCCTTTGTCCTTATGTTTTTGTACTATGGAAAATTGTGTTGAAATTGTGGTCTATTTTGATTGGAAACAATATTTCATGGTTTAATCTTTAATTTGGTTATATCTAATATGAGACTAAAATCCATATTTTTCAAAAATCGTGGCTTATAATGTCCATGGAAGTCTTACGGTACTTGTGGAAGCAAAGGAACCTTAAAGTGTTTGAAGGTGAAGTTAGGATCCTTACTAAATTCATTAGAGAAGTCATTAGCGGATTGATTCGTGTACATGTTGCTCTCCAATTTAATATACCCAAAGAACAATAAGAGAAGTTCCTTAAAATTAGTCTCCTCAAAGTGAGTGCAGAACATATTATTGGCCCCGATGGTTAGCCTAGATCCAACCCATCTCCCAAATGGACTAATTTCCATCCATTCATTGTTTAGGTTACTATCTTTGATTATGAATGGGAGCTTATTAAGGACTTCTACTTTGAACAATGTATCTCAGTGGACCCATAGTTGGCAAGTACTCGTGGTTTTGAATTTGAATACGAGCTTCTTATTATCTACAGAGATAAAACCCTTGTTCATGCCTTACAAAACTCTACAAATAAAGATTTTCATAAGAAGCAATGCTCCCAATATAGTAGCAAAGTTGAGGAACACATGAATCATACCGAGGGAAAAGTGCCTAAATGGATGGAGATTCTAATGGATACCAACGTAAAAGGGACAACAAAGGCCTTAAAATAAATTATCAAGAAAATGGATGAGAACAAGATGAATAAAGAAAAACTAAAGATTCTTTTGATAAGAAAGGACAAAGAAGGGACCAATGACTTCTTAAATTTTGAACTAGTAGAAAAAACAAGCCTACATGGTGCCCCGATATGGAAAAGGGGACCATGATGGTCCTAAGTATCAATAGAGAAGTGGGACTTGTTTTTGTTGTGCCTACTAGAAACTTACCAAGGAAAAGAATATTTAAAATTTGAGTATATGGTTAGTCAGTATCTATTTGATTGTTTTATTTGTAATTCGTGTTAAGATTGGTTTGTTGGCTAGATTTTCTACATAACACAAAACCTAGGCAAATATGAGATAAATCTCCCTCATTTACCGATGAGGCTCTGTTATCCAAAATGCGCCCGCTCATTTTTGTGGCTAACTCCTCTCATTTTTTCCTCTCTTGTGCCTCAGTCAAAATATTTTTCTTTTCGTGCACTCAAAACCTTCTAGAAATGAAACCATTGGATAGAGATCTTTCTCACTTTCCGTAAAGGTAAAGTTTTCCTCCTAACTCCATGTATTTTTGAAGTTATGGCTCATGGAGTTTTTGGAAAAATTTCCCCTGGAAGGCCTCGCGGCCAATGAGATGCCGCCACGTGGCACCTAGAGTGGCGGAGCACGGGAAATTTTGGAAAATTTCCAAATGACCAAAAAGGTGAAAAAATTCAAATTTTTGCCAGCCAACCCGATTTGGCCCTGTTTTGCCCTAAAACTTCAAATGGCCATATCTTTCGATCCAGAGCTTGATGTTTTGCGTTCTTTATATCAATGGAAAGATGGTGAAATTCTCTACAATATTCTAGGGTCATTTTTGCATTTTGATGGAGTTTGGAGAGAGAAAATTGAAAAACACCTCTGGCACGTGGTCATGGACAAAAATGACATTTCAACCACCGTTTTTAATGAAGAATGGCTCGCATTCTCTCCCAAAGATGGCTAAAAATGTCGGGGATGGGTCCAGTAAGGATGCCCATGCTGTTTTGAATACATTTTGGTCAATGGTTGAATCCCTTCCACGTTTTTCTGCGTTTCTCTCTCCTGGGCTCGTCCCTTGCACTGTAAAAGCCAGATTTGGCTCATTTTCAAAGTGTTGAACATTTTTTGTGTATTGCAGCCCCCTTTCTCACCTCGAAGTGATTTTGGTGGACTATCGACCTTTTCTAAGAGTCGCAACTTTATTTTGCCTCTCGGTGTTGTAATGCAAGTGATTTTGATGATTAAAATAACAATACAACCTCTGTGATTAGTTTTCATCCTCTGCCTGTGTTGTTTGGTTAATTTATGATCCTTCATTACAATTATCGCTTGTGCATAAGGTTCTTTGTTGCATTTTTATGGATCATCAATCGCAAAAGTAAAAATGCTCACCACTCCTTTGGTGCATCACCTATTAGCATTAGTTTTAGCTTTTTGCATTCTCTATCTCTGTCTCCTTTGGAATTTAGGGTAGGGTTAGGAATATAGACCTCTCGCAACTTGTAAGTGATAAATCGACCGCAGAGAATTAAGGAACCACCTCTCAACTGGAGATTCCTTTCTCATTTTACAAGTCCCACACTTGGGGAAATGATTCAATGTTGTGCAATCACACCGGATGCTAGTATGATCAAACTAGAAATCCGATCAACATCCGTGGTGTGCCGCTGATTTGTCACAATAGTTTTGGCATGATCTTGGGGACCTTAGAGGTCTTCATCTTCATTGCAACAAAATTGATGTGCATTTGTTGCAAGTTTCTTTTTAAAAGAGCTATAAATTACACATCTGGCGACTCCAAGGAAGAAGAATCAGCTGGTTTTAGCAGTGCAGACCTGAAAACTCATGAGAAGAATCAACACAAGGTCAAGAGCTAGAGAGGAAGAGGTGCTATTTGAATATCTGTAGTTATCTCCAAGAATAAGGCAAAGTGGGAGGAGAATCCAAAGGTCTCCATCTCCACCAAATAGAACTCTCTCAACTCCTCCACCTGGTAGGCCTTTCATTCAATCAACAAGGGTTCTAAGGCCAATTAGAATGGCACAAAACAACCCCTATGTCAATTTCACTGGTAGCAGCCCACTTGCTCTCAATGCACAAAATCCAATCCTAGTTGTAGCATTGAAGAACATTCCATACTTCACTGGAGAAAATCAGACCTCACCTGGTGATCATGTCAAGGATATTGCCAATATTTGTGCAATCCATGAGATCAATGAGATGCAAGTTGTTGTCAAACTGCTGGCATCTTCATTCAAAGGAAAAGCTTTGCAATGGTTCAGAGTCTTGCCTCAGGTTCTATTCAAAATTGGAATCAGCTATGTATAGCCCTCCATAAGCAGCTTTGGGGAAAAGGGAGACAACTTGTCCCTTTTGGAGCAAATTGACAACCATCAAGAGAGCTCCCAATGAGCAAATTGACTAATTTTAATTTAAGATTTCAAAGGACTTGGGAGAGAATTCCAAGGACAAGGGCGGGCCAACAAGAAGGTGCTTTTTCTTTATTACCTTAAAGCTTTAAATTCGATATTTCTATGTTAATTCAGTCCATGGGAGGCACAACTATCCCCATTGCTTATAAGATTGCCATTAGAGCTGAAAATTGTTTGATTCAAGCCGGCAAGCCGGCTCCTAGGCCTCCAATGCCATTATTTCCAAGTTTAGAGAGTCCAAGTACTAGCCAAGTGCCTAATTTAGCTTCTATTCCCACTCCTAGAAATCGAATTCAAGTGAAGCTTCCACTTAATCTTCTAGTGCCTCAAATGAACTTCAAGAAGTCATGAAGCAATTGCAAAATCTAGGTAATGAGCTGGTTACACTCAAAAGGTAGCAAGCTCAAGGTTTTAGACCTTCCTTCCACCTCAAGCTCACCTAACAGAAGCCATATCAACCTCATAGACCACCCAATCTAGCTGCAAATCTAAATCAAGCAAGGCCTCCTACCAATAGACCATTTCAGCCCTATAATCCCAATGCTACATCTCGCATCTAAAGCATTAGTGTCAAGACAAAACAATATAGCTCAAGAGTATGATTGGTGTTTCCCATGCAATGAACCTCATAAATACCCATGTGCTTCAATGGTGCCTTGAATCAAGCATTAATGGTGACAAAGAATCGGTGGAGGGTGAAGGTAGTCAAGGAAATAACTAGCAACAAGAAACATTCCAAAGAAAGAATCACCCAAATGATACCACACTTGTAAACCTACAAGCAGTAAGATTTTTGTGGCATGAATCAAACGATTTCCCAAAGTGTCAGCAAACAACACAAGGTCAAAGAGAAGAAATTTGGGTGAAGAACAAACATCGGCCCCAAGTAATTCACAACCTTCTCGTCACCCACAAACTATTGGCAAACAAAATGCAATCCCAAGCACACAAGGATTGCCTAAAACAGCCCCTAGGCCAACCTAAATGCCGCTTTTGCTGCCCATGTGCAAGAATGAATGTGCAGCCAAGGGACAAGAGAGGGATACTTCATCTCCATTTAGTATCATTGATCGATGAAGAAGACAAATGTAAACATATCAATGTGGGAATCACTATCTATCCCGGGCCAAAGAGATTTGATACAAGCTGCGCCATGAAGGACCTGGACAACTTCAAATCAGCAAGTCCAAATGCAAGAGAAGGTGCTCACAAATGCTTGCCTTGACCCTAAGGGGAATCATGGAGGATAAAGCAGGTAAAATATCAAGCCCCCTCCATTCTACGTTTCATTGATTATTGGAAATCAATTAGTACACAATTACATGATTGATTCCGGGCAAGTAGTGCAAGAATGCCCAAGCAAATAGCCGATCACTTGGGAATTCAAAGATGAAACCATATCCAAAGGGGTGGTGCAATTGGATGGGACAACAAGAATAACAATGGGGTGATTAAAAACTTGAGTCTTACTTTGCATGCCCGTCCCAACGTGGTTGTTTTGCAAGATGTCTCGCATAATAGACCTTCCACCACTCTTTGCCCTATGTTTGTCAAGCGATTTCACACCTAAGATCGAGGTTACTTATCTGCCGATTTGTCACACATGCCGCTCGTAACAACATATGGAACCAAAGCCACAATCAGTCTAAACCTATTGCAAACTTTCACATTGAGCCTTACACTCCAAGTCGATTAATGCCAATTGTTCAAAGTGTTTGATCAAGAAGATCATCCAAGCACCGATGAAGTCGACACCAAGGTTGAAGCATCCCGCATTTAACTCTTGATGAATGGGCAAGCAAGGTGCATGCTTTTGATCCTTATCAAGAAATAGAAGAATCTGAGCCGGGAGTCTATTGCATACATAAAGAAAATCAGCCTATTCCTAACATCAACAAGCCAAACCACAAAGATGACAATGAGGTATGGCAGTTTGTTTTTTGATGGATCAAGGAGTAGACAAGGTGCAGGAGGGGGATCCATGCTAGTTTCACCTCAAGGAGTTAAGTATTATTCAGCTTTTAGATTTCAGTTTGCATGCTCTAATAACACCGCCGATATGAAGCCTCGTGCAAGGGGCTCGCATTGGGCAATCAAGAGAGGAATAAAGAACTTGTAAGTCTTTGGTGACAAAGAGTTGATTGTCAACCAAGTCAAGGGGCAACATGCTATCAAGAATGATCTACTCAAGTGCTACAAGAACAAGGTGTGGGACGTCATTGAATATTTTGAGGGTTTTGGCATCAAATCCATTCCTAGAAAGAAGAACCAAGCACCGACAAGCTTCTGCAGCAGTTGGGGCAGCCTTTGACGTTGTGGAGAACATTCAAAAAGACAAGGTACAACCAAACATCCATGTGATTGTGAGGCCTTCAAAGCCGAGATAATAATGTAAGTTGGCAAGTGTTTGAAAATTATCAAAGAAATCATCCATTTCTTAAGAAGAGGCTGAATTCTCACCAAAAATCAGAAAAGTTAGAGCAAGATGGTGACCAAGTGGTGCAAATGAGAACCAACAAACTACCAAAGGGAATTATTACTTTGGAGTCCATTTTCAATCCTAATGATCAGCTTTAGGAAGGAGAAAGCAAACATCCAAGTGAAGGGAGAAGATTCAAAGTGTCCATCTCAAAGTAGAAAGAGGCAAATCACTCCAAATTGGTAAGATGACAAATCGAGCAAGAAAGGTATGAGTTCATACAACTTTGTCAAGAATTCCTTAATGTGTTTGCTTGAGCTATGAAGATTTGAAAGGTTTCAACTCCCGAGTTAGCTCAACACACCATTGAATTGATCCAAATACTAAGCCCATCGTGCAGTAAACAAAGGCCACCAACCCCACATGGAGCCTCTCATGAGAAAAGAATTGAATAAGTTGATAGAATCAAGAATCATATTCCCTATCAAGCATTCTAGTTGGGTTGCCAACTTGGTTCCAATCAAAGAAGAAGAGTGGGGAAATCAGATTGTGTGTTGACTTCAGAGAGATTTGAATAGAGCATCTCTCAAGGATCATTATCCACTTCCTTCCATGGAGCAGATTTTACAAGTTGTTGGCTCCGAGAGGTTTTCACTACTTGATGGCTATTCGTGGGTATAATCGATTATGGTGAAGGAAGAAGATCCGCTCAAGACAACCTTACAACTAAATGGGGAACTTATGCATACAGAAAATGCCATTTGGGTTGTCCAATGCCGGAGCTACCTTCCAAAGAGCAAATGGACATGGTGTTCAAAGGTTTGATTAACAACAATGTACTTGATATATCTTGATGATAGCACTGCTTTTTCAAAAATACAAAGCAGACCACCTCTTTCATTTGATACAAGTGTTCCAAAGGTGTAGAAGATTTGGAGTCTCCTTGAATCCTAAAAAGTGTGTTTTTCTAGCCCATGAAGGAAAACTCCTTGGCCACATTGTCTCCAAAGAAGGATTAGCAATTGATCCGGAAAGAGTCGAAGCCATAAGAGCACTGCCATTGCCAAGCCACAAGAAGGCCCTTCAAAGTTTCTTGGGAAGAATAAATTTTGTTCGGAGGTTTGTCCCAAATTTTGCAGCCCTTGTCAGACCTATCACCAAGATGCTAAAGAAAAGCATGGCTTTCAAATGGACAACAGAAGGAAAGGAAAGTTTTGAAGCAATCAAAGAAGCCATCTCTCAATCCCCAACTCTCATCAACCTAGATTTCTCCAAGGATTTCATCCTCTATGCATTTGGAGGTGATGATAGTATTTCTGCAATTTTGTACAAAGAGAATAAAGACAATGATGAACAGCCAATTGCTTTCTTCACCAAATCTTGGAGGACTATAAGGTGAGATATTATTTCATTGAGAAGCATGTTCTTGCAAGAATCGTGAGCTTGAAGAAATTCAAGCATCTAGTTTCAAACAATAAGGTCCAATTGTTGGTTTCTCATGTGAGGGTTAAAGACTTCCTCCTCAACAAAGACTTGAATGAAAAAGGGCAGTTGATTACTCGTGTCATGGAGTATGACATTGAGATCAAAGTCACCAAGTTGGTAAGAGGAAAATGATTGTGTGAGTAGTTGATCTTGAGCAAACAAGAGGAATCATGCAACGAGAAGGAGGTTGTTTTGGCGTTGCAAGACCCATGAGCAAGGAAGCACTCAAGAGGAGAATGATGGTTTCCCCACTCCTTACTGGACCCAAGGTATAATGCACTTCCTAAGCACGGTTTATGTCCTCCAGAGATGAATAAGACCCAGAGAAGACACTTCAGTCAGTGCAAGCTATCCCATATGCCCTTGTTGATGATGTTTTATTCAAAAGAGATGTGAATGGAGTACTCGCTAAGATGCATTGGTACAAATCGATTCATAAGGTGCCGGAAGAGTTCCATGGTGGACCACCGGTGGTCATTTTGCACCAAGAGTGGCAGCTCTAAAGATCATGAGGGCTGGTTATTATTGGCCCAATATTTTCAATGATTGTTATGCATGGATCAAGAGGTGCAAGAATTGTGCATTTTTCACAGTAAAGAGAGGCTAGCTGCCCTCCCATCGCATCCAATTTCAGGTTGACCAACCATTCATGCAATGGGGTTTAGACTTCATCGAGTTATTAATCCCACCCGAGCCAAGGGCACAAGTGGATTTTAACACCACAGATTACTTCACCAAATGGATCAAGAAGCACTCAGGAAGCAAATGAATCTAGTATCCTAGACTTCTACAAGGGAATAGTAACTGATTTGGCATACCAAATACAATAATATCGATAATGCATCGCATTCATCGGATCCAAGGTGATCGAATGCGCTGTCAAGAATGGGATCTACCTAAGTACTTCATCAAACTATTACCCCGTGGTAATGGCCAGTGAATCTATAAACAAGAACTTGTTGAGGATCATTAGGAGGACTCTTGATGAGAATCAGAGGTCTTGGCATACCAAATTGAAATCAGCCTTATGGGCTGATAGGATAACTCCTAAAAGATCTACAGGTAACTCTCCATTCAAGCTTGTTTATGGAAGAGAGGTAATTTTTCCCATATCACTTGAGTTGCCAACATTGGAACTCATGAAACATTTGGAGTTGTTGGAGTTTGAGCCCATGGAAGTCAGATATGCAGAATTGATGGAGCTCCAAGAAATCGAAATCGTATCCCAATCAATGAAGAAGGATCGGGCTTTGATAAAGAAGACCTTTGATAGAAAGGCCAAGAACATATCCTTCCAAGTTGGAGATCTAGTGTTAAAATGGGATGCGGATAGAGCAAAACTAGGAAGGCATTCAAAATTTGATGCCATTTGGAGTGGCCCATACATGGTCACAAAGTGTAAGGACAACAATGCTTTCCAGTTGTCTTCATTGGATGGCGAAGAACTATAGATTCCATCAATGGGAATCCATCTCAAGTATTCATATCAAGGAAATGCTTCACCCTGTACATATTAGTTTAGGTTTTTCATTCCTCCAAGTGCTTGTGCACATTGTTTTGCTGTAGATTAGTTTTTCTTTCCCTAAGTGCTTTGGCACAAGCTTGTTGTTCCTGGAGATGTGTTTGCAGGCCTTGCTCCATCGTGTGATATTCCATCTTCCTCCTCGCAGTTGTTCTAGTCGGTTGGGGTATCAAACAGAGAATTCAATGACTCCATACCCAATGGATTGCTTCAGTAACCGGTAACTTCATCCAAGCAGCAGATGACCCTCCGAGTCACCAAAATTGTTATCCAAAATGTGCCCCGCTCATTTTTTGTGGCTAACTCCTCTCATTTTTTCCTCTCTTGTGCCTCACCAAAATATTTTTCTTTTCAGCACTCAAAACCTTCTCGAAATGAAACCATTGATAGAGATCTTTCTCACTTTCCGTAAAGGTAAAGTTTTCCTCCTAACTCCATGTATTTTTGAAGTTATGGCTCGGCGGAGTTTTTGGAAAAAATTTCCCCTGAAGGCCTGCGCCAATGAGATGCCGCCACGTGGCACCTAGAGTGACGAGCACAGGGAAATTTTGGAAAATTTTCCAAATGACCAAAAAGGTGAAAAAATTCAAATTTTTGCCACCAACCCGATTTGGCCCTATTTGCCCTAAAACTTCAAATGGCCATATCTTTCGATCCGAGCTTGATGTTTTGCGTTCTTTATATCAATGGAAAGATGGTGAAATTCTCTACAATATTCTAGGTCATTTTTGCATTTTAATGGAGTTTGGAGAGAGAAAATTGAAAACACCTCTCGCACGTGGTCATGGACAAAAATGACATTTCAACCACCGCTTTTAATGAAGAATGGCTCGCATTCTCTCCCCAAAGATGACTAAAAATGTCGGGATGGGTCTGTAAGGATGCCCATGCTTTTTTGAATACATTTTGGTCAATGGTTGAATCCCTTCCACGTTTTCCCGCGCATTTCTCTCTCCCGGGCTCGCCCGACCGTAAAAGCCGATTTGGCTCATTTTCAAAGTGTTGAACATTTTTGTGTATATCGCTCCCCTTTCTCACCTCGGAAGTGATTTTGGTGGAATATCGACCTTTTCTAAGAGCTGCAACTTTATTTTGCCTCTCAGATGTTGTAATGCAAGTGATTTTGATGATTAAAATAACAATACAACCTCTGTGATTAGTTTTCATCCTCTGCCTGTGTTGTTTGGTTAATTTATGATCCTTCATTACAATTATCAATTTGTGCATAAGGTTCTTTTGTTGCATTTTTATGGATCGTGTCGATCAGAGAAGTAAAAATGCTCACTACTCCTTTGCATCACCTATTAGCATTAGTTTTAGCTTTTTTGCATTCTTTATCTCTGTCTCCTTTGGAATTTAGGGTAGGGTTAGGAATATAGACCTCTGCCGCAACTCGCAAGTGATAAATCGACCAGAGGAATTGAGGAACCACCTCTAAAACCGGAGATTCCTTTCTCATTTTGCAAGTCCCACACTGGGGAAAGGATTCAATGTTGTGCAATCACATTGGATGCTAGTATGATCAAACTAGAAATCTAATCAACATCTAGGGGTGCTTTTTGATTTGCCACATAGCTCCCATGTCGATTTGTCAATTAAAGTATGCTAGTATCTATATGGGGTTTTACTTTAACTGTTTAGCTCATGAACCATAGTTGTGCATGCAGCTTCGCAACAAGTAAGCAATTGTTTAAAGAAAGGAAATATTTATAGAAGAAGGGAATTATATAAACACAAAGAAGAAATAGGGAAGATGTGCATCCCAATCAATAGATAGTAGAGTTGATTGCATGCACATAGAAGAAACCAATAAATATAAACACATAATTATAAGCAAAGATAGCTCTAGATCTAGATCTAAAATAACACAAAGTTTATTTAAAAGATCTAAGATATAAAAGCTAGAAACACAATACACCGTGACACAAAGTTATCTGGAAATTTGCTCCTGTATATTCCTTTGCTTCAAGTGGTTATCAAGGGTTTCAGCACAAAGTCTGGAACACAAGGATGTTGCTTACAAATTATGATCATTTAACCTGTAGGTTCTTCCTCTACTTATAGAATGTAGAGGGGCAATTACAAGTCGGAAGCTTTTAGTTGAACTAGCACATGTGGAAGTGGGAAAGGAAACAACTGCAATCTCCCTCATATAATTCCTCTTTGCATGACACGCATGATTTGCGTAATCAAGATAGAACCTTCTATTTTGCACGTCTCGCCACCTATCTCCAAGTAGTTGTCTTCTTCAAGTAATGGTTTTTAAACCAATCACTTAAGTCAGTATAATTTAATTGATCGCTCAATTACTTTGTCGGAGGAAAGAAGAAGGAAGAGGAAAGTTGCAGTCTTGTCCTTTTTCATGTCTCAGATGCGGTGATTCTTTTCCTTTGATTCTCACCAAACTAGACACGGAGCAAATTGGATCTGGAAGCAAGTTGATCTGGAAACAAGTTTGGATCTCGAAACGATTGGAATTGGAAACGGATGGAATTTTTCCTTCGCCTTGTCTTCTCTTTTATCCTTGAAGCTTTTGCAGTTCTTCTCTTGTACATGTATCAGTGCAATGTCTGCCGTAAATAACTCATCATTTTTATTTTTAATTGCATATGAGCAATTAAAAAATCTGGAAAGCACTTCGGGTGAATGCAACTTCAATGAAGGCTTCAACTAGAAGATTGAGAGCACATGCACAATATCCTAGAAGAAATTTTCCACGCACTGACTTCTACACGAGCTGCATCAGAAATAAGAGGATGAAGCCTTTATGTCGGAAGCTTTTACAATTATGAGATCTGGATCTGGATCTGGATCTGGGCCTATTGACTTCAAAGAAATCTAAAGCTACGCATGATTTCGTTGAGCTTTCTCTTTCATCCCTTTTTGCCATGGTCGTGTACATCTTTGTCAATAATTCTTTTTCTCGCTTATCTTGTTGGAATTCTTCAAAACGGGTGCGATCTGGATAATTCTTCGATTCGGAGGATATATTCAATGTATTGGACATTGATTTAAGCTCCCTTTCTTTTATAAAAGCACTGTGATGAATTCCTAAAATTAATTCGCATAAAAAGATGGCAACCGGATCATGAGCAGTGGATTTTAATCATAAAAATATGCATAATTCAAGCTCACGCCCCCAAAATTTGATGTTTTATTTGCATGCAAAGCAAGCATGAATTTACCAACTTTACCCGAGCACCGTATTACTTATGCAAACAATTATCCAGACATAAATCAACCTCCTTCAACCCGTGCGCTAAAATAGGAAGCTTTCAACATTAATTTCACCTTCTTCTAAGCAAAAATCCTCTCCAAATGGGGCACACTTTTCCTCTGGGCTGCACTTCTCTGCCTTTGAATTAATTAATTCATCCTTATGGCAACCCCTGCTTATATAATTCTCACAATTCTATAATTAATTAATGTCTTTCCTATTCCTGGCAATTAATTAATTAATTAATAAGCTTCACTCTTCAAATGGGGCGCCTATTTTGTGCATGCTCATGGTTGCCATTAAATAAATTAAATTTATTTAATTTTAGACTTCTGCTTCTAGTTAACTCAAGCCTCACAGTATGCTTTGACCTTAGCCACTGAAAATAGGAATTAATTTAATCATTTAATACTTTAAAAAATATTATTTCTCTCCCAAATGGGGCGCACTTTTTGACATGAAGGGGCTGCATTAAATAAATAATATTTATTTAATTTTAGAACTGTCTATTTCCAACTTCCTTTTGTCCACTTCCCTTTGTTGACTTTTCCACAAGCCTGGGCGCCAAAATTGGGTGAATAAATATTAACAAATATTTATTTAATGCATTATTATTCACCCAAGGTGGGTCGCACTTTTTGGAATAAGAAATTTCTATTTTTAAAAGTCGATGACAATGGGATTATTTACCCTGCAAGGCAGCCCTGAAAATCCCATGATTCACTTAAGTCGTTTTGACTTTCATAATGGGATTATTTACCCTGCAAGGCAGGCAATAAAATCCCATGATTCACTTAAGTGATTTTTCTTTTATTCCACAATGGGAATTTTTACCTGCAAGGCAGGTAAGAAATTCCCACCTGCCTACTGCCTCTAATTTTCCCATTGTGACTTAAGTGACGTTGCTTCCATGGGAAAAAGTACCTGCTAGGCAGGTACAAAATTCTCACCTGCCTGCTACTTCCAAAATCCCATGATCCACTTCAAACCCTCTTTTTCCAAAAATGCAGCCGCAGTAGAAGAAGCTTTTTGGTGCACGACTTCGTCTTTTCCAAGAGAACCAGACCTCCGATGGTGAATTCCTTCTGGCACAATGTGCGTATGTGATCTCCAGATACTCAAGCCAAGAATCAGGCCAAACCGGCAAAGGAATTGATCCAGAGAAATTTCACAGAAAACGAAATGGGAAAAACACAAAAACACAAAACGTTGCCAAAAGTTACAAATAAAGCCCAGGATTCATTCCTGGTTTAAACCCTACTGGTATACTAGAACAACGATATATACGATCACAACAGGGTTAAACCCGAGCACAAATTGCCTCAAATGGGGCTCAAAATAATTAAATACAAATTTCCCGCAGGCAAATCCCGACGACAAAATATAACAATTTTGGGCATCTGGGTATTTGGCGAAAATGGCTAATATGGCTCTTTGGGAATATCTTGACGCAATACAAGAACTTTCTGGCACTAAAACACAAAACGACCCATTATTTTAAAAGTACGATTTTTTTTTGGATAGGGTAGTCACAAATTTCAAGATGAAATTTGGGGACACCATGGTTATTATTGTTGCTTTTGCGTGACCCATGTTTTATGTGCATGTTTCGGACTTTGGTTACTATTTGTTGTCTCTAGGGGACATTGTTTTGTAGTTGAATCTTCGATATATAAAAATTCCTAGAATTGATATTAAAGTAGTTTCAATATCTCCTTTTCTCTCCCTATTTTTGAGTGATCATCTTTCCTCTAATAAAGAACAACGTTGTCGCTAATGTGATGGTTTGCTTTCACACTAATTTTCTTACCATTCCATTTGTCGTTATGAAATACCTCCATCTCCCCAACTTCTTCCTTGTTTAGCCAAATTATCAGGTGGCTTTTACATCAAATAAGTAGATTTTCAATTTGAATAAGCTTGTGGAATTCGAGACATCTTCGTACTTAAAAACAAAGTTTGTTTTTATGTTAATCATTTAAGATAACAAAAGAAAATGGCTTAATTATCACTAGAATTTACACTTACAGTGATGAAATATTGTTATTTGAATAACATTTAACTTTCCTTTAGTATCATAACAATAAATGGATTAATTTTTTGAAAAGATATATATGTCATTTTCTTAAGATAAGAAATAGATCTCAATTATCTTCAACCAATCACATAAATCATTTTCTATATTCAATTTATTAATTAAATTGTAACCCTAAAAATTCAGGTTTTTTTAGAATTAAATTAAAAAATACAAATTTCAGTGACAACAAAATACACATAACAATCACTAAATAGAGGAGAGTATATAATATATTAGTACCTATGCACAAAAAGTAATAAACATAAAATACAAAATTTAAAGGTAAATGTATTCCATTATGATGTAACACCATTTCCCCATCGTCCATATAATCCAAAGAGAGCATTAGTAGTAATTAAAAAAGTTGGTGAGAAGAGGAGCATGAATGTTGAAAGAGTATGACCTGACCTAGTCGGAGTATAATTAAAGCTATAATATGCCAAAGTGGGGAGTGTATACTTATCTTAACATCCCCACCAATACCTATCACAAATTAGGATCACAAGAAAATTGTATAACTTACAAAGGAATGACAGCATTTCACTCAATACACTCCAAATGACTCAGCCACCTAACAACCTTTGCCTCGATATTTTATAATTTTATAAATATTAAAAATGCGTGGCCCAACAAGATTAAAGATTCGAAATGATTTGTTGAAAGATTTTATGTGTGGTATTTGATTGTGTTTAGATTGTAATGAACGGTTTTTTGGGAAAAAAATTGATGGAGGTTGTTTGGAGGTTACGGTTTGTTTATTGTAATATAAGGCGATGTAATAAAATTATTTTGGGATTTTTAAGATTTATTTTTGGAAGTGATAATTAAGGAAGGGCCTTGGATTAATATGATTTGTGTGTTAAATATGAGGAAATATATGATAATGATTTATTATTTATCTTTCTTAATTTTGATATACCAATTATTATGTGAACCAAAATTTAAAATTCACAACTATTTTTCACAAACAATAAGTAAGGGTGTTGCAATCACAAACTTAAAAGCCCAAAACAACCAAATTTCTTACTAATAGATTATAAATTTTTGAATAATCAAGTCTTGAGCAAAACAATTCTTGCCCATGTTGTGTATGTAGATTTGAGAGGAAGAAATTTCCATAATTCTCAAACGAAATATTCCAGCCCACTTCCATGTTGTGCACACATATTTGAGAGGAAGAAATTTCTATAATTCTCATATATCCCCCTCCAAGTGTGGATTCATTTCAACAAATGCATACGGGAAACCAAGGCCAAATATCCAAATATATATAACATTATTTAATAGTCTTCCACGCCTTCTACTTTGGAAAGCAAAGGTATCAAGAATTTTGGTATGTGGCGAGTGAAAAGACTCCATATATTTTATTGAAAAATATAATTATTTCTATAAATTTATGTGGAATTAATTCACAATTACCATATTGTCCATGTTAACATCCATTTCCTCACCATCTTCATTGTTAGAGCGTAGATAACAAGTAGGTGGTCAAAGACATCATCCTAAGCTAGTTCAATCCCTAGTCACTTTACCAATTGGCATTGACCACGACTTAGATACATAATTCCTTCGATTATAATATGTTGATGACGTGTCGCTTCCACTCCCATAATGTATAACAAGCATTGAATGCGGAGTGATCCTCACGGAGGGTAAAAGATCCCGACATTAGAAAATACGTTTACATGGATTTTGTAACATGAAAAAGATTCCTACTTCTATTTGATTGACTTAGATCTAACATCCCATTCTTCATTAGTTTTCCAATATATTTGATCTTCACATTATCAATCTTTCATTGTTATACCCCACATCCTTCTAATTCATACTCTTATATACAAATTCTTAATTTCTTGATCAATAGACTTATATATATATTACACCAAAGACTCCTTTACACATACTTGTATCGAATCCTATATTAAAAAAAAACATCTAAAAGAGACAAAGTAAGGGGGAACATACACTTTCCCCCAAAAGTAGCGGAACCCTTCCACATTCTCACAAGAAAAACCACAAATGACCCACGCAAGTAAAATTGTGTACTTTAAGTAAAATATAAAATGAAGTTTAAATAAACAATTTAGTATATGAAATTTGAAGTTAACAAGGATATTAAGAAGCATTTATCTCGACATTATCTTATTAGAGCTTGTACTTAATTTATTAATTATTATTTTTAAACATTTCAATTAAAAAATAATATTAGCACTTTTACTTGTAAATAATTTGACCTATAAATTAAAATAGACATTATCATAAAAATATAAAAAAACAAAAATTTTCAACAAAATATTAAATGAAGTTTACTTTTTCTTAAAATGTTTATTATTTAAACATGTTTAAATAAACAATTTAGTATATAATAATAATAATGGTTTTTACAGGTCCACGATGCCTAGGGGCTTGTTTTTGGGTCTACAAGCGGCTTATAGCATATGGGACTACCTTGTACTCACGTGCGGGAGGCAACTAACTTTGCTACAAACAAGGCGTACATACCCTACCCCCTGTAGGATTTGAACTTGTGACCTCTATAACAAGAACACATGTTCTTCACCATTAGGCCAACTCAGGTGTACAATTATCTTGACATATGAAATTTGAAGTTAACAAGGATATTAAGAAACATTTATCTTGACATTGTCTTATTAGAGCTTGTACGTAATTTATTAATTATTATTTTTAAACATTTCAATTAAAAAATAATATTAGCACTTTTACTTGCAAATAATTTGACCTATAAATTAAAATAGACATTATCATCAAAAATATAAAAAATGCAAAAATTTTCAGCAAAATATTAAATGAGGTAGGTAGGAAACAAGAGCCTCTCCTTTTTCTTTCGATTGCACGGGATACGGAAGTAGGGAAGATTCCTTTTACCTTTATTACTTTCTTTAATAAAATTTGTAGAGAAACTTAGTAAAATAAAAATTATTGGATAAGTAATAAGGATTTTCATTCGTCCTTGCAAAACAGGAAAGAAAATTTAAAAATAAAGAGTGCGATGGGACCCACCAGTAAAGTGCGAGTCAGGAGGTTTGGAATGCACAAAAGGTCGGTGTCCTCGCGTGGGGCCCACCTTTTGAAGAAATACTCTTTGTATCCCAACGGTACATTATTTACTTTTTATTTTTATCCGGAACAGTGCTGTTATTTGCAGGGCGCCCACAGGTTTTTAAATATTTTATCCTACGTAATGAATTGGTCAGTATTTTTAAATACGCCTGTCATTGTCAACGTTACATTCTTTAAGTTAAACGTTAAAATGATTTGTCTTTTGTAATTTTTCTTCCCTTGATGATGGAAAATTCACTTAGTGCTATTCAATGTAATTTATTATTCAACAACGTAATGAGTTGTTTGTTTATTTTTAATATTTATTTTAATAATTCTAAGTTGAAATTATAAATTATAATTGAAAATTAATGTTTCTGTTACAGATTTATGAAAAAAAAGTTAAAATTATTAGCTACAACTAAACATATGATCCTTAATACACAATGGTAGGGATTAAATTTGATGGCTGTTTAGATGTTTTTTGCAATTTTAGCTGTAAAATACTTACAAATATTTGTAATAACCGCATATGATTTGTATATTTAAAATTTGACCATCATTTTTATATTTAGTATTTTTAAAACACGGTATTAAAAATTACCGTCACAGAAACATACGTGATGTATAGGTGGCCATCAAATTTAACCCCTGTTGAATTTATTATTATTATTAGATTGGTAAACAAGGGTTGAAGGGTCTCTTTCTGTTGATTTTCTTTTCAAATGCCTGGACTTGATTGGGCTCCCCAAATTCCCGATACCTCGCAATGGTAACATTCAAATGACCCAACTAACTCATCCCCACCTCATTGACAATTTATTAATATTATTATTTGTTTAAGATTTGTTTAAAATAAAAAAGTAGAGAAGACTATTAATAAATAAGCCTCACAAGATAGGCTTAAAATTTGACACTATTAAATGGTTTTTATGATTTAAAAATATTAAAAATGTGTAAATAGTTGTTAAATTAAAAGTTAATATTAACAAGTTGAACATGATGAATGTAAGAGGTTTGACATTTTGTTCATAAATTTGAAATGGAGGAAGAACTCTCTCAAATCTTTTTGCTCGATATTTTAGGTCACTTCCCATGAACCATCATCGTAATTTTGGAGGAAGAACTCTCTCGAATCTTTTAGCTCGACATTTTAGGTCACTTCCTTGAATCATCATCATAATCAAGAAACTTGCCTTCGGTTAATTTCCTCCCATGAAAGATATTGATAAGTGCAATAATATTATAAGAAATGATCTAATGAATCGAAGGAAAAAGTTTAAGATGCATAAACAAACACAATGTTGTATTTTTGAAATCCACACACCCTTTTTCCCTCAAAAAAATAATATACTCACTATAGTGATTTCCACTCTTTCATTATAACTTGTTTAGTGGTTATAAACAACTTTTCATAATAATTTGTGTGTAGTTTGATGTGAATTTACCATTTTCCAAACATAAGGAATAATCAAATATCTTCAATTTTATATATTTTGGTAAAAAAAAATTAGATTAAATTTTGACTATATAATCTTTTTCTTACAACATATAATCATTTATACCTCTAAAACATTTTATAAGTGTCAATATTATCCTTCAAAAATATAAAAAAATTTAATTTTAACACTATTAATATAATATATAAAAAACTATTTAATTATTTTTAATATAATTTAAAAAAACGTATTAAAAACTGTCATATTTAACTCCAACGTGTGATGTTGAACTTCCAAGTTCCAACCCTTCACATGTAAAAGAAATCTAAAAAGAAATTAATTTAAAAAAGTTGGGAAGTAGTTGGTAAAATATCATTCATAGATAGATGGGAAAGAGCGGGAGCAATTAAGAAGAAGGAAATGACAAGTGGCACAGTTGTTCGTAGGACCCACCAACAGCATTAATGTTTAGCTGAAATAATTAAAAATCCATAAAAAGGAGAGAGGAAAGCTGTCGGAATCCGTCAACTCCGCGTGGGAAAATCTGGTTGTGACGTCCACCTAATTTCACCGTCGTCTCCACCACCGCTTTTCTTCTTCGTATTTCCAAAACCAATCACTCCACTCTCTTTGGACGTATATACAGCGCGGAGCAAATGAGATACCTATAATCGGACGGATAATTTGTGTGTATATGAACGTTTCCAACCATACATTTCTGCTGGATCAATTTGAAGCACAGAGAACCCGTGACTACACGTACTGTGCGAGTTCGGATTTCGGATATATTGTCGCGGGGTTCGAGCCGTTCTGAGCGAGGTTCGTAGAGATTTGATATTTTTTGGTTTTTTGTTTGCAATGGGAAATGGCAAGGGGATCTTCTTGTTCGTCTTTTTGTTCGCCTCCTTGTTTTTATCACTCGGATCTGCGGCGAGCTCTGAAATGGAGGCGTGGAGCCTGTGGGACTCGATCCCGCGACCTCGCTGTAACGGCCTGATCGGGGAATGCTTCGAGGAGGATGAAATGATGATGGATTCGGAGATTAACAGGCGGGTTTTGGCAGGTAGAACGTATATAAGCTACGGCGCGCTGAGGTCCAACAGCGTCCCCTGTTCCAAACGCGGGGTGTCGTATTACAACTGTCGATCCGGTGGCCAGGCGAATCCATACAGGCGTAGTTGCTCTCAGATCTCTCGCTGCGCCAGAGACACTTCTTGAGAAGACAATGTCCTCCTTCTCTTCTTGTACTAACGCTGCCTTAATGTCCTTTTCCTTCTGCTAAAATCATCGAGATTTCACATTCTTTGCTGAATTAAAAATTACTAAATGGAAGCCATTAAATCAAATCCTATATAATAAGAACCTGAAAGGAGCCCGAAGGTGCGAAAGCTCTCGTCGCACATCGAACCCTTTGAGTGAATGTAATGTAATGTATGTACTTTTTCTGTAGCAGTACATAATGAGGACAGAACAGGGCATCTAGTGCTGTGTTCGAATCCTCGTTGTTGCTCAGTTTCCAGTCACCAGTGAGCCTAGCCTGGTTCTTTATTTCTTTCTTTCTTTTCTCTTCTTAACATTTTGCTATGGGTTTAATGTAATGTCAAGTGTGATCCAATATGTAACAGAATTTTCATTTTAGCAATATATAGTTTTAGTAAACGAATGTGCATTTTCTTAGAATGTAAAATCTTTGTTTGAGTTGAGTGAATTGCAGCAAGTATGTTACAGCTGTGAGATAGTTGAAATTAGTGGTAATATTGCTCCTTCCTGCACATTGTTTTTGTGTTACTGAAATCGATCGAAAATTTCTCAAGTATGTTAAGAGTTTCACTTGTGGATGCGATCTTTGCAATGTGTGGAATGTCAATGAATGTTGGACATATAATGGCAAAACGACTCTGTTTCTGATTATACTCTTCATGGCGTGCGAAATACACATATCCTTTCTTTTCAACGTTCTTTAAACCTTTTCCATCAATAAAAATGGGGAGTTCTCAATTTAATTCAAATCAATACTACTATAATCTTTTTTTGAGCTCTGTCTATCTACCAGTCTCAGATAGGTAGGTGGATGACCCCAGATATAGTCTTCTTTGAGCTTTGTCTATCTACCAGTCTCAGACAGGAAGGTGTATAGCCCCAGGAAATGGGTGACCCCAGTAACGAATGGTTTGAGGACGTGTTGTTGTGCACTACCCAGAAGCATTTCATCCTCTGCTGGACATAGGATGTTCAAATATGTTGCAGAGAAAACATTAATAGTAAACTTCTTCTTAAAGGAACAAGATTGAAATTGCTGATCCAAATCAACAGTTCTGGCAAATTTTTTTATTAAAGATAAAAATGGGGAGTTCTCAATTTAATTCAAATCAATACTACTATGTTAAATTGGGAGTTGCTAATTCAAAGCAATACCTGTAGGAGCAGCCTTTTTAAAGATAAAAGTGTGGAGTTGCTAATTCAAATCAATAGGTAGGAACAGCCTTATTAAAGATAAAAATTGGTAGTTGCAAATTCAAATCAATGGGTAGTTGGAGAGTTGCTTATCCAACTTAAACATTGAGAGTTGATTGTCCAAATCAATAGTAGGAACAACTTTCTTAAAGATCGAAGCCTTGGGAATTAATAGGTAAAATCAATCTTATTAAAGATAAAAATGGGGACTGCTAATCAATAGGTAGTAGTAACAGCCTTCATAAAGAGTAAATTACTCGAAATTGTTTATCCAAATCAATAGTAGTAGGAACAGGTTTCTTAAAGATTAAAGCCTAAAACATTCTTATTGGAAATTGTTTATGCAAATGAATAATAGTAGGAACATCTTTCTTACAGATTAAAACATTAAACATTCTTATGGAAATTGTTTATCCAAATCAATAGTAGTAGGAACAGCTTTCTTAAAAATTAAAGCCGTAAACATTCTTAAAGATTAAATCCTTGTGAACCTTATTAAAGATAAGTGCAGACTTGCCATCTCAAATCAATAGGTGGTAGGAACAACCTTCATAAAAGAGTAAAACATTGAGAGTTGCTTATCCAAATCAATAGTAGTAGGAACAATAGGTTGTAGGAACAGTCTTCAAAAGGAGTAAAGACTCGATAGTAGTTTATTCAAATCGATAGTAGTAGGAACAGCTTTCTTAAAGATGAAAGATTCCAAATCAAAAATAGTGGGAACAGCTTTCATAAAAATTGAAGCCTCGGGAATTAATCCAAATCAATAGAAATAGGAATAACCTTCTTCAACGCAACTCTCTTATTTTAAATGAAAATGTTGTGGAGTTGTCGATATACAAACCAATATAAGCAGGGAACAGCCTTTTTACAGAAACAAAGCTGCCCTTAATTTCAAATAAAAACATTGGGTAGTTGCTAATCCATGAATCAATAGTACAGTAGGAACAGCGTTCTCAAAGTAACAATGCCATGTTCAATTTCAGATTAAATACATTGAGCAAGTGTTTAATCCAAATCAATAATAATAGGAACAGTCTTCTTTAAGGAAACAACCCTATTCCCAATTCCAGTATATTCAGGTGGTTGAGACGTCTATATCAAGTGTTGTCTCATGGACAATTAAAACCATATCACTTATAAACATTCATCATTTAACAAAAATCCTTAGATTTGGGAGAGGAAAAGCTAAAAAGTAGTGTAAGTGCAATTGATGCTGAACCGAAAGTTGATTAGGCTCGTTCTGAGCGTCTACCTGTCTCAATCCCAAGCCTATGTTAGGTTTGGAGGCAAAAAGCATATGGATTAAGACAACGCCTGACGCCTGTTGCCTGATAAGCTCTTTCCAAGGATCTCACCTGCCAAACTTAAAGTAGTCAGTCTCTTTCTGAACCCCTGACATTTTGGCGAAATTTCAACAATTTAATTTAAAATTGATCAATAGAAAATGTACGTGACTTCGCTACAGCAAAGGGACAGCATAGGGATGTATTTGAACTTCATGTAATGTCTAGTGATATCAGCAGAAGTGAGTTTTGCAAAGCCATGTGCAGAGCAGTCTATGAAAGTAAGCTACGAGTATGGTATCACTTGAGCTATGGGCCGTTTTGTGACCAGAGTGGCTTTTGTGACTGGAGTGATTATTGACTAGAATGGCTCTATCACTTGAGCTAGGGCCTTTTTTGTGACCACAGTGATTTTGGTGACAAGAGTGACTTTCGTGACTAGAGTGAAGGATCTTTTTGTGAGCAGATTGATTTTTGTGATTGGGCCGGTTCTATCACTTGAACTCTGGATCTTTTTGTGACCAGAGTGGCTTTTGTGACTAGAGTGGCTCTATCATTTGATCTACAAACCCTTTTGTAATTAGATTGGTTTTTGTGACCAAGGTAGCTCTATCTCTTGGGTTATGAGTTTTTATGACCAGAGTAGCTTTTGTGACCAGAGTGGCTTTATCATCACTCGAGCTAGGGCCTTTTGTGATCAGAGCAGTTCATTTTCTCTAACATTATTTGCAGTGTTTTGCATGAATCCAATGTATTGATGAAGCGTTTTATATGTATTTTGATGTAGTGATATTGAGATATATTCTAAACCAACAGCGAACTATTCAACTATGGAAAATATGTCTAAAATAGTCTCTTTGCAATGTTTTGCATAAATTCAATGTATTGATGAAGTGTTTTATATGTATTTGATGTGATATTGAGATGCACTTTGTAAACCAACAGCTGAATTATTCAATTATGGAAAATATGTTTAATAATTTTTATGTGGGAAGAGTCTAAACATCACAAATGTTTATACAGGGCAGTAAAATTTAAATTTTAGATTTGCCACTTGCAAATTGCATAGCTTACAATCACACTGCAATTTTTTTGAAATAAATTATGAATTTTTAATTTTATAATCAACAATTTAGTCTTGCAAACATACATGATGTTTAGGCACAGCTATGGGTGATAGATGGTAGGTGAGTATAACATGTTGTTTGAATTATTTAATTTGAAATGAAATTTGAAAACGCATTGCACTCAAATTTCCCAAAAGCCCAATTGTGTGGTACAGTTAAAATTGATTCTCTTAGCATGGGCCAATAAATTAAATTATAAAAGTACTAATTACCAGTTAAAGAGATAAAGCGGGACTAAAACTTACTCTTCAAATCTTGTTTTGAAGTACTGTCTAAGAGCTAATTATTTACAATAATTGCATATCGTATTCCTCCTCACGCGCTCAGGATTGCGAATGCGAAATGTGGTTACAATTTAATTGCAAGTATAATAGAAATTTTTGAAAAAATAATAATAATTGCTTAGAATTGTAGTTGTGGAGATTTTTTTTTGGTGAGTACAAACAAGAACCGTACACTACCATGACTTGAATTGTAACAATATATTTTTGTAAGGACAAACAAGAAACGTACACTACCATGACCAAAAATTAGAGGGGGACTTAAATAAGGGCATGATGGGTCCACATAGAAAAGATGTATGGCTATAGCGATCTACAACCATATACTTCATGGTTCTAGATAAAAATCTAGGAAACTAGGGAAGACAAAACAAGGGGAAAGAAAACATATGAAAGGGAAGAGAATAAAAAAATAAACAAGATAAAAAATTAGGGGGAATATGTTAGAAGATGACCAAGAACATGGAACACACCTCAATAAGAGTGTAATCTTGACCTATAATTATTGATCACACAACCGTATTATAACATTGTAGAGTTGTAACGAATAACTAGTCTTGTGAAAAAATCAGTTGTTTACATATTAAACTAAAACAAACAAATGGATATATGGAAGCCATTTCGATCGCTTAGAAACCTATTGAATAAGAGTGTAATCTTGACCTATAATTATCGATCACACACATGAATTATAACAATACAAAATTGTAACAGATAACTAGTCTTGTGCAAACAATAGTTGTTTACATATTAAAGTAAAACAAACAAATGGATATCTTAGTCACTTAGAAACCTATTGAATATTCTTGAAATGAATTTTAGAATAATGCTTAATTGAAAGTCACAAGGAGAGTTGAAAAGGAGAGAGATCATGTTGTTGAGGATATAAATGCATGTGCCCTTGCAAGTGTGAAAATGCCTAAATAATCATTAATAAACAAACTATACATATCTAGGAAAATATAATTGGAATATTTGATAAAACATTAGGGGTTAATCTAATTAAGATATATTCGTTAATATAAATGATGATTTAGAATTGAAAATATAGTAAATACAAAAAGTTTGAACCATGTTTTGATAAGATACTATTAATCACTCTTCAAAGCTAAATAAAGCTGAACTAGAGTTAAGGTTAGAGAGCTAACACCGTTTTGTGAAGTCTAGAGATGTGACATGGATATGGAACTTTAGAAATGGGGTGTGTCAAGTGTTGTCAACGAGCCTATAAAAATTGGAGATATGGAAATAAGTGGAAGACATGATCGTTAGTTTAAAGAAATATGCCTAGTGTTTCTAAATCTACGTGTTCGATTTCCCTCTTTGGTGTTTTGATCCGTAATTCAATTTTGGCACTTGGTGTCCCCTGTCTTGGATCTCAAATCTATGATCAGAATTTGTTGATTACACTTGTGTACCTACAAATGACTTCTTCTTTAAAGAAATATTTGCTTCTTGCCTTGTTTGATTTAGCCAAACAAACCTCAACAATCCCTGAGTTGTTGAGCATTGTTTACATTGCACTACTACCTCGAAAGGGCCTCAAGTTTATGTAATTCTCTCTCCCAATGGATGTGTGATGCGGGGCATCATTTCTTGCACAAATCAACATTTTTGTAAATTTTGGTGTGTGTTAGGTTTAGGGAGTCTTCTTAGGTGTTTTGGGATGGATCCTAGTCCATATGGGTCCCTCTAGGCTTGTAATAATGTGATTTTGGAGTTTCCCTCCAAAACCACCATTTTGAATATTTGAATTCTATGTGTTGTGTTTGTATTCTAGGTGATAGGTTAGGTTGAATGAATGATGTAAATGGATGTCAAGGAGCATTAATAAGTCTAATTCATGTGTCTACATGCTTCTTTCTTGGTTTCACCAACTATGGTCACTCTCACCATAGTTAGGTTAGGTAAACTAGTGACCTAACTACCTCCATTTTGATCATTTAGGGAGGTATTCAAATGAGAGAGGTATGTAGGGTTTTAGATGAAGTAAGAAAAAGTAATTGAAGAGCCAAGAAGCTCAAGAGTCCTATAATGTACTCATGACGTTATTAATGTAAAGTATTTCTTGAGTATAAGCTTGTGAAATGGTGAAGGATTGATAAATGATGAATGATTCTTGTTGTATATAGCTTTAAGATTGTTATTGCAGTGCATGCAGTTGTGTAGGCTTAAGAAGACTATGAAGGTGCTATGACATCATTGAAGGTAGATTTCATGAAGGAGTAGAGATAAAGTCTTGTAAAAGGTAAGAGATTGTATGGTAGTCTATGTAAGCTATTAAATGAATGAGAATACTCTAGGGTTTGGAATCGTAGAAAAGCAAGTTTAAAATGTTATGAAGGGTTTGAAATACTAACTAGGTATATACACACATGGCTACACTATGGTTATATGAAAAAGAATATAAAACTAAGAATATTGTTGCACAATTTGTTTGAGGATTGATAAAGCAATATTTGAAGTTATATACAATATTACAGGTGTAAATGCTTGAGATAACGTGGGAAAAATTGTGAGAGGTATTACATGAGTAACTTGTGCCTATACTAAGCTTGAAAGATCAAGAAAACAAAGGGCACGTCTAATGCTTGTTGCATGATAAGCTCCTTCCAAGGATCTCACCGCCAAACTTAAAGTAGTCGGGATCTTTCTAAGCCACCGACATTTTGGTGAAATTTCAAAAAATAATTTAAACTTGATCAATAGAAAATGTACATGACTTTGCTACAACAAATGACAACATAGGATGTATTTAAACTTCATGCAATGTCTAGTGATATCAACAAAAGTGAGTTTTTCATTCTAAACACGCCATGTGTGCAGGGGTAGTCATTGAAAGTAAGCTACGAGTATGGTATGCTCATATATTTTTGGCTTCATTTTTTGGTTTCATTTGCATGTGTTTCATGCAAGAAGGATTATCTTGAATGTAAAGCCCCCTTTTTAATGGTGTTACCGATCTAGTCCGGCTTTGATATCATGTTATTTTTCTATGGATTAGATAGGGTTCCAATCATTATATGTTTAGGTGCTTTGTCATTTGAGCTATGGGCCTTTTTGTGACTAGAGTGGCTTCTGTGATGAGAGTTAATTTTTGTGACTAGAATGGTTTTATCACTTGAGCTACATATTTTTGTGACCGAGTGGTTTTGGTGATTAGAGTGACTTTTGTGACTAGAATGGCTCAATCACTTGAGCTATGAGTCTTTTTGTGACCAAATTGATTTTTGTGACCAGGGTGATTCTATACTTGAGTTATGGGTCATTGTATGACTAGAGTGGCCTTTGTGATTGGAATGGTTCTATCACTTTAACTACATGCCCTTTTGTAATTAGATTAGTTTTTGTGACTAGGGTGGCTCTATCACTTGAGTTATGAGTTTTTTGCGACTAGAGTGGCTTTTGTGACTAAAGTGGCTTTATCACTTGAGCTACAGGGCCTTTTATGACTACAAATGGTTCGTTTTCTCAACCTTCCCGTTCTGAAATTTTACATGGATTCGATGTATTAATGTAATATTTTACATGTATTTGATGTAGTGATATTGAGATGCACTTACTAGATTAACAATCCGAACCATTCAACTATGGAAAATATGTTTAATAAATAAAAATTGACTACCATCCCAATGCAAAGTTTACGTGGGAAGAGCCTAAATATCACGTATATTTGCACAAAATTAAAATTAAAGATAATAAAATTTAAATTTTAAATTTGTGACTTGCAAGTTATACATCCTACCACCACATTGTAAGAATTTTTTTTAAAAAAATTACATGTTTGATTTTATAATCAACAATTTAACCTCGCAAACACACCTAATGGTGATACATGGTGATAGGTGAGTATATCATGTTGTTTGAATTATTTAATTTGAAATGAAATTTGAAAACGTGTCACTCTTAAATTTCCCAAAAGTCCACCGATACAACTAAGATGGATTCTCTTAGCATGGACCAATAAAGTAAATTATAAAATAGTTAAAGAAATAAAGAGGGACTAAAATTTCCTTTTCGAATCTTGTATTGAAGTATTATCTACAATAATTGCATATCCTATTCTTGTTCATGCGCTTAGGATTGTGAATGTAAAATGTGGTTACAATTTAATTGTATAATAGAGTTTTGAAAAAATAATAATAATTGATTAGAGTTGTAGTTGTGGAGAGATTTTATTTTGAAGTACAAACAAGAATCGCATAATACTTAGCTATCATGACAAGAATTGAATAATATATTTTTGTGAGTTGTTAAATAATACAAATCTAATAGTATAAATCTAATATCACAACTATGATAGTTTGGTTTGGGGCTTAAGAACTTCACACAAACCTTTGATAAATTACATTTCTTTTGAAATCATAATGTGGTAGCGATACGTTGTGAAAATGGAATAATAAAATGGGGATGTTTTGAGGAGCATCTATTATCCCTATACTATTATCATATCCCATGATAGAAATTGTACTTTTAAACAAACACAACAAATATAATTCAATTCATTAGGGAGTTTAATATAAAACCTCAAACCTTAATCTTGTTCATTGAATTAATCGATGCAAAAGAAAGGTTAGATGCTCTCTTTAAATTGCTTGAGATGCTCTAATGTTTCTCTTAATTCTTGTAATTATGTTTTGCCACGAGAATACTCCTCTAATGAATGATGTGTTGTTTGCCACTTGTTTTAAATTTTTTAATGCACATGTGTATTTATAGACTTGAATTCTAATTATGACCTTTTGACACCATATCTACACATGAGTGAGAAAATGTCTTTACACATGAGCAAGAAATGACAAAGGAGAGAAAATATTTAAGGGGGCCTAAATAAGGGTAAGATGGGCCCACATAGAAAAGGTGTAATGATCTATAGTAGTATGGCTATAATGACCTACAACCATACACATAATGGTTCTAACTAAAACTCTATAAAATCAAGGAAACTAAGGGAAAGAGAAAACAAGGGGAAAGAAAACATATGAAAGGGAAGATAATATAATAAAATAAACTAAAGATGATCCAAAAAGGATCTAGAAATACCCAATTCTATGCATTATTCTTATTGAGACTTGTAAAACATACCCTCAATATGTTCATTATTCTAGGAAAATGGTTAAGTCAGGATGACAGATGATCTGACACCTTTGAATGACAAAATATACTATTTCTTGTTCTCTTTTGTGTATTAATCGTGTGTGACAATGCCGCATAACCTGCTATGACTTCACAAAGTAGAGGTGCATAATAGTTGCGTAGTTACGCTCCAACAATGCCAAAATGAGGAATTTGAGCATACCACAAATGTTTGGACTTCTCAAAACGGTTATTTTTCCTTGCTTCCATCATTGGGAAGATAAACTATAAATATAAGCTCAGGTTCCTCTACATATTTCTATTGCTACTTACTACTCCTAATGTTGGAAGGGAAATTTAAGCTAACAAGCCAAGGGACTAGGGATAGAAGGATAACAAAATGGAAAACTAAACTAAAAGGAGAGGTAATAACACCATAAAAAAGTGGGATGAACACTATCTATTCTGAGTGAAAATGAAGGAGAAATCATGAGGGAAGGCTAGGCATGTGTAGCAAAACCAAAACACATTTACACCATCAATTTCATGAAACAAAACTAGAAAATAGAGCTGCAAGGAACTTAAAGTGACACAACAAGCATATAATGTAAAAGAGAGGAAAGGAAGAAGAATATAACACGTTAAGATAGAGAATAGTCACAAAATGATGCTTCTATTACTTCCAGTATGCACAGTCGGTTACAATGGCATTTGAAGGCCAATATTCACATGCATGAACTAGATCTAGAGGTCTGCAACTCAAAATGCAGAGATAAAGAATCCTTAGCAAACACTAAAGGATGCAAAATGTCCAACCCTTTACAATGAGCAAGCTCTTACATTTATAGATGAATCGATGAGGAGGAGAGAGAGAAGGAGGGAAATTCATTTTGAAAACTCAACCACCAGCCATTAATGCCTATAAATCCACCTATAATCTATCAAGTGTGGTTCTCCATGTCTGTTTGGTGTGTTGGAGAAGGAAGGAAGGAAGATCGGATCAAATCTGGGTGGTTGAAGCAATCAAATCACATATTAATGGTGTGAAAGATGTTTTCCATCTCCTCACCTACCAAATCCTACTAAATTTGAATTTGAATGGCTAGCATGTGTAGCCCACATCAGCAGCTTTCTGAAAAGTCTAGGCGCATAAGGATTTGAGCACTGGAACAAAATTATGAATGTTAGAAGATCTACAGTGCAAAAACTAGGCACACAAGACACGTGGCACACATAGATTGGTTGAAGAAATGGCCAACTATTGATTTATTTTGTCATTTCTGCCATGTGTCACACATTGGTTTGTTGCAAGGATTTGGCACCTGGTGGTGCGCTTTGATAGGTTGAGTGTGATACAATCAAGGTATGACAGATTTCCACTTGGCACAGAGAACATAGAAAAAGGGGCAAAGACATGCATGCGAAAGGATGAGGCGTGGAGAGAAAACAAAGGGAAGGCATGTGTAAAGGTAATATGCATAGGAGAGGAAATGGGAGAAATACCCAAGGAAGAAACATATGGGAGAGGCACAATTATTACAAAATAATGTGTGACAACAAGGAGAAAGGGCACGCGAATGCTAGGGACTTAGCTGATTTGGAAAGCAAGTCTAAGGCACACGCATGTGAGATGAATAACTTGCTGGGAAGAAGGTGAATGCACAGAAGGTGTGTGTAGGGGAAGAGTGGAACAAAGAGGAAAAGGAAAATGGAAGGAAGGAAGGCAAAAGTGGAGCACAAGGGTGTGTGAGGAAATGCAGCCAAGGAAATGTGCCAAGTAGATAATTGGAGTGCGTGCAACCTACGCAATGTAGAACCTCAGAGCCAAATTGTGAATGTAAGTTGTCCAAATAACTAGGGGAGTTATTTGGATAACAATTTTGGTGACTTTTGGGGCCATCTTCTGCTAGATGAAGGAGATCAGTAGCCTGGAGCATCCATTGGGCATGGAGTCTCTATATGTAATCATGAAATTCTGATCGGGTGACCTTGATGAACCACCCCTTGAAGTCACTTGATGAAACATTTCTGAACTCTGTTATGAATCTTACAAAACTACTGAAAACTACTTGAAGATGAATACCGACATCCTAGAAGAAAAAAAGAAGAGCATGCACAAAGATGCACGAGAAGAAGAAAGAACTATGTACAAAAAAAATAATGTGCACAACACACTTGGAGGAATTAAAACTACTCTAATATATACAAAATGATGAAAAAACTTAATGGAAGTTTGAGATAGATCCCATTGACTAGGATTTGCAGCGTGCCTCCATCAAGATGAGTTAACTCAAAAGAGTTAGCCTCCTTGCATGAACTTGATGATGTATGGGCCACTCCAAAGTGCATCAAACTTTGAATGGCACCTTGGTTTAGCTCTATCAACATCCCACTTTAAGACCAAGTCCCCAACTTTGAAAGCTTGAGGCCTAGCCTTTCTATCAAACCACTTCTTTGTTGCTTGTTGATGTTGTTCTAGCTTGATCATGACAGAGTTTCTTGATTCTTCAAGTTCAACCAGCTCTACCATTCTAATTTCTCTCTGGTCCATGTTCCCTCCAATTCCAGTTGTTGAGAAAGTGCTAATGAATTTAACTCAAGTATCAAAGGAAGTGTAGCCTTCTTTCCATATAGACAAGCTTATAAGGTGAAGTTCCTATTTCCTTCTTCACTATGATTCTATCTTCACAGAGTCCACGCGAGACCTTTGTATGCCATTGTCTTTGGTTGATATTCATTGTGCCATTTCATGATCCTGATCAGGTTCTTGTTTGTTGACTCTACCAAGCCATTTCCTTGAGGGTAATAGTTGGAAGAAGTCTTCAAATATATTCCAAGGCTTAGCGCCCAATCAATGATTTTAGTACCAAGGAAGGCCTTTTTCATTATTAGAGATAATGGTTTGAGGAACACCAAACCTTGTTACAATTCCTTCGAGAAAGTCAAGGATGACTGACTCGGTTGATTCCTTGAGTGTGACAACTTTTTTCCATCTTGTGAAGTAATCATATAGTTATTAGCACCCACTTGTGGCCAACACTTGAAGGAGGATTGATCATGCCTATGAAGTCAAGACCCCATTGTGCAAAAGGCTGATCCACTTGGATTGGTCGGAGGAAGCACACCAATATTTTCTTTCCTACAAAAAATGCATTCTTTGCATTTCATGACCCACTTGTGTGCATCTGCAAATAGGGTAGGCCAAAAGAGTCCTTTGCATTATGATCTTCATTGCTTGTAGTTTGGTAGAGAAGTGTCCACCAGAGAATCCATCATGAAATTCTGCTAACACTTTTTCAGTCTATGTGCGTTGTCGATACACCTCAGCAACACGCCATCAAGATTCTTTTTGAAGAGAAGACCATCAATCAAAACATATGGGATTTATTGATAACCTTAGATGTCTTCTCTTTTCTTTTTAAACCAGGAGGGTATATGCCCTCGAAAAGGAATGTGACCATGTCCTTCATCTAGTCGCATGCACAGGGGGCTTTCATTCTGTTTGGTTCTACTGTGGGAGATCTTCATCTAGAAATAATGAAGTCTCACTTCATTCATTTTGCATCCTCAACAATTTGATTACAAAGAGTGTGCTACCTCTAACCAAATTTGTGGCTTTGATAGTCACATCATACTCCATGATTTTGGTCACCCATCGTGCTCTCTTCTCTCACTAATTTCTTCTCCCATGATGAAGTCTCTAACACTTGAGTGTGAGACTAACACCTTGATATGTGATTTTTGGTGAGCATATCTTGAATTTCTTAGCACACACATGATGGCGTAGACCTATTTTCCATGTGACTGTATCTCAACTCATAATCCTTTTAGTGTTTGGTGAAGAAAGCCACTTGGTTGCTCTCTCTAGTCCTTGTTCATTTTCTTGTGTCGGACACAACAACAACACTTGCATCAACACCATAAGCATAAAGGATGAAATCCTTTGAGTAATCTGGGTTGATGAGTGTTGGCGCACAAAAAAATTTCTTTCTTGATCTTGTTGAAGCTTTCTCTTTCCTTCTACTATTGTCCATCTAAAGTTGTGTCCTTTGAGCATGAGGGTGATGGGCCTTACCAGTCCTACAAAGTTAGGAATGAATCTCCTAACAAAGTTGATTTTTCCAAGGAAGGACTATAAGGATTTCTTGTGCACCGGAAAGAAAAGAAAGAGCCAGGATGGTTGAAACACACTCAGGATCAATTGTGATGCCATCCTTTGAAACCACATGGCCCAAAAGCTTTCCCTGCGCCACAAAAAAATTACACTTCTTGGGGTTAAGAGACACCCCAAACTTTTCATCTCTCAAATACTTTCTCTAGATGTGTGCCATGTGATCCATGCTTTTCTTTGAGAAGACTATGATGTCATCAAGGTAAACCAAGATGAACTCATTGATATATCCTTTGAATGCAATATCCATGGCACACTTTGAAATGTTGTGCCTATGTTTGATAGACCAAAGGGCATCTTTTGATATGCATATGTTCCCCACTTGGTTGTAAATGTTGTTTTGAATTGATCCTCTTCCTTGACCAAGATCTGATTGAAACCTAAGTATCCATCCAACATAGAGAATATTTGCACGTTAGCCATAGTCTACAAAAATCTGCTCCATAAAAGGAAAAGGATAATGATCCTTTAGAGATGCCTTGTTCAAATCTCTGAAATCAACACAGAGTCTGATTTCACCATTCTTCTTGTGCACTGGAACTAGATTCATGACCCAAGTAGAATACTTTGATCGAAATATTATCTTTTCCTCAATGAGTTTAGATAACTCTTTCCTCATGAGGGCTCTATCTTTGGATTGAATGGTCTTGCTTTTTTTTCTAATGGGCTTGATACTAGATCAAGGTCAATAGAGTGTTGAGAAACACTTGGATCAAAACCTTTGAGGTCTTCATACTCCCATGAAAATATATCACTGTATTTTTGACAGAGAGAGATGAAGGCCTTTTTTTCTTCATGCACACAAGCTTTACTGAGCAACAAACTCCTTTCCATGCTGCAATAGTGAATGGGAAAAATATTCTTGCATCATGCGCATATATTATTTTCTTCACCCTTAAACTCATCATCAGGGATAAATATTTTCTCTAAGGTGACCAACCCTTTAGGCAACTTGTTTGTCTTGAGTTGTATCACTTGGTCACCATAGCTTGTCATGCAAGTCAGCTTGCATGCTTGATGAGAACTCAAATTCATTCTAGATGAACTAGATGATCTACACATCACTATCAAACACTTTCCAGCTGGTGTTGTTTTTCTAGAATGGATGGTCTAATCACCATCTTGATGTGTTGTGTTTCCTTTGAAAAATTCCTCGCAAGAGAGAATTGTGAACCAAGCATGTGACCATCTGATCAACTTCTTTGTTCATCTTGTGTGACACCACCTATAGATTTAGAGCATCAAATCTCTCAAGAAGGTCCCAAAATCTATGTTTATAAGATTTGAGAAGCTTATTCTTTTGTCACAACACTTTTTGGTGACCTGGTGGATAACCAGTTCTATGTGTCCCCAAAGATATTTGCAACCTTGATCCTTTTTTTTTCAGAATAATAAACCATGCACTAACACTTCATACTTTGCCACATTATTAGAACATATGAATTGCAATCTGTCCCATGTGAAGAATAATTTCTCATCCTTAGGAGAAATGAGAACAAACTCCTGCACCTACGCCATTTCTACTTCTAGATCCATCAAAGTATAACTTCCATAGACCATAGGGTTCTTCTTCATTTTGCTTGAGCATGCGTGGTAAGCACAAATTCTTCTTCAAGGATGTAATAAGTACCAAGCCCTAGTTTCATAAGCTTCTAGCTCCTTAACATATGGATCAAATTTATGGTGTCTCTCCACCCATTCATCCAACACTAAGTCTAGAATAGGAGGCGCGAGAGGTTGCTCTTCAAAAATCTGAAACTTGTTCTTCTTGGATTAAACAATTGGCTTGGAGAGGGATGGGACATATGACTCTACATGATAGGAAAATATTGGCTCAACTTGTATGGTAAATTGGGTACCATACCTTGTCTTGAGTAACATATGGGTCCAATCAGAAGACAAGTAACCACCCACTTTAGTAGTAAAATCTCTTGATAGACAAAGGAAAACAAAGGAGGTAGGTCAATGATTGACACATCTTGAGTTATTGTGAGGCTTGGACATGCATGGAGGGTTAACTCAAGATCCTTGATGATTCCTAGAGTGGTGACAGTTGAACCATCAAGTTGTAGGACTCCTTTTGTCAAGGGGTTATACTTAAGACCTAAGACATCAAATTTTTCTTAGGCATGACAAAAGTACTAGCACCTAGAGTCAATCATATAATTATGCACAAGGTGTTTTCCTATGATCAAGGACATATAAAAGGGTGGGGTTTTGAAAATATTACTTACTTACTTTCTTCTCTCTTCTTGGAGATATTGACGATAGAGAGTGTGGTTTTGAACAATGGGTCGGCATGCATGGAAGTTGAGCTAGAGCTTCATGCAACAGTTGTCACATTGAGATGGAATGGTCAGGGCATCCCACATTGTGACATTTATGTTTTTCTTCTTCATCTAGTCCACAATGTTGAATGGAAGACCCATTGACTTATGCATTTGAGGGCACAACAACATCCTTTTTTATTGTTCAGGTGCAAAGGTAGGAGCCTTAGCTGGCGTAGGCTTGACCTACCAAAGGAGGGGTGTGTGCCACTTTAGAAGAGCTTTGCATGGAGCCTCACGTGTAGGAACTTGATCACTTTTACTACTGGATGCCTTAGCTTCATTCTTTCTACTTTTGAGGATCGACTTGTGTTGCTGGAATTTTGACTTGCACGTTAGATTCAAGCATTCTCTTCTTGTATCTTGTGTTGTTAGCAACCTAGGCACGTGGTCTATTTGTATCATCTGCAACTTGATTGATTACACAAAATCCTCAACAAAAAGAATATCAAGTTGGATTCAGGAGGAACTTATGGCCTTTCTTGGTTCTCAGGTCACTTGCGTTGATGGAAGGCTCATAGTTAGAAGCATTCTGGATCATATAAGCCTGTGTGCACGTAAACATTAGTGCATATGATATTGAATGTGAGGCATGTTACAAGGAAACACCATTCCTATTCTTACGCCATGTTATTTTGAATTAGGACAAGTGCTTGACTTGTGTTGGGCGCTAGAAGAGGTTGTGCTAGAGGGAATAACTTACAAGGGAAAGTGTTGCATTAGCATGCCATCTATCATTTTGCTGGTTCTACCCATATCTCTAGTTTCCATATTGATTCTACCAAGGTTGATTGCTTTGGTTTCTGTGCACTTGATTAGAACTATTTCTATAGGCTTGCACCTGTTTTTTTCCAATGATATGACCTTATTGGACAAGTTTCTAATCAGGGCCTTCAATTCTTCATCTTCTTTATACATATGCATGGGGATAATAGGATGTGGATGCAACTAGTTGCATGCTCTGTACTAGAACAGAGCAATAGAAGGTTGGGGCACTGGAGACATCTCTAGGAACAAGGGCGTGGGAGGCTTAGGCGCTAACTTTCTTTCCTGTATGAGACTATTTTTCTCCCTTATGGCAATGTTATGTATGCAACAAGTAAAGTTCTACCTCCCATGGATTGAATCATGACTAAGATGTCACTATTCAAAGCCCTTAGATAATACAAGAAAGCATGTTGGGTTATAGGCCTTACCACTTGAGGAATTCTTGTCCCAAGTCTTCTAGAATCTTGATGTTGAAATCAGTCATCTACTCATTGGGTGCCCTCTTTGTTATAGTCAGTTGCTCCACCAAAGATAGGTGATCTGACTTGTCTTCAAAATAGTTGCATAGAGTTGTTCCAAGCTCATCCCAGGTGGCAATAGATGCAGTCTCAGGCCATGGTACCATTGGAGCACTTTACCTTTGAAAGAGGCTACAAGGAGCCTAACCGATGCTACATCATCATGCATGATCAGATAGAAAAAACACACATTTGCTACATCTTGAATATGCTCGATAAGGGTGACTTGATTTTCTCCCATGAAGTATGGAATGCTCTTGAGCATGGTTGCTAGCATATCATGCTGTGCATTGAGATTGAGCGGGCTTCCACCAGTGAAGCTGAAAAGTTCCTCGGAGGAGGTGGTTGAAGTGCCATGGTAGGGGTGTACTTAGGTTTTTTGAGAGGAGGAGTAGAGTGTGTGTGACACATTGGAGATGGAGATGCACATGGAGATTCTATGTGTGCTTCTTGGTGAAATCTAGAGATATTCAAAGGATCCTTCAACTTGCAACACTCTGTTTGTATGCACTCTTCTCATAAAAAGACACTCTAGTTGCTAAAATAGTAGATCTGAGTGTTGGGAGTCACCAGATGTGTTAAATGAGCCTCCAAAGGCTGGAAATTGCTAAATCACACACCAAAATTAGCAATGCTAAATTTAAGCTTTCAATGCTTGTCCCACTGGGCTGTGCCAAAAACTATTGGTTGTCAAACTGCACCCATGTGTCTCGGATCTAGAAGAACCGAGTTGTTTGAGAAAACAATGGAACCATCTCCAAGTTGTGGGACCTTGCACACTTGAGACGGATCTCTGGAGAAGGCCGGTTCCTCTACCTATTTCTATCTACTACTGCTACTCCTAATGTTGGAAGGGAAACTAAGCTAAAAATGCCAAGGGACTAGGGATAGAAGGATAACATAATGGAAAACTAAACTAAAAGGAGGTGATAACACCAAAAAAAGTGGGATGAACACTATCTTTTTGAGTGAAAACGAAGGAGAAAAACATGAGGGAAGGCTAGGCATGCGTAACACAAACAAAAACACATTTACACCATCAATTTCATGAAACACAACTAGAAAATAGAGCTATAAGGAACTTAAAGTGACACAACAAAGCATACAATGTAAAAGAGAGGAAAGAAGAAGAATATAACATGTTAAGACAAAGAATAGCCACAAAATATGCTTTTATTACTTCTAGGTATGCACAATTAATTACAATGGTGTTTAAAGGCCAATATTCACATGCACGAACCAGATCTAGAGGTTTATGACTCAGAATGTAGAGATAAAGAATCCTTAGCAAACACTAAAGGATGTAAAATGTCCAACCCTTTACAATGAGCCAAGATCTTACATTTATAGATGAATTGATGAGAGAAGAGAGGAGAAGGAGGGAAATATGATTTGAAAACTCAACCACCAACCATTAATGCCTACAAATCCACCTACAATCTATCAAGTGTGGTTCTCCATGTCTGTTTGGCGTGTTGGAGAAGGAAGGAAGGAGTAGATCAGATCAAATCTGGTTAAAGAAATCATATCACATATTAATGGTGTGAAAGACATTTTCTAGCTCCTCACCTACCAAATCCTATTGAAATTTTAATTTGAATGGCTTAGCATGTAGCCCACATCAATTTTTTTCAAAAATTTGGGCACACAAGAATCTGAGACTAAACAAAGTTATGATTGTTAAAGATCTCACAATGCAAACTTGGCACACAAGACACATGGTGCACATGGATTGGTTGAAGAAATGGCAAACTGATTGATTTGTTTTTTCATTTCTATTTCATGTGTCACACACTAGTTTTTTGTAAGGATTCGGTGCCCTAATGGTGCACACTTTGATAGGTTGTGTGTGATACACTCAAGGTCTGATAGATTTCACATGGCATAGAGAACACCGTAAGAAGGCAAAAGGCATGCACGCGGAAGGATGAGGTGTGGAAAGACAATAGAGGGAAGGCAAACACAAAGGTAATGGCACGTGCAGAGGAAATGGGAGAAATAAACAAGGAAGAAATGTATGGGAGAGGCACAATTATTACAAAATAATGTGTGACAACAAGGAGAAAGGGAACGAATGCTAGGGACTTAGCTAATTTGGAAATGCTAGGGACTTAGATGAATTTGGGGAAAAAGTCTAAGGGTGCACGTACAGAGTGGAACAAAGAGATGAATAATCACAGATGAGCGCAAGGTGGGAAGAAGGTGAATGCATAGCAGAGTGCACATAGGGAAGAGTGGAACAAAGACTCGAGCCTTAATATTACGATCGTAGCTTGCATAATAAAGCTGATAAAATTTTCAATAGGATCTATTTATTGCTCCAAATATTAGAATGACATCAGTAGTTAAGATTAAATTTTTATGTGGTTTAACTTGTGTTGACATTTTTCAGGTTGACGCCCCTTACTCGAAAGGGAAGTGAAAGTGATGAAGGTGTAGACACTCAAATTTGTGTCTTACGACCCCTTGTGACCCGCATCTCATCTCGACCTAACCTCATCACCTAAACCTTACACAATTATTTATTAATTACCTCATAATTGACTTGGTCTCACACCTATTTTGCACCATCATGACTAAACCCTAACCCTTTAAGACCTATAACTTGGTCACCCAAATGACCGACCCCTTTCTACCCAAAACCGACCAGTCACTTGACCAAGCCCGCAACTAATCCCTCGGGAGAAAAGTTAGGGAAGGTGGGCTATTTTACTAAAAATAGCCTACTTTTTCCTTACCGATGCCGATTCCTACTCGACCGCCGCCTTACGTGAACCGCCATCGGCCTCGTAAATGGGCTCCCTAACCAAAAACAAGGGTGGAAGGATTTTAGAATCAACAGAGATCATTTGGGAGCGATCAAGAGAGTCCAGATCTTCACTTGACCGAGCAGAGATGAGTGAAGAAACCAAGAGTCAGCAGAAAAGGAGATCAAGCCCAAAATCGCAATGTAATGCCCAGAGTTCTCGGATACTCACCGATCATCTGAGGGAGATATTTCATCTTCTCGTTTGTCCACCATCCTACCTAGAGTTCTCGCCTTTGTCATCGAGTTCTGACCTGCATCTTTGTCAATAACCAGTAAGTTACATCTTGCATGTCCTCTTTAATAACATTTCTTAGACTTTTTGAAGCACAATCCTCACAAATCCATTCCTAGATCCACTACCCAACGTGCTATCAGATCTAACTATCATTCATCTACCTCTCATCACCTTATTTCCTAATATCACCTATATACAAATTTTTACAAATAACACAACTACCAAACAACACAACCACCCCACAAAACAACCAACCTTCGATCCTAGACCATACCGATATCGGTTATCAAAGAACCGGATCGGTTATCCCGACTATAACCAAAACCACCTTTCCCTACCTACTTCAACGTAGCAATTTAATTGATATCTTACGCCTTTTGTGTTAATTCATATTAGCAGGGAACCGACCACCTTCAAAAGGAAGTTTTATATTTCCCGGCCCAAGGCGCCTCTCATTTATTGTCTAATCAAAATCGTGTGGTCTTGTGTTCTTATTTCGCAGTAGTCCTTCCAAGACAAAAAGGAGTTCTTCGCAAATAACCCGATCTTTCTCTACGATACGCGCACACCATCTCGAAATTCAACAGTATTCCTCCTAGCCCTAACCTTATCTGCTTTCTAAAAGGAATGAAAGGATAGAAGCAACTCTATTCCCGTGTCAAACATTCCGAGCGAAACATTTTGGCACGACCGGTGGGACCCATTTTGGGTTTCTTTCTTTCTTACTTGCTTTCATATAGGGAGTATACTTGTTGTTTTCTTCTTCTAAAAGATATTCACAAGGTTTTGTATTATTTTGATAAAAGAACTTGCTTTGCTTTTTACATCTCGCATTAGTGAAAGTCATCTCTTTTGCTTCATCGAATATCATTTTCGATTTGGGTTTAAAACACGTGCATCAGATTACGCTTGCTTTTTCAATTCTAGCGAACATAGATTAAGTAATGTGTCGTACACGTGGGGGTGATATCCACGGTATTGACAAGAAATTAATCTTACTTTCACCGCACAACACATACCGAATCACTTCACAATTAACACAACACTCAAACATCCCCCTTTTCCGCGGTATTCCTCCGCCCGATTGAGGTAACCTTATAAGCCAAAACAACTTGACATTTCCCTAAGTCTTTTGTTTAGGATTGACATCATTCCGTCCTAAAGGCATAAGCCCACAATAATTAAAATTAACCCTAGGGTTAGTCTCTCGGATTTGCGTGTGCATCTTGCTTGTTTTTAGTTCTGCTTTTCTTTCTCATACCCTCGCCTTCTCGTGATCAATAATCGACAAGTATACTAAACGTTGTTAAAAATCAAATTAAGCAGCCTTTTTATATCTTGTTAGCCTGCATTTCTTACACCGACATCGGTTACTCGATCGACGCCGGCTTATAGTATAACCGACATCGGTTACGAGACCGATATCGCCATCGTTTTCCCAATTCCCGACAAACCAAAGAACCTACCAATTTCACCACCTGAGTTTGTTTCTGCTCTCGACAGACAAAACCCTACTGTGAACTCCTGTCCATGGTTGTTATCACTGAAAGCAAGCCGCCGCCATGGTTTCACATGCTTGCTCTGCTTTTTTTTGCCCAATCACCCCCTTCACATTCTCGTGGGGAATCCTATGGATACCAAACGAGGTTCCTAAAATTCCCGTGGGAGATAAGGACTTCGCTAAGTTTCTGGATGCTAATTCTAGCACTCAGCATAATACTATTTGTCTCATACCCCCGACCGTACGCCCGATGGTCAGCTCCTTGTTGGTATGCCTATTAGTATAGCTGCTCATTTAGCTCCCACTCCGCCCGATAACACCGCTCGCTTCCCGCATCTCTAGCCCCGCCTCCCAATCCGACGGCTTCGAGGTTCATACGACTCGATTGGCTTTCCGTTGGTTAATCTTGACCCCACATATCATTACCACCGACCGCCCCTACCTCATCTCTCTTGCAGATCGCTCCGCTTCATGACTTGCTCTCTCGCCACCTATCCACACTAGCTTTCCTTCTCAAGCTCCGCCTACCTTTTCATTCCCATACACGTATCCAAAGGACTCTCAACATCTTATATGGGACATCCCTATTCGGTCGCCTCAACATATTCATCCTCCATACCTTATCAACACTTAACCCCACCATTGTCCAAATGGAGGCCCTTGGCCCAATTTGCCTCCGCTTTACCACAATCGCACCATCATCTCATCCAACCACGGATTTCATCAAACAAATGATGGACAAAATGCAAAACTGAGGCCTCTCGCTTCAGAAGTCGTAGCGCCTTAACATACGAACAAGTTTGTCGAGCCTATTCACCCTTCTCGTCCCCCTTCATTCGTATCCTCCTCAATGGGAATTACCAAAATTTACCCGCTTTAACAAAGAAAGAGGACCTCAACAACACTTGCGATCATTTAGACATGCTTGTTATTTGATTGCTCATGATGATGCCTCTTACTCAAGACCTTTCCCATGTCCTTATCAGACCCGCCTTGAGTGGTACAAAGCTTTAACCCAAAGACTCAATCTTCTCTTTTAACCAACTAGCCCAATCTTTCTTGATCATTTCTCCATTAACATTGCCAAGAAAGTATCTATCACCGACCTTTATGCCATCCGACAATTCAAGACGAATCTATCGCAGATTTCGCTGACGATGGCGGGGCCTTATCAACCAACTTACATATGCCTTGCCTCAGCCGAACTTATCAAACTTTTTACGCGGCATGTGCTAAGCACATTTCTCCTACTCTTCAAATTCAAACTTTCCGCACATTTGATGAGGCCTTTACCATGGCTCTAAACTAGAAATTCGAGCCTTAGAAGAAGAGAAATTGCATGTCACAAGCAACAAAACCCCAATTTCCGAACTCCGATTCTACCAATAAACCAAACACCACCACTCCTCACACGTCCACTTCTTCAAAATCAAAAGGAGCTATCCACGCGGTGATGGTCAAATCTCAAACACCGTCTAATACCCCACCAAAACCACCTATAAGTACAAAGCCGAGCCCATCAATTACACTCCTCGGGAGAAACTTATGGTGTCATCTTGGAAAATTGCTCAAAGCCGAGCTATCACCTTGCCTCCCGTTAAACCCCACTCCGGTTTGATTCTACCCCGCTTATACCTTCCTCGGTACAAAGAAAATGACTTCAGAATTTCACCGCGTAAAAGGACATAGTCATGAAAACTCGCAAAATGTTGAAAAACATAGTGCAGAAATGGTCGACGCAGTGATATAACCTCGATAATCCTAATGCCCCGCCAACCGAAATTTGAAAATCTTCAACAAACCATTCCCAAATCACTCCCAACAAGAATAAAACCAGATATCTTAGCCGAGGAGAGTGTTCATGAGATCCATGCAGCTTCGACTCCTAACCAAAGCCTCTATCGAGAAAATTTTGAATCAAGCCTCTCCACTAACACAGAGTCCGAACCTCCTTCACCACCATCAAGCCAAAGCGAAATCATTCCTTTACCCATAAAAGAGTTAATCGCCTGCACTTTCTTTCTCATCAATGAGTCTCGCTTACACCACATCCCTACAAGATCGCGAACGGATGTTATCTAATTTATCTATTTCCCAAATGTCCCTTCTACCGCTCTGCACAGCACAAGAGGAAGGCTCGCCACTCCTTTTGACATCCTTAGACGAGAAATCTCTTGCACCAACATCACCAAATTCTTTAACCATAATGCACTTCTCTCAAACATGCCCTCCGCCTATTAGTCCTTCATCGCCTAAATCTTTTCAACAACCGGTCGACCTCTTAATATCTATTGATACAAAGACTTCATCTACCCCCGTATCACACCCACAAAGGACTGGAATCACAACCCGCCTTTCTTCCGTACTAAATTTACAATTCATGCCTCGAAGATTGTCATTCTCCGTAAGATAGATGAGTCCTATGGGAACGCTTGAGTATCCCCTATTCTACTCAAATGCAGTGACCGATCCGACACCTCTACCATATATCCTAAGTGTTTACAGTAAACTCAAAATGCCTATGTCCTCGCCTCACCCCCGTATCTATACCAAGTAGCCCATCCACCTCTATTAACCTAACCAAATCTTCCCCTACACTTGGGACCTCACCAATGCCCAGTCTAACGCACCCGCCTAAGCGACTTGATTTATCCAAAAATAAAGCCACCCCGCCACCTAGGAGACAAACTCAATCCGTGCCTCTATCACAATCAAAACCATCATCGTCACACCTACCTTCCATATTGGGACCTCATCCCTCCACCTTGCATCAATATATCATACCTCCTGCGTTTTCTTCAAAACGACCTACGCCTTCTGCACCTATACAGAGATCAAAGGGTATATCAACATTGTCACCCCACATATCCTGTCCACCCATCAACCCTAAACGAACTCCATCATCAAAGGATTTATTTTCTGTCACTCCCTTTCTCCGTGGTTGTTTCCCGCTACCACGTCATCTGTAGCCTCATCATCTAACCAGCTGAATATAGCTTCTGCGCCAAAGAAACCACGTTTAGTGAAAACCACGTGTCAACACCCCTCGGCTAAACCACCACCCGTACGAACCAACCACGCCCAAACATTACCAAAACCCGCAAAACCAATACCCTCATCCTCCTCCGATTTTGACCCACTCAAAGGATCTTACGCCAAAATCCTTGCTATGTTGGTGGAGAATGCGACCATTTCCCTACCCCCACTTAGACCTTATGACCCGTCTAAACCTCGACCTATAGGTTACGATGAGTCTAAAATCTGCGCTTATCACCGCACACCAGGACATGATGTGGAGGGATGCAAAGCTTTAAAAACCATCCTTCGTCAATACCTCTCCCGTATACAAAGGTTAAGAAAGACAACTTACGAAGGAGAGACCTTTAGCTTCAATTCCCTCTACTATACCATCTCTCCCCGCCTCACCAAGATCTATCATTATTACAACCCCACCTCTCAAGACCATGATTTATCCCAACCATCTTCCTCATCTCAGGTCTACGAGATTAATATGATTAGTGTTGCTACTCGAGCGCAGAAAAACAACGAGAAAGCAAAAAGAAAGCACACATGCGCCCTCTCTTTCTCCATCCAAAGATCCCGATCGCACCACCACCCAAAGTGGTTATTCGTGGACCCGCTTACCCCATCTCTAATGGAGTTTCCCATCGAGCCATGATCAAACAGCCTTCACCAATCGCCCGTAAAATGACACTATATGATCTCATTCAGATTTCAATCCCATCGACAAGCTCTCGTTGAAATTCTTCAAGGGATCGAGGTCTTACCTAATGAAACCCTACCTTGCCTCCATTCTAACACCCAATCACGCTGCTTCTCTCACCAAACAACCCACCGCCCCAACCACTTCGCCTCTCAGATAACAAGCCGCGGCAAATGGCTCAAGATGAAATTGTTGACTTTGGTACATGTAAGATCCCGACTCGCCTTTTTTCATCTCAAATTACGTCCGGGACATTCGGGTACGCTCGTTATGATTGACGGGGGCTAGCCTAAACATCATCTCTTCAAAAGCCTTCCAACAAATGAATATCCCTTCTAGCTACATGTGTGCCAATCCCATCATGTCATGGGTCATTCAATGACGCTATTACCTCTACCTTAGGCACTCGTGATCCTCAACATTCGGTAGACCACGTACTTTACCCGAACTCTTCTATGTCCTCAAGGAGAGTTCCAATATAACATATTGCTAGGTCGCCTTGATCCGGCTATGGGATGCGTTCCTCAACATTACATAGATGCATAAAATTTGAGTACGAGGGGAAGTCCTACACCGTAAAAGCTGATCCTCCCCTTTAAAACCTGCAATATGTTATACCACCCTAACGATGTGCTTATACCAATCAAGACACCCATTCATTCAACCCAACCGTCCTCTTCAAATGTACCTCAACCATCCACCTCAACCGCACCTACGCCTTCAATCGATGAAACCACCGCCGCAAAACCACTTCCTTCCCGCAGCTAACATCCCAACCGCACTTTTAGTAGATGTTTTTCAACGCCTTACGCTGGGGAGTATCGCCTATATAACGTTAGTTCTTTCCATACCCCACAGAATACGGACAGTACATGCACATCCTACCTATGACCGTCAAAGGGGGGGAAGTAATCTCTTACGACCACCCTATCACAAGCACTAACCTAACGTGGGGGTGTTGACGCATCCTCCATTACCCCCGAACCCCTCTTGGTGTGGTTCCTTCCAATCCGATTTTCAATACTTGACAAATCGTCGCTTTCGCCCTCACCTTCGACTACCGTGCTTGGAAAGGCTTTGGTTTTGGTCTTTATGAACAAGGCCGACATACACTCATTCCCGTGACTACACGCAAACACAATGATCGCAGTGGTCTCGCTTTCCCAAACACCTACACAGAGGAACTCCCGTGTCGCTTGTCTTCTAGAAGACAACGACGCTACACCCCTACCAACCATCATCACCCATTTTGCCTTCGTCACCCACAGAGTCAATAGATCCCGAATCTATCCTCCTCCTTTTTTTTTTTTTTCATAAATGCTATCTTCCTAGGTCCTCTCAATTATCAACGCGATAATGAGGACCCTCTTCTATCCCCTTCTCAGATCCGTGATATGATCAAGAGGACTCACCTTCAATTAACGTTGTTGAGTGTCGATGATGACTCCATCCTCACTTACCTCGCGCGATGACTCTTATATTCAACGCGCCTTACCATCTCAAACTCAAACCATGCCGAACGAATCTACTATAGAAATCAACATCCACACGGAGGAAGATCTCACATTGTGAAGATCGACAATCCCTTAACACATCGTAACAAGTCGCCTTTACTACCTTTCTCCGTGCTCGCAACCAAGCTTTCGCTTGTCTACGCCGACATGCCAGAATTGATCCTCGACATCGCCACCCATAACATTACACTAAAACCCGATTCCAAGCCAATTAAACAAAAATTGAGAAAATGCATCCACGCATTGCTCTCTTGGTCAAAGAGGAGCTTCAACGACTCCTTTCGCTTCCTTCATTCTCGCTATTGACTATCCTCAATGGATTTCTAACATCGCACTGGCTACTAAAGCGACGGGGACTTCTGATATGCACGGATTTCCAAGATCTTAACCTCGCTTGCCCTAAGGATGACTTCCCCGCCTAGCATCGACCAACTTGTAGATCTCACCGTAGGCCATGAGATGCTCTTCTCATGGATGGTTTCTGATATAACCAAATTTTGGTCAGCTTCGCCGATCAACATAAAACTACCTTCATAACTCCTCGGGAACCTTCTATTACCGTAATGCCATTTGGCCTTAAGAATGCCGGGTGCAACCTATCGGGCCAAGCTATGACCTACATTTTTCATGACATTATGCACACTATCCTTGAAGATTACGTCGACGATCTTCTTGGCAAATCTAAACATCGTAGTGAACATCTCGATGTTTTAACCATTATTTTTGATCGCCTGTTACAATATTCTGTCCGCCTTCAACCAAAGAAATGTGTCTTTGGTGTCCTTTCGGGGAAACTTCTTGGCTTTATCATCTCTTTGCGTGGCATCGAGGTCGACCCATCTAAAGTCAAAGCTATCCTAGAAATGCCCCCACCTACCAATCTCAAACAATTGCGTAGTTTACAAGGTAAGCTCCAATCTATCCGACGTTTCATCTCCCAACTCTCAGATCGATGTCAACCTTTCCATCACCTTCTTAAGAAGGACATTGATTTTCAATGGAGCGAAGAGTGCCACCTAGCCTTTGAAGCTCTCAAAACTTATCTCTCAGCAGCCACCCGTGCTTATCCCACCTCGTGACGACCGCCCTTTCTACCTTTACCTTTCCGCCACCGACCACGCTCAGTAGGGGCCATGCTTGCACATCGTGACTCGAGAATCGAGAGCAAGCCGCTTTATTATATATAAGTCGTACTTTGGTGGACTATGAGACTAGGTATACACATGTAGAAAAGTTATGCCTAGCCCTATCATTCGTGGCTACCAAACTCCGACACTACCTTCTCGAATCACAAAACTTTCGTCATCACTAACACGGACCCCATCCATTACATGTATGCCAAACCTCATCTAAACCAACGCATCGCTGTAGATGGCTCATGCTCCTCGCCGACTCTCGACCTTGAGTTTGTCCACCAAATCAATCAAAGGACAAACCATCGCAGATCAACTTCGGAAGCCCTCTACCAGGGAACAATTTACCAATTTTACATTCCCGCATTTAACTCATCGCTACTCTTTCCTCAAGGAGGAGTCGATCCAATGACCCTCTTCTTCGATGGATCCAAATGCCACCGTGGTGGAGGAGCCGGCATTGTTCTCATTCCTCTCGACGCTGAGCCCATGCCTCTTTCATTCCGACTCGATTTCCTCGCACTAATAATACAAATGGAATACGAGGCCCTTGCTCTGGTCTCCAAGTCACATTACACTTAGGTATCAAATCTATCAATATTTTTGCGATTCTCAATCGGTAGTCAATCAAGCTTATGGGCATCTACCAATGCAAAAATGAGGAACTTCAAAAGTACAAACACTACGTGGATTCACTTCTAGCCTTATTTACTCGCTATTCTATCCAAACCATTCCCCGCTCCACTAATAAATTTGCGGATACTATGGCTTGCTTAGCCTCGCAAATTCCAGCTTCATCAACTGACTCTGACATTTTCGTCCTGGTCCAACAACTCTTTGCCCCATCTTATTCAAATTTCTATTGTTTGTACGATAAATACGGTGTCTCAAGCTAACTCGCAGATACCCGGTATCACCAATTTCACGACTACCTTACAACCTCTCGCTTCTCCCATCTCGACCTTACTAGTACTCGCAAACGCGCTTTCTTAAACACGTTTCTCGTTATCTTGTTATGGGAGGACTCTTTATAAACGTGGCTTTGATGGCATCCTCCTTCGATGTCTCACCGCGCGGAGGTCACCCATACCATCCAACAAGTACATGACGGTATTTGTGGCGGGCATTTTAGTGGCCTTGCTGCATGGCCAAACGAATCCTTCGCCTTGGTTATTATTGGCCTACTCAATAACGATTGCTATGAATATGTTAAGCGCTGTGTTATGTGTCAACAACACGCCAACCTTCAACATACTCCTAGCCACCCCTACAGTGTCGCCCGAGATCTTTGGCCTTTCTCACAATGGGGTTTAGACCTTATTGGTGAGATTCACCCTTCCTCTTCGCAACGCCACCGATGGATTATCACAAAGAACCGAATATTACACAAAATGGGTGGAGGCTATTCCACTCATTTCAACCAAAAAAAAAAAATTGAGAGTTCATTAACCACCACATTATCTCTGCTTTTGGTGTTCCTCATCGCCCGATAATGATAATGGAAAATCTTTCAAAATAAGTTATCAGCAAGACCTTTCAGAATAACTTTGGTATCAAACTTAGCTTCTCATCACCCTACTATCCACAAGCAAATGGACAAGCCGAATCCTCTAATAAAACCCTAACCAAAATCCTCATGAAAGTTGTCAATGAGTCCGAAGAAATTGGCACGATCACATCCCCTTTGCCCTTTGGGCTTATCGTACTAGCATTCGCACTCTACTAATGCTACACCTTTTCTTTGGTATATGGTACCGAGGCCGTCTTGCCTCTCAAATACAAATACCCTCCCTCGTGATATCTCTTCAGATATTCTCACCAACGATGATTTCCGCAAGAGCGGTTAGCCCAATTGGAGCTTCTTGACGAACGCCGCCTTACAACTCTCGATCACCTTCAAATCTATCAAAAACGTATCAAGCGTGCTTATGATAAGCGACTTCATGAGCGTACCTTTAAAGTTGGTGATCTTGTCCTCAAAGAGAATCAACATGTAACCAAACTGGAAAAGAGTAAACGTGGAAAATTTGCTCCTAATCGATTGGGCCTTATATAATCACTCACTTATGGATCGTGCACTTATCGCTTAGCTTCGCTTAATGGTAAGCTCCGAGCCTCAACCCCTTAATGCCTTGCATCTTCGACCATTCTACTGTTGAATTTAGTGTTACATCACTTCCTATCTACCTACTGCTCGTCCCTTGAGCTCACTTACCGCTACATACACTTTGTTTCCTACATCTCCAAATAAAATCAAGCTCACTTCTCACCTCCCCTTAACGATGCCTTCTCTTTTTAGTCTAGTCCATGACTTCAAAGTATTAAAATAACACCTTCTTATGGGATTTTCTTGAGTCAAACTTCCTACCAAACTAGATGCTTCACGCCAAAAGAACATCTAGCTATCTAAATTATATATAGACTACTCCCTCGAAGGACAGCTATATGCCAAACTATTGCTGCTATTATATATAGACTGCTCCCCCGAAGGACAGCTATGCACTAAAATCACAACATGCATTATAAATAGATCGCTCCTCGAAGGACAGCTATGCACACAACCAACCTTTATCGAAGCTTCTCGCATTGATCAGCCTTTCGTGAAGACCTCAAGAATAATACAATCATTATCCTCAGAGACTTCCCGCATCGATCACCTACATTCAATAAATAAAAGCCTCATTCAAAAGAACTTTTGCAAGGCATGGACTTGTCTATTTAGGGTAGGTTCTCTTTCGCCGTAACACTCACTTTGTAATAAGTTCTCCGTACTCAGCCTATACCATTCACCTCACCTCACCATTTGTTTCAACTCAAGGGACGTAACGTACACTCGATATGTTGTGATCATACAACTCTTTTCACCTATTGACTTCTCGCCTATGCATCGGCACCTAGGGCTTCAAGCTCGCTTCTACGTTGTGTGGTTTGTTTAGCTCTTTTCACCTACGAGCAATCTTTCCTCTTTGCCTCGCATCTAGGATTGTGTGTTGATCTTAATCAGTGGCATGATTCCCTACCACTTGGGTAGGCTAACTTTCGCTTCCTTATACCTTTTACAACATCACCAATTCATTACCAACACCCTCAACCTTACCTTACCAATATTAATATCAACATTTTTACCAACCAACCAATTGCCTAATCGTACTCAAGTTGCCTAAATTCACCTCTCCTCGGTCCTAAGGAGAACTACATCGGCCCGAGGCCCTCCTTGCTTTGTGCAATGGGCTATGTAGGCAAGACTTCGAGACATGGGGTCTCCCAAGGTTAGCTCGACCATCCCCTACCATAACCTATCATGTGTGGTAAATATAAATATTTTTGTGTATTTCTATTTAATCACATTCCTCTTTATCCTTTTTCAAAACACCAACAAATAAAACGAAAGCATTCTTATTATTATCATAACTCAAATCAACATACATATTCAGCCTTATTTAGATGTTAAACAAATACATCTCCTCTATCATCGACACGCAGTCGGCATCCTTATTTATTCTTATACCTCATAACATTTATTCGCACTTCCTCACGCCTCATCCCGCACTGTGTGATGACCATGATCGCCGACGCCTCTCACCCACCTCTCTCGTCCTCAACGGTACCACGGCTATTGTACCGCCCACCGATCTATCTGCCAATCTCTCCTATAACATATGAATACGCTCCTCGCATGGAGGAATTCAGCCTCTAGTCTCTCCGCCCGTGACTCGCAACCACTAACAATCCTCTTGTCTCATTCACTTGTGTTTGAAGTCGCTGAACTAAACTCGTAGACGATCTCTCTCTCGCTGTAATCATAGCTATGTCAGACGATCACGTACACCTCGCAGCTTCGCTACCCACCATAATCTATAGGCCTCTCGCTGCTCTCGCATCCATTACACCGCGATCGGCCGCTATCTCCTCTCGCCCTTCTCGAGGTGTTGGCCGGGAGGTGAGAATGCCGCCTCTGGCCGATCCTCATATATGGTCTATAAGCCGGGGTATATCCTCGCACAAATCCAAATTGTCGCCACACGCGATCTATAGGAATCCTCTCATACTCACTCGCCTCGTGCCCCACGATCCACCTCAATCGCTCTACACCCTCAACTCCTCGCCTATGTTCTCTGTTACCATATAGTTCCCGTAAGGCCTCCAACAGATATCCGCAATCGCTCACCCTCTCCCATACCTCGCCTCGTAATACTCAATGTCACCCGCACACCCTGGATCTTGCTCTTGTTCTCTGCTCTGACCCATCGTCTCAACCCCAACCTCTCGTATCTGGGCTCTCCTCGCTGATGGGTCGGCCTATTGGTCGCACACAAACAATGTGCTCATAGGCCCAACAAAGGTAATAAGTATGAACAATCCAAAGTGTCGCCCCATGATTTCACCTACAAGCCCATAAACCCCTCGTATAGTTCCGCCAAATATGCAGTGCCCATGCAAAAGTCACGTTCCTTTCTATCATCTCCCAAATAACACACATCAATGCCTTTGAAATCTTCCCCTTCTCTTCTCGTAATGCATAATACCCTACCGCTATCATTAATATCACTCGCTAACCTTGTCTCCTCGTGGTGTGTGCGCATACATTATCCCATATGTGAATGAAAACCTCGCTGTGTCAAATCTCATGCGTATGGACCAAATACTCATTGTTATCGCTCCGCGCCGCTAGGTAATGCCTGATATACTGTTTTCCCCGTAATAGGAGCCTCAAAATACGGAACACATCTTCCAATGTTACCGCTATCTCCCCTGCCGCGATAGAACGATTCTTCTCTCGATTCCATCTTTCAATCAACACTCGCAGATATAGATGGTTACGTGCATGATTCGTGAATAATAGCGGATTCCACTTAACCCCAAACGATTTATCAATGTCCATTCCACTGTGTTACATCCGCTCGATTCGTGACAACAAACAACGCACACTATCATTCATCCTCAACCCTACTTCGCCTCGCATACATCAAAACAACAAACAACCATTCAATCCATCAAATCCCTAAGGGTTTTTCTCACATTCTCGAAATTCTCCAAGAATCGTATCGGGTTATAAATAATCGGACCGAGCTTCAGTTGACCGATACCGTTATCCCTAACCGCTTATCGGCCACACACATTACATACACCTTGCCTAAACAACCACCTACGATAATCAATTGCTTGCTTTATTCCTCTCTCAGTATACACAGCATACCCAAACCCTTGATTACCTACCATGTAATACTCACCTCATTTATAACCCTTGTTATCATGTTTTCTTTCTCATATCTACCCACCTACTCTCCCCATCTTATTCACAAAACATGCAGAATCAAATCACAACCAAAACGCTTTACCTCTTTGAGTCAGCAGCAGCTTGAGGTGGCACTTGTCTTCCTCTCGTCCCGCGCTCGCTGATGCTTCTCCTCGTTCTCGCCATGATCACCACCCTTTTCAAATTCACCTTTCGCCTTCCCGAATCTCGTAACACATTCACTTTCCCCGTATCTCTTTCTCCTTATCACTCAAATCTCTCATGCAATTACCTGTCTCTTGCCACAAAAGCGCCGCTCGTATTTAACTTCTTCGTATGGCTCTCAAAATTAGAACTTAAGTTGCACCCTAGCTTTTCTATTTTTAGAAAAGCTCATACCTAAATAACCGTTTTCGTTACATGACCGATATCGTCTACTAAATACCGGCGTTGGTTACATAACCGATATCGGTTACATAACCGATATCGGTTACACACTCGCCTTTTGAAACATAGTTCTTTTCTTCATTTTCTACCTAATTTTTTATCGCGCCCGCCTCTTTTTTCCCCGCATAACAACACCATTATCCATATTTGTCCATCCAATCCACTTCTCATTATGATTTCATCCATATCATCTATCTACATTACCAAAACAAACATGCCATCATCTAAGGATATCAAAAACTATCAATCTATACACCATTTGATCCAACTCATCGATACATATATAACAATGTCACCAAACCAGCAACAAAACATGCCACATTTCATAATATAACATGATCGTATCCCATTAACAACAAACATCAACATCATCAATATATCAACATGTCAATTAAACTTATCATACATCAAATATCACAAACCATCGAAAAATACTTAAAAACATTTTGAACACAAAGATGTGAGAGTCAAATCTCATATCTATATATCACATATACAACGTTTCAATATACAATATGCCCCGCATCGGACCTCTCGTGATCTCATAATACAACAAAGCCGCACGCAGCCGCAATAAATGACAATAATCTCGACTCGGCTCAGTCCGGTCCCTCATATCAAAATATACTCGCTCGCAGCCGTCCTCATATCAAAATATACTCGCTCGCAGCCGGTATCAACTATACAACCTGCATCTGCTCAGCAGCCGTAGATACAATAAATGAATGAATAAATGAATAAATGTAGGCACGCAGCCTCTATCAACACAACCGTGCAGGGCAGACCGTGCCCATGTCCATATACAAAAACAATGCAGGATCCTCGCCTCCCCACCGCCTCGCACCTCTCCCTCGCTGGTCCTCGTGGTGCCTTCGCCTCGCTACCTTAATGCACACGCCGGCCGTGGCTGCACTCTCCTCGCGATCTCTCGACTATGGGAGGTCTCTCGCTCTATAAGCCGTATATGGTTGATACTCAGCCTCCGGCACTATCAAGAACATCTTGATAGTACGGCCTCCGCTCGCCGCTCCATATATATGCCCCGTGCCACCGTAGGTGCTGGGCTGGTCCTCGACTCCTACTACCAAGGCCCCCTGTGCTCGTGATGGTGCTGCCGGTGGTGCTCGTGGCTATGGTACTGCATTGCACTCGTGCTCGGGCATGGCTGTATTGGGCTGCCGTGGTGGTACTCTATACTGCATTCGTGTTTGGGCAATGCTGCATTGCCGCTGTGGTGGTGCTCGTGCCTTTACTCGAGCTCAAGCTAGCCGCCTCGTAAACACCTATTCGTGCTCAGCAAAGCCCAATCGCCCTCGTAATAGCTGCACTCGACTTCCGAGCTGATCTCGCTTTGCCATCACTGCCGCTGCAATCTGGCTGCAGGCCGTGCTACCTCGCTCGTTGCTCTCGACTAAGCCCACCAAACCATATATGCTCCCGTATAGCCCGTATCATCTACATGTGTCATTTGCGCCTCTCAAGAACCCAACTGGATCCACGGATGTGGTGCAGCAGTAGTGGGGCCTCTACATCATCCTCTCAGACCGAGGGAAGGGAGGTGGCTCGCCCTGCCGCAGCCTCTATCTGCCTCGCGCACTTCTCTCTAGGGGTATCCTCTCAGACTTTCCCGGCCTCCGTCTGCTATCCGTAAAGTGTACTGGATCAAGCGAATCGTACTCGCCTCTCCTCATGCGGGTGATGACCTCTCGTAAGGTCTCTATACGATGTCTACCGCTGTCAGCCCTCTAATAAATGCCTGTAATAGGTAACGCCCCGCTCGCAAGCACCGCTGTAGTGGCTGTCCCACGACCCCCAACCACCTCTCGAAAGCCGTATTCGTATATGACCTGTGGCCTCGTCGCTGGGGTAACCTTATCGTCTCGATGCATATGATGTGCTCATATGCCCAACAAAGTGAAGTAAAAATGTCGAACAAATCCCGACCGCCTCATCCGGTGATAGCCCCACAACTCCTCAGATAATCGCACTGTATATATCTGTGCCTAAGCATAACAAAGTGTGCTCCTCCACCATCTCATGAAGCACCCCCATCAATGCCCTTGGAAAGCGGCCTCCTCTCGAGTCCGGGAGGGTGAAGTAGGTGATCTGATCATCATCACACGGCAAGCCGTGTCTCATGTCGATGCGCACGGTACATATCACCATACCCGATGCTCACGCTGTGATATGTCACTAGCGCAGCTGCATCCCCGAAAACCTGTAGGATGCTGTCCATGGCTGTCTCTGCATCCACCTGAAAAATGGCCTCTCCATCAATAGGTAATCGAAGGATGCGATATACATCCTCCAATGTGATGGTCATCTCTCCGGGCCGGGAGATGGAACACATTGTCACCGGATCCATCTCTCGATGAGGGCAACCATCAAACTATGATCTCTGCCGATAGCTTCAGATCACCGACTCCGCCGAGTCCCACTCGCGCATGATCGCTGGTGCAGCTGGATACATGTGGTCGCATCCGCACCAACAGCGGGGGCATCCTGTCCCGCATCGTCAGCTGCTGACGTGCCTGCAAAACCAACCCACAACATTAGCTCTACTCTTTACAACAACAACACCACAACCCTCTACACCCACTTTTCTTCTCCACCTAGCCACACCACGACTCTCTAACACACCCCTCTACCCACCTATTCTCTACGCTATTCGCCTCCCTCTTCTACCCAAAACAACCCACCCCAAAACACCCCATCCCAACCCAAACAACACCCCACCCCAACAACAACAACACCCAAAACACCTCATCCCAACCCAAACAACACCTAACTCACCACCACAAACTCAACACAACACAATAACTTAATCCAAAAAAAAAAAAAAAAAAAAAAACTACGGACGCACTGTCCCCAATAATCGATCATGCGTCTCTTCTTCCCACCGACGCCGGTCGACTACCGACCGCCACCGGCCAAACACAAAGCGCCCTGCCCGCAAATTTTGTGACCGATGCCGGTCGCTTAGAAACCGACATCGGTCGCTGTAATTTCCCCGAGCCGAACCCCCGCGCGGCCCCCCACCTCCATTTTTTCATCTTTCTACCTACATACCCACCCAAACACCCTAAAAATCTACCCACCCAGCCGCCTTGGCTTATTTCACCTATCTACCCTCTCCCTTTTTCGAATTATTTCCATTTTCTAATTATTTCCTAAAACATGTAAATTCCTACCCAAACCCCCCATCTAGCTTAATAACATCAAATAAACACAATGAGGGGTTTCGAACCTACCCGCACGCACGACGACATGTCGCCATGGTGGGATGGGTGGTGGTGGTCCACCTAGTCCAGCCTCCTCCTGCTCCTCCCAGGCCGTGCCATGGCTCTAACTGTCCTTCTCGGGTCTCAACCAATCAACTACGCCTCCTCCTCACTGGGCCGCTACCAACTCACTCCTCCACCCAATAGTGCCACCTCAAAGAAATAAATGCACCAATGTCAATATTCCACCTCAGACAACTTAATTTGATTTCCAAATTGACAAAGTGACAATGACCGGCCGTATTTTTCTTTTTATAGGTTTTTCACATAGAACCGATACCGGTCAAATCGTGCCCTAAGAAACCGCACTCGGTTACCTAACCGGTACCGGTCATAGATAACCGATATCGGTTTTTCCTTTCCTCACCCAACTTTTTGCCCTTATTTACTATTGCCCCTTTTCCACCAACATCACCTATATCAACCTTTGATGCAAACATTATTAACCATTTGGCCCGAGCCAAGGCCGCAACTCCTAACCATTTGGCCGCAAGGCCGACCTAACCATTTGGCCCGACCCAAGGCCGCAACGCTAACTTTTGGCCCGACCCAAGGCCTCACTCTACCCATCCGGCCCACCCAAGGCCTCACTCTACCCTTCCGACTCCCAAGGCGCAGAACCAACAACTTGGCTGACCCACGGCCCGACCCTACCAAACATCACCAGGCCTTTTTTTTTTTTTTTTGTTTAATCGAGCTCACTGTTCATGTTTTACCCTTAGGGTCCTTGACTTGATCCGACAACCAACTTTTCCCGGACTTACCATTATTTTATGGTCAAACTTGGATATTACGAAAGTGTTTTCCACAAGGATCACTCACTACGCCAGATCGAGGAAGGGGAATAAGAAGATGAGCAGAATAGCAACATTCAGAATTATAGATAGCAGAATAATTCTTCGTGTATGCGCTAGCTTCAAAGGATTTAAGACAAGATCATTTGCATTAGCTGAATGGGATTAAATTTAAAGACACAAAGTTCCGTAAATAACCTTCTTCAGATTTGTTAATCAAGGACACAAAGTTCCTTCTTGGTTGTACAAGATCACTGTACTTGCAAAACTAAACAATATGCAATCAGAGAGACTAAACGAGTTAGGAACAAAATGATCTTCACAATATTAAAGGAAAACACAGAGACAACAAGAATCAGATAGACAAAGAACGGAAAGCCCTTTTGTATTGATTTCTTTAAGATCTATTTACACTTTCAAAAATATCCAAGTTCTTCCTCCTCCGAAAATGGCGTGGAAAGGCCATTATATAGATTACAAGTCACATTTCGTAGAATCGCTTTTTTAACTAAAGAATAGTTAAGTACCGCCAATTGCAATACCTTAACTAATTACAAAGAATACGAAAAGAAAGGAAAGAAGAGGAAAGGAAGGAGAAGGAGACAGGTGGCCGGCTACTGGGAGGGACCCACTGTCTTCAGAATCCGCTGCCTGAACTTCTTCAATGACTCAGCTATATCTCTGCCACGAGGGACTGACGTGTTGGTTGCAGACTGAGTCCAAAATCCCAGACATTTCTCCATCTCTTTATCAAACTCGACGTGAGTATGATAGTCTTTGTTTGCTTCTTCAATGGCAGACTGAAGAGAACAAATTTCCTTTATCTTGTCCTTAGAGATGGAGTCTTCCTCGAAAATATTATCTTTGATAAAAGCTCTGAACTGAGCTTTGATTTCTTGCAAGGACAAGGGAACGCCAGAGTTTTCATCCCAAGATGACAATGCATATCTCAACGCAGCAATGCCAAAGTCTTGAAAGCTTCTCCTTCGCCAGCCTATTCTTCATTTCTCCTACAGCCTTCCTCCAGACTTTGATTTTCCACTCCACGCCAGACCCAAGATTTTGACAGATTGTCCTTAAGATCATCGAAAATCTTGTTCACCAAGAAGATGTTCTCATCCGTCCGGCCCATGAGGCGAAGGTCTACAATGCAACTACTCCAGAGCTTAAGCTCTTTATCCATTACCCCAATAGTAGAGGACAATTCACAGTTGCAAATTATCTACCTTTCCATGTAGCTTAAAAGCTTCATCGATGAAGTTTAGTCCGCAACAAGCATGTCATCTACCATGGCTTCGATAGCTCGCGCCATAGACATAATACTTGTGCATATCTTTAATACTTTGCACTTCATCTTGGCTTAGAATTACAGGAGGCGGTAGAGCAATCAAGGGGGTAGGGTCCAAAACTTTGTCCTTAGACAAAAGTGACTTGATAAAACTCGTGAGAACTTGGGCTTGTTCTTCTAGCAAATGCTCAATCGTCTCGCTGCCTTTCTCTACCCTTCCAATGACCTCAGTGATCAAGCTTTCCTGAGGTTATGAATCTCACCTTCAGGAGTAGACTCTCCCATAGGGATCCTCAAAGCTCCAAGTCGATGTCACAAGTCTCGATTCTCGATTTGTCTACCGTGGGCTTAGCAATCTCCGTGAATTGCTGACCTTGAGCATCCGACACAATCCCGAAGTAGTTCTCGCTTTCTTGGCACGAGAAGGAGTGGTGCCCAACAAGGTCTGCTATAAAGATCAAAATTTGGTCCCAAGCTTTGAGAGGAGGATTTCCTCTTCCTTTGTCAACCGAGGTCGCACCCAAGCAAAAGAGGAAGAAGAATCTGCAGGAGAAGCAAGGGGACCAAGAGACAGGAGCTCATGACACTCAAGGTCCAGCACTGCGCGACAAGCCGAGATGTGGGTAGAACACCGGAGGTAATGGCGGTAGAAGAATCGCAGCACCCGGAAGTTCAAAGGTCTCGACCTCCTTATCTTTATCTCGCTGATTTCAGAACACTTGCAGGAGTCGGCATCTCACTTTCTTCACTTTCACCGAGAACGATGATGTTCTCTCGGCCCTATAGGCAACTCTCGCCTTTTTCTTGAGGGTCATTCTCTCAGCTCCTTCTTTACCTCTTTGAGTTTCTTCTTGTATACCTGGGTAGATGGAGAAGGAGTAGATTCCACAGGTCCCTGAGCTGTTGAGGCAGAAGGGGTTTTCACTGGTGTTCCAGACTCTGGAACTGATGCCTCTCTTATGGGTGTCGAATCATCCTTGGAGCTGGATTCTCCTGAGTGCCTCTTGAATTCTCGGATCTTCTTACCGAACTGCACTTAGTTCTGATCAAGACTGGAGCAAGAATCTCAGCCAGATCATCTCTCTCTTTCCTGTTCCAATCCAGGTCCTCCAGAGGAGTGTGCTTAATCACATTTTCATACTCATACGAGTATAGTTCAGAATTGTCATCCTGGAGACCTTCAGGAACTTGGTACAGACTGAGTTCTTGGATCAATTGCAGGGAGAACCTGCCACAATGCCTTCTTCTGGCTTCAAAATCATCTCGCATACCAAACCCAAAGAGTCTTCTCAGATTCCCCTATGATGATAGATTATCTTGAGGTTCTGTTTCAATGAATTTCTTCAAGTCAAAGCAGTTCTTGGCTTGAAGAAATGAACAAAGGATAGGGACCAGGCTCTTTCTATGTTCTCGAGCATCCAGAGCTGTTTTGCATGTGTAGTTTCCCAGAGAGATGGGAAAGTGCAAGCCAGAAATCTTCTTGTCTCTGCAAGTTCTAGGCAACTTGTCTAGTTGCCTGCATATTTCAATCAAGGCCATTTTGTCATTGCAGAACATGGGAAGCCGCAGAGGGTGCTCTCATAACCAGCGAGCCTGATATAAGAAAATTTCCTGAACTGAATGAAATAGGCTCCATATTGTGATATCAGGTTCATGGCTTCATCTGAAAACCTTCTAGCAGTATCACCTTCGAGCAATCTGACCACGTACATGGTGAAAGCATCATTGACCCTTCTGAAATTCCGATTGCTGGTCTCTAGGGTGAACTGCGGGCAGTAGGCATACACTGGATCATCTTTGTGTGTATCTATGTAGGAGAAGCCAAACCACTGCCTCGATGCCGCTAGGGTATACATAAGATACGAAGTCATGAAGAACTTCTTTGACTGCTGAACGTTAGATAGCTGCTCAGCCAAATTCATACTGATGATCTCTGCCCAGTTGATATTTTGTGTTCCCTCGCACACCATGCTGATGAGCGGGCACATCCGTAAATGAAATTCATCGGTGGAGGGCAAACCCATAACCCGAGCCAGCAGGATTATGAAGTCTGATAGTTCTTCATTGAAATCTACCCGGAAGAGGGTTTTGGTCAGACGAGAAGGACCTTTCTTAGGGTTCTTCAACCAAGACTTCGCCACTCGAGCTTTATATTTATCACTGTCTTGGTCGAACATGGCCTGTGCTTGATCCCGAGAGACGACTATAGCATTGTCCATCTCCGAATCCTCGAGCAGCTCCAATGGCGGCAGCTGGCCTACTTGGCAATGAGCTCCCGTGTACATTTGTCAATTCGCTCAGTAGCGGGTCGGGTGAGCTCCGCATGAAAGTACAAAGACGCACACCGCACCGAGATAGGGAATCCTCCGCAAAAGCTAAACCGCTATCATTAATCATCTCGTGCTATTGGCGTAGGGTTTGATTCGTCATTCTTGACCAAAATCACCGGTCGAGATGACGAGCTTCACTGCCTCCGATATTGCTAACGGCACTCAAGTGGAGAAATTTGCTCCGCCCGAAACTTGATCTTCATATTGATAGATTCGAGTCGCGACCTGACTGGAAGGAATTTGCAAAGGGAAGGGATATTTGCGCAGGGAACTAAATCGCAAGGGTTCGAGCAAACGATAAGATGGAAGCAATGCGAAAATGCAAAGGTGGTATGCTCGTTATATAGCCGTTTGAGGAGCGGAATGAATTTAATGCGCATTGAATACACAACCACCAATTTGAAAAAGCATCATATTCGGAATGAGCGGGAGAAGCTAAGTGTGAATGACACTTGGTACGCTTGGGACAGGTGAGACGCGAATGCGCGAAACACGCGGCTCGGCCGGTTCGGGCAAAAACAGGAGAAGACGCACAAATGCATTTGGAACAAATGGGACGAAAATGTGCGAAGTACGCGATTCGGGTGTTTCGGCCGAAATTGGAACAAAGGGCCCATTTGGACTTGGGACATTCGGGACAAAAAGTTCCGAAGTACGCGACTTGACCGGCTCGGCCGAAAATGAAACAGGGCGCATTTTTGAGAATGGGACATTTGGGGCGAAAACGCGCGAAGGACGCGGTTCGGGCAAATCGGCCGAAATTGGAACAGTTTGCATTTTTCGATTTGGGACAAAGAGCTCTGAAGTACGCGACTCGGGAGTTTCGGCCGAAAATGGGAAAGCTCGCACTTTTAACTTTGGGTCATTTAGGACAGGAAAGTGCGAAGTACGCGGGAAGGATGATTCGGCCGAAATTGGAACAGTTCGCACAAAACGTTTAGGGACACTTGGGACAAAACCTTCCGACGGGCCCGAAAATGAGACAGCTTCGGGGACTTCGGCCGATCGGGGAACAGAATGCACTTTCGTACTTGGGACAGATGGGACAAAAAGTTCCGACAGGCCCGAAAATCACACAAAAAGACCCAAAACACAAATTTTTTCAACTTCACGACTTAGGCACTTCAGAGAAGAACTCTTCAACTCAAAATTTTGAAAATTTTACTCTTATCAGAGCGGGAAATTTTGAGTGGACAACAGCTGGCTCCTTCTGGGGATGACTTGGTGTAAATTCATGGAATGAGACAAGGCAAGAACTTAGAGAACTCTGGTGAAGGCATCTCAAAGGCCTTATCCATCGGGGCAAAGGAGTCAAAAACAAACCAATACAGAGGGCAACACACACAATGTAAGGGAAACACACCAAAAGCAGTAAAAAGCAAAAACACCGTACATAATATACAAAGGGACTCCTAGTACCTAGACTTGAACAACTTCAAATACCGCCCACTATAAGGAAGTGGGAGGGGAGAACCATCCATGTAATCAAGATAGAAAGAGTCCTTACCAAAGAAAGTGTCTTATCTTGAAAGGTCCAAGCCACAGAATCAAATTTTCCATGGCTGCCACGAGGTTCATGTCTTTTGTCCCATAACAAAGACGGTATCACCAACTTGGAACTCTCTCGACCTAGCTTTCTTATCGAATGTAACCTTCACCTTCTCGCCGGTGAGCAGATATTCTCACAAGAACCTCCAATCTATCCTCGCTCGCCAGTGCAGTACATGATTCTTTTGTCCAGAGCATCACCGAAACTAGTGTCTTCAATGGCCTTCATCAGTGCAAGGTCATGGCAGCCCACCTGCACACGGCAAATTGGGCCTCTACTCCATACACTACTTGAAAGGGGGACATTCCAATGGCTCTTTTAGGTGTGATCCTGTCTCGCCCAAAGAGCATCATAAAGCTTCTTATGCCGCTTTCCACGAGACTCATCGACCAACTTCCTTATGATAGTCACCAGATTTTTGTTGGTGGATTCTGCTTGTCCATTCCCCTGGGGATAATAATCTGAAGAATGAGCCAGAGAGATGCCATACCCGTAGCAGAAATCCATGATCTCAGTTGAGGAGAAGTTCGAAGCATTGTTCTGTTACAATCTTGTTAGGTACACCATACCTACCAAGATGTTCTCTTTGAGGAAGTCAGCATACAACTTCGTAAGTAGTGCTCTTGACCTCGGAATAGCTTCCACCCATTTGGTGAAGTAGTCAGCCGGCAAGCAGCACACATGCGTGTGGCCAGCACTAGAAGCAGGGTTCAATGTACCAATGAAGTCTAGACCCCACTGTTGAAATGGTTCCTCAATCACAACTGGCTTGAGAGGCAAAGCGCCAATTTAGGTCTTCCCACAAAGGTTCGACAAGCCTCGCATTTATCCACCCACTGATGCATCTCTCAACAAGGAAGGCCAAGAATATCCTCCCCGAGTATCTTGTGAGTCAGTGATCATTGATGAATAGTGCCCTCCACATGCCTCGATCATGGAAAGCCGAGAGCAACTTTCTTCTCTCTGCTGCTCCTTATCCACACACTTCAGAAATCTCCCATCTAAACCACGCTCAACAAGGCATTTTCCCACAAGATATCATGCGCCGATCTCAATTTAATGCCCTCTTTTCCTCGGTAGTTAAATGAGAGGGGCATTCCCATAGGTGAGAAAATGGGCAATGTCGTATACCATTCATCGACCGAACTAAGGAATAGAACAAGAGGAATGTCACCTTTCTCCTCCAAAGAACTCATGTTTGGCTCCTTCAAAGATGAGCTCACAAAGACCTTTCGCCACGAACCAGCTTGGTCGGTTTGATATCAATGTCATACTCCCGACTTTAGCCACCCGCTTCTCTCTTAGACCCAAATTCTTGCTGTAAGAATTGACTTAACAAATGATCCGAACCAAAGACCACGAGTGAGAGTTGAGGATATAAAACGAAACCGCTTAATGTACTTTGACTACTGCAAAAGCATGCTTCTCCATCATGGTGTATTTCAGCTCATGATTCTTCAGGATATAGCTCATGAAGGCAATTGGTAGCTCATGTCCATCAGAGTCTTCTTGGGTTAAGACAAAGAGCCGTGTGGTATTATCTCAGAAGATAGCAATAGATGATGAAATCTTTGTCAAGTCGTGATGCCAAAACGAGTTTTAGCAATGGCTTTCGATACCCTCAAAGGATTCCTTTCCTTCAGAAGACCAACCAAACGCTTGCTTCCCTTTCATCATCTGAGAGATGTTCAAAGTTAATTCAGCAAAATCAGGGATGAATCTTCTTAAGAAATTGATCTTACCGAAAAAGGAATGCACGCCTTTTTTACTGGTTGGGAGAGGAATTTTGCTCGATGGCTTGAACTCGCTCAGATCAATCTTGATGCCATCCTTGAGACAATGTGCCCTAATAGCTTCCTTCAGTAATACGTAAAACATTTTTTAGGATTTAAAGAAATCCCATGCTCTCGTGATCTCTCGCAATCAAGCTTTCCAAGTGGTCAAGTGATCCGCTCTTGTCTTTGAAACACACCGTCAGGTCATCAAGGTATATGACTATACATTTCCCTTTCAAGCTTCCAAAAGCCAAATCCATAGCTCTCTGGAAAGTGGCACCAGCATTAATCAGCCCAAAAGGCATTCTCTTGTAGGCAAAGGTACCCCAAGGAGTGGTGAAGGCTGTCTTGTGTTGATCTGCAGTATCAACCTCTACCTGATTGTATCCCGAGAATCCATCAAGCATAGATAACATCTCGGATCCTGTTACTGCTTGCAAAATCTGATCCATCATAGGCAGAGGGTAGTTATCTTTCAGAGAGGCCTGATTCAGGTTTCTGAAATCAACACAGATGCGGATCTCACCATTCTTCTTCCTAACAGGCACAATGTTTGCAATCCATGTTGAATGGTGAATGGGAAAAATGATTTTAGCCTTCAACAATTTCTGGATCTCCTGAAAGATGGTGTCGGCTATTTTTGGATTATACTGCCTTTGTTTCTGCTTGAAAGGCTTGATTCCTGGTTTGAGAGGGATAGAGTGTTGCATTTCTTTTGGCTTGAAGGCTTTTAGATCTTCATAAGAATATGCAAGAACATCCTTATACTTCCTTAGAAGATCAATTGCTCTTCTCCTCTCATCTGATGTGCAACATTTCCCAATATTCACCAGTTTCGGGTCATCAGAACTCCCAATATCAATCTTATCATACTCACCGATCACGAGGTCCAAGAGGCTTTAGATCTCACGTATCTGTCATGTTTATCAAACAACTCCTCCAAACTCACCAAACCTTTGGGAATCTTGTTTCCTTTGAGTTTAATGCACCCTTCCCGATCTGCTTTTCTCTTGGGTGACAGCTTGGTCGAGGACACACTCTCACGAGGCAAAGTGTGTCACTTCCTCAAAATATAGTTGTTCAAAAATTCCCTTGAGTTCCGGAAGGAAAGCAGATGCTGGTCATCGCTGAAAACTTGCCGCTTATTAGTATTGTCGTGAACACTAGGCCGGTGGACCATTTCAATAGTGAACTTATCCCGAGAGAATTCAGATGGGGAATCAATAATGACCCCGAGACAAACCAAAGAATCAGCCCCGCTGCTTTTTTTTCTAGGTATTGCTTCAATAGAAAGCATCAAGGAATTCAATCAATCCCAAACCCGATTCCGATAATGCTTCACCTTTCCCATTTTTTACCCGAAAAGGCTTCGACTTGCTTTCACAATCAGCTCTCGCATCACCACGAGCCGTAAGATTTTTTACACCTCGCTTCTTTGCCACTTGCAGTACCAAGAAGAGAGCCTCATACTCGGGTGTTGTTAGTGTTCTCGAACCGCAACTTAAATGAAAAAGGGTGTAGGCAGCCTTCAGTGATATTAGCAGACACCAGCTCCGAACCACCGAGGAACAACTTCCATCAAATTCTAAAATCCAAACACCATCGGGATCTTTGGGTGATACTTTGAGGGTTGATTTCATCAGGGACAATCATGTAATTACCATGACCTATGTCTTCATAGAGTATTTGTGCCTTAGGATCATCTCGCTTTCTCGCACAATATACTCGATCAAGCTTCTCGTGTGAGTAACTTCTTCATTTGTCCATGACAGTATGAGGGCGTGTGACCAATCCATTCAATCTCCCCACCCACATCTTTACAGTTTCCTACTTAGCAACATTCCATAAGAAGGAGGAATGTCTCAAGCACTAGGATGGTAGCCAAGACTTTCTTTTCGTAAAGCAAAGAAAAGCCACTTGTGCATCTTTAATCCTTCCAACCAAAGGTACTTCCTTACTTTCCATGGAGTAGCAAGATCCATAAGTACGAGTAAGGGCAAGCCTAAAGCATGGGCTACTTTAGCAGTATTACGTTATCTCGAGGCTCCGAATCTATGACACAGCTTATCGAGCCTATGGCCCGCTATAAGAAGTGTTACATAAAAGGCTTGATTTTGTCACTGTGCGAGGTGACAAAGAGCTACTGTGACTAGGTCAGTGGTATAGAAGGAGGAGGGGCAAAAGGCCTTTAGAGGTGGTCTTGGAATGGGAATTTACAAATTGGATCATCTTGGCAAAAGCTTTGGGATGGGTTTGGTAGTATTCAGCTTCTGAAATTTGAACCTTGGTCCTTTTTAGGTGATCCACAATGTCAAAGGATCCAGAGGTGGATGGGCCATCATCATTTGAAATTCTAGGCTTATCAACCTTAGGAGAAAAAGAAGAAGAAGCAACTTTGGTAGCAGGATTGACAGTACTTACCTTTGGTGCAGATGAGGTAGGGATAGGAGATCCTCTTCTGGCAATTACAGGAATAGTTGCTGGTTGCTCCTTAGATTTCTTCGTGGGCTGTGTTACTTTCTCCTTCTGCCTCGTCTGTTCTCGAGTCATGACAGCAAATGATTCACTGTTCATATCTGCTACCACTTCATCATAGTTATCTCCATCATCAATGCCTTCAAGTAAAGAAATTGACTCGAGATCCTTCGAGTTCTTCTCCCCTCATCATCGAATTCCTCCAGAACTCCTCACAAGCTTCATTATCATCTTCTCGCTCTTCAACCTCACAAGTCGCATTCACCGAACTTCGACAGAGGTCCTTCAAGTGCCGCCTTGTGTGGGAGCCGGCAAACGGTTTCTGGGTTGAAAATTTCTTCTCGGAACATCTGCATATGGTGCATGCTGGGCTAATTGTTTCTTTATAGCCACTAGATCATTTGCAAGTTTCTGGACTAATGGATCAGAATTGGGTCCAGAGGTGGAAGAGGAAGAAGCAGCAGATTTCGATTTAAGAGGATCTCTTTTCAACTTCCCTGACATGATCAGGTCGTCCTCGATACTAACAAATGCCCGCTCTTGATCCGTAATTAGCGTTTCCAAGATTAGCCCTTCTTAGAGCATAACTGACTTTAGGCGTTTGGGCATTCAAAAAGAAACATTTTTGAATTTGATCAACCGGCCGAGTATTTGCAGGAATCTTGTTGATCAATCTGTTGAACCGAGCCACAAATTCTCTCATGGGTTCTGATGGATCTTTCTTTATCTGAGAAATCTGGGCAAGCAGGGCATGCACATCTTCTGCCGGCTTAAAACGGCTTTCAACCGAGTTCTCATGGTAGTCCAGTCGGTGATGGCACCACCGAAGGTGATAGAACCAAATAAGAAGATTATCCTGTAACGTCTCAACGAACAGTCTTACTGAGACGTCTTCATGCTCAACCCCCAAAACTCCACATGCAACTATGAAGGCTGCAATATGTTCATCAGGGTGTACTTTGCCATCTCCTTTAAATTTTGGGAAGTTCTTTCGGTTACCTCTAGGTAACTCATGCAAAGGTCACAAGAAGAGCCAGGGGCCCGACACGCTGACCCCATGGCAATTGTGCCATTCTTGAAATACGGCTTGAGGGGAACTTTAACACCAAAGCAAGGATCAAAGCTCGTAGATCGGGACTAGCAGTGCTCAAGGAATACCACCCGTAGGACTTCTATCTTGAACAAAGTGAGTGCTCGCCGAACGAGTTCTTCTATTTGAAGGGAAAGGAAAACCCCGTTGCTCCAAAAGTCAAACCGAGAATCTTCAATACCAAGGGTCCTTCTCCTCGAGTGAAACGCGGAGTCGCCAGATCAAAGGATGATCGAAAAATTGCAGATCGAATGCGATTTTCCCCAAATGAGTCGCCAAAACCGTTGGTCGTCAAATAGGACTTTTTAGAAGAGCAATGGGCAATGGGGACAAAAAGTCCCTCCTCTTTAATGGGAGAGGTTCCTTATTCTCAAACGAACTTATTTACAAATACACGTAACATTATTTTATGGTCAAACTTGGATATTACGAAAGTGTTTTCCACAAGGATCACTGCTACGCCAGATCGAGGAAGGGAATAAGAAGATGAGCAGAATAAAGCAACATTCTGTAATTATAGATATAGCGTAATAATTCTTCGTGTATGCAAAGCTTCAAAGGATTTAAGACAAGATCATTTGCATTAGCTGAATGGGATTAAATTTAAAGACACAAAGTTCCGTAAATAACCTTCTTCGATTTGTTAATCAAGGACACAAAGTTCCTTCGTCAGGTTGTACAAGATCACCGTATTTGCAAAACTCGAATAAGATGCAATCGTGAGAGACTAAACGAGTTAGGAACAAAATGATCTTCACAATATTAAAGGAAAACACAGAGACAACAAGAATCAGATAGACAAAGAACGGAAAGCCCTTTTGTATTGATTTCTTTAAGATCTATTTACACTTTCAAAGAAATATCCAAGTTCTTCCTCCTCCGAAAATGGCGTGGAAAGGCCATTATATAGATTACAAGTCAAGCTTACTCTTCAGACTGCTTTTTTAACTAAAGAATAGTTAAGTACCGCCAATTGCAATACCTTAACTAATTACAAAGAATACGAAAAGAAAGGAAAGAAGAGGAAAGGAAGGAGAAGGAGACAGTGGCCGCCATCGGGAGGGACCCACTGCCTTCTCGTAATCCGCCGCCTCGAACTTCTTCAATGACTCACCTATATCTCTCGCCACGAGGGACCGACGTGTTGGCAGCAGATCGAGTCCAAAATCCTGCACATTTCTCCATCTCTTTATCAAACTCGACGTGAGTATGATAGTCTTTGTTTGCTTCTTCAATGGCAGATCAAGAGAACAAATTTCCTTTATCTTGTCCTTAGAGATGGAGTCTTCCTCAAAAGATTATCTTTGACAAAAGCTCAACGAGCTTTGATTTCTAAGGACAAGGGAACGCCAGAGTTTTCATCCTCAAGATGACAATGCATATCTCAACGCAGAAATGCCAAAGTGTCTTGAAAGCTTCTCCTTCGCCACCTATTCTTCATTTCTCCTACAGCCTTCCTCCAGACTTTGATTTTCCACTCCACGCCGTAGACCCAAGATTTTGACAGATTGTCCTTAGCATCATCGAAAATCTTGTTCGCCAAGAAGATGTTCTCATCTCTCTCGGCCCATGAGGCGAAGGTCTACAATGCAACTACTCCGCAGCTTAAGCTCTTTATCCATTACCCCAATAGTAGAGGACAGCTTCATGCTGCAAATTATCTACCTTTCCATGTAGCTTAAAAGCTTCATCGATGAAGTTTAGTCCGAACAAGCATGTCATCTACCATGGCTTCGATAGCTCGCCATGATGTAATACTTGTGCATATATTTAATACTTTGCACTTCATCTTGGCTTAGAATTACAGGAGGCGGTAGAGCAGTCAAGGGGGTAGGGTCCAAAACTTTGTCCTTAGACAAAAGTGACTTGATAAAACTCGTGAGAACTTGGGCTTGTTCTTCTAGCTGCTCAATAGTCTGCTGCCCTTTCTCTACCCTTCCAATGACCTCAGGATCAAGCTTCTCGGAGGTTATGAATCTCACCTTCAGGAGTAGACTCTCCCATAGGGATCCTTGAAAGCTCCAAGTCAGATGTCAGCAAGTCTGATTCTGATTTGTCTACTGTGGGCTTAGCAATCTCCAGGAATTGCTGACCTTGAGCATCTGACACAATCCTGGAAGTAGTTCTGGCTTTCTTGGCACGAGAAGGAGTGGTGCCCAACAAGGTCAAGCAAAAGATCAAAATTTGGTCCCAAGCTTTGAGAGGAGGATTTCCTCTTCCTTTGTCAACCGCAGGTCGCACCCAAGCAAAAGAGGAAGAAGAATCAGGAGAAGCAAGGGGACCAAGAGACAGGAGCTCATGACACTCAAGGTCCAGGCACCGCCGACTGCCGAGATGTGGGTAGAACACCGGAGGTAATGGCGGTAGAAGAATCGCAGCACCCTGGAAGTTCAAGGCTCGACCTCCTTATCTTTATCTCCTGGATCTTCAGAACACTTGCAGGAGTCGGCATCTCACTTTCTTCACTTTCACCGAGAACGATGATGTTCTCTCGCCCTATAGGCAACTCGCCTGCTTTCTTGAGGGATCATTCTCTCAGCAGCTCCTTCTTTACCTCTTTGAGTTTCTTCGTATACCCGGGTAGATGGAGAAGGAGTAGATTCCACAGTCCCCGAGCCGCTGAGGCAGGGGGGTTTTCACCGGTGTTCCAGACTGAACCGATGCCTCTCTTATGGGTGTCGAATCATCCTTGAGCTGGATTCTCCCGAGTGCCTCTTGAATTCTCGGATCTTCTTACGAACTGCACTTAGTTCCGATCAAGACCGGAGCAAGAATCTCACCGATCATCTCTCTCTTTCCCTGCTCCAATCCAGTGTCCTCCAGGAGGTGTGCTTAATCACATTTTCATACTCATACGAGTATAGTTCAGAATTGTCATCCCGAGACCTTCAGAACTTGGTACATGACCGAGTTCTTGGATCAATCAGCAGGAGAACCCGCCACAATGCCTTCTTCTCGCTTCAAAATCATCTCGCACAAACCACCCAAAGAGTCTTCTCAGATTCGCCCTATGATGATAGATTATCTTGATGTTCTGTTTCAATGAACTCTTCAAGTCAAAGCAGTTCTTGGCTTGAAGAAATGAACAAAGGATAGGGACCAGGCTCTTTCTATGTTCTGAGCATCCAGAGCTGTTTTGCATGTGTAGTTTCCCAGAGAGATGGGAAAGTGCAAGCCAGAAATCTTCTTGTCTCTGCAAGTTCTGTGCAACTTGTCTAGCTGCCTGCATATTTCAATCAAGGCCATTTTGTCATTACAGAACATGGGAAGCCGCAGAGGAGTGCTCTCATAACCAGCGAGCCTGATATAAGAAAATTTCCTGAACTGAATGAAATAGGCTCCATATTGTGATATCAGGTTCATGGCTTCATCTGAAAACCTTCTAGCAGTGTCACCTTCGAGCAATCTGACCACGTACATGGTGAAAGCATCATTGACCCTTCTGAAATTCCGATTGCTGGTCTCTAGGGTGAACTGCGGGCAGTAGGCATACACTGGATCATCTTTGTGTGTATCTATGTAGGAGAAGCCAAACCACTGCCTCGATGCCGCTAGGGTATACATCAGATACGAAGTCATGAAGAACTTCTTTGACTCACCGACGTTAGATAGCCGCTCACCAAATTCATACCGATGATCTCTCGCCTCAGCTTGATATTTTGTGTTCCCTCGCACACCATGCTGATGAGCGGGCACATCCAGAAATGAAATTCATTGGTGGAGGGCAAACCCATAACCCGAGCCAGCAGGATTATGAAGTCTGACAGTTCTTCATTGAAATCTACCCGGAAGAGGGTTTTGGTCAGACGAGAAGGACCTTTCTTAGGGTTCTTCAACCAAGACTTCGCCACTCGAGCTTTATATTTATCACTGTCTTGGTCGAACATGGCCTGTGCTTGATCCCGAGAGACGACTATAGCATTGTCCATCTCCGGAATCCTCAGAGCAGCTCCAATGGCGGCAGCGTCCAGCTTGGCAATGAGCTCCCCGTGTACATTTGTCAATTCACTCAGAGCTGGTCGAAGTGAGCTCCGCATGAAAGTACAAAGACAAGACACCGCACCGAGATAGGGAATCCTCCGCAAAGCTAAACCGCTATCGTTAATCATCTCGTGCTATCGCGTAGGGTTTGATCTCTGTCATTCTTGACCAAAATCACCGAAGTCGAGATGACGAGCTTCACTGTCTCCGATATTGCTAACGGCAGACTCAAGTGGAGAAATTTGCTCCTGCCCCTGAAACTTGATCTTCATATTGATAGATTCGAGTCACACCTAGACTCTGGAAGGAATTTGCAAAGGGAAGGGATATTTCGCAGGTTTTCAAATTGCAAGGGTTCGAGCAAAAGATAGCATGGAAGCAATGCGAAAAATGCAAAGGGGAATGCTCGTTATATAGCCGTTTGAGGAGCGGAATGAATTTAATGCGCATTGAATACACAACCACCAATTTGAAAAAGCATCATATTCGGAATGAGCGGGAGAAGCTAAGTGTGAATGACACTTGGTACGCTTGGGACAGGTGAGACGCGAATGCGCGAAACACGCGGCTCGGCCGGTTCGGGCGAAACAGGGAGAAGACGCACAAATGCATTTGGAACAAATGGGACGAAAATGTGCGAAGTACGCGATTCGGGTGTTTCGGCCGAAATTGGAACAAAGGGCCCATTTGGACTTGGGACATTCGGGACAAAAAGTTCCGGAGTACGCGACTTGACCGGCTCGGCCGAAAATGAAACAGGGCGCATTTTTGAGAATGGGACATTTGGGGCGAAAACGCCAAGGATGCGGTTCTGCAAATCGGCCAAATTGGAACAGTTTGCATTTTTCGATTTGGGACAAAGAGCTCTGAAGTACGCGACTCGGGAGTTTCGGCCGAAAATGGGAAAGCTCGCACTTTTAACTTTGGGTCATTTAGGACAGGAAAGTGCGAAGTACGCGGGAAGGATGATTCGGCCGAAATTGGAACAGTTCGCACAAAACGTTTAGGGACACTTGGGACAAAACCTTCCGACGGGCCCGAAATGAGACAGCTTCGGGGACTTCGGCCGATCGGGGAACAGAATGCACTTTCGTACTTGGGACAGATGGGACAAAAAGTTCCGACAGGCCCGAAAATCACACAAAAAGACCCAAAACACAGATTTTTTCAACTTCACGACTTAGGCACTTCAGAGAAGAACTCTTCAACTCAAAATTTTGAAAATTTTACTCTTATCTACAACATTTACCCTTTATCAACCCTATCCCTGATTTCCCGTTCACTCAATCTGTGATAGATTTGAGGGGGATTACCTATATCCTTAACAGGAGAAACCACTTCATATTATTGTCCGCGCAGCTTTACAAAACAAGCTACACGACAATAAGGGGCTAATGTAGACACCAAATTTGTGTCTTACGACCCCTTGTGACCCGCATCTCATCTCGCAACCTAACCTCATCACCTAAACCTTACACAATTATTTATTAATTACCTTGTAATTGACAAATCCACATCATCTCACCTGCCACCTCATTTTGCCACTTCATCATGACCTAGCCCTAACCCTAAACTAACCTAATTAAGACCTATAACTTGGTCTACACCTACACCCATGACTAATGACCCCTTTCTCGGACCCAAAACCGACCTTCTAGTCACTTGACCAAGCCCGCAACTAATCCCTCGGGAGAAAAGCAGGGAAGGTGGGCTATTTTACTAAAAATAGCCTACTTTTTCCTTACCGATGCCAATTCCTACTCGACCGCCGTTGGTTACGTAACCACCATCGGTTCCCTGTAAAATGGGCTCCCTAACCAGGAAACAAGGGTGGAAGGATTTTAGGAATCACAGAGATCATTTGGGAGTGATCAAGAGAGTCCAGATCTTCACTTGACCGGCGAGAGGCAGTGAAGAAACCGAGAAGAGTTGCAGCAAAAGGAGATCAAGCCCAAAGCGCCATGCAAGCGCCAGAGTTCTCGGATACTCGGTGATCATCGGGGAGGGAGATATTTCATCTTTTGTTTGTCCAAACCATCCTACCTAGAGTTACGCCTTTGTCATCGAGTTCTTGGACTGCATCTTAAATAATAGCAGATGAAGTTACATCTTGCATGTCCTCTTTAATAACATTTCTTAGAATTTTTGAAGCACAATCCTCACAAATCCATTCCTAGATCCACTACCCAAGTCTTGCTATTGCATCTAACTATCATTCATCTACCTCTCATCACCTTATTTCCTAATATCACCTATATCTGACCTTACAAATAACACAACTACCCAACAACACAACCACCCCCACAAAACAACGAACCTTGGATCTGGACCATACCGAGTATCGGTTATCGGCAACCGCCAGTATCGGTTATCCCGACTATAACCAAAAACCAGCCTTTCCCCTACCCAGTTCAACGTAGCAATTTAATTGATATCTTACAGTCTTTTGTGTTAATTCATATTAGCGAGGGCCGGACCACCTTGAAAGGAAGTTTTATATTTCTGGCCCAAGGCGCCTCATTTATTGTCTAATCAAAATCGTGTGGTCTTGTGTTCTTATTTTCAGTAGTCTTTCCAAGACAAAAAGGAGTTCTTCGCAGTCAACCTGATCTTTCTCTATGGTACGCGCACACCATCTCGACATTCAACAGGTATTCCTCCTAGCCCTAACCTTATCTGTTTCTAAAAGGAATGAAAGGATAGAAGCAACTCTATTCCCAGAAGCCGAAACATTCCGAGCGAAATGAAGGTATCCTCATTCCTTTTGAAGAAATGATTTCCACCAAGAAGTGGAAGTAAGGAATCGAACATGGCTCACGGTGAATATCCATGTGAGACTGAAGAAGAACATTTCTACAAGTTGGAGGTGGATGTGTAAAGTCTATGCAAAGATATGGGCAATATTTCCTTGTCTATGGGGAAGTTAGATTCCATCATGGGATTGCTCATGGAGAAGCTTGGTGTTCAAAAAGAGGCACTAGGAGGCCATAAAGAAGACACTCATGAATATGAGGAAGAGCATCCTCGTGCAAACCTTACTCCTCCCCCGTTCAAAGCATAGGGAAGATAAAAATCCAGCCTTATGTTGGGGATGTGAATTTTGAATAGCTAGACCATTGTATATCTTAACTTGAGGTATATTTCAGTTTGTATCAAATCAATGAGAGTCAACATATAACATTTGCAAGGTTAAAATTAACCAATCATTCTTTAACTTGGTTTGAAAGTTATGTTCATACTTTGATTTTTAAAAAGCTTCCTCCTATTTCTAAATGGGATGAATTTAAGATGCTAATAAAAAATAAGTTCTATCATATTTTTATGAGGAAGAGAGTTCTATGTATTGGAAATATCTCAAAAATAAGAAAGGACAAAATGTGCAAGAGTACACCAATGAGTTCCAGAATAAATCTATCCAAATGGTAAACTTGGAAAAGATGTAGCAAACCAAAACATCTTAATGAAGTACATTGGTGCACTCCATAGCTACTTGAGGAGACTAATTCTCTCGTCCAATCTATAAAATGTAGATGAGTCTTGTTCTCATGCCCAATATCTAGGCATGGAGAAGAAGAAGAGTTCATCTATCTCTTAGTGTGCTTGAAACAAAAAAAGGTGACACCAAGAAAAGGGAAAGGTAAGAAGAATGCTACTACTTCTATTTCTAAGAAGGATACTAGAGTTCATTGTGCTCCTTATAATGTTCACACTAATTCTGAGGGAAAATGTTGGAAGCTCCACCCGAATTACATCCCTTCAAGAATAATAAAAATAAAAAGGAGTGAATAGGTGGATGATACAATGTGTTGTACCTATTTCCGTAGAGATGTATGCTTGGGTAGTAATAATGTTGTTCAAGAAAATGAACTTACTAAGCTTTTTCACATAAAAATTCAAGTGAAGAAAACTAAAGTGGATTCTCTTATTGATACTTGTTCTCAATCTAATTTGATAAATAAGGACTTAATTGATAAGTTGAAGTTAGATAATTACAATCATTTGAATCCATATTCATTTGGTTGGGTGAAGAAAGTCATAGACATCAAGGTTACCAAACAATGCAAAATTACATTTGGTATTAATAAGAACTTTATTCATGAAACTACTTTGGATATTGTTCATCTTGATGTGTGTGTGGTGTAGTGTTTGGAAAACCATACTTGTAAATCAGGGATGCCATCTTCATGAGAAGAGCTAACCAATACCACTTGGTAAAAATATGGTAAGAAGTACCTCATTTCAGCATTTACAAGAGACTCAAAGATCTCTTTGGTAAGTGCCTCTAAAGCTAAGAAGCTTATTGATTTTGGTGGGAAATGTTCATTACTTATTTTAAGAGATATAAAAAAGAGGAAGTTGTTGCATATAAAAACACTTATAGCATGTTTACTAATAAAGTAGAAGAAAATGAAAGAGTTGGTTCAATATTTCAGGGAAGTATTCTAAGAGCCTTCGGGATGCCTACTCTTGTTAGGCCAATTGAACATGAGATACAATTACTACCCAAAGTTTACTTCCAAACTTGAGGTTGTACAAACATTCCTTGAAGGATGCCAAAGAGGTAAAACAAAAATTATAATTTATGATCAAGCCATGTATGACTAATTAGTTAGATGATATGTTCTCTATATCTCCTTTAATTTCATATATGGACACTTTGAATCTTCTTGACCCTTTTGTATGTGAATCATATCACAAAGGTTATGGGAAAGATACGAATTTTGGAGAAATACTTCAGCAGATTGCCCTCTAAGTGAGGGATTTACACTAAGGGGATAATACTACTTCCAGGGATGGGAAGCTCTATAAGAACAAGAAACCTTGCATGCCTAAGGGGGAAAGAGTTTAGTTGATGTGGGAAGCACACACTTCTGACGTGGTTGGTCACTTTGGTGTGACATAGACTATTACACACTTTTAGAGGTATGTTTATCGGACAAACATACAAGTGGAAGTTTCCAAATTTATCGGGGTTATGTTTTATGTAGTACAAGAAATCCTAATAATAGAAATTAAGGTTTATATATTCCATTACTAGTTCCTTCCTGACCATGAGAGAGAATCTCCATGGATTTTGTGGGAAGTTTTCCTACCTCCAAGAAAGGATATGATTATATTTTTGTGGTAGTGGATTGGTTTAATAAAATGTGTATTCTCATTCCTTGTAAGAATACCATTAAAGCCAATGATGTAGCTGAGTTATTTTTGCTAATGTGTGGGTTAATTTTGGTTTTCCTAATTCTATCATGTCAGACATGGAATCAAGATTCATAGGAAAGTTTTGGTCTACTTTGTGGGAAAATATGGATACAAAGTTGAAAAGGTCTACCACTTTTCATCTGCAGATAGATGGGAAAACATAAGTGGTAAACCGTATGTTGGTTTAGATCTTGAGAGGGTACAATATGAAACATCCTAGGAATTGGGATGAGAATTTGGTATATATCCAAAATTCTTATAACATCAAAGTTCATGCTTCTACTAGTAAGAATCCTTTTGAAACATGTTTTGGTTATTTTCCTAAGAGTGCATTTGATGTTATTTTGAGATTACCATAAAGAGACAATGGAAAAGTGGATCTAGAAGTCCATAAAGCTGAGAATTTCATTGAAAAAATTTAGTAGATACACCTCCAGGTACATGAGAGGTTGAAAGAGTCACATGCCAAGTACAAATCATGACATGATCAACATAGAATTGAGCATTCTTTCCTTGTTGGTGACAAGGTATGGTTGTACTTGAGAAGAGAAAGGCTACAAGGTAAAGCTAAGAAACTCAAAGCATCTTTGATATGGCCCATTTGAAATTCTAGAACAAGTGGGTAAGAATGCATTTTGTTTAGATTTTCCTTCATATGTATGCATATATCAAGTTGTGAATGTTGAAAATTTATGTCTCTTTGAGCCCTCCATGTTGGATAAGGAAGAAGAGGGATTATTGTTACCATATATTGAAGATATTACACCAAATGTCTCGGTTGGAATTGGAGGAAGATGTGGTATTAGAGTAGAAAGAGATGACAACACAATGAGGAGTGCAAGACAAGTGGTTGATTGGTTTGAAAGGTCAATTGCCTATCAAGGCCAAGTGGTATTCCAGAAAATATGTAGGGAAGAAATTTCATCACCTCATCGGTCACTTAATCTTATAGTGACTTCAAATACTCTAATTAGGGAGGTATGATCCAAAAATGGATCTAGAAATACCCAATTCTATGTATTCTCCTTATTGATACTTGTAGAACCTACACTCAACATGTTCCTTGTTTTAGGAAAATGGTTAAGTTAGGATGATGGTGATTATGCCACTTTCAAATGGAAAAAGAGACCATTTCTTGTTCTATTATGTGTATTAACTATGTGACGATGCAGCAGAGAAATGCTGCAAAACCACTAAAAATTAACAGAGTAGAGGCTGCTTAACCACCACGTGGTTCTTCCCCAACAACACAAAAATGAGGAATCCAAATAGTTGAAAATGTTTGGGATTCTCAAAATGGTTTGTTTTACCTTTTCCATCCTTGGGTATAACAAATATAAATATAAGTGCATTTACTCATTCTAATCTAGTGATTTGAGTGAATTCAAGTGTGGGAAAAGGAGGAAGTTAGAATTGTTCTTGTTTTATTCATAAAGAGTTGAGTTATTTCTTGTTGAGGATTGTAAGCAAGTAATGCAAGTGGAAGGAGCTTGAATCCTTCTTGAAGGTCATAGTTTGATAGTAAACTTGTATTGTATTGGAGATTTACATAGTGAAGGGAAGTAATTGCTTACCCAACTAGAGCTTTTCCCACATTGGATTTCTCCATGATAAAATTTGTGTCTCCTTTTCTTGTATATTTCCTTTTTAGCATTGTGTGAATAATTCTTGCATAATAAACTTGATACTAATAACTTTATCAAATTATTCATTCATTATCACAAAACATGATCTATTTATTGCTTAAAAAAGATAATTTATGAATCAAAGGGGAATATGTTATAATATGAACAAGAACATAGAATAAACCCCAATAAGAGTGCAATATTCATCCATAATTATTGATTGCATAAGCGTATTAGAATAGTGTAAAATTGTAATGAATAACTAGTCTTGTGAAAAAATTAGTTGTTTACATATTAAACTAGAATAAAAATGGATATATGGAAGCCATCTAAATCAATTAGAAACCTATTGAATAACATTTTAATCTTTACCCATAATTATCGATCACACAAGTGTATAATAACAATGCAAAATTGTAACAAATAACTAGTCTTGTGCAAAAGTTAGTTTTTTACATATTAAAGTAAAACAAACAAATGGATGTCTGGAATCCATCTCAATCACTTATAAACCTATTGAATATTCTTGAAATCATATCTAGAATAATGATTAAATGAAAGTCATAAGGAGAGGGATCACCCATTTCCATATTGGAAGGTTGCAAAAAATTCAGAACTAACATCCATGCTCATGTTTTTGAGGATATAAATGCACATGCCCTTGCAAGTGTAAAAATGCCTAAATAATCATTAATAAAGAAACTATTGATATCTAGGAAAATATAATTGGAATATTTAATTAAAAAACAGGGGTTAATCGATTAATATATATTGCTTCAGTATAAATGATGATTTAGAATTTAAAATATAGTAAATACAAAAATTTGAACCATGTTATGATAATATACTATCAATAACTCCTCTTCAAAGCTAAATAAAGTGAACTAGAGTTAAGGTTAGAGAGCTAAAACTATTTTTGAGGATATGGAACTTTAGAAATGGGGTGTGTCGAGTATCGTCAATGAGCCTATAAAATTTAGAGATATGGAAATAAGTGTAGGACATGATTGTCAATTTCAGTAAAATTCTTAGTGTTTATAAACCTCTCATGTGGATGATTTACCTCTTTGGTGTTTTGATCTGCAATTCAATTTTGGAACTTGGTGTGCCCATCCTTGGATCTGAAATCTATGATAAGAATTTAGTGATTACACTTGTTTACTCGCAAATGAATTCTTCTTTAAAGAAATATTTTCTTCTTTCCTTGTTTTATTTATCCGAAAAACCTCAACAATCTTTGAGTTGTTGAGCATTTTCTACATTGCACTACCTCGAAAGGGCCTCAAGTTTATGTAATTCTCTCTCTAGTGGATATGTGATGTTGGAGCATCATTTCTTGTATAATTTTTTTTTGTAATTTTGGTTTATTATGTCTAGGAGTCTTCTTAGGTGTTTTGGGATGGATCCTAATCCATATGGGTCCCTATAGGCTTGTAATAATGTGATTTTGGAGTTTCCCTCCAAAAACACCATTTAAAATATTTGAATCCTAGGTGTTGTGTTTTTAGTCTAGGTGATATGATAGGTTGAATAAATGATATAAATAGATGTCAAGGAGCATTAATAATTCTAAGAAATGTTTTTACATGCTTCTTGTTTGGTTTCACCAACTATGGCCACTCTCACCATAGTTATACTCTCACCATAGTTAGGTTAAGTAAACTAGTGACCTAAATACCTCCATTTTGATCATTTAGAGGAGGTATTCAAATGAGAGATGTAGGTAAGGTTTTAGAGGGAAGTAAAAAGATGATCGAAGAGCCAAGAATCTCAAGCGTCCCACAATGTACTACTAGTGTTATCAATATAAAGGATTTCTTGAGTATAAGCTTGTGAAATGGTGAATGATTGGTAAATGATGAATTATTCATAAATGATGAATGATTCTTGTTTTATATATATTTAAGATAGTTATTGTAGGTGTATGAAGATCGTGCAAGCTTAAGAAGAATATAAATGAATAGTTTGAAGGTTCTAGGGCATCATTGAAGGTAGATTTCATGAAGGAGCATAGATAAAGTCTTGTAAAAGGTAAGAGATTGTATAGTTGTCTATTTAAGATATCGAATGAATAAAAAGACTCTAAGGGTTTGGAACTATAGAGAAGCAAGTTTAAATTTTTATGAAGGGTTTGGAATGCTACCTAGGAATCGATACATGGTTACACCGATGGTTATATGAAAAATAATCTAAAACTAGAGAATATTGTTACAATCTGTTTGAGGATTGATAAAAAAAGATTTGAAGTTATATTCAATATTACATGATATAAATTATTGAAATAACATGGAAAACATTGTGAGAGGTCTTATAGGAGTAACTTGTGCCTATAATAAGCTTGAAAGATAAAGAAAATGGACACACTTGACCCACAGCTTGCTGATAAGCTCCAAGGATTTCACTGCCAAACTTAAAGTAGTTAGGATATTTATGAGCCATTGATATGTTGGTGAAATTTCAATAATTTAATTTAAAACTGATCAATAATAAATGTACCTGACTTTTCTACAAAAAAATGACAACATATGATGTATTTGAACTTCATGTAATATCTAGTGATATCGTAGAAGTGATTTTTACATTCTAAGAAAGCCATATACAAAACAATCTATGAAAGTAAGCTACAAGTATGATATGCTCATATACTTTTGGCTTCATTTTTTGGTTTCATTTACAAGTGCTTTATGTAAGAAGAATGATCTTAAATGAAACCCCCTTTTAAGGGTATTACCGAGATCTAGTATGGATTTGATATCATGTTATTTTTCCATATATTAGATAGGGTTAAACTTATTATATGCTTGGGGATCCATCACTTGAGATATGGTCCTTTTTTGACCAAATTGGATTTTGTGTCTAGAGTTAATTTTGTGATTAGAATGGCTTTATCACTTGAGCTAAAAGATTTTTGTGACCCAGTGGTTTTGGTGATCGAGAGACATTTTTGACTAGATTGGCTCTATCACTTGAGCTAGAGGTCTTTTTGTGATTGATTTTGTGACTAGGGTGACTCTATCACTTGAGTTATGGGTCCTTTTATGACTAAAGCAACTTTTGCGATTGGAGTAGTTCTATCACTTGAACTACATGCCCTTTTGTCAATCAAATTAGTTGTAGACACTAAAAATTTACACTCACCTATCTTCATTTAATTATCCCATTTGCAATAGATTAATTATATCATCACATTACATTAATCACGATTAAATAAAATATTTCCTCATAAACACTAATATTATATCCCATGATATTTTAATTCACCTAAGTAATCTCCTAAATATTATTTAAAATTTCCCCTAAATCCTTATCCCGACACTCTATCATGGGTATTTTTATAAATCCCCCATTATCTTATCAAAATCTTATATTATCACAAAGAATCATATATTTGTACATTTGATATATCTTAATCAAACAACCTAATACATATCCTAAACAAACCTAGGATAAATTAGAACATATCTAACTAATAAAATCCTTTCCCCGACACCTCATTAAACAAACATGATAGTTTCAAACCGACCAACAAACCCATCCTTTGAAATTTCAACAAAAAGATAAAATTGGGAATTTGTTCCAAAACATACTCAAGAATCCCAAAATCACCGGTGATTTGTTAAATTGCTAGCGTTTATTTAAACCTAGTTTACAATCCCTTTTCGGGATCATATTCTCACAATCTCGAACCTCGCCTTCTATTAGGGGAATGTTATCGACATATTACACCACCAAAACATGACATCATCTAGGCACCAACATTCATCTTCACCAAGAAAGTCTGAGAATCATTTTGGAGTTTAGTCGACAACCAACAGATCTCTAATCAGCTTTAAACCCCATCCTCCACACCTGTTCAAGGTCAGATTTTATCATGTAATCCTATTTCTTCATTCAAATATTTCATTTTGATTTATTAACTGATATTAGTCTTTTGAAAAATCCATAGTCTCGAATCATAGGGATCAAAACATTACAATTTTATTAAGTTGTTAACATCTTCTAGAATCGCTTAACGATTCCTGCACATTTTTCTTACCTATAACATTTATCCAATTTTATCTATCTTTTCTATTATATTCTTGTTGCTGCTAACACATTTGTCAAGCATGGATTGTTTAGATGGCTTTAGGTGGACAAGGACATGAGATAACTAGCATTCATTCACTACTTGTTATCCATCATCCCCTACACTGGGAACAATATGACGTTCTCCACGACTTGGAATTGTGCGCGATTCACTCAACCCCTTTAGACCAGCTACAAAACATCTTTGAATCCACTTAGAGGATTCGTGAGGCCACAAACGAGTTTTGGGAGGCCTATTTCGAAGTTTTATGCCTTTGAGCTGACTTGCACATGGTTCGAATACTAGTATGAAGCCCAACAAGAAGAATTAAGCTCAAGCCAAATCCAAGGATACGACCGATTCAGAACAATCAGATTTTGAATCTAATTCCAATATAGAGGAGGAAGAGCTTGATTATATTTCTAAATTATTTAGGGAAGACTTCAGTGACCATGAAAATTTAGACTATCTAGAAGACATTGATTTTACTAAAGAGGAAGATTCACCTTCATCTAAAAATTCTGACACCAATTTAGACTCCCAATTTTGAGCCATAGTCTATATATCTCATATTTCATCATGTATTATATATATTTTTAATAAACTTTGAATTTTTCAAAACCTTTATCGTCCATTATATCATGTTTTGTTTTCAAAACCACTTGATTGTGTAAATAACAAAGTTGAAATCCTTACGAGTAAGTCCTCTCGGCTTCAGGACCGGCCTTTTCCAGCAACCTACTTACTATTTTTACTAATAAATATTTTATGTAGTGTATGCAGTGATTGTAGCGTTTGGAGGAAAATAACTAACTCATTGGATACATGGAGTGTAAAAATCAAACATCTTCCATTCACATCCACAGGTATCTCTAAACCCCGTAATTTCGAGGTTTGGTAAGTTTTATTATCTTTCTTATTAGGTTAAGTTGAAGAGGTAAAATTTAATCTAAACATTAACTTTTATGACCAGGTGGATCTATCACTCGAGCTATGGGTTTTTTTGTGACTGGAGTGACTTTTATGACTAAAGTGGCTTTATCGCTTGAGCTATAGGGCCTTTTATGACCAAAGTGATTCATTTTCTCTAAAAACACTTTACAATGTTTTTCATGGATTCGACATATTAATGTAGTATTTTACATGCACTTGATGAACTGTGATACTTGAGATGCACTTTCTAGATCAACAGTTGAACCATTCAACTATGGAAAATGTTAGGAATTAATAATATCTAATGCGAAATAATTCCTCAGAATCACAATAATAGGAAGTATGAATAGAATTACAGAAATGAAAATGCACAACATGAAGAAAATATTTAACGTGGTTCACCCAATGTGGGCTACATCCACCAAGAACACTTGCTCAAATTTTATTACAAGCCAACAGTCTTCACAATTACAATAATCAAATCTTGTTTGGAGCTGCACTCAACAAACCCTCCCAAATTCACACTTGAATTCACACACACTATTCACCTTCACAAAACACACTCATATCAATCCTATTGTATGTCCATCTATTTATAAGTACATCAATAGGTAGCCAAAGAGGCGGTTTTACAAAACAATGGGTACTGGAAAAAAAAACCATGGGTCCAAAAATAGCCCAAAAATATCCGAGTGTAACACATGGAAGGTGTACCAAACTCTAACATGAAAATAGGCTCCACAAACATAACAAAAAATATGTTTAATAATTTAAAAATTGACTAATATCCTAATTTAGTGTTATGTGGGAAGAGCCTAAATATCACATATGTTTGCACAAAGTTAAAATTAAAGATAATAAAATCAAAATTTTAGATTTGTGACTTACAATTACAAAACCTACCACCGCACCGTAGTTAAATTTTTTTATGACATTTTAAATTTTATATTCAACAATTTAACCTTGCAAATCTACCTAATGGTGATACGTGGTGATAGGTGAGTATAACATTTTTCTTGAATTATTTAATTTGAAATGAAATTTAAAAACATGTCGCTCTCAAATTTCCAAAATCCCACCGTACAACTAAAATTTATTCTCTTAGCATGGACCAATAAAGTAAATTATAACATAGTTAAAGAAATAAAGTGGGACTAAAACTTGCTTTTAAGCCTTGAATTGAAGTATTGTCTACAATAATTGCATATCCTATTCCTATTCATGCACTTAGGATCGTCAATGTGAAATGTGGTTACAATTTAATCGTATAATATATTTTTGAAAAAATAATAATAATTGATTAGAGTTGTAGTTGTGGAGATAGTTTTCTTTAAAGTAGAAACAAGAACCGTACACTACTTAGCTACCATGACTAGAATTGTAACAATATATTTTTGTGAGTTGTTAAATAAGACAAATATAATAGCAAAACTATGATAAATTTGTTTGGGGATCCAAAAATTCACACAAACCTTTGAGAAATTACATTTCTTTTGAAATCCTAATGTGGTAGTGATATGTTGTGAAAATGTAATAATAAAATGGGGATGTTTTGAGGAACATATATTATCCCTATACCATTATCATATCCCATGATATGAATTGTACTTTATAACCAATACAACAAATATAATTCAAGTCAATAGGGAGTTTAATATAAAACCTCAAACTTTAATCTTGTTCATTGACTTAATGGATGCAACAAGAAAGGTTAGATGTAATATTCATATTTCTTCGATGCTTGAATGTTGCTCTTAATTCTTGTAATTATGTTTTTCCTTGAGAATTATCCTATAATGAATGATGTTTTGTTTGCCACTTGTTTTAAATTTTTTTAATGCACATGTTTATTTATAGACTTGAATTATAATTATGAGCTTTTGGCACCATGTCTACACGTGAGTGAGAAAATGTTTGTATACACGAGAAAAGAAACGAAAAGAAGAGCAAGAAATTTAAGGGGTGACCTAAATAAGGCTAAGATGGGACCACATAGAAAAGGCGTAATGAACTATAGTAATATGTCTATGATGACCTACAACAATACACCGAATTGTAATAGATAAAAAATAGAAAATCAAGGAAACTAGGGGAAGAGAGAAAACAAGGGGAGATAAAACATATGAAAGGGAAAAGAATATAAAAAATAAAACAAGATAAAAATAAGGGGAATATGTTATAATATGACCAAGAAGATGGTACAAACCCCAGTAAAAATGTAACCTTGACCCATAATTATTGATCACACAAGCGTATTATAACATTGTAAAATTGTATCAAATAACTAGTCTTGTGCAAAAATTAGTTGTTTACATATTAAAGTAAGCAAACTAAATGGATATATGGAAGCCATCTAAATATATTTGAAACCTATTGAGTAAGAGTGTAATCTTAACCCATAATTATTGATCACACAAGTGTATTATAAAAGTGCAAAATTGTAACAAATAACTAGTTTTGTGTAAAAATAGTTTACATATTAAAGTAAAACAAACAAATGGATATATGGAAGCCATCTCAATCTCTTAGAAACCTATTGAATATTCTTGAAATAAATTCCAAAATTATTCTTAATTGAAATTCATAAGGAGAGATATCACCAATTTCCATATTGGAATGTTGCAAAAAATTAGGAACTAACATCCATGCTCATATGGTTAAGGATATAAATGCATGTGCCCTACAAATGTAAAAACACCTAAATAATCATTAATAATCCAAATATTAATATCTAGGAAAAATATAATTGGAATATGTAATAACAAATTAGGGGTCAATATAATTAAGATATATTACTTCAATATGAGAATTGAAAATATAGTAAATACAAAAAAATTGTACCATGTTTTGATAAGATAATGTCAATCAATCCTCTTCAAAGCTAAATAAGCAAACTAGGGTTAAGGTTAGAGAGATACCACTATTTTGTGAAGTCTAGAGATGTGACATGGATACAAAACTTTGGAATTTGGGTGTCCTAAGTGTTGTTATTGAGCCTATAAAATTTGGAGATTAGAAATAATTTCAAGACACAATCATTTGTGTCAATAAAAAATGCATAATGTTTCTAAACCTCTGTGGCCAATTCACCTCTCTAGGTTTTTGATCCAAAATTAAGTTTTGGCACTTGGTGTGCCTCTCCTTGGATTTAAAATATACGATAAGAATTTGGAAATTACACATATGTAACTACAAATTATTTCTTCTTTAAAGAAATATTTTCTTCTTTCCTTGTTTGATTTATCCGAACAAACCTCAACAATCCCTGAGTTTCGATCATTGTATACATTGCACTACCTTGAAAGATCCTCAAGTCTATATAATTCTATCTCCTAGTGGATACATTGGAATGTGCATTAAAAATTGTTTTTAGAAAGACCCTAATAAGGCCTGCAACACTTGGTAATGATCATTGACTTCGATAGTAGCATATGAGAGTGATATAGGGAAACAAATTAGGATTTATTTAAAATTGTAACATGGTGACATGCTCTAAGAATTCAATAATTCAATGATAAGAGCCAAAATGTCTTAGAGTTATTAGGTGTGTGATCTCCTAGATGATAAGAAATTCCCATAATGAGTAGGGTCTATGTATTTATATTGATGGCTTGTGAAAATGATTTCTAACTCAATTGATCCAAAACAACTAGGGTAGCTTGTGCATTTGAAATTTAACTATTATAAAATTTACAAAGTACAATACCATCAACCTTGAATAGAAACATTGGTATTTTTTGGTATTTTTAGGTCAATTATTCTTATGTTTAGCTTGGGACATGATCAAAGACATGAAGTAAATAAGGGTACATTGGTTCCAAAAGGTCTAAATTGAGTGTCAAGTGCTTACCCCATGGAATCATAGTGTAGGAATTAAGTGGGATTCCTTTAGGATTAAGTCAATTAATATGTAAATGGGTTCCAAATTATTATTGTTAAGTGCCTTAGATCAAAATTTGAGGAACTATAATTACCCTCATTTTGATCTAGTACTTGAAAATTTAGAGATTAAAATAAATGAAATGTAAATGCAAACCTACCAATGGGTATGTTGTACATGTTAGGGGATGTGTGATCTATTTCTATGCCATACATGTGAACATGCAAATCACATGCCAAATCCTATATTAATGCTTAATAATGATGCTTATAAAATTAGTAAGTAATAAATAACTGAAATTTAAAATCATGAATGATTATATCTTATTGCCCCCAACACCATCACAAGGGATGTTAATACCGTGTCTGATAAATTTAGCATTTGAGCATGCTCCAAGCCATTGTAGCACTTGAGAAAGCTATGGAGCCAATGTAACACTTGAGCTTGTTATGGAGCCAAATTATTTATGAGTTTTGTGTGTGTATATATCATAACATGGTATGAGCAAAACTTGTAATATGTTTACAAAACTTGTGTGAATTTCATCATACAATATCAATTGAATATATGTAGTTGTAATATGTAAATACTTGTTAGAAAAGGCCCATAAGATTCCCCCTTTTTGAGATGGTGGATTCTATAAAGGACCACACTTCTCAAAATTGAAAGTGTTGGTCATAAAATGTTAATAACCATAACATTGTATATAATATACCAACATGGTAAAATGAGCACTGTGCATTATATTTAAGTATTTTATAATAAATAACAACTGTCATCACATTGTGAGGCATATCATGATAATATCCAATAATTCATCAAATATCATAGTAGATATCAATAGAGTAGTATCAACACATTACTCAACACATAATGAATTTTTAGTGACCTATGATGTGACATGACACAACATGACATGATAGGCCCATTAAAAATTTACATAAATGACAAGGTGTGACTTGACCAGTGTTAATAGTTGTTAGCTACATGTGTAAAAAAAGTATAGGTCCAATCATTAAGCCTAGGACAAGAAATATAACAATCAATTTACCATGATCAACTTGTAAATCAAGAGATACATCAACCAATGTGCCATAAGAATATGTGTAATAATCAATGTTTCATGAGAAAGATATAAATTGTAATATGCATCAAACATTGTTCATAGAGAAAGAAATGTAATAAGTTATGTGTGATAACCAAATATTTCAATAAAGAACATGTGATAAAAAAGTGTATTGTACATAATGCATATCATAAGAAGTGTATGTCTAAATAATAAGTGTCTTAAAAAGTGCATCTAAGTGAAGTTATCGAAGCAATTTTTTTCATAAGAGATGCATTCCAATCTAAATAGGTAACAAGTAATGTGTCTAGGAAATAATATGGGTTATAGACACCCAATGTGTTTGAGTATAGAGCATGCAAGTAGTGAGAAATAAACACATATATCACTAGTGGTATGTGAGAAAATAAATCACAAACCATATAAGTGCGTAGAATAAATAGATCATAGACCACACACATGCATAGAGAAAACACATTATAGAGCATAAAAATTACATCTAACATACATCATACAAGCTCACATAGTAGACATATCACAAAGTAGTCAAAGCATATAACATACAAGTTCCTACAATAGTAAGAGAAAACAAGATTTTAAAACAAAAAATATAACATATAAGTGCCTAAAGAAGTCGAGCATAAAAGATCACAAAGAAGAAAAAAGTTACAAGTTCCTAGATTAGTTGAGCATAAAATATCACAAAGAAGACAACGCATACAAAATATAGAAGCATTCAAGCATAAAAAGAAAACATAATTATAGCTTAGAAATGGGTGATATAAGAAACACCATCGAGATAGCCAAAACAAGAGCCCATGACCAAGAAAATTCAACCAATATAGAAGTATGCGAATGTACATGTTGGTAGCGAATGATTAATACAAGTAATCATGGAACATGGTCAAATCAATATACAAAGATAAGAAATATGATCATTAAATAAATCATAGTAAATAATATATCGTAATAAATATAGTTGTGTAATATAAGATGCAAGAGTAACATTGTACCGTGTAATGAGCTAGTGTATAAAGATATGATCAATATAATTCTGTCGATTAAATTCTCCCGATATAGGTATACCCATAATGTGGTTGGAATCCATTTGGATAAAAGGCTATAAGAATCCACAACATGCTAAAGTTATGGTTTGATTAAGAATAACATGTAAAATTATCCCCAATGTAGATCCCTACCTCAAGGTATCCCCATGTCAACTTATTGAGAGTTTCCAATGAAATAAATGGGAATGGAACTTGGGATGATGATTAAAACCACTTGTAACTCACCAATAGCCCAAGACCTTGAGTCCTAAAATTTATATGGTAAGCACTTTTATTATACTAGAGATATGAATTGGAGTGGTGGAGGATAACTTTCTCAAAGTGAGACATGTGGGTGGGATTAGATCTATAATTTCCATCGAGTGATCCACATTCAAAGTGCCTTGCTTTTTTTCTATTTGTTCCATATTGAAAATTTTTACCTTACCCCAAGGTGTCCCCATGTCTACTTGTTTAAAGTGTCCAATGGAATTAATGGGAATGAAACTTGGGTATATGATAATAAAATACTTGTAACTCACAAATATCCCAAGAACTTGAGCCCAAAATTTGGATGTTAAACACTTTTATCATACCAAAGCTATGAATTGGAGTAGTGGAGGATAAAATTATCAAAGTGGGACATGGGGGTGGGCTTGGGTCCTTAATGTTTATCGAGATATTGCATTTGGGTCCTTAATATCTAGGTCCCTAGTGGCCAACATGGAGAAGTATGACCCCTACCTCAAGGTGTTACAACGACCACTTATTTGAAGTTTCCAATGGACTCATGGGAATGGAAATTGGGTTGATGATTACAAACTAATTGTAACTCATCAATATCCCAAGACCACGAGTCCTACAACTTTTTATGGTAAAATGTTTTACTATACTGTGGTTGTGAATTAGAGTAGTGGAGGAGCACTTTCACAAAGTGGGACATGGGGATGAGCTTGGTTCCTTAATGTATGCTGAGCAATCCACATTTAAAGCATCCTACTATGTTTCACTTGGTCTAAATGGAGAATTTCAAACCCTACCTCAAGGTGTCCCCATGGCCACTTATTGAAAGTGTCCAATGGACTCAATGAGAATGAAACTTGGGTTGAGAATTACAATGGTGTAATATACTATTATTCCTACATTCTAACCAAATGTTTGTGATAATTAGTTAATGTTTAAGAGAATTATACATGACTATAATGAGTGAATGAGGGTTTTAACCACATGAAATAATGTTAACTATGATATAGCCTTCTAAACCATCTAGTGACATTGATGGAGACCATCAAAATAAAGGGTATATGAGTATGTTATAAATGTCAATATTAAACTTATGTGATTGTTGTTATTTATTAGGGTATTCTACTAGTATATGTCAATAGAGGTAGTAATGGGCATATGCTCCTTGCAAATCAAGAGTGGTGGTGGATTGTTCATGTTAATTTATATACCTATGAGATGCCCTTCACTTATGAGTTATTTAGATTGGGCTTGTAGTGTGGTGTAGGTTTTGGTATCATGCCCTATAATTTGATAAAATTTGTAAAACATATTTTTTTGTTAAATTTGGGGAGATGAGACTTAGAACGATGTTTTATAGGGGAATTTCAATGATATAATTGTGAATTATCATACATAACAATTCATGCAGTTGTTTTTGGATTTTATGTGCTTCACTAGTAGCACATGAGTGTTAAATATGATAGGTGGATTAACAATTGTGTTAGCATCCATATATGTAGGCTTTGTTGTAGATTTTTTATTTTATAATATTTAGAGCCTTGGGATCTATTGGAAAAATATTTTGCACATGGAACAATAGGGGTTTTCACAACATCGAATGAGACAAATTTCCTCCTCTATTATAAGAGGAAATACCCTTTATTGAAATCTAAAATGGGTAAATAATATATTCACAATATTTACACTATCTTGATTGGTGGTTTTAGATTGAGTTCACAGGAAGGAGAAACATGTAGAGAAAGAGAGGGAAATGCACACTTGAATGGGAAAACTCATATTTCATACCAATGTGAAAAATTAAATGTTATAGAGGAGAATATAAAGAATAAGAAGGGAGAAAGGAGAATGTAAAACCTACACTTCATTATAAGAAAACTCATATCTTATCATAATCAAGCAAGAAAAACCATTGAATTGAAAAATAATAAATGTAAAGAGTATCAATTCTATAAAATAAGAGAATAATGAAAGAAAATGTTTAACATAAGAATAAACACACATATAAAGGGAAACCAATGACATAAAGTTTAGTAATTCCTCTTAGCATTTAAAAATTTGCATTCACTCCTCTTAGCAAAATTGTGGGCCATAAGAAGACCTTTACTAATGAGTTGTATTATACATTTATAAAGCTGGATTTTTAATCAATTATTAAAACTTTTCAACTACCTTTTTACAATTTGAAAATAATACAATTTAGAAAACCCAAAATAGAAGACAACTGACATGCTCTAAAGGCTACACTTTCTATTTTAAAAAAGTAAAAGGAAAATATAAAATTTTCCTTCAAGGGACATGTTCTTAAGGATGCACTTTGTTCATTAGACACCTTAAACCAACATAAAAATTTGGAACACATGCATCCAATTATTTCACTTAATTTTATATTCAATACTCATTATTTGGTGAAAATCTCATGATGACCTTCTCCTATTGTTGTTTCTTCATTTCCACAATCAAGCAAAACTTACCACTCCCTATAATGAATCCTTGATTTCATGTAACTTAATTTTTATTGGAGGAGAAAAAAATTTTCAAACCATTATCTATATATTTGAAATATATTTTCAATGCTTTGAACAAGATATAAAATAAAATATGAACATATAAGTTATGACCAAAACAAATTTACACTATGTTTTCCCCAAATTTGAACTTAAGTGAAAAATTAAGTTCACTAATAAAATTTGGTAGCACTTGATAAAATTTAGTCAATTTGAAGTCATGGAATGAATCATATAATATTATGGGCTCAAGTAAAAATTTGGTGAAGTGTTGAAAGAAATAGGAAGAAATGGGATTTTTTTCTCGAATCTCCAAATTTTGAAAGAAATAGGGAAATTGTGAATTTGTTCTGATCTCCAAATTTTGATTTCTCACTACTCTTTGTATTTTAGATTTTTGGAAGTTTGGGGAATTTTTTAGTTCGACTAAAAATTGTTTCCATATATTTGGATCACAATGTTCACTCTTCTTTGTATTTAAGTTTTTAGAACTTTGGAGTGATTTTGCAGCTCAACTATGAATTGCTTCCATATATTTAGATCTTGATTTCTTGCTTTTTTATTTTAAGTTTTCATAAGTTAGGATAAATTTTGTAGTTCAACTACGAATAGCTTCCGGACCTCTGACAGATCCTAATTTTTGGCCTTATCGGGAATCATGGTTTTGGGGATGCCAAATAATTTAATAAATGATTTGAAAATTGTAATATAACTTCCAATTTTTGATTCCTCAAAGTAGTAAATTATACCTTGATTCTTAAATCCTAAAATGAAAATATTTGACATGGTAATATAAAAACCCATTATGTTCCAAAGGTCGCAAGAAGCTCAAATTGTCCCCAAACCTTAAATTTTTCCCCAACCAAGCTAGGGGATATTACCCCAAACACCCTCTCCCAAAACCAAAAAGGAAAAATATAATTATTTAGGAAATCACAATGGTATTGTTGGCAAAGATTTGTGCACACCCTTTTGATTTATGTATTTATTCAAGTGTTTAAAGGTATATATAATAACAATGGGAATATATATAAGATGTGGGACCTTAACACTTGAGATAAACCTATAGAATAAGGCTAGATCATTTCCTTAAAATATCTAGATTAACCACTACTCTAATCTAACTAAAAAATCTACAAAGTTGAGGGAGAAAGAGTGTTGAAATTTGAAAAGAATGATGATACACCAGAGTATGAAGGGACCACTCTCCTTGAGATTAAGAAAAGAAGGGGATGAACACAATGATAAAGGGTGGGTATGAGCCATGATCCATTGATAAAACCTATAATCTACTATGAATAACCTAGGCATGCTAACAAATCACCAGTCCGAGATGAGTGCCCACCCGAAGCACCCAAAGGTACCAGGACCCTCTTTAGAGTTGCTTGTGTAGGATGTTAGTGTGATGAAGATAAGACATGTTCAGATCCATAAATAAACATAAACATTCCATAGTGCATAATCTAGATCTAGATCTTAGAGAATCATGAATTAAACAATAACTATAATGAGATTAACCATACATGAACCAATTTTAGTTATGTCTAACACCATTATCTAGCCAATATCATTCATTACATTAAACACTGTAAAACACAGAAGCTTCTTACATTATAAAGTATCACCATAAGTCATGTGCGCAATAGATTCAACAACATAACTTTACAATAACTTAGTCTCTCTAAACTACATAGTTCAATACATATTTATAGAGGTGGGGACTTTCCCTTCACCGCTTACGCACTTCTCAAAATAGGTCACGCTTTATTAATAACCACATGAATTTACAATAACATGCACACATGCAAGTGTGCTAATAATAGATGTCCTATAGTTAATTAGAAGAAGTAATCCTATTATTAACTACAACCATGCATGGCACTTATCAACTGATCGTTCCCAAAATACCATTTGCATGTCGTGGAAAGTCTCCATCCCGATGTGTGCTCTACATGCTATCTCCCAATATAGCCCTTATCCATAAAAATGGCTAAGTCTACACAAAAATGTTTTGGCGCATGTTTCCTTCCCTATCATTATGCGCCTTCTCGATGCACCTTGTTCTCGTATGCATATTCTTTGTGTGTCTTGTCCTTAGAACAATATTATGTCTTCTCAACATTACCCCACACTAAAGTAAATTTATGTCCCTGGAAATGGGATTCTTTCTGATGTTCTCAAATAATAAAGAATAAGAATTGAAAGAATTCAAAGAATCATTGTACAAAAGAATGAATATTTACTCTGTAACATCTTCTTCTTCAACTAGGAGGATCAATTCTAGATATTCAAGTTTGATTTCTTCCTCCAGTGTTTTCCAGTCATCTAGCATGGTCCTTGTCTTTTCTAGGATATCTGTGGTGATGGCATCCAACTCGTCCTATGTAATCTTTTCCTTCTCATTCTACGACTCAAACTACACATTGCCATAATGCAGACATCATTCCTTCCAAAAGATCCATCTTCTATGCTATAAGCTTCCTAGTCTCATATATCCTCTCCTTATGTGGATCTTGGTCTACTGCGAGGGCTTCACACTTTAGTTTTACCAAGTAATCTAATCTCTCTGCGCGCCCTAAAGTCTCATCTTTCATTCTGCGACAAGACTTCATTATCTTCAACTAGAGTCCTGATCCTTATTACTGCCTCTGGTGTTGCACACAAATTAAGAGCTTGGTCTACTTTCTTTAGCTCATCCTTTAAATTTTGGAGCAATGCCTCATATTGAAATTTTTCTGATCATAGAGGCTCTTGCTCTCTTTGATTCTTGTTCAACATATTTTGGTGTAGGCATTCTAAGTGGTCCATCTTCTAGCACCAAATCAACCAAAGTGCGCACATAATGCATAACAGAAGGAAAATTTTCAGGTACCTTTGGTTCAAGATGAGGCCTTGCCTTTAGAATGTAATCACCAATTTCTTTAAATGTTGCCAATGAAAGCCTCATTCTTTGCGCTTCTTTTCCTTCTCTGCCTTTAACCTCTCTATCTCTACAGTTTTTCCTTGTTATCCTCCATCAATGCTCGAATGGTGGCGACCTTATCAATATTTCTCTGTGCCACCTAAGCTAATACTTTGACTAAGGCATTTCTTACTTGCTCATCAGACATAAGAGTGTGCTTTATAGTTATCTGCCTACTATGTGGTGCCTTCTTTAGTCTTCTTGAGACAACATACTCCTTGCATACATCAAAATCCGGTTCATCCATATGTGTCTATATGGACCAGGATAACTACTTCCTTATGCACGTAGTGGCCATATCTAGATCCATCAGCTCCCATCCATATAATTCCTTAAGGTCCACTTATGCTTTGAAACTAAAGTGCGGATGATTTTGCTTGTGTCCTCAGCATAGCCCATACTTGGCACAATATACTCTTCACTTCTCTTTGTCCTTGGCCCCTTAGGAACATGAGTGCCATGTTTTAGAGTCAGATCTTCTCCTATTTGAGTTGTAACTAGTGCGATGGTCTTCTCGTGTACAATTTCTTCTATTTCTTTCACCCCTTCTTCTTCATCTTTCATTTATTCATCATGGGGATCCACCACATCTTTTGATTGAACCAGGGTTCTAGAAATGCTTTGTTAGGACTCTCTCGCCTCCTCACTAAGCTTCATATTTCTTTTTCTCTTCTTCTCTAGTGCTTCCTTTTGAGGGGAGAGTCAAGGTGAACTTCTTACAGTGTGATGTTCTTGCGCCTTGGGTCCTAGTTTTTCTGAATACCCTCTTAAACTGGCACTCTTCAGGGACTTCATCCTCATCCAAGTCCTCCTCTCCTTCTTGTTCATGTGGTGGAGTATCTATGCACTCACTTTCAAATCTATCTATGGGATGCTTCGACCTTTATGGTCCAATCCTTCACTATCCTCATGTTCTTCTTTCTCGTCTATCTATGTGGTCACGACAAGATTTTTGAGCTTCCACATTCTTAACCGTGTGTTTCCCTTAGGCGGCCCTGGTAACAAAAATTCATTCTCCACATACTTTTATTCTCCAGCATAGGCTTGAGCTGAAGATAGATGAGTGTGGATCCACTGTCCCCAATAGCCAAACTTACTGGCTTTATATTTATAACATCTAAAATGAGCCTCTCAATGTAGGCAGACCGACTTGGATAAACATATGTTTTTCTAAGAGTATGGTAGTCATAATCTACCTTGTTTACGTTGAAGTTCAGCCAACGTGCATCACTAAACCTATGAACTGAGGCCTGAATTAGTGCACTGAAGGCATAGGGTAGTTTGCACCATGGAATCCATGTCTCATCCTTCATTGCAAACCGTGAGATGTAGAAATGCTGATACATCATGAAATGTACTACCTTACCCACTACCGAGGGTCGCTTGCTCCTTTAGAATAAGCCATTCATCCTCAACTACCATGTGACATCACATACCATAGTTCTGCCCTTTGTTTAAATGGGCCACTCATTGTTCCTTCACATAAGTATTTCTCAAACCTCTCCATGAGGGACTTTTTCTCTATGGGGTATTCCCAAATTTTGTTCTTTGCTCCAATTTCTACAAAGAAAAGAGATAATATAATAGAGCCAAAATTATCTTCTCACATGTGTGCACTTCCTTAGTAATATTCTCTCGAATGTACCTGCTAGATTGTAGACTTCTCCTTTGACATTTTCTTCGCGATATATAGTGATATGGTATTTACCTATGACCATCTCTCTTGATCATTCAACTTAGTGATCAAAGTGCGATCACATGCACCATAGGATACTTCCTCAATTTATATATGTCCATTCAATGTGGACCCTTAGAGTATCCCAACTCCTTGCCAGTGGCTAAAACAACTTCCTTATCACCGATAACTAACAATATATGTCCCCATGTGCACTCAATCTCACAATGTAGCAATTAGAGCAACCGTGATCCTTACCCTCTCATCCAAAAAAATAGAAAAAGTCCTCATGGAATCTTCTCATAAGCCATTGGTATAAATATTTTGGTTTTCCAAAATATGGTAGTTCATACAATAATTAAACCCCTACCTTCTTGAGTAACTTCTCCCTCAATGTCATCATAGATTGACATGTCCTCCACTGTGTGCTTTTTTCTCTTCTTGTTCAACAACGCATCCAATTATCCCTTATTATCATTGGTGCGGTGTTGTAATCACTTACTTTACATCTACAAATGTGGTAACCCCAATCTTGTTCAGCTATAACTCCTTCTAGATCTTTGCATCTTGTTGCTTTGAAAATTTGTCGCTTGGGTAGATCTATGGATAAACGAGCCAACAGCAGTGTGGTGGCATAGCCCCTCTTTGAGTCAAAGCAGCAAATCGGCCCGGTTTATTGCTATTCTACCAGTAGGAATCTGTGCAAGTCTCACAAATTCTACCTTCGGGGGTTTGGGATCTCATCCCAGTAGGGGTGTTTCACTGTGAAAAGAAAGGAAAGGAAGAGAGGATGAAGAAAGAACAGGTCGGAAGGAAGAAAAGAAATGAATTCCAAAGCAGAAAGGTCAGAAGGTTTATGTTTTGGGATTGGTAGTAAACAGAGCCAAACCTACTTGCATAAATGAGCAAAGCAATACTGATGAATAAATGACAATAAAACAGAAGCAGATTTAACAGAATAAACACATAGATCTGACATAAGAAAGATCTGATGCAAATAACACATGCATTCAGCACAAAGTCTAAATATTGTATTAATAATTATTTCTTTACAAAAAGCTCAAAGTCTTTCTCCTCACTTCTTTTTTCATCTTATTCACTTATCCACAATACAACAAGTATTGAGGTATTTATAGAAGAAGGAGAGAAAAGAAGGCAAAAAGGAGCCAACCACCTATTTACAAAGATATTTACAAAATATACAAAATATCTCAAAGTCACGTTGACTTTTGACAACTTGATGGATGACATCATCCCATGGTGCAACATGGGTGATGTCATCGTTTGTGCCAACATACTTCAGATATTCACAAAAGAAAGTCGAAGAAGAGAGAGAAGAAGAAGAAGAAGAAGCCACTATTCATCATCGTCATCCTGCGACCGAAAGGGAGTAGCTTGCTTCTGCTGCTGCTCAGGTGACGATGTGGAATTGAGCGCGGTATTCCATGAACTTGCTGATCATGGGCCCTAGTTGATCCTGGAAAGGATCCTTGTGTCGCTCATTGATCACCTCGTAAGTCTCTGCTCGTCTGCCTATGAGCTTCTCGGGAGTTTGAATATTATTTTTCAGCTTCTATGAGGAACACGATGAAATCCTGACAGCATCAATAGGTTATTAATGGACTCTGCACAAAAGTGACCTCTGGCCCCACTTCGTGACACGATCTCTTTAAAGATCTGGATGGTTTCATTGACTTTTCTTAAGGAAAAGGAAGGAGTAAGAAGCCACGGAGACATGTTGAGAACGATTTGTTTCATTTGGTGCATCGCGTCCGTGGGCTTCCTCCTTTACCTTATCGATCTTTTCAAGGACAAACTCCAGTTGATCCATCCGGTAGTCTAGAGTGGAAATGACTTTGTTGAGGGCTCTGGGATGACCGAAGACACTAACTTCACTAGATCTTTGATCAACAAATTTTGTCAAAAGGTATCATGTTGCAGCCTAAGCATGGTCCAACTCTTCTGATATGGGTCCTGCTAGTGCTTGGAGCTCTTTATTCACCTTGTTGATGTTCAAATACAAACCAGAGAACTCGGCGATCACTTTTTCACTGTCTTTGAGGATCTGGCTCCTCCAAGCGGAAACGGCCATACCCTGCTCGCTGATCTTTGCATATTCATTAATTTTATCCTGGCTCAGAGGCTCAGGAGTCTCAGCGGCAGTTGTGGGAGGCGCACTGCCCATCTTCTGTAAAGCTTGGAGCAGATGTTTATTTTGTTCTTTCAGTAGCCTTTTCTCTTCTTTTGTTTCTTGAAGCTTCTTGCAGAGGGCGTCAACTGCAGATAAGGCTTCTCCTTGAAGGCTCTCAGAAGACGTACCCATTGTGACTTGAGTCACTGTATAATCTGTCGGAGATAGATCCTTTTTATCCTTGAGGGGATGGGTATGTGATCTCCATCACCCTTTCTCCCGAAGCACTCGAGAGAAGCGTGTGGCCAGAGCCTCGTCTCTTTTTGCCCCTTTGACGGGATTACGGAAAAGTCCATCGGAGTGATGGGAACTTTCCTTTCTCACGACTTAAGTGCTTTGGGAGATCCAGCCGGACTTATGGGAGAAGGGCCGAAATAGAGAAGGGGACAACTGCAGTAGAAGAAGGGAAAAAGTGGAGACACTTGGAGGCAAAGATCGAGAGGGAGGCCGAGGAAGTGCTCACGGGAGGAACAGATACCACAGGAGAGGAAGACATAGGAAGGGAAGGGAGCTTAGAGATGAGGGAAGAAATGGAGGGGGATAGATCTGCAAGAGAAGAGAAGAGGGACAAAGAAGAGGGAGGAACGGTAGAAGAAGGGGGAGAGGACACGACCAAAGGAATGGTCACTTGAGTCACTCGGAGGAGGGAAGGAGGAGAGGAAGAAGGGATAGAAGGGACCTCAATTATCAGAGTGCAAGGCCGACATCCCGAGTGGATGGGCCTATTGGAACATCATCTTCCGCTTCTTTCTCTGGAGGAGCCAGAGTTACAACTTGTTCTGATGCAGCGGAAGGAGGACTCTCAGGAGCTTCCTCTTGAGTGGCGCTAGATTCGCCCTCCTTGCCTTTTCCTTTGCCTTTAGGCTGCTGTTTTGATCTAGGAGGTGCGTTACCCAACGGAGAGGTTGTGAAATCGACCCGAGGTAGATGAGTCCGTTCATTCGGCACCAATGCTCTGTTCTGCGCAGAGTTTCCTTGACCCTTTCCTCAATTGTCTGAGGTGCTTTGTTTCTATCAATCACCGCAAAAGGCCAATCGTCCCCACCTGTATCAAGATATACTTGATCTACTTCCTCCTCGGTAGTTTGGAAGCCTTTGGGGACAATGGCTACCCCGTATTGGATGATTTCTGCCAAGGCCAAATGAGAATGGTCCTTCCTCCTGAGCTCCACCTCATGATATAGGTCAATGTAAATATCCTCGATCTGAGGGATGTGGATTGGATCGAGCTTGGCCCTAGGAAGACAATTTCTCGGGTCGAAGGTAGGCCTTGCTGGGAAGTCATGTTTCAGATTGAGCAGCTCCAGCTCTGCGAACATGTCTTTTGCCTTGTGGTGAGTTAGACACGTATATCTACCCACTGTGAGGGGGAAAGGAGTCCCACCCTTCTTTCTTTTTTGGCACTTTTCATGATAAGTGACTAGCTGTCTTGACAGCTCCAGCAGAATCAACTTCGGTCCAGCATACCTTGGCAATCTAGTTGGCTCTCCCAAGAAGTTAGCTGCCCTTAGATAAGTGAATGTGGGGAATTGGGTGAACAGGGCCCCCCATTTCTCGGTCATCACTATACTGGGTGGTGCACCGTAGGTCATATTTGGCCTCAACAGTAGATGATGAAGTAGAAAAATGTATCATTGATATTTGTAAATTGAGGGATGCTATTTTCCACCTCACCTCGGATAGTATTCATATATTTTGACCTGGGGCCAAACCCCATTCCGCATCAGAGCTGGATAGTCCCTTTCACAGTTATAAAGATAAACAACATAGGAATTCATGTAGAATCTCCCAGTTGTGGTAAATTGTTGTAGCTGCTCGTAGATCGTGGCCGCTTATTATTTCCTTGAAAGAAAAGCATTGATCGGGTACATTCTTGTTCATAGTCTCTAAGTACCGCAAAATCCATTTATGGAAAAAGTGGGTGTCAGGAAGCCCAAAGACTCTGCTCAGGAACGTGATAGTGTCGCTGAGTTCCTCTGAAAAATCGCTGCGGTGAATGATTTGTGGCCAACGGTTACTACCTTTTATTCTTCGAGATAGACCTTGTTCATCACCGTATGCATTGATCTTCATTGTCATCCCATGCCTTAATGTAATCGTCTTGGCTAACGGCCACAAAGTGCCGGTGATGAGGAATGCTGAGTATTATCTCAAAGTGGTGGGCAGTGAGGTTGATTACGACCTCGCCCCTCTCATTTACGACACATCTTGTGTCTTTGTTGTAACATCGGGCAACCACCATCATGAATTCATTGTTAACTGCGCTGACTGGGATTCCTCCAGCGAAGTGCAGGGCACTGCCTATCAGCTTGTCCATCCATGGACTTCTTGTGACCTTCTGAGTCCTGACCCAGAATTCCTCCAAATCAATATGACCCAACTCTGAGTCTCTGATGTCCAGGTCACACTCGGCCTGGGAGTCGGGCATTCTGACCCTCTGATATTTATACTTCATTTCTTCCTCTGTAAGCTTGGCCTTGCCTTTGGATTTGGTGGGTCTCTTGCTTGATGTTGACATATGTTCTTCTGAGCTTAATTGCTGATCTGCAAGAATAAGACGTGAAACCCAATCGAAGAAAGCCATGTCAGCTGCTTGATTTTCCATTGAAATGTTGACAGAAGAAAGAGTTAGCAATTTAAAGGCCTCGGGGTGCATGGCGCGTAGACACTACAGGATGCATTTTGTGTTGCTGTAAGGACAAGTGCGCCTGCGCCATATGGATGTATTTTGTAAAAGGCGCATGAAAAATTTGTGTTGCACGGGACATCGGTGCACCAAAGGCACATATAGGGTTTGTGTAACATGTGCTTTTGGCGCGCTTTAAGGGAACTTGGCGCCGTGCATGAAGGGTTTGCACTGCACAACAGATGTCTACATGATGAGAATGCGCTTGTGCCTCTATAGCTTAGCAGCACTCGGCATATAAAGAGGGCCGTCACATGGATGCTGGGTGCGCCAAAAGGGCGCAGGAATTCTTTATGTTGCATCCAAGTTTGATGCGCCAAGGGGCGCATGGGAAGTATTTGCAGCATGCGAGGGAAGTGCGCCATGAGGGCGCACCCTTTTTATGATGAAGCATGGAATGCCAATGCGCCAAAGGAAAATACAGTTTTCCTTTTTCTGTAAGGTTCAGATTTTTCTCAGAGGGGTTTCCACATATGGCTAAGCTCTCTCTTTGCAAGTTTTATTCGGGTGATTGGAAAGGTTTAATACCAAAAGGGTTTTCAAGCTTTTACCTCAGGGCAAGACTCTCTCTGCCAGCAGATCTGGAAAGAGGAGGAAGAAATGTGGAAAGACAACGGGGGGGAAACAAATTCATGAATTAATCCTTTCAATCCATACTGAACCAACCTAGCAGCCAAAAACCACAAAAACAAAACGCACGAAAGACAGAAGGCCACTTACCCGGATATAAATGATGAAAAAGCATGAGAACGGGTCCACAACGTGATCGAAAGTGACAAGGCAGGTGCGCTGACAGGGTCAGAGAAAATAATGAAAATAGTCACGTGATTGCTCCGGTGACAATGATAGCGCAGACGCGCCTATATATAGGCGAGGCAGTAATAAATGTGCCACCAACTTTCTAAAGGGGCGCACCAAATGAGCTATCGACATGGGAAAGCATGCACCCTTTGGCGCACCGAAAGACTCGTCAACATGAAAATATGTGCGCCTATGGCGCACCGGAAGTGGTGTTGACAGAGGGAAATGTGCGCCTTTGGCGCACCAAAAAGGGGCGCAACAAAAGATATGTTGACAGGAAGGCGCATGCGCCTCGGCGCATGTAGGAAGCCTCAACATGAGAGAGACACACCAAAATGACTGCTGACACAAGAAAGGATGCACCAAAGGCTTTAAAGGGGGCACATCAAAAGTTGATGTTGCATAGTCATTCTATGCGCCCGGCCAAAAGACCAAAAACAACTAAGTTCGAAAACCAGATTTCAGGAAGGGATTTTGCAACGCTCAATGTAAGGGATCCCCGACGAGGATCGGAACAAAATTTCGGTATGGTTATCCGTAAAATTGCCCTTGTCAATTTTACGGGATAACACATCTCTCAAAAATTTCTCTCGGGAGTGGTTTCAACCTCAACTTCCACCTTTTTCTTCCCCTTCGTACCTGTTGTAGGTGCTTTCTTTAGTGCCATTATAAAAATCCCACCTTTTGTCTTCTGTGTCAAGTAAGCTCAAACCCTATCTTAAAACCATGTGCCCTAGCTCCTTCTCAATGCTTTTTCTGCACTCAAACCCTTCACCAATGGGGACGCAAGCCACTTCTACGCACAAATCTTCTCTCCATGTATTGTTCTCGTATCTCTTTGCACCTTAGCACATTTGGCTTGGCTTGTTCACACTTATCTTGCTTGAATACTTGTGATCAAAAAGGTAAAAATGAACTCACATCACGTCCTTATATAGATTTTACAAAAGTTAGTGTATTTATTACTCCTTCACCTACCACCAATCCTCTCATTAATTGACCATTTTCCCAATTTCCGTGCGGTACACCTTTGCACCCCAACTATAACCTTCTAGCACACCTTCCTACCTTCTAGCTGTATAATTCTCTTCTGCGCATTTCCATGTGCCAAAGTACCTTACCAATGTACCCTCTTCTAGTAGTTTCCACGACCACTACTTACCTCACATTATACTGTTCATTCATTTATTTCCATCTATGGTCTTCTTTAGAAGCAATTTCCTTTCTAACAACTCCTTTCCATACTTGAATAACACATGTAACATTTTGTTCTCATGTGTACCCATTTTTGAATAAAAATAAAAACCACCCCACACCAATGGTATGTGCAGTCCTTTGCGCATAAAAATACTTCAGATTGTAATTAGCTTCTAATGCGCAAACATGCTTATTACACAAAACACCAAACTAAATTGACAAAGCATAGTGACAAAGAAGGAAATACATTAAAATAAATACGAAAGGAAATATATACTAAATGGAAATACTACCTTATTAAAAACACCAAGAAGACTTATTTATAGTAGGGATTCAACCTACTCTCGTTAAAGTAATCGGGTAACCATGTTACATCAAGCACCTCTAACTGGAAAGCACCTGATTCAAGTATATGAGTTATAGCATACGGTCCCAACCAATGCACCTTAAGTTTTCCTGGATGGCACAAAAACTTGGAATCATAAAGGAGTACCATTTTCCAACCTCAAGCTTCTTGTCCATGATGTATCTGTCATGCCATGCCTTCTTCTTGCTTTTCCACTTCTAACTCCAACGTGTTATGGTGCACCTCTCATATAACTATATTAACTTGTCAATTCTTTCTTCTAATGCATGTTCATCAACTGGACCTCCATCGCGTGTAATACATAATGATGGTAACATGAATTCAATTAGAAGAATTACTTCTGCACCAAAAACCAAATGAAAGGATGTGGCCTTATTCAACCTCTTGTAGGTTGTTCTATACACCCAAAGTACAACAAAAACTTTATCATCCCAATATTTCCTTCCAACATCACAAATTTTTATCAAGGTCTAGCTCAATATCTTGTTGAAAGCCTCAATAGTCCTATTTAATTGAGGGTGATAAGTTGTATTCTTGTGGTGCGCGACCATAACATAATCCAACAATATCCCGATTGTCTCATTCAAGAAGTGTGTGCCCATATCACTTGTCAAGCTCAACGGAAATCCATACCCAGTAAGAATATTTTCCCATAAGAACCTAACTATTGTAGCTACTGTATAATCCTTTATAGGTGCTACTTCTTCCCACCTTGTAAGATAATATGTGCAAGTGATGATATAGTGCGATCTAGTTCTATGCGCGGCTAGGGAAATAGGACCCACAAAGTCTATAACCCATTTCTCAAATGGATCTGCACTAGCAATAGGCCTCAAATGCATTTCATCTCTTTGCCCAAGTTTTCCAAGGCACTGACAATGATCACATGCCTTACAATAATCTTTACAATCTTTGTAGAGGGTCTCCCACCATAAGCCAATGAGTAGAATCTTGTGCGTGATGGCATCACGTGTATAATGACCACCCAAAATACCGACATGAGCCTCTTCCATGATATATTTGTGCTCATGTTCCAATACACACCAATGTAATACTTCATCTTGGCATAGTTATATAAGTCACCACCGATCAACATGAAGGGTGCCATGTAAATTGCAAGTTGTTTCTTCTTTAATGCTTTCATTTTTTCTAGCGCCATACACAGTGCGTAAAAAGACAACAATATCCTCTAATTAGAGGGGTGTGCGATGTAACCTATACAACTATGCATCGATGTTGTATCTTCAATTGTCTACATGTTCTCTCTTTTATTGAATTCTTGATAAGTGGTTTAGGCCAAGATTATTTTTACCTAGTTTTACCATGATCAGTAAAGTCAAATTATTAGAATAGGAGCACCCATTGACATATGCGCCCCACAGTAAATGGGATTATTTACCAAGTATTTTAATGCGATGTGATCAATATAAAAAGACAAAGGGTGTCTCTAGCAAATAATGTCTAAATTTATGCAGCGCATGTAGATCATTAGGTAAGGCCCCACGCTCTGTAGTTGTGTAATTTTGTTCTACATGAGTCAACTTTATACTAGTAAAACATATAGGATGATCTATAATACCTTCTCCAGGCTAAGCCAAAACCACGCTAATGGCTATGCTAGAGGCATCCACATGTACATGAAATGGTTGGTTCCATGAGGAAAACACAAAATCGGTGCTTAGTAGTAAGTCTCTCCTTTAATGCCTCAAATGCATGCTATTGTGGTTATCCCCAATAGAATGTCCCTTTTCCTTTTAGTAAATATTCTAGGGCGCAAAAACCTTCACATACCATTTGATAAATTTTCTATAATACCGTGTGTGGCCTAAGAGTCTACACCTCACTCGACTAGTAGGCTCCTCTACGTCTACAATAACTAACCTTAATGGATTTGCTAACATACCTTCCTTATAGATGATGTGTCTTAATAGAGTTCCAAAAGGTGTAGTAAACACACACTTCTTGATGTTTAAAGAGATGCTTGACTGTCTCCATATTTCAAACATCAAGAAAAATTATCACAATGATCCTTAATGAGCCCATATACCATCCGATCATCCAAGTAAACCTACAAGAATTTGTAAATAAAATCCTATAATGCTTGAACAACTATGCACGAAAATACAATAGACATGGTTTTCAAAAAAAAGGGCATCATGGTTTTCCCCATTCGGTGGTGAAAATTGTTTTCTCTTGATCCTCTTGAGCAATCATAACCTAGTGATACCCTGAGAATCCATCGGTGAAAGAGTAAACTTCCCCACCTTATAATATATGCAAAATTCCCCATTCGGTGGTGAAAATTGTTTTCTCTTGATCCTCTTGAGCAATTATAACTGGTGATACCACGAGAATCCATCGGTGAAAGAGTAAAATTTTCACCCCGCAACACCTTATAATATTTCCTTTGTGAAAGCCGTAGGAAAAAGGATCAATCACACATGCAACATTCATCTCCCTGTAATCCACACAATTCCTAATCTGACCATATTTCTTTATACTAATTACCATGGGGCTAACCCACTCTGATTCTTCTAGGGGCTTAATGATACCAAATTTCAACATTTTTTCAAGTTCTTCTTTAACTTTTACACGTAGGTTCAGGTTCATTATGTATGGTCTCTTCCTGACTAGGCGTGCTCCTTCCTTTAGCTTAATCTTCATCTCACCTAATGACTCATGTACTCCTTTTAACTCATGGTAGCCCCTAGGGAATAAATCCTGAAAATATCATAGTAACTCAATTATCTTTGCCACTTCAGAATCAGACCAATAATCCCCAACTATTTCCTCTTTGGGTTCAACATTCGTGCCAATGTTCACTTTCTTTGTCTTCATAGGTTCATGATAGATGCGTGAATTCTTATTCGTACTATTTAACAATTCACACATACCTGTTGAATGAGCTATGTCCAAATCTTCTACTTCCTCATCATCCACTATGTAGACCATCTTTCCTTTCTCTTTCTCAAAACAAGTGCGCATAAATAGATCGACATCTGTATCATCTACTTCATCAAAACACACTTCTGAGTTTGTCTCACCAAATAAATCTTGAATGAGTTCTCCAACCTTGGCACTGTCTCCCATAGTCAAGTGCTCCATAACTCATAATGCCTCTCTCACTAAAGGTTTAGTAGAAAAGTACTCAAAATTCTAGGTCATTCCTACAATCAAGTCCTGCCAATTTCTAGTCTCCCTATGTAGGTCTACATAAACATACTAAGTATGTGCATAACCTTGTAAAGTGGAATGAAGTTTGTGAACTCAAAGTGAATGTGGTAAAGCTTCCTGCCCCACTATCCAGAGTCTCTCACATTGCTGAACATGGTGCTGAACAGGTTGATTACCATGATATATGCAAATTTGAGTAGGTGCATTTCTCTTGAAGAACCAAGTGGTTAGAGAAATTTTGACTTCATTCCATTCTATGAGATTATCCCTATGAACCATCCACCAACGCGTTGTTGTCCCATGCAGGGTATACACTAACATATTTCTTCTTTCAACTTGATTTGTCCACTGCTCCTCCATGGCATGTAGGAATACCATAGGGTCTCCTTCTCCAGTGTACCGAGGTACAAATTTGTTACCTATTCTCCTAATACAATGAGGTTTTATTCTCTACACAAATTCACTTCTTCTTGCATGCCCAACCATCTCATAGGTGCCACATGCCTAATTTTCACAAGCAATACTTTTAGTATCACTAATAGAATGTGTATCTTCCTACTTTGGAGGATTCCCTCTTTATATGGCTCGAGTACTTCCTGGATCTCAAATGGAACATACATAAATTCATTAAGGTGTTTCTCACTCAATGGTTCAACATAAGGTGCAGATTTCCCATTTGTCAAAGGGATAATAATTCTTTCTTATTTACTTAAAACTTATATACCCCTTATTGAACCGTAGATCAACATTATTTGCATAACACCAAGGGCACCCAAGTAGAGTTTGGGAAGTTATCTACTTCGTAAGTACTAAAACCTCAAAGTCCCGAGTGAAATTGGCCCTTGTATAGTAATGGATGCATCCTTTAAAACTCCATTGGAGTGGCCTTAGTTTGATTAGCCATAAACAAGACATTAGAGGATGACTGTAATGGAGGTCTACCCATTTGTACCCATGCATCTAGAGTAAGCACATTCACTTTCGCACTGTATCAATTAATATATTACTCAAAAGCCACCCATCCACAACAACATTCAAAGTGATTTCCTTGTCATAATCCAAGCTATGAGGGGAAGATTAACATGTAGGATCTACCATCCATTATCAATACTTGTGCTTTGAGTGTTCCCCTTTATCCCATTCCCTAGTGATGGAATGGTATTCTCTTGCGCAACATCTTACACACCTCTTTCAAGTCATAAATATCTAATTAGATTGTCTCTGTTGCCTTATTTTATTCCAAATTCCATGACTGTTCCTTTAAACGTTGTATTTCACCCTAAATATTTCTGAGTACCTCCATGGTCTCCTAATAAACCTCCTTTTAATGTGTATGATCTGGTACCTTGCATGTAAAAATTCCTCCTCGATGATGGTAGGCTTATGTTTGTAGCGTCTCTCCAGGAGCACAACTTCATGTGTGTAGTTATCTTCACAGTACTACCTCGTGGTTCTTGTACCAAATTTGGCATCCATTGATTTTCTATGGTGTGTTGTATTCTAACCATCCATGCACCCTTGTTCTCTTATTTATGCTACTTGTTAAGATGCTCATATAAGTCTAGGCATTCCTCGTAGTTATGATTCTTCCCATAAAAAGAAAAAGTAATATTTTGAGGAAATTCGTGCCTATAGTGGTCTAGAGATAAGCATGTAAAATACGTTCCATGAGGAAACTCACCTCATCTACCACCATGGCCTTTGCCCCTGAATCTACCACATTATCCTCAACCTCTTTTATGACCTCCTTCAAAATGCCCTTCATTTTGATCATAATGCCCTTGGTTGTGATCATGATCATGGTGCTCATTTTTAATTTTAGCATTATTTGATACTCTTGTCTGTCACACCCTAATATCTATGGCATTATGAATTTGACCAATTGACATACATTCTTCGTATCATGAGTTGTGGACCAAAAAATCTTACAATAGCAAGATACATTCTTCCTTATCGCGCATTATAATAATGGGCATCGACTTACATCATGGTCTAAATGACATATCTCGCAGTCTAGCAATAATGAACATACTAACATGCGAGGAAAAATATCCTTAGTGTGCCCTTCTATTTCACAATCTATATACCAAATCCCAATACATGTCTCATGTGTTGAATTCACCAATAGTTTCTCCAACTGCTTTGCCATAGCTACAATATATGCTTCCAAGAATGGGCTCACTACAGTGTTTATACTTCTAACTACCTCGACGTGTAACGCTGCTTCAATTACTTCATGTGGGTCCGTATATGTCTTATGTGACAATGCCCTCCTAAAAGGTGTGATTAAACCCCTGACAAACCACTGTGCATAGTGGCTTACATGAATATCATATGAAAGTTTAGACAAAAGTGTTTTGAAATAGGCATCATATTCTTAAACACTCTCAATAGTTCCCTTCTTAATATCCTTGAGCGTGCTTATACTCTTTTGCTCGAACTCAGGATATGAAACTCCTTAAGGAAAGCTTCTTGTAATGTTACATATTCTACGCAAGTCCGATCAGGGTTAAAATTCTGCACAACCCGTGTGAGCGCACCCCTACAACGTAGTTATAAACTAACTTTCCTTGCGCTTAGAATCTGTGATTCCTTTTGCGTGCCATAGTATCTCACACATGTGCACTTGTTCAGCAACATATTCTATGCCCCTATACTCTGAATATGAAGACACATCTCCATGTAAATATTCTAGGGTTGATGAAGACCTTGCCCATCTCGATTCAAAACCTCATGTGTTACCTCTTCCTCTAGACCCACCAGATCTAAAAGAACTAGAGCCACCTATAGCTAGGAAGTGGACCAGTGGATGTACTACCTCAGTGTCCCAACAAAGTGGTACTAAAATGAACTCCTACAATTTGCAAAGTGGTAATATTCCCGAGAAGGGAGTCCAAAAATCTACAGGTTTTAGTTCTATGTTGATGATGCACATGAAAAGGTACCTCCAAATAATAGGGAAGATGTTTTCCTGGCCACAAATGCACTTTCTAGTTGATTAACTCCTTTCTACTACCCCCAAACTAGCTTGCTAACTACCGGTTATACTAGAGCACTGGAAAACCAAGCATGAGGGATAGGTTTCCAGTAGATTCAGATCCGTGCTTGCCGCCCATGTTGTCTCTTTTAGTGCGCTCCCATGTGAGGCTGAGGAGGGTTCCCTGTCATTCTTTCCCAAATGGGGGAGTTCCAGATGCTCTGGCTCTACTACTTCTACGTGAGATTCGAATCCTTCACAAGCCATCTCTCTCATCATTGCCATCAGCTCTCTAATATCATGCTTCTTCTCTATCTCCCTCTTGCATGCCTCATTATACTTAAGCTTCCTTTCTTCCCTTTGTCTCTCTGCCACTAGGTCCACCATCCTTCACCAAACTTTCTCGTTCCCCCCGTGTGGTAGGGTTTAGATAGCCATCGAATTTTTATCCAAGTTTAGGGTTTCCATCAATATTTTGATCGCTTTGGAATTCTTTGTAAATAAGTTCACCTATAATAATGTAAAAATTGTAACTCAAATACCTCCTCTGGGAAATACTAAGTGGAAATTAAGTACTCCAAAATATAGCTATTCAAAACACCAGAGAACCAAGTATCTATAATGCACATCTAATTCAAATCAACATCATAGGGCTTGAAATTATTCTTGTGTCCACACAAGTGTACAATACCTCAAACTCCTTTTAGATGCATAAGTAATCAACCACTCGTATAACTCTACCTAAAAGATATCAAAGAAGATCTCATACAAATTCTACTATACCCACATGTGTGCATCAAAATCATATCCAAGTCTTGAACCTCCAAGCATACTCTTCATCCGGATCTATTATTCACTCCTAAAAATTTCTAAGGTCAATTAGTATGTCTTCATTGCGAAACATCCTGAAAGCATTTGAAAAAGAGGTCCCAACAATGAACCAATGATGCATCCTAAAATCTACTATAAATAACTTAGGAACACTAGTAAATCACCCAACCAGAGCCGAGTGCTCACCTGAAGTGCACAAAGGTACCAGGCCCCTCTTTAGAGTTTCTTATGTAGGATGTTAGTGTAATAAAGATAATACATGTTCGATCCATAAATAAACATAAACATTCCACAGTGCATAATCCATATCTAGATCTTAGAGAATCATGAATTAAATAATAACTATAATGAGATTAACCATACATGAACTAGTTTCAGTTATGTCTAACACCATTATCTAGCCAATATCATTCATTACATTAACCACTGATAAAACACAAAAGTTTCTTACATTATAAAGTATAATTATAAGTCATGCAAATAGATTTCAACAACATAACTTTACAATAACTTGGTCTCTCTAAACTACATAGTTTAATACATATTTATAGAGGTGGAGAATTTCCTTCTTCACTACTTACGGACTTCTCAAAATAGGTCACATGTTATTAATAGTCATGCACCTTTATAATAACATGCACATATGCAAGTGTGCTTGATAATAGATGTCCTATAGTTAATCTGGAAGAAGTAATCCTATTATTAACTACAAACATGCATGGCACTTATCGTTGCTTATTACAAAAATACAATTTGCATGTAAGGAAAGTCTTCATCTTGATGTGTGCTTCACATGCTATCTCCCAATATAGCCCTTATCCATAAAAATGGCTAAGTCTCGCACAAACCGTTACAGCGCGTGTTTCCTTCCCTATCATTCTACGCTTTCAAATGCACCTTATTCCCATGCATGTATTCTTTGTGTGTCTTCTCCTTAGAAAAATATTATGTCTTCTCAACATCCACACCGCATCCTATTAGTCTTTAATCCTTTGTATAAATGACGTAATGGACTAAAAATATGTAACTATAACTCATACACATGATACAATAACATGGGAGAAAGATAAGATGCAATAAAATAAACCAGCTGATAGATAATAATCACAATCAACTATATATTATTTCTTGAGGAATACAAAATATCTCAAGGTCATTGAGAAGGTATTGAATTCATTACATAGTTTAAATACATAGATCTACATAGAATCACTCAAAACCAATTGGGAAGAGTTTTCTTACATCTAGGAGAGGATAATTTTAGTTATGAAACTCATTACATTTATAGAAAGAGAAGATAAGAGAATGGAATCCAAAGATTCCATGATATATGATTAACCTTCTCACCCTTCCAAACTACCCCATAAATTTCGTAGAGAAGGTAATTTCCCAAACTCATGATGATCCATTCCCATGGGTGACTTGGTTCACAATAAAACCCTAAGATATTTTCTATGTAGATGAGCTCAAGATTAGATCAATGAATTTCCACAAAAATTAGGGTAGATAGATGAAGAGTGAGTTGTCAAATGTCCATCTAAACCATAATCATGCATAATACCAATGATAATAGATCATTTATTATTACACGGACCATTCAAACCATTCTATTCATTTTTGTGGGGTCATGAGGATAATATACAATATAATAATATCATGATATAAAAGGAATCAAACAAAAACATCTTTAATTGAATTGAGCATCATTTGATTGTGAAAGCGATACACAATGACCTGAAACTTTATTATTAAAATATCCCAAGTCTCTCCATCATTCTCTTCAAAATTAATCCTTTTAGTGAATTCATTAGAAACAAGATTCCAATATGATTGATCTCATGTCAAAATGAGATTTATATCAATAAATATGGATTTCTGAAAGTTCCCATAAAAAGAAAATCCTTTGTATTGAATTTTGAATCTTACGCATAACCTCTTGTTATGCAACTTCACATTTTGCTCATTTTATGCGGATTTATTTCTCCTTTTTTGTTGTGGTTTTGTTCCCTCATTTTCCTTGGTCCATGAATAAACACTAACTCCACAAATAATTGCACCATCCATGGGATTGTCCTTTTTATTACGTGGACTTAAAAAACCCACTTGAACACTACTCCTTTTAAACTCTGTAGAATATTGAATTCTTGAATTTTCTACATGACACTATAATTTTATCCTTTCGTGAAACACTAAGTTCCGACCTTTGTGGTTTACTCACTCTTCTCAATTCTGCATATCCTTTTCCCTTTTTCCATGACATATTTCCACATGACCATACTCTTTTTGTTCCATGGCTTCACATTTTCTCATTCTCAGATCCATCACTTCATCATCCCGTGGATTTACCAACTCCACAAGACATTACATTTTCTACTCCCATGAAAGACTTATATTTCCTTAAAAAGTAGTGAAGTATTATCCTTTGTTCCATGGCTTAGGTAAGCACATGAAACACTAAGTTCTAGATTTCCACAAAACACCGAGTTCCAAAATCCATTGATGTCTTGCTTCCACGGACTTTCAATATTTTGTGGCTTCCTAGGCTTCCAAAATAAGAAGGAAAAATGGACAAGTTCTTAACCATACTGAACTATTAACATTTGTATGTGATCCACCCAAGTAACATAAAGACAACCTTGAGACACCAAGGCACACAAGTAGTAGTTTGTGTAAGTAGTGGCCCAAAAAGAAGTGGGGTGTTTATTTTGGTAACATTTCTAACGACTCAAAGGGGTCATCTACTTGCTATATGTGAGAACCAATTTCCTTGTGCATCTATTGGGTATAGAGTCAATATAACACTTTAAAAAAATCTTCCAAGCCTCCCAAAACACTAAATTTTCTTGTGAAGAAAACCATAATGCTTGGGAAACCACCTCATTCCCTAAGACAATTCTCGATCATGTGCCTCCGATAATTACAAACATAAACCATTTTGAAAATAATCTACATTTATTTAAAGGGAAGTAGAAGGAATATGGGGAAATTATTTTTCTAGGAGATGGGTAGGAGATTTGAAGGTTGCAAGTGTGCAATCAAACTCAAATAAAAGATCCATCTTGCACTTGAATGAAAATGAGAAATGTGACCATAGTGAACCAAGGTGAAAAACCAACCTCCACCAAAGAAAAATTCCAGAAGTTTAGACCCCCAAAATGGAAAAAACAACTAAAAGCATAGGTCATGAGAAATAATCACCCATTGTCTGAATACCAAGTCTAGGAAGACACCAAAATAATAACAAATAAATTAAACAGAGAAGGAAATGCATTTTTTTACAACTATGTATAAGGGGAAGATGTTTTTATAAATAAGGCTTGAGGAAGATCCCATTGACTAGGATAGGAAATATTTCACCATCAATATTTTCTAATTCAAAAGCATTACTCTCCTTGATCCCCATAATTTGATAAGGACCACTCCAAATAACATCAAACTTATTATGTTTTCCTAGATTAGAGTGTTCTTCATCCAATTTTAGAACCAAATCTCCTTTGAAGTGTTGATGAAAAGATTTCTTCTTAAACCAATTTTGTATAGCTTGTTGATGGTTTTGCGGTTTATGTCTAGCATCTTCCCTCAATTCTTTCAATTTAACCAACACAACAATTTTATGGTTCATACATCATGATGCTTTAATTCTAATTAATGAGCCAACTCTAGAGCTATAAGTTTAAGTGAGACCAGTAGCCTAGCTTTTCTCCCATTTATAAGGATAAATGGAGAGTTCCCAAAATATTTATTTGGTGTGATTCTCATTCAGCCCAAAGTGACGTTCTTATCCCAAAGTGTGCCACTTCATTTGATTTTCTTCCATTATTTTCTTCATGATTCTGATCAAATTTTTATTGGAGGATTCAAAAAGGTAATTTCCTTGAGGATAATAGTTTGAATATGTTTTCAAGTAAATACCATATCTCAAGGTAAACTCCATCAATTTGAATCTAATGAAAGCCTTGGAATTATCGATATAACTATATGGGGAACTCCAAACCTAATCACAATATTTTCTAGGAATTCTATGATGACATTCTCAGTTTCTTCTTTGAGAGATACAACCTCCACCAACCTTGTAAAGTATTATTTATCAATCAAAATCTAATTATAACCAACACTTGAAGGAGGGTTCACCATATCAATGAGGTATAAAACCCATTGAGAAAAGGGTTGATCAACAACAATGGGTTGAAGTGGTAGTGCTGCATTCCTCTTTCTTTAAGTAAAGAAAAAAAAATTTTTATAGCTCCATATCCATTTATAACAATTTGAAAACAAATTTGGAAAAAATAGCCAACCCTCAAGACCTTGGTTACGTAGTTTGAGGAGAAAAGTTCCCACCAACAAATCGTGCATGAAAATTGATCATTATCTTCACATTCTTATTAGGTTCCACACATCTCAACATCATGTTGTTAATTTTTCTCCTAAAGAGAACACCCTAAAAATATCATAGTTAAGGGCCTTGATTTGAACCGCCTTCTTTGAGTTTTGTTGAAAGTGTTGGGTAGCTTTCTAGTTTGAAGGTATTCAACCATATTATGAAACTAGTCATTTTCAACACTTACCTCCATTGCAACTTTTGCTGATTGGACATAAAATTATTCTTACGTGATCCCTTCATCTTTAGCCAAGTGTTGACATATGTCTATACCTCTAATCAATTAAATTCCATGATTTTAATAATATAAGAAGAGATTTTATTGCATAATTCAATGCTCATTATATACTTCTTGATGCTTGGATGAATAACAATAAATCTAATCTTATTGTTGGACAAGTCTTTCAACTTCTTAAGATCCCTCAATTTTTTTTTTTAATTTCTCAACAAATTTATATCTAAGCTCATAATCTCTGAGTGTCTAAATTGTAAAATATACTATCTTCTCTAACCCTTGTTGATTATATTGGGTTAAGATGGAAACAAAACTTCTCTCCCTCCAAAGGCATATAAGATAAAGTCTTTGTCAAAATCAAGGTTGATGAGAGTGGGATCTTGGGTGATGGCCTACTTAATTTTTCAAAAATACTCTTGGCCTCTTGTTTCCATTGGAGATCATGTCCTTTCTTAAGTATCAATGTGATGGGCCTTTCCAACTCAACAAAGTTAGTCATAAATTTTCTCACAAAATTTATCTTCCCTAGGAATGACTACAATGATTTTTTGTGTTGGGAAAGAGATAGATCCAAGATAACTATATTTCTATTTGGGTCGATATCCAAACCATATTTATACATAAAATGTTCCAAGATTTTATCTTCAGGGAAAACAAAGATACATTTTTAGATTTAAAGATGTGCTAAACTCCCCGCATCTAATAAAAATATGTCTAATGTGAATTAGATGATATTCCTTTCTTTTAGAAAAATAGTAATATCATCTAAATAGATCAAAAAAATATCACTGATTATCCCTTTAAAAGCTAAATCCATTTCTCTTTAAAAGGTAACGCCAACATTGGATAGTCAAAAGACATTTTTTGATAAGAAAATGTCCCCCACTTGGTGGTGAAAGTTTTTTTATATTGGTCATATTCCTTGACCAGGATCTAATTATAACTTGAAAACTCATCCAGTGAAAACCTTTAAGCCCTTATTAGTGATTGTAAGATTTAGTCCATGGAAGGTAAAGGGTAGTGCTATTTGAGAGAGGATTTATCAAGGTCTCTAAAATATTATGTAGGAGCATCATGTACATAGTCTAATTTTTGGCTTGATTAGTCATCTAGGGTGTCTTAGGAGGTTTTATAAAGGTTTTGGTCCATATGGACCCCTCATAATGTAATAAGTGGCATTTTGGAGGTTTCCCTCCAAAAGCCATATTTGAATATTCAAATAGAGTTGTAATGTAATCTAGGCCTAAGTTAGTATGTTAGTGACTTAAATGTTAGCTTAGACTTACATCAATGTAATAAGAGTGGTCATGATATAAAAATCCCTCTCATTACCCTACCTAGGTATAAAATCAATGTAGTTAGTGGAATCATGGTTGAGTTAGGAGTTGGGAAAACCTAACTACATCTCCTCTTTCTTAATGATCCTAATGCATTCGAATGAGGGGTTTTGAGGTTGGTAGAGGTTGAGAAAGGAGAAAAATATCTGTAATTGAGCCTAGGGCTCAAGGAGCTTATGGAAGTTCATTGTATACATCTAATGAAAGCTTCCTTTTTGGTGTAAAAACTGTGTTTGAAAGTATATTGTGATATGATGCATGGTTTGTTGATGAAACTATGTTTTAATCTCATTTATTTGTATTTATGAATGTCCTACAGGAACTTAAGGTGGTGCAGGTCTATAGAGATCATGAAGAAGATTGGGAAAGAGTGGAAATGGCATTAGAGACAATCTAGTATAAGAAGAATGTATTGTGTTAGGGAGGTAAGATTGTGCATGATAACTATTTGAAAAAGTGTTTCTTGATTATCATGGTTGTATCAAGGTTGAAAAGTGAATGAAGGTTGTGAGAAGGACATGGAAGGATTTTCAAACATTTAATAATCTTGAAAATTCATGAAAGTGTAATTAAATCCATAAATGCACCCTTGCTGCCCTAAGGAAAATTTTCATAACTTGAAAAATACACATGGAAAATTGCTCAAATTTTTAGGGAAAGGAATGAAATGTATATTTTACATGTGGGAAAAATTTCAAGAAGTTTTGAGTTTATTTGATAGGGAAAAAATAAAAAACTCAATCATAAACCCTTGTTTTGTGTAAGGGAAGAAATCACAAAATCTTGTGAATCATGTTGATGATGGCATAATCACTAAAAACTCTAAATATGAAATTTTATTCTCATAAAAAAAAAAAAAAAAAAACATTGTCAAGTGGAATGAGATTCTGAAATTTTATAAATATTGAGATATGTATTTTTTAATGCTCATTGTCTTGTGATTGTCCTTATTTTGGACAAATTTCTAAAAACTCTCTAATTTTTGTTTTATCAAGTGGGTTCTTGTAAAATTTAGATTGTAGGGTATTTATACCCATAATAATATGTGTGAAAATTTTTAGCACTAAATTCAAATGTGGGAGAAATATATAATCACTTTTTGGTTTTGAGTTCTTGAGAGTAAAAGGAATGATAACCAGATCGTACCAAGCCAAGAACACAAATGCTAATCAAACACCATGATCAATAAGATGAACTTAATTCACCAAAATAACTTTACATAAACCTTTGCAAAAAAATGAGTAGAAATATCATATATTATTATGGAACTCAATGAATTACAATGATAATGGGACTTGCTTATATAGGTAAGGAATAAAATTTAAGAACCACATCAAGGTCATATATCAAACCATAAATCAAGGAAATAACTAGTCATCAAAGAAATAGTCAAGACCATGGATTCGAAGAGAACTAGACATCAAGGATCTAGTCAATACCATAGATCAAGGAAAGAACTAGTCAATACCATAGATCAAGGAAATAACTAGTCAATACCATATATCAAGGAAAGAAGTAGTCAATACCATATATCAAGGAAAGAACTATACCTAACAACGAGATACTATCTTCTAATATCTAGATAAGATAAAATAAACATCCACACACATAAGTGGGTGAGGATAAATATAATAAAGGTAAATAAATTACCTAGGTGAACATGAGCTAAGGTAAATACCTACTCTAACACCCCCTCAAGTGAACTAGGGGCCAAAATAGAAGTGGAATGTCCACGGTATGAGTCCTTAAACTAGGCTTGATGAGGTACTCATGTACAATAATTGGTAAAAAGGGACAACGAAAGGTACCTAAAACTAGTAACAACAAAGTAAAGAGAGTAAAAACCTCTCAAGGCATCCCAAGAAGTTCAGCTAAAAAAATGTACAATGTTTGAAGAAGTTTGGTGTGCACTTTTCCGAATCCACACTTGATCACAAAACTCAAAAACAAATGACATTGGGATTCACTAGAATATCTCCATACAAAGATACTATCAACAAAGTGATGTTCATAGTGAAAAAAACAAACACCAAACATAATTTGATCAAATACTACAAATAGGTGTGCAATGATCCAAGAACAATAACCAAAGAAACAAGGCAAGGACACAAAACCCAGAGTGTCATGATCCAAGAAAAGTTAAGGTAACAAGGAAAGGACACAAAACTTGAAGAAATAGGATCAACAACACACCCTCCTATACTTTTGCTTGAATGGGTGGAGTATGGAAAATCTATATGAGTTGTCAAAAAAACTACTCAAACATTGAAAAAATAACACTTGGACTTACTAGAATAGCTCCCCACAAGAGATACTATTAACATGCCAAAAATACAGATACAAAATCTCTTAACAATCAAGAGAGATACACTATACATGCTAAAGAAAAATGCTCAAAACAAGAAGCATTACAATGCAAAAGATATATAAAGTGAAGTAAGAGGCCGAATGGTGGAGGGGCCACGCATGTAGACTCTCACAATGAATGCCTATATCACCGCCACGAGTGATCAGATATCCACCCCAAATCAACAAAGATGGATGAAGAAGATTGTTGCATATGAATTGGTGTAAAATGCACAACAATGGGTGCATGTAAAGGAACACTGGAATGTGTGTCGGAGTTGATCATGTCCGATAACTGAAATCTCGTCTTTCTCAAGCCTGAGTGAAGGTGAATAACTCATGTGTTGCTCATGATCCTCAGAAAGAGTTGAGTGAACAAAAATATGATCTCTGTTAATGTGTGATCCCAATGAAGTATCTTCTCGAAAACTAATGTCATGGAGAGAATTCCACTTAACATGTGGAATAAGGGAAACAATACCCTGTGAATGTCACTGAGCATACCTCTGCAATTGTGAAACCCATAGAATAGAGCATGCGAGAATTGAATGTAGTCGTATGCTTCTCAAAATAGCCATGCATATGAGAATAAGTAGGATACACCACATGTGTTACTGTAATAGGCATAGATGTGGAAGAGCATGTAGTAAAAAGCCTCATATGCTTAGGAGCTTCAAGAGAAGAAACAAGCTCAAAGAATGGAAAATAAATGTCAGGTGGGTACAAGAGAAACAAATGCAAGTGAACTAGAAGCATGGATATGTCTATCCACAATATAATGGAAATGTTGTAGGCTAGCAAGTTTTTAGGGAAAAATGCGCCAGGAGTGTATTAGTGTATCCTTATCATGAATGAGTGATTGTAGAAGAGAATTTCACTTCTTGAGCGATATTTTTATTCCATAAATTTTGAAATATCCTCTTGAAGTCCACACACTTTAGAGAAAAGCATATCATTCTCAGAATCCATGATAGATACAAGAATGTAACTCCCAAAATTTTAGGACATCGGGCTCAACCGAAATTACGTCCACAATTGATTACAACACTCCTCCATATTTGGCACTTTATAATGAGTGTGTGTTACAATATGGAAATTTATAATTATAGTGCAATTATCAAAATAAATATTTCCAATGGAAAGAGCACGGAAAAATAAGCACTTTTGCAAAAATGGCACTCAAATTTGAGTTACCGATCAAAAGATACAAACTTTTCAATATTATGCTCTGCTATTTATTTTAGTTTCCACTAAAAAAAATAAAATGCTCTTGCCTTCACCACACAAATAAAATGAAAGGGGGCTGGAGTTAAACACCTACTAGTAGGAATCACAAGCTTAAGCCCTCATATGACCATACCATATGAGCAATCTAAGGATTTTAATAGTCACAAGAATAATTTTACATAAACCTTTGCAAACAAATGAGCAACAATATCATATATTTTTATGGAACTCAATGAATTAAAATGAGAATTGACATTACTTATAAAGGAAAGGAATAAAATTATAAGAACCATTCAAGGTCATAGATCAAGCCATAATTCAAGGAAATAACTAGTCATCAAAGAACTAGTCAAGACCATAGATTTAGGAGAGAACTAGACATCAAGATCTAGTCAATACCATAGATCAAGGAAAGAACTATACCTAAAAATTAGATAATATCTCATTATATATATATATATATATATATATATATATATATATATATATATAAACACATAAGTGGGTGAGGATAAATACAATAAAGGTAAATAAAGTACCTAGGTGAACATGAGCTAAGGTAAATACTTACTCTAACAGAGAGACCTAGAGGAAACCTAGTTGAAAAGGAAAAATTGTTGTTGGGTGAAGTGTATTGTGAGTCAAAGAATGAAATTTGGTACATAGAATAAGATAAATAAAGGGTATATAAAATGATAATTATTTTTCATGATTTTTTTTTTTCCATACATGAGGCTCACATAGTTAAGAAGGCAAGAAACTAGACCTAATAGAAAATAGTAAAAGAGAATAACTTTTGATGGGCATGGAGATAGGTCTTGAAACTTTGTATTCATCTTAATGGGGATAAAATGTATCTATAAATATTACTAGTAAAGCATAATTCCTTGAAATTTGTAAAATTTTCAAAATTTTCCATTAGAAAGGGCTACAAACAAGTAAGAGAGGTCTAAAAGGAGATTGATGATAAATGAAGGTACGAGACTTTTTGGGGTACATGAACATGTTTGATAGGTATGTTTGAGAATGTGTAAGGTTTTTTAGCCTTTGGTTCAGTTGTTTAAGCCCTTTGAGTGTTTTGAGAAAGATTTAGGATCCTTGAAAAGGGGTGTTTATAACATGTTTTGGTGATTTTTGGCAAGTTGATCATTCTAACTTTTATTTGTTGATTGAATTGGAGTTATATGAAGATAATTATAGGGTACACTATATCAAATATACACACAAAATTATGTCTCCATTTTTCTTCCTAACAGTGGACAAGGTTTGTAACCCAAGAGGAGTGTTTGATGGGGAAGATAATTTTAGCTTCAATCAATTTGGTCAACTCTTTTCTCATTAAGGGTTCGATTTTAGGATTAATAGTCCTTTGCTTTTATCTTACTGGTTTGGTTTCTAGGGAAAATTCAATGGTGTGTTGAATGACATTGGGATCGTATCCTATAAGTTCATCATAATACTATGCAAAAATATCATCACATTCTTGACATAATTAGATGAAATTAGAATATTTCTCGATGGACATACCTTTAAAATCTTTAGTTGCTTCCCATTGGAGATAACCACATCATAATATTTATCTTATTTGATTTCAAATTCTTTTTCTCTCCTTTAAATTGATCATCTAGGGTGAACATACTTTCCAAAGTGATCAAACCCTTGGGTAACTTATTACTCTTCAAATGAATGATTTGTTCACCATAACTCTCTTGTAACGCTTTGTTTCAAAACCTAACAAAAATCAACCTATTGATGAATAAAGTGGGTGATCTATCCATCAACAAAAAATATGCCAATGACAGTCATTGTTAGGTAATGCTAGCCTAATTACCACTTAATATGTTGGTCTAAAAATTTCATGATATATTTGGAGGGATCAAATTGATCTTCAACAAAATCCATCTTATATTTATGAACATTTAATTCTCTTGGGAAAACTTGAATTTTAATGGAATCAAAATCCTCTAAGAGATAGAAAAATTTATATTTGTAAGCTTTGTAGAGAGGTTTCTTAGCTAGGCATTGTGACTTCACTCGCTTAAAACTAGCCCAACATCCCCAAAGATCATTAACTTATTGATCCCTTTACTTTTAATAATGATTATCCCCTAAATTAGGGCTTCATATTCAAATTTTTTTGGTACAAATGAATTACAATCTATGGGAAGAGAGTAACTTCTCTTCCTTTGGAGAAGATAAGACAACACCTGCACTAGCTCCAACTTTACACTTTGAATTGTTAAAAACATCTTCCGTATTTCATCTAATTCATTATCTGATTTCAACGAGAATAGGGGTAAAATTTTCCTTGTCTATTAAACAATATGTGCTAAGTCTAGTCTCTTCAAATGCCTCATAAGGATCATAACTCCATATTTATTTGGCCATTCATCCATTTATTCATCAGGTACTTTGGATCTTACTTCAAAATGTTCATGGTCAACTTTAACTAGTTCAATTTAAGAGGTTATGGCATAATTCAACTTAGTGAGATTTGGATCATATGCTTCCACATGGATTTGAGTACTTGTCTCAGCTTTTATTCCGATTCTAGTGCCATACCTAGTCTTAAGACATGTGTCGAGACTAATTAGATGATAGATATCCCTCTACTTTAGTAGTAAAATCTCTGGAAAAACACAATACAAAGACATGGGAAGGTATATAATTCAAATATATTGAGGGAAAATAATAATAGGCAAATCATGTAGGGTTAGTGTTGATGGTGAATCATGGCACCCCAGAATGTCTGCAACTCGATGGGTCGAGACTCTCAACAATTGCATAACATAGAGCTTTTCCCAAGTGTGGGACATCATGAAATCGGAAAAGCTCTCCTGGATGAAGGCCGGTTCCTATTCCTCTGTTCAAATGCACACGTAAAATGAAGAGGGTTTACTCAAAAACCTAATCTAACTTGCAAGGAGACAGGTAATAAGATGCATTGTCTACTCAAGATTCCCTTCCCTAACAAGAGCAAATTTCGAAAATTTTGAGTCTAAGTGCTTTTCTCTGAGGTACCTAAGTCATAAAATTGAAGAAATCCAAGTATTGGGCCTTTCTCGCATGTATTTCGGGCCTGTCGGACATTTTTGTCCCGACTGTCCCAAGTTCCAAAGTGCAAGTTGTTCCCCGATCGGCCGAAATCCCCGAAATTGTCCTATCTTCGGGCCCGTCGGAAGTTTTTGTTCCAAGTGTCCCGAAACTTTTGTGCAAATCATTTCATTTTCGGCCGAACCGCCCGAACCGCGTACTTCGCGCCCTTTTGTCCCAAATATCCCAAAGTCAAAAGTACGAGCTTTCTCTTTTTCGGCCGAAGCTTCCTAGTCGAGTACTTCAAAATTCTTTGTCCCAAACTGAAAAATGCGCCCCGCTTCATTTTCGGTCGAACCGGTCAAACCGCGTACTCCGGAACTTTCTGTCCCAAGTCCAAACGGGCCCGCTGTTCCAATTTCGGTCGAAATGCCCGAACCGCGTACCTCGCGCATTTTCGTCCCAATTGTTCCAAAAGGCTTTTTGTGCATTTTCTCTTCATTTCGCCCGAGCCGCGTGTTTCGCGCATTCGCGTCTCACTTGTCCCAAGCGTGCCTAGTGTCATCCATACTTAGACGCTTTTCAAATTGGTGGTTGTGTAATTAAATGCGCATTGAATTCTCTCCGCTCCCCAAACGGCTATATAATGAGCATTTCCCCTTTGCATTTTCCCACATCTTCCTTGTTATCCTTTGCTCAAACCCTTGCCGCTTGCCAACTTGCGCACGTTCCTCTGCTTCTGTAATTCCATTCCAAGTCTAGTTTGCAACCTTGTTCCCCTGAAACTATCAACATGAAGATCAAATTTCAAGGACAAGAACAGATTTCTCCACTCGAGTCTGCTGTAAGCAACATTGGAGATAGCGAGGCCCGACATCTCGATTTCAGCGATTTTTGGGCAAGGATGGAAGATGCAAATCCCTCACCAATGGCTCAGACAATTCATGACAGTGGTTTGGCGTACGCTGGAGGATTCCCACCTTTGATACAGTGTCTGATCAATGCTTGCAGACAAAGGAGCTCACTTCGACCCCGATTCGAGCGAATTGACAAACGTACACGGGGAGCTCATTGCCAAGCTGGACGCTGCCGCCATTGCTGCCGCTCTGAAGATCCCGGAATTGGACAATTCCATAGTTGTTTCCCAAGCCCAAGCGCAAGCCATGTTCGATCAAGACAGTGACAAGTACAGAGCACGAGTGGCGAAGTCCTGGCTAAAAAACCCTAGGAAGGGAGCTTCCCGCCTCACCAAAACCCTCATCCGAGCAGACTTCAACGAAGAACTGTCAGATTTCATAATACTGCTGGCTCGGGTCATGGGTTTGCCTTCCACCAGCGAGTTCCATTTCTGGATGTGCCCGCTCATCAGTATGGTGTGCGAGGGTACACAAAATATCAACTGGGCTGAGATCATCAGCATGAATCTGACGGAGCAGCTATCCAACGTGCTGCAAACAAAGAAGTTCTTTATGACTTCATATCTGATGTATACTCTGGCAGCATCAAGGCAATGGTTTGGATTCTCATATATAGACGCCCACAAAGGCAACCCAGTGTATGCCTATTGCCCGCAGTTTACCTTGGAGACCAGCAACCGCAATTTCAGAAGGGTTAATGATGCTTTCACTATGTACGTGGTCCGATTGCTCGAGGGTGACACCGCCAGGAGGTTTTCAGATGAAGCCATGAACTTGATATCACGGTATGGGGCCTACTTCATCCAATTCAGGAAATTCTCATACATCGTGCTTGAATAGTTATGAGAGTACTCCTCTGCGGCTTCCCATGTTCTGCAATGACAAGATGGCCTTGATCGAAATATGCAGGCAACTGGACAAGTTGCACAGAACTTGCAGAGACAAGAAGATTTCTGGCTTGCACTTTCCCATCTCTCTGGGAAATTACACATGTAAAACAGCCCTGGATGCCCAGAATATAGAAAGAACTTTGGTCCCTATCACCGTGCATTTCTTCAAGCCAAGAACCTGCTTTGACTTGAAGAAGTTTATTGAACAGAATATCAAGATAGCCTATCACCATGTGGCAGAGACAGAAGACTACTGGGCTGACTGTGCAGACGACTTTGAGGCCAGAAGAAGGCATTATGGCAGGTTCTCCTTACAATTGATTCAAGAACTTGGTCTGTACCAAGTTCCTGAAGGTCTCGAAGATGATAATTCTGAGCTATACTCATATGAGTATGAAAATGTGATCAAGCACACCCCTTTGGAGGACCTGGATTGGAACAGAAAAGAGAAGGATGATTCGACTGAAATCCTTGCTCCTGTCTTAGTCAGGACTAAGGTTTGGTTCAATAAGAAGGTCCGAGAATTCAGGAGGCACTCGGGAGAATCCTCCTCCAAGGATGAATCGACACCAATAAGAGAAGCACCAGTTCCAGGGTCCGAAACACCAAAGAAAACCCCTCCTGCCTCAGCAGCTCAGGGACTCATGAATCTACTCCTTCTCCATCCACTCAGGTATATAAGAAGAAGCTCAAGGAAGTAAAGAAGGAACCGGTGGAAAGAGATCTTCAGGAGAAACAGGCAGAATTGCCTATCGGACCAGAGAACATCATCATCCTCAGTGAAAGTGAAGAAAGTGAGAGGCCAACTCCTACAAATGTTCCTGAGGACCCAACAGATAAAGACAAGGAGGTCCAGAGCACTGAACTTCCAGGTACTATTGATTCTTCTACTGCCATTGTCTCCAGTGCTCCTTCCACATCCCAGCTTGAGTCAACAGCTGCACAGACCCTGAGTGTCATGAGCTCCCTGTCTCTTGGTCCCCTTGCTTCGCCTGCAGATTCTTCTTCCTCTTTTGCATGGGTGCAACCCTTGGTTGACAAAAGGAAGAGGAAACCATCCTCCCAAAACTTGGGACCAAATTTTGATGCTGTTGCAGCCATGTTGGGCACCACGCCTTCCCGTGCCAAGAAAGCAAGAACCACCTCCAGAATAGTATCTGATACTCGAGGTCAGCAATTCCTGGAGATTGCCAAGCCTGCAATGGACAAATCAGAACAGGACTTGCAAGTATCTGACTTGGAGCTACTGAGAATCCCAATGGGAGAATCTACCCCTGAAGGCGAGATTCATAACCTCCAGGAAACAGTCACAAGAGTTATTGGGAGAGTGGAAAAAGGACAGCAAACTATCGAACAGCTGGAAGAGCAAGCCCGAGTTCTTACAGGTTTCATCAAGTCTCTTCTATCTAAAGACAAAGTTTTGGATCCCACTCCCTTGACTGCTCTACCTCCTCCTGTAACTCTAAGCCAAGATGAAGTGCAGGGTATTAAAGATATGCACAAGTATTCTGTCTATGGTAGAGCTATTGAAGCCATGGTAGATGACATGCTTGTTGCCGGGCTAAACTTCATCGATGAAGCCTTTAAGCTACATGGAAAGGTAGATAATTTGCAACAGAAACTGTCCTCTACCATTGGGGTCATGGACAAAGAGCTTAAACTCTGGGGCAGTTGTATTGTAGACCTTCGCCTCATGGGACAGACAGATGAGAATATCTTACTGGCAAATAAGATTTTCGATGATGCCAAAGACAATCTATCAAAATCTTGGGTCTACAGCGTAGAGTGGAAAATCAGAGTCCTGGAAGAAGCTGTAGATGAAATGAAGAATAACTGGCAAAAGGGAGAAGCTTTCAAGACATTGGCAGCTGCAGCGTTCAAAGATATGCATTGTCATCTTCAGGATGAAAACTCTGGCATTCCCTTGTCCTTACAAGAAATCAAAGCTCAGTTCAGAGCTTTTGTCAAAGATAATCTTTTCAAGGAGGACTCCATCTCTAAGGACAAGATAAAGGAAATTTGTTCTCTTCAGTCTGCCATTGAAGAAGCAAACAAAGACTATCATACTCACGTCGAGTTTGATAAAGAGATGGAGAAATGCTTGGGATTTTGGACTCAGTCTGCGACCAACACATCTGTCCCCCGTGGCAGAGACATAGCTGAGTCATTGAAGAGGTTCAGCAAATGGATTCTCAAGACAAGGGTCCCTCCTGCAAAGTAAATGCCACCGTCTCCTTCTCCTTCCTTTCCTCTTCTTTCCTTTCTTTTCGTATTCTTTGTAATTAGTTAAGGTATTGCATTTGGCGGTACTTAACTATTCTTGGTTAAAAGAAACGGTTACAAAGAGTAACCGACTTGTAAGCTATATAATGGCCTTTCCACGCCATTTTGGAGGAGGAAGAACTTGGAATTTTTACTGAAAGTGTAAATAGATCTTAAAGAAATCAATACAAAAGGGCTTTTCATTCTTTGTCTATCTGATTCTTGTCATATCTGTGTTTTCCTTTAATATTGTGAAGATCATTTTTGTTCTTAACTCGCTTTGTCTCTCTGATTGCATACTGTTCAGTTTTGCAAGTACAGCGATCTTGTACAACCAAGAAGGAACTTTGTGTCCTTGATTTATAAATCTGAAGGAGGTTATTTATGGAACTTTGTGTCTTAAATTTAATCTCATGCAAATGATCTTGTCTTAAATCCTTTGAAGCTTCGCATACACGAAGAATTATTCTGCTATCTATAATTCTGAATGTTGCTATTCTGCTCACCTTCTTATTCCTTTTCCTCAGTCCTTGTGTAACTGATAATCCTTGTGGAAAACACTTTCGTAATATCCAAGTTTGACCATACCATGACGTTCTGTATATTTGTAAATAGGTTTGTTTCAGAATAAGGGAACCTCTCCCATTAAAGAGGAGGGACTTTTCGTCCCCTGTCTGTTGCTCTCTAAAAAGTCCTATTTGACACCAATAGATGCATAAAAATAAATCCTAAACTACAAAGGTGATGCACCAAGGAATGAAGAACACCGACTTGCCAATAAACACAAACCATTAAAATGTAATGCAAGATCATGCACGTGAGATAACCAGATTTGCGGTGAAAAATCAAGAGGATGAAAATGAACACGAGAGAGGGTTGAGAATCATCCACGGACATGCATTATTTTCTCCAAAGATTGACACATACACTACTGAAAGTGCCAAGAGGCAAAGTTGCATTACGCTTTTAGATGGGAGGTTTGAACTCCACAAATTCACCTACCAAAGAGAAGAAGGGAGGGCAAAACAAGAATGTCTAACCTTTAGAAATAAGCCCCTCCTTACAATTTATAGGAATAATGAGAGAGGGTTGAGAGAGGAAATCTAAATCTACCCCAACCACCTCCCGGTTGCATTTAATTCATCTCATTATGACGGTAGGTGAGAACCCTAGCAAACTTAAAAAGTGGTGAACTATATTTTGTATTTTTAAGAACTTGTTCCCACCCAATTAAAAGATATCCAAATCGTAGTTGACAGAGGACCTTGTAAGCTTTCCGAAAATTCCAACCTTGCCTTAATCCCGAGCTCCTGTGAAAAGTTATGGCCGTCCTAAATATCTAGTCGAGTCTACTTCTGTCGATGCTCGAATGTTGCGCCTCCTGAAGGTGCGCCATAGGTGCATCCATCCTTATGTCGACATACCCTTATGTGTGCCAAGGCATGAATTTTTTCATGTCGACATTCTGTGTCATGCGCCCTTTACGTGCGCCAAGGTGCAACTTCTGCCATGTCGAAACTCTTCCTACTGCGCTAAGGGCGCATCCATTTCGATGTGGACACCTTCTCGTCGTGCGCCTCTTACACATGCCAAGGGCACATCCATTTTCATGTCGACACCTTCTCGTTGTTCACCTATTACCTACACCAAGGGCGCATCCATTTTCATGTCGAAACCTTACATGCATGTGCCTTTTACTGCGCCAGGCGCATCCATTTCGTGTCGACACCTTCGTCATGTGTCTTTACTCGCGCGGGGCGCATCCATTTTTGTGTCGACACCTTCTGTCGTGCACCTCTTACCTATGCCAAGGGTGCATCCATTTTTGTGTCGACACCTTCTGTCGTGCGCCTCTTACCTGCGCCAAGGGCACATCCATTTTCGTGTCGACACCTTCTTACAGCGTGTGCGCCTCTTACTGCGCTAAGGGCACATCCATTTTCGTGTCAACACCTTACCAGCGTGCGCCTCTTACCTCGTGCAGGCGCATCCATTTTCGTGTCGACACCTTCGCATCATGTGCCTCTTACCCGCGCTTCTTCACCGTTGGTGACGTAATAAAAATCGGGCTCCGAGTTTCTTTGATTTCAATATTCTTCCGTTTGTCTATATCTACCTTGGGGAAGCTATATACAAAAAAATTTGGCGACTCAATGAGATCACCCGCTGCTAGGTAGAAGATCAGTTTCCTTTTAGCAATCCATTGGGCATGGAGTCATAAGCAATACACTCGAAACCAACCCGATACGATTCCCGAGCCTCGATCTTGGACAACATCTTGAACCGTATAAATTCATCCCGAGAGCAAAAAAACCTGTCTTAGAGCACTTAGGAAATCAAACCTAACTACAACAAGACAATGTGCATAAGCACTTAGAGGAATTGAAAACTAGGCTAATATTTACAAGGGTAAACCTTTTCCTTTTAGTAGCAATGTTTAAGGTAGATTCCGTTAATCGAATCGGGAGTTCTTCTCCATCCAATGTAGACAATTGGAAGGCATTACTACTTTTACATCCCGTGATCATGTAGGGGCCACTCCAAATGGCATCAAACTTGGAATTCCTTCCTGGTTTTTCCCGATCTGCATCCCATTTCAGAACTAGGTCCCCTTCCTGGAAGGTCCTTGCTCTTGCCTTCTTATCAAACCATCTTTTTACTAAGGCCTGATCCTTCTCAATCGTCTGAACTGCATGCTTCTCTGATTTCCTCCAATTCCATCAACTCTACATACCTGGCCTCCATTGGTTTGAACTTAGACAACTCCAACTGCTTCATGAGCTCCAATGCTGGCAATTCTAATGATATAGGCAATACTGCCTCTTTCCCATAGACCAACTTGTAGGGAGAATTACCAGTAGACCTCTTTGGCATTATTCTGTCAGCCCACAATGCTGATCTTAGCTTGGTATGCCATGTCCTTTGGTTTTCATCCAGAGTCCTTCTGATGATCCTTAGCAAATTCTTATTCGTGGACTCTGCCTGTCCATTACCCCGTGGGTAATAATTTGAAGAGGTGCTCAAAATATTGGAACCTTATTAATGCTAATGCATTGTTTGATATGATAGTGGCCGGCACACACCGAACTCGGTCACTATTCCTTCATAAAAGTCTAGTATGTTAGACTCGGTTTGCTTCTTTGAGCGCTACTACTTGGTCCACTTGGTGAAATAGTCCGTTGCCGTGAGAATCCACTTGTGGCCTTAGCTTGAGTTAGGATTTATGACCCCAATGAAGTCCAATCCCCATTGCATAAATGGTTGGTCACCAAAATTGGGTACAATGGAAGTCTTGCTAGTCTTTCTTTTCTGTGAAGAGTGCACATTTCTTGCACTTTCTTATCCATGTATAGCGAGCCTTTCAAGACCGTCGGCCAATAATACCACTGCCTTCATTATCTTGAGAGTCATTACTTGGGGGCGAAATGTCCTCCAGAATCTCCATCGTGAAAATCTCGTAACACCCTCTCAATTTGACCTGTCCCAATGCACCTCAATAGAACTCTATTGATGTCCTTTTTAAACAAAACACCATCAACAAGCACATATGGAATGGCTTGTAATCTAAAGTATCTCCTCTTTGCTTTGCTCATTTCTGGAGGGCATAGGCCTATCTGTAGGAAGTGTATCATATTCTGAGTCCAACAAGGAGTGGGCGCATCATCATTTTCCTATTCTTGACCATCCTGTAGTACCAAGACAACCTCTTTTTCATTACCTACTTCAACTTGTTGACTCAAAGCTAGTTGTTCACATAATCCCTTTCCACTGGACCAGCTTAGTGACCTTAATTTCGATGTCATATTCCATGACACGAGTGATCCATCCTGCACGTTTCTCATTCAGATCCTTGTTTAGAAGGAATTCCTTGACTCCCGCATGAGAGACCAATAATTGGATCTTGTTGTTTGAGACTAGGTGCTTGAATTTCTTTAAGCTCCTGATCACTGCAAGGACATGCTTTTCAATGAAAGAGTACCTAGTTTCGTATTCCTCCAAGCCTTGACTGAAGAAAGCAACTGGTTGTTCTAATCCTTCTTTGTTTTGTTGTGCCAGGATTGCAGAAATTGTGTCTCCACCACCGAAGGTATATAACATGAAGTCCTTGGAGAAGTCTGGATTGACGAGAGTCGAGCTTGAGATATAGCCTCTTTTATTGCCTCAAAACTTGCCTTGCCTTCAGATGTCCACTTAAATGCCATGCTCTTCTTCAACATCAGTGTTATTGGCTTTACGAGAGCTACAAAGTTTGGAACAAACCTGCAGATAAAATTGATCCTTCCCAAGAAGCTTTGAAGAGCCTTCTTGTGACTTGCAATGGCAATGCTCGAATTGCTTCAACTCTTTCTTGGGTCAATCGTCAATCCCTCCTTTGAAACAATATGGCCTAGAAGTTTTCCTTCGTGAGCCAAGAATATACATTTTTGGGGTTCAATGATACCCCAAATCTTCTACACCTCTGAAATACCTACCTCAAATGAAAGAGGTGATCCGCTACATTTTTTGAGAATATAGTGATGTTGTCAAGATATATCAGAACTATTTTATTGATCAATCCCTTGAATGCCATATCCATTGCCCTTTGGAAAGTGGCTCCAACATTTGATAGCCCAAATGGCATCTTCTTATAGGCATAGGTGCCCCATTTGGTGGTGAAAGCCGTCTTGAACTGGTCATCTTCTTTCACCATTACTTGATTATACCCTGAGTAGCCATCTAGGAGAGAGAATCTCTCCGAACCGGATACTACTTGCAATATTTGTTCCATTGAAGGAAGTGGGTAATGGTCTTTAAGAGATGCCCTATTGAGGTCTCGAAGTCCACACACAACCTGATTTCTCCACTCTTTTTCCTGACCGAACCAAGTTTGCAACCCAACTTGAGTGCTTGATCGGGAATATAATGCTTACCTCTATTAGCTTGTTTAGCTCTTTCTTCATTAGAGGCTCAATGTGGGGGTTGACTGGTCTCTGCTTCTGCCTGATGGGTTTAGCATCTGGATCCAATTCTATGGTATGTTGTGCCAACTTCAGATTGAAACCTCTCAAGTATTCATAGCTCCAAGTGAAGACATCTGGAAATTCTTGGCAAAGTTGTATGAAATCTGATTTCTCCTGCTCAGTGGCCACTTTGCCAATTTGAAGTGTTTTGCCTTCTCCAACCAGAATTGGCTCTGAATCTTCTCTCTTGACCTGCATGTTAGCCTTTTCCTTACGGAACTGGTCATTAGGGTTGAAGATAGACTCCAATGTTACTAAACCCTTAGGAAGCTTGTTTTCTACAGCTACACTACTTGATCCCCATACTACTGCTCTAATCTATCTTGATTCCTAGCTGAGAATTCAGCCTCTTCTTGTAAGAAATTAACGATCTGTTGATCATTCTCAAACACCTGCCAGCTTGTGTTATTATCTGGAACTGCTGGCCTCACAATCACATGGATATGTGGCTGTGTTTTTCTCTTTTGATGTTGTCAACCACATCAAACATTTCTCCAACTGCTACGAGCCTATCCGCGGCTTCATTTTTCTTCCTAGGTATGGACACGATGTTGAAAGCTTCGAAATCCTCAACGAGGTCCCATACCCTATTCTTGTAGTTCTTTAGTAGGTCATTCTTTGTAGCATGTTGCCCCCTGACTTGGTTGATGATTAGCTCACTATCCCCAAACACTGCGAAGTTCTTTATGCCCTTTTTCTCGGCCTAATGAAGTCCGTTAATCAAGGCCTCATATTCAGTGTGTTGTTTGAACAGGAAAACTAGAAACGGAAAGCTGAATAATATTTGATGCCTTGAGGTGAAACAAGCATAGCTCCTCCTCCTACGTCTTTCCTACTCCTTGATCCATCGAAAAATAATTGCCATACCTCATTGTCATCCTTATGGTCTGTTTTGGTGATGCTAGGAATAGGCTGGTTTCCTTCATGTATACAATAGACTCCTAGCTCAGATTCTTCTACTTCTTGGTAGGGATCAAAAGCATGTACCTTGCTTGCCCATTCATCAAGAGTCAAATCTGGAATGCTTCCAACTTTGGTGTCGGCTTCATCTGTGTTTGGATAATCTTCTTGATCAAATGCTGAACAGTTGGCATTGATTTGGCTTGGAGTATGAGGCTCAATATGAAAGTTTGCAATTGGTTCGAGATCTGATTGTGACCTTAGTACCATATCTTGTTCTGAACAACATGTGTGACCAATCAGCAGATAAGTAGCCTCCAATTTTGGCTGTGAAATCCCTTGATAAGCATAGGGCAAAGAGTGGTGGCAAATCTATCACTGACACATCTTGCAAAATGGTAACGTTGGGGCATGTATGCAAGGTAAGATTCAAACCTTTAATCACTCCCACCATTGCTACTACTGTCCCATCCAATTGCACTACCCCCTTTGATATGACTTCATATTGGAGACCCAACTGATCAGCTATTTGCTTGGGCATGACAGAACTACTTGCCCTAGAATCAATCATGCAATTGTGTACTAGTTTATCCCCAATGATTAATGAAACATAGAATGGAGGGGGTTTCAAAACTTTACCTTGTTGTCCTCCATGATTCCCTTCAGGCTGAGAAGCATTTGTGAGGACCTTCTCTTGCATGTGGACATGCTGGTTTGAAGTTGACCAATTCTTCATGGCAGCTTGTAGAAGATCTCTTTGGCCTGGGATGGATAAATATTCCCACATTGATATATTCACATTTGTCTTCTTCATTTGATCAATGATGCTAAATGGGGATGAAAGATATCTTTGCTGTCCTTTAGTCTATGCATTCCTTTCTTGTGCATGGGCAGCAACAGTTGGCATTTGAGCTGGCTTAGAAGGTGGTTTGGGCTGTCCTTGTGTGCTTGGAACTGTATTTTGCTTACCAACACCTTGTGGAGTGATGGAAGGTTGTAGATCACTTGGAGCCAATGACTGCCCCTCACCAATATTCCTCTTCTTTGATCTTGTGTTAGCTGCTACACTCTGAGAAATTGTTTGATTTATGCCACAAAAATCCTCAGCTTGCCAATTCGCAAGTGCGGTATCATTTGGAGCTGTGTTTTGTTGAGATGTCCCTTGTTGCTGATTTGCTTCTTGACTCACTTCACCCTCTACGCTAGTAGTTGTCACCATCAAGGCTTGGTTCAAAGCACCATTGAAGCACATAGATTGGTTGTGAGGTTCATTGCATGGGAAACACCAATCATACTCTTGAGCTATGTTGTTTTGGACTAGCACTAATGCTTTAGAAGCAGATGCAACATTGGGGTTATAGGGCTGAAATGGTCTATTGGTAGGAGGCCTTACTTGGCTTTGATTTTGATTTGCAGCCTGAGTTGGTGGTCTATTTTGTTGGTATGGGGGCCTAGCCTGGTACTGCGCTTGAGGCTGATATGGTCTAGCACTTTGAGCTTGCTGTCTTTTGATAGTCACCAGCTCATTTCCAAGGTTCTGCAATTGTTTCATAACCTCTTGGAGTTCATTCGAAGCACTAGAGGATGAAGTATAAGTTTCATTTGAACTTTGATTTCTAGGAGTGGGAATAGGAGCCAAAGTGGGTGCTTGACTAGTGCTTGGATTTTCTAAGTTTGGATACAAGGGCATGGGAGGCTAGGAGCCACTTACCACCTTGAATAAGATAGTTTTCAGCCCTAATGGCAATGCTATAAGCAGAGTAAGGTTGTGCCTCCTATAGATTGAATTAACATAGAAATATCGAATTCAAAGCTTTAAGATAGTATAGAAAAGCACCTTTCAAATTTGTTGGCCTAACGCCACCGGAATTCTATCCCAAGACCTTTGAAATCTGAAGTTGAAGTCGAACCGCTCGTTGGGAGCTCTCTTGATAGTTGTCAATTGTTCTAGTAGAGACAAATTGTCTCCCTTTTCTCCAAACTTCTCATGGAGAACTATGCATAACTGATTCCAATTTTGGATAGAACCGGTTCCAAGGCTCCTAAACCATTGCAATGCCTTCCCTTTGAATGAAGATGCCAGCAATTTGATAGCAACATCCATTTCATTTATCTCATGGATTGCACAAATGTTAGCAATGTCTTTGACATGATCACCAGGAGTGGTATGATTTTCTCCAGTGAAAAATGGAATGTTCTTCAATGCTGCAATTGGAACTGGATTCTGTGCATTGAGGGCAAGTGGACTGCTGCCGGTGAAATTGACAAAGGGATTTGGTGGTTGCACCATTCTGATTGGCCTGAGAACCCTTGTTGATTGGATGAAAGGTCTACCAGGTGGAGGGGTTGATAAAGTCCTGTTAGGTGGAGATGGTGATCTTTGTGGTCTTCTTCCTCTCCTTCCTCTTCCTGGTGATAGTTGCAAGTGGAAAAATAGCCCCTCTTCTTGAGTATCATACCTAGTTCGAATTCTTCTCATATGCCTGGGTAACTTTTGCTGCTATACCACTGAATTCTATCCCTTCGGAGTCGCCAGATGTGTTAGAAAGTGAGCCTCAAAAGGCTAGATTATGCCAGGTTACACACCAAACCTGACAAATATTAAAAATAGAATTTTGAAAGACCTATATTTTTGAGATTTTAGAGTTTGGAATTTGATTTGGAATGACAGTCCCGAAAACCCAAAAATGCCAGACTTCAAAATCCAAAATACCAAAAACCATGAAAATTTGAAAGTCAAAATCCCAAAAATCTAAGAATACCCTTTTGAAGATTATCCCTTGATCTATCAACTGGTGAAATTTTGACTTGTTTTGAGCAAGTTAAGTCCTTGAAAATCGATTTCAAAGTTCAGCCTGGAAGGTGAAAAATCTGAAATTGTAAAACCTGCAATTTTTAGTCCAAATTTCTTGAAAATTCCTTCAAATCTTGTGGAATGACCTCTTGGTCCCACCGAGTATGCCAAAACTATTGATGGTGAATCACAGCACCCCTGAATGTCTGTAACTTGATGGGTTGAGACTCTCAGTGCGATTGCATAACATGGAGCTTTTCCCAAGTGTGGGACCTTGCGAAATCGGAAAAGCTCTCCGGATGAAGGCCGGTTCCTATTCCTTTGTTCAGATGCACACGTAAAATGCAGAGGGTTTACTCAAAAACCTAATCTAACTTGCCAAGGAGATAGGGTAATAAGATGCATATAAATAAATCCTAAACTACAAAGGTGATGCACCAGGAATGAAGAACACCTCGTGTTGCCAATAAACACAAACCATTAAAATGTAATGCAAGATCATGCAAAGATAACCAGATTTGTAGTGAAAGATCAAGAGGATGCAAATGAACACAAAGAGGGTTGATAATCATCCACAGACATGCATTATTTTCTCCAAAGATTGACACAATACACTACAAAGTGCCAAGAGGCAAAGTTGCATTACAATTTTAGATGGGAGGTTTGAACTCCACAAATTCACCTGCCAAAGAGAAGAAGGGAGGGGAAAACAAGAATGTCCAACCTTTAGAAAGAAGCCCCTCCTTACAATTTATAGGAAGAATGAGAGAGGGAAGAGAGAGGAAATCCAAATCTACCCCAACCACCTCCAGGTTGCATTTAATTCATCTCATTATGACGGTAGGTGAGAACCCTAGCAAACTTAAAAAGTGGTGAACTGTATTTTGAATTTTTAAGAATTTGTTCCCACCCAATTAAAGATATCCAGTCGTAGTTGGATAGAGGACCTCGTAAGCTTTCCGAAAAGTCCAACCTTGCGTTAATGAGCTCCCTGTGAAAAGTTATGGCCGTCTGAATATCTGGGTCAGGGTCTGCTTCCTGTCAGCGCTCAGAATGTTGCGCCTCCTGAAGGTGCGCCATAGGCACATCCATCCTTATGTTGACATACCCTTATGTGCACCAAGGCATGAATTTTTCATGTTGACATTCTGTGTCATGTGCCCTTTACGTGCGCCAAGGCGCAACTTCTGCCATGTCGACACTCTCCTACCTGCGCCAAGGGTGCATCCATTTTCGTGTCGACACCTTCTGTCGTGCGCCTCTTACCTGACGCCAAGGGCACATCCATTTTCATGTCGACACCTTCTGTCATGCACCTCTTACCTACGCCAAGGGTGCATCCATTTTCGTGTCGACACCTTCTGTCGTGTGCCTCTTACCTACGCCAAGGGCGCATCCATTTTCGTGTCAACACCTTCTGTCATGCGCCTCTTACCTGCGCCAAGGCGCATCCATTTTCATGTCAACACCTTCTGTCATGCGCCTCTTACCTGTGCCAAGGGCGCATCCATTTCGTGTCGACACCTTCGTCATGCGCCTCTTACCTGCACTCAAGGGGGCATCCATTTTCGTGTCGACACCTTCGCCGTGCGCTTTACTTACTGCGCCAGGGCGCATCCATTTTCGTGTCGACACCTTACGTCGTGCACCTCTTACCTCGCACCAAGGGTGCATCCATTTTCATGTCGACACCTTTTGTCGTGTGCCTCTTACCTGCGCCTTCGGCTGTTGGTGACGCAATAAAAATTGGGCTTCGAGTTTCTTTGATTTCCATATTCTTCCGTTTGTCTATATCTACCCGTGGGGAAGATATATACAATGTGATTAACTTAAGGTTCTTTATGATACCCACAATTTTGACACCGGTACCATCTAACTAGATGACACATTTGTTAACAAGGGTATAATTCAGACCAAGTGTATCCGTAACTTGTTTGGGAATGAATTTTCTACTAGCCCCAAAATCAATCATACGCTTATGGAAAAGATGTTTCTCAATGATTAATGATATGTAAAATGGAGGGTTTTAGGATAAAAATTACCTCACCGACTATATACGATACAAGTTAATTAAGGTTGGGCTTACCTCCTTTTGAATTTTAGATGAAGCTTGATCTTCCTTAATCCTTCTTGCAGTAGATTCATTTTCTCTAGAATTATCAAAGCATCCCATAGGGAGACATGAATATTTTTCTCTCTTCATTTTCTCAACAATATCAAGGGGTGTTGTTATAAGTTGTGAAATGTGAGCATCAATATTTTTCTTTTTTTTTCTCAATGATAGGATGATGCATAGCCGAAGACATCTTATTTTGCTCGGGTAGGTGAGGTGAAACCCTTACTAGTTTTGATCTTTATTAGCTTGAAAAAATTGTTATATGATCTTTAGATGCTTGAACTTCTCTCTCCAAGGTTATTTTCTTTGATCTTGTATTATAACCATATTTCACTTGTAGTTGTTGAAATCCCTCAACTTGATTTGTGGCACAAAAATATTCCTCTTTCTAGTATACAAAACTCTCACTAGTTGTTGAGGTAGATAGCGGTGATGGATCATTAATTTGAGTGGGATAAAAGGAATAATTTTGAATCAATTATTATATCACTTTGGACCATGTGAGAAAATACTAGAATCATGGGGTTGGGAGAAAGGATAACACCATATCAGATCCCCAAACATGTTATTTTGCAATGGAACAATTTCTATTTTAGGATTGATATGATTTGGGTATGTTTCATTCATAGGCCTTGCAGGGATGATTTGATTTTGATGTTGTGTTCTAGTGGGTTGATACGCTGGGTTATAAGGCTATAAAGGTCTTTTAGTGGGTGGGGATTTTTGCATTTTCAAATTGGTCACTCAATTTACCATATTCCTTATCGTGACCTTAACCTCATCCAAATCATTAGCTGAGGTCCTTGGAATGGTTACTAATGGTTGTGCCATAATAGGAAAGGGCTGGATTGTAGGGGTGTGAGTTAACTCTAGGAATAATGGCATGGGGGCCCTTGGGGATAGCTTACCAAATTGGATCAAGTTGTTCTATACTGAAATTTAAATATCAAATGCAACAAGGTATACACCTCCCATAGATTAGACCATAACAACAATGTCAATTCAAAGCCCTAAGGTAGTACAAGAAAGTTGAATGTGAAGAAGTCCTTACCAAAGTTGGGATTCTATCCCAAGACTTAAGAACATGTAGTTAAAATTAGATATATCTTAAGTATATTCCCTCGTGATTGTTGTCAGTTACTCTATAAGTGATAGGTGATCACTCTTGTCTGAAAAATTGTCTCACCAATAATACTCTAAATTCATCCCATCTGAGAATACAATTAAGAAGAAGGATCCCATACCATACAAGATATTTTCATTTCAAGAAATCTTCCAAGAGTATCATTGCAACATATACCTAGGTTATGTGGTGAATTGAGCACAAGTGGACGATGTATTTGTTGGCATGCTGCTGCATAGGTGTTGTCATTGATGAAAAAAATCATTAATGATAAATTGGATGATGGTGTAGGGTCAGATGATGCTCATAGTGATGATGCCATGGAGTTTCAAGTATGCTCTTGGTTTCACAAGTTGATTTAGTGAGGATGACTTGTTCTAATAAGCATATTCAGGTGACCTAGCTAGTATAGGTGATGGTGCATGGTGTTATGAGATTCTTGGTTACTTGAGAAGCATGTTAGTATTATGGATATGATGTTTGGAGATTTATTAGGAACTCACATGAGTTGCAAGGTGTATATAAATGTTGGTGACCATGTTCCAAGTGCTCATTTAGAACACGTATGGATGCTAGGAGGTATGAGGATGAGGTATGGAGATATGTAAGCTTGTTGATGAATGTAAGAAGTTGTATAATTATGTATCGGGTATAATTGTTGATGAGTGCCTTCATGATGAGTTATATTGTTCTTTTAGTTGAACCTAGCTTCTATAGTGTAAAACCCTAAGGGGTAGCTATGCAAGTCTCAGTGGATGGAAATATTGAGAGGTAATTATGAAATTATGATGATTGTAGATGTTATTAGGATGTTTCCTTGTGATGTGGGAAAAATTTAAGGTTTCCATGATGTAATTTTTTAATATATGAGGTTTTTGGTGAAACAAGGTCAAGAACTAGTGCATTTCCATCTCGAATTGGAACTTCTGATGCTCACCATGAATTTTGTGATTTTCATGGGACCTTGTGGCTTTTAGGGATGTTTATAAATTTATTTTAGAAGGTTTTAAAAAAAATAATGAGGTAATTTCATCATCATATTTTTATGAATGAATGTTAAGAAGGTAAATAACTTGTTATGAGTTTGAAACCCTAGCTTGAAAGTGGTTTGAGAGATTTTCTTCCTAAGTAGCCATAATTTATTCCTAGTGTATGGATGATGTTTGGAACATGTAGAGGGATCCTTTATATTTCCAAAAAGGTATGGTATAGGTCATGGTGATGAGTGGACCCCACTCAAATAGGTCATTTATGAAGAAGTGTGTTTTGGGACAAGGTTGTCCAAAGGAGTTACAAACTAAATTGACATTTTTTTACTATATGAGTTTTTATTTATTTTAAATAATTTTTAGGTAAATAGGATGCATAAAAATGGAAAAGTCTTCCCTATTTAGGTTGATTGGTCAAAGAGTAGTTTTGAGGCAATAAAAAGTAGTCTTAAGTGAGATTGACATAACAAGAGATAGAGGAGGAGTTATGAGGTGATTAAAGTTGTGTTGGAAATAATATTAAGATATATTTATAGATATATAAGGATTGATTCATAATGATGAGTGTTTCAATCGTTTACTGAGTCAATTTTAGAATGAAAATATTTTTGACTATATAAAACAAAACTATTTTTGATGAAGAATTAAGTTAGTTGGAGAATGATATGGATTGGGTGATATTTTATATCACATGTAATGTTAATAGGGATGAATTTTGAATCCAATTAATCAATTTGGAGGTCTTGAAAGTTTCTAAAATGGTGTTAAACAATTGCTTTTGAAAACAGAATTTTGGGCAGGCATGATATAGTGAAGACAAAAGTTGATGTAGTTTGAACCATTGGTTGTTTCAAGACTTATAACTTGATTAGAAGTTTTCTACAGGTATTTTAATTTTCATAAAGTGGTCACATGACATAGTTTATTTGATTTTAATATTTCTTGAAGTCCAAAGTCAGAATCAAGGTTCTGAACTTGTGTTGAAACATGTGTTTTGAGAAGTATAAGAAGTAGTGGTCCCATTTAATGAAATAATATGTTTGGTTGATGAAAATTAAGACCATGTATGATTTTTAAATTTTATTTAAAAAATTTGTGATTAATTTTAAAGAATTACTAAAAATAGTTTTGTGTTAGGATAATTTTGGCATTGCGATAATGCATGAGTTTTGGTGATTTTTGGTGCATGGAAGAAGGGTTTATGCTAGGCTGAACCATATGGGTAACTTGTAGCTGTTATGAAAATTATATGAGGTGTTTTTATGATGTATTGGTCATAAAATGAGGTAAATTTTTTGAGTTTGAATTTGAAATATGAAGGAGCTTATAAAAGCATTGTTTTGGGTGCTTTTTGGAGCTAGTTGAGAGTGTGTGTGATGTGTGCAAGAAGTGCGACCTAGGTGAGAGATTTTGAAGGTGCGTGAGCATGAATTTAGATAAGATAAAGTTTGTGATATGTTAAATAATATAACAAAACATGTGTGTAATATTTTGAAGACTTGAAAAGTGAAGAAAGAGCTAGTTTGTGAGAGATTGAACACTTAGGGTTTGAAGAAGTGTGAGATGAATCATTGGTCTCTATCAGTTGTGGTAGAAATATTTTAGAGATAAAAAAATCATAAGGTGGTTTAGTTGGTGCTTGATCATATTAGGGGGTTGTATCCTCCTTGTGGAGTTGGTGCTTCACTAAATTTGGGGTTAATGCTCCTTGTAGGGTTGGTTCTCTACTAAACTAGGGGTTGGTACTCCTTGTGGGGTTTGTGCCTCACTAAATTTAAAACATATAATTATAAATATTGTGTTTCAGTGGGTTTTAATCCCCTTAAGGGTTTCCCACTTATATCTTGTGTCTATTGTTGATTATCTTTCTTATGGTTTCTTGCATATGTGATATTTGATTATGTGCACACATTAATAGATGGTTAAATGGTTTTGAGTTTTGAATAAGCAATATGAAATATTATTTGAATTTTTCAAAGGAATGATTCACCTCCCATTTTAGTCCATTGTTATTCCAAAAATTAATATTAGAGGACATCCTTTTGGAGAAGTTTGACAACTTGAAAGGAGACCTCAAGCATAAAATTGGTGAGTGGTTCAGCTATTGGCAAGGCACCAATGTTTGATGGTGTGAATTATGATTTTGGAGCTTGAGGATGAAGACCCATATCATGTCTCAAGGTTTTTATGTTTGTAAATTTTTGGATGATGGATACACTCCTCCTACCATTCCTCCCACTGGTAAAACAAATAAGGATGCATATGAAAACAACTCAAAGGAGATTAATGCTATCATTTAGGGTTTTGGAGAATCGAGATGGGGAAGTGAAGCATTAAAATTCAGAAAAATAAGCATGGGAAAAATTCAAGTTCTATATGAAGGTGACTCAAAGGTAAAAATTTCTAAGCTTCAAAACTTTAGAAATTAGTTTAAAAGTATTAAGATGAATGATAATGAGTCTAGTGCTGCATACCTTATTAAAGTTGATAAGGTTTTCAATAACATGAAAGGGTTAGGAGATAATGTGAAATAGGAAGTAAAAAGGTTTTGAGGGTACTAACTCCTAGATTTGATACCAAAGTATTTGTTATTGAAGAGGTAAATGATCTAACTACTTTGAAATTGGATGAGTTGCATGGTACTTTGACTACTTATGAAATGAGAATAGGTGATTCCAAATTAGCCAAGAAAGATATTGCATTAAAATTTGAAATGAAAGCTAATTATAAGAAGGTAAAGCATGATGATGTTGCTCCTGAATTTGAAGATGAAGAGATCTTTGTTATGATGGATAGAAGGTTGAATCTTGGATCTGGTAAGTATAGTGGTAAAATTCCATTCAAGTGTTTCATTTATTGTGAAGTAGGCATGATAAGGAGGATGATAAGTAAGATCATGAGGCTGAATCTAGAAAGAAGAATCACAATTTTGGTAAAGGTAAGAAGAAATTTAAAAGGTTTAACCATAAGAAGGAAAAAGTAATTTCATATTATGAATCTAAATTAGATCACGAGGGTATATGAAATGAGGCTTTGTTCATGACTAATGATGTTATGAAGTCTTCTAGTGAAGGTTCTTCTTTGTTATGAGATTTTAAATCAGGATATTGTAGTTATTCTAGTGAAGATAATGAGGATGTCAAAGATGATTTTAAGGACATTCAAAGATAAATAAAAATTCTGAGAAATAGAACCAAAAGTTGAGTTTGTAGGTCAAGAAGTATAAAAATCAGTTTCATAATCTAGAAGAACAATACATGTCTAAATATTCCAAAAAAATGAGTCTATTAGAGTGCTACAAGAAAAGGTTAAGTATCTTGTTTCAAGCTTACATGATAAATATGGTTTTTACTCAAAATATGAAGAAGATATATAATTTAAGGGATGAGCTACTAGAGGCTAAAAAGCAACTATGTCCTTTCAAAAGTTTGAGAAAAATTCCAATGATCTAGATGATCTATTTGGAACCAAATATTAGTAGTTGATAGAGCTCATTTTGAGCTTTAAAGAGGAATCAAAAGGCAAGGAAGTTAGTGAAACTAGCATCGATGAAGAGAAGGAGGAGACACTCATCAAGGAAAATGTGAAACCAATATCTATTAGGCAACCTAATGCCTTAAGGTATGAAAGAAATTTTAATGGTCATTGCTATACATCTAATGGATTTGGACATAGGGCCAAGGAATGCAGAAATTCTTCTAGAGATACTAATATGTGGAGAGACAATAGAAGTGATTTTTATAAGAGTGTGGTGTGCTACAATTGCAATGAAAAAGGTCATGTTGCTAGATTTTTCTTGTATGATTCACCTAATCAAGAAGTAGGTCACAAGAGGAAGAATTCTGTGGTATGTTACAACTGTAATGAGATTGGTCATGTGGCAAGGGTCTGCTTTCATGCTCATTCAATAAAATCGAGGGCTCAAGTTCTTGAGTACTAGGAGGTAGCGTTCAAAGGACTAGAATGCATAACTATAGTCAAGGAAGAGTATGGGAACCTAGAAGAGATCATGAAGCTTCATCAAGAGCAGTTAGTGATGGAAAACAAGTCATAAATCGGGATCAAATCAAGAGACAAACTGATGATGGAGTCTTTCAGGTGACAAAGAGGGCTTATGACCTCTTTAAGACCTTCTTTTAGGTCTTCATGGTGTTCATATATCTTCACTATGCTTTTTAGATGTATATTATTGTAAATGAAGAATTAGAGTGAATGGGAGCTATGTGGTATGTGTGTGACTCCTTCATGATCACAAGGTATGTATTTCAATGTTGTTAAGAATTTTCTCATGGTTTAAGTTGGTTGTCCTTGTGTGTGAAATTTCATGATATCAACCTTTTGGTAACAAGGAGTATGAGTCTAATTTCTTACAGGTTTGTGTTTTTCATTCGCATGGTAATGTTTCTATCTTGATATGGTTGAGTATATCCAAGAAGTCTTATTATCATGTTATTTGAAGTATGTAAGTAGTATAGAACTCATGAAGTGTGCTCTCTGAGTTTGATCTCAATATTGATGAGTGTGTTTGTCACCAATGAAGTGTCATAAGCTGTTATATCATAAATATTTTGTGATTAAGTGTCCTACATGAGTGTGGAGCTGTGAATGCACCATAGAAGTTGTGAAAGGCTATTAAGAGTCTCAGTGTATGAATTCTTCTCAAAGAGTGTGATATGGTCATAATAAGTTGTCTAGGCATGTCCATTGGTGTAATAAATCATTGGGTCATATGTTGTGTGTTCGTATGCAGTGAAAATGGTTTTTAAAAGTGTGATTGAAGATGCTCTTGTGCCATCATGTGTGATGACTTGATCATTCAGTATGAAAGTGGATATCTGTGAAGTACTCTTTGAAGTAAACAAGGAAAATTCAAGGTAGTTCATGGTATGAACTTGATACTTTTGTTTCCAAATCACATTAATGTGTGCTTAGTAGTTTAAGGAATTTTATGATAGATTTGATGATGAATTTTTGGGCCTTGTGGAATTTTTTTGGCATTTTAGGAGCTAATTTTCTTTGACTAGATTTTCATAGTATACTCGAGCGATATGGAGAAACATTTATGGTTGAAGGAGTGAATGAAGGAGTCGAAGTATAAAGTTTTTCACAAATTTTATAGATTGTGAGGAATTTGTGATTCAAGTGGTTTCAAACTCTGAAAGTGTATAATTCCTTGGGATTCTATGTCATAATTCAAGATTGATAGTTTTAGTGCTAGTGAGACCTAATTATCAAAGACAAAAGTGAAAACTGGGCATATTGTCTTCATGGGCCTGGTTCAAGGATTAAGGTGTTGATTCTAGATTCAAGTGGGTATTCATATCAGGTAGTATATCCTCATAAATTTTTGTGTATCAAAATGTTATGCATGGTTATTCATTGATCTAGGGATAGTTGTGTGTATCTATATGTTTGGTGTTGTAAAGGAGGTGATGTGGTTCCTTGATGACAATATAAGGTATGAATGATACTATGCACTTTTTGAATGAATTGTAGAAGTTTTAAAATGTCAAAGATGAGGTATTAGGTTCTATTGGACCTCCATGGATAGTGTATTGTTTTGCTATAGGCCTATTTGGTCTAAATTTGGTGTATTCTAAGTTTTCAAAAGGTTGAATGTGAGTATGAAACGTTGAAATGGTGTTTTGTGTTAGGGGATCTTAGTCTCTATGGTTCATCTCATCCAAAATTGATATTCACAAGTGAATGTAACATGTATGATTGTAAATCATGCTTCTAAGTCCATATGGTGCATATACAATTGCTTTGAATAACTAAAAATGGACTAACTATGTAGTATGAAGATAGTTAATCTAAGCTATGAATAATTGTACTAAAGTAAATAAATGTAGTAAAGAAATATTTTAATGATCTAAGAAAATATGTAAAATGAAATACTAAACCCTAATGTGCAAGAGAGAAGAGGAAAGAACTTATTTGATAACGGATGCTTGTCAGACAATGTCAGAGATGTAGTTTGGATAAATCGAAGTAGGAACAATCATGTCTTTGGGGTCCCACAGAGAGGAAAATTTTGGTGATGTAGCTAGACTGGAGCACCTGGGAGAGGACTAGGGTGCCCATGGGTGCTCTGGTAAGAAAAAGGTACCTTGGTCTGGGAAAAGGTCTGGAATTGGTCTTCATGGTCTTGGAGATGACTGATAACTTTCACTGCTTGTCAGTATTAATTTTTTTCCGTCTTTGTGCCAAATGCTCCAAATATTCCAAGAGGAAGAAATAACCTGCAAAAGACCAAAATGAAGTATCAAAACCCTAAAAAATAAATATGTAAATGAATGGGTTAGAATGACCTTAGCTACCACAACAATGGGCTTACTAACTGAGTGTTGCACTACATTTTAGACCTAAATGTAGTTTTGGTGAGTGTATACATGTTTTGCCCTAGGTTCTCTTGTGCCAGTCACACTTTGTGAAATAGCAAACAATAGATAAATGTATAAAATTTAATAGAATGTGTGCTTGGAAAAGAATAAAATAATTCCCCTATGAGGTATAATGCAGATGTCCCAACTTGTGCCTTGATGATGGAGCTATGTGGATGCCAATACAATAGATGGATGCAACTCTACATGGAGTAATAATAGTAGATGATGCTAGGTCCCTCATCATGGTATCATAAATTTATATTTATAGGGTTATCTTGCTCTAATTTCATAATTGACCCTAAAATGGATGACCACAAGAAATATAAAGATGTAAAACAACTAGAAGAGCCCCAAAAATGTGGGAAAGTGCAAAAGGGTTAGGGCACCCTTGGGGCCAAGGTGCCCATGGGCACCCCACCAAGGATAGAATAATATAGAATGTCAGAAAATGGCGGGGCATATGGGTGCAATAGGTCAAAAATTATGAAATAAATTAAACAAGATGGCTAAAGGATGAGGTTTAATTAGTACTTTCTTCACTCAATAACTTTCTCGAATAGTAGTATGAGAACAACATAAATAAATGTCTAAAGTGCATGATTTTGTGACTACAGATTGCAAGGTGAAATCATATGGAAGAGCATATAAAATTACATAGGTGTGAGGTGTAAAGGTATGTATTTAATCCTATCTAGTGGTTCAAGGAGGATGTCTCATAAGTTTGTTATGGTGATTATGTTTGTAATTGCTAAGTCAAGTATGGTTAAGAGCTCAATAAGCTAAAATAACAATATGAAAAGCTATAGATGAATAATTTGTATAAGATGTAGTGTATGATGATTATTTTCATAAATATTATGTATGATATGTATAATTTAAAGTGGTGAAATGATCTCAAGTATATTTCTTATGATCTTGGTAAATTGAATTCATTGAGGCATATAGTCGATTGACTTTGTGAAAAGGTTGTTTGATATAGTGTCTCTGAGTTAGTGAATACAATACTATAGTGTTTGTAAGTGATTTTCTCAAGTGAAAGGTATATAAAATTCTCATCTATGATGAAATCAAGGTGATATATAAGATGTAGGATGATTGTTATCCCAGATGAAGAAATCAAGTATATTGAGGTATGAGCTTTGACATGTAATTGTCATTTTTACTTCAATGATGCTATTTACAAGCCTGTTGGTGTTGTTTTAAGTTTGATGATGGTGTGATTAAAGAGGATACAATGTATTAAATTTTTATTTATGTTGGTAAATATGATAAGTCAAGTGGAGAAGCTAGTGACTTGGTATGCCAATCTTGTTAGCATCAAAATATGTCTCACTTTGTCCATACTCAATCGGAGATGATGCTACAATGTTCATAAATGTTACTTAGATTTTTAAAGAGTATTCATAAAAGGAGGAGTACTTATGTTTTCTTCCGGAGGTTCTAAAATTAAGTTCATATGCTTGTATGGCATGTATCTTGACAAATTTTAAGCCATACTTAGGGGGTGAGTTGATTTTTGTGGATAGTAAGGGTACTGCGTGGTATGCAAAAAGGTCCTTCTACAAGTGAGTACAATATGCATGGACCTATCATGACAAGGGAAGCATGAATGTATGCTTCTAGAAGATGGAATTGGTGTCCTCAAGACATTATAGGTATGTAGTAGATGTCTCTCCTCATAAATAATTATGTTAAAAATACAAATGCACTATCTCACCAATTATGATTTGTTAAAAAGGAAGATGGTTTAGAGGCGGTGACATAGTGTCTAAGATGATTTCTTCCCAAGTAACCAAAGTAAGATGAATGATTCTAAGCTATTCTACTTGATATGGTGGTATTAAGTCTAGGGAGTTATGAATTAAATGATCAAGTGTACATGAGGTTCTAAGACATGTCAAAGTTGGTCCTAAAACTATTGGAGAGTTACTTTAGGGATCTTAGTCTTAGTTTGATATGGAGAGTAAGACATTACATTGATAAGTTCAATCTATGCCTAGAAAAGATAGTGTATGGTCAATAATGAAGGTATGGTTGTTTTTATGCTCTTAAAGGGAATTGTTAGCATGTTTCTAAGAAGTATACTTTAGATATTGGTATGTTACATTGTTTCAATGAAGACAAAAATATGGTCAGTAATGTGAAATGACTAGTTTTGCATATCTACGAGGTGAATGATGATGTATTAGATAAATTAATGGTAATATTATTCTTTATTCATAATTTATTGATGTATTTAGATAATGTATATGTTGTTTCCAGGGGAGCATGATGTGTTTATTCTTGAAAAGTGGCTAAAAATCAGGTTTTGAGTAAAATATCAAGATTTTGAGATTATTTGAGATATTTGATTTTTCTAACCAAGATGTGATCATATGAAGTTTAGAAATGTGAATAACATGTAGGTATAGATAGAATTTGTCATTAATATAAAAAGGTGGAGAAATTTAGATAGTTTTCTATCAATGACAAATGGGGAGATTGTTGGCATGTTGTTACATAGGTGTTGTCATTGATGCAAAACCTCATTAATGACAAAGTGTATGATGGTGTAGGGTCATATGATACTTAGAGTGATGGTGACATGGATTTTTAGGTATGCTCTTGGTTGCACAAGTTGATTCAGTGAGGATGGATTGTTCTAGTAAGCCTATTCGGTTGACCTAGCTAGTATAGGTAATGGTGCCTGTGTTATGATCTTCTTGGTTACTTTACAAGAAGGTTAGAATGATGGAGACCATGTTTGGATAGTTCTTGGGCACTCACATGAGTTTCAGGGTGCAAATACAAGTTGGTGACCATGTTTCAGGTGCTCATTTAGAACATGCATGGATGCTAGGAGGTATGAGGATGAGGTATGGAGCTATATAAGCTCATGGATGTATGTAGCATGTGTATCATTATGTATAGGGTATTTTTGAACCATTTTGAGTGTTTTTATGATGAGTTATAGTGTTCTTTCAGTTGAACCTAGCTTCTACAGTACAAAACCCTAAGGGGTAGTTATGCAAGTCTTAGTGGCTAGGAAATATTGAGAGGTAATTATAACACTATGATGATTGGATATGTCCTTGTGATGTGGGAAAAATCAGGTTTCCATGATGTGAATTTTGTAAGATATGATATTTTGGTGAAACAGGGTCAAGAACTAGTGCATTTCTAGCTCAAATTGGAACTTCTGATGCTCACAATGAATTGTGTACTTTGTATGTGACCTTTTGGATTTTAGGTATGTTTCTAAATTTAGTCTAGAAGGTTTCACAAAATAATGAGGTATTTTACTTGTCACATTTTTGAATGAATATTAAGAAGGAAAATAATTTGTTATGAGTTTGAAATTCTAACATAAAAGTGGTTTGTGAGATTTGATTCCTAAGTGGTTAGAATTGATTCCTAGTGCATGGATGATGATTGGAAAATGTATAGAATCCTTCATATTTACAAAAATATATGGTAGAGGTCATGGTGATGAGTGGACCCCACTGAAACATGTCAGTTTATGAAGAAGCATGTTTTGGGACAAGATTGTCCAAAGGAGTTGAAAAATAAATTGACATTGTTTTGAGTATATGAGTTGTTTGTGATGTCCAAAGAGGTCTTAGGTCACGGAGGATGCATAAAAATGGAAAAGTGTTCCCCATTTAGGTTGACTAGTCAAAGGGTAGTTTTGAGGTAGTAAAAAAATTCTTCAAAGAAATGGACATAATAGGAGCTGCAAGAGGAGTTAGGAGGCTATTCAAGTTGTTGGAAAGGTGATTCATATATATTTACAAAGTGATGTGGAATCTCTTTACCCAAGCATTCACACTAACAAAGGTCTTGCCACTCTTCATTTTTTTCAAAGGTGATAGAAAATTTTTTGGAGCTTAATTTAAATTTGTCTCTTCTTGATATGGTTCTTAGCTTGGCCAAATATTTATGAGTTTTTCTATGGTTTACGAGTTAATTTGTGGATGAGAATATTTTTATCTAGGATAATTTTTTTCTAAAGAATTGAGTTGGTTAGAGCATGAGATCGATTGGATGATGATTTATATAACCTGAAATGTAAATAGGAATGAATTTGGCATCCAATGAATCCATTAGGAGGTCTTGAATGTGTCTGTAAGGGCATTAACCAGTTGTTTTTGAAAATAGATTTTTGAGCAACATGATTTGGTGAAGAAAACTGTTGATGTAGTTTGAACTAGTAGTTGTTTCAAGATTTTTAACTTTATTAGAATTTTTTAAAGGTCTTGGTATTTACATAAAATGGTCACATGCAATATTTTAGTTGATTTGAAGAGGTCTTGAAGTCCAAAGCTAGAATCGTGGTCCCAAGGGTGTCAAACATGTGTTTTAAGAAGTATAAGAAGCGGTGGTCCTATTTAATGAAACATTTTGATTGGTTGATGAAAATTATGACCATGTATGATGTTTAAATTTTATTTTAAACATGTGTGATGAATTTTATATAATTACTAAAAATAGTTTTGGTGTTAGGAGTATTTTGACATTCCAATGCATGAGTTTTGGTGATTTTTGGTGCATAGAAGAAGGGTTAATGCTAGGCGACCCATATGGGTCACTTGTAGCTGTTATGAAAATTAGATTGGGTGTATTTTATGATGTATTGGTACTGAAAAATTAGGGAAAAGGTGTTGAATTTGAAATATCAAGGAGATTATAAAAGCATTGTTTTTTTGGAGCTAGTTGAGGGTTCTTTTTGTGTGCTGTGTGTGTGTGTGTGTGTGTGTGTGTGTGTGTGTGTGTGTGTGTGTGTGTGATGTGTGCAAGAAGTGTGACCTAGGTGAGAGAGTTTTTCATGTGCATGAGAATTAATTGAGATTAGATAAAGTGTGGGATATGTTTAAGAATATTAGAAATCATGTGTGTAAGATTTTGAAGACTTGAAAAGTGAAGAAATAGCTAGTTTGTGAGAGATTGAATACCTAGGGTTTGAAGAAGTTCGAGATGAATAATTAGTCTCTATCATTTGTGGTAGAAATAATTCAGAGATAAGAACATCATAATGATGGTTGAGTGGGTGTGATCATATTAGGGGTTGTATATTCCTTGTGGATTTTGTGCTTCACTAAATTAGGGATGGTGCTCTTTGTAGGGTTGGTGCTCTACTAAACTAGGGATTGGTGCTCATTGTGCTGTTGGTGCCTCACTATATTTGAAACATATCAATATAAATATTGTGTTTAAGTTGGTTTTTCTTCCCTTTGAGGGTTTCCCACTTATATCTTATTTCTTGTGTTGATTATCTTACTTATGGTTTCTCACATATGTGATATATGATTTTGTGCACACATTACCGAATGGTTAAATGGTTTTGAGTTTTGAGTAAGGAATCTAAAATCTGATTTGAAGTTTTTGTAAGGAATGATTCACCCCCTCCAAGTCCATTGTCTTCAAATAGTATCTACGATGACGAGTAGGATGAATATGTTTCTCAAGAGTGAAATAGGGAAGGGTTTTAAGAGCAACACTTGAGAGGTCATTCCAAACATTCAAAGTAAGTGGACTACCAACATTAAAGGATATAAAAACACAATTTCTTGGATGAGCCATGGTATTTAAGGGTTGAAAGTTTCTTTGCAAGATTTATAAATGAATACCGTGTGGGGGAGTGGAGAGGAATATCTTAGACTTATGGGTTTTTCTAGATATTTGTAGAGACCCACTCCTACAATTTTTGGGAGAAAAATGCAAGGGTTCAACAAGTTATTTATCAGCACTACTTAAGGTGCTCATTTTTGTCAAAATATTTGAGGAATCGGAGCTTCATAATAGAGACATTGGAGTCACCACGTGTTAACGAATAGGATCAAAAACCAAAAAGATCTAAGAAAAAACAAAAACTTAGTTACATTTTACAATAACATCCACGATAATACTAAGGAACCTCATAGGATTTACAAAAATGGAAAATAGTGTCCCATAGGGTGTACAAACAACCATCGATAGTGACGTGTATGCACCCTTCCGATTTAGGTAGCTATTTAAGTGTGTAAAGGTGTACAGAGCAACTATGGGAATATCTCTAAAATGTGGTACCTTCATGCTTGAGATGAACCTTTAGCATAAGGTTGTCTCTTTTCCTTAAAATCTCTAAATTAGCCTCTACTCTAATCTCAATAAAAACTTTTCAAAGTTAAGGAGGATGAGCGTTGAACTTTGAAAATAATGGTGATGCACTAAAGTATGAAGGGATCACTCTCCTTGAGATTAAGTAAAAGGGGATGAACTTAGTGACAAGGGTAGGTATGAGCCACTATTCAAATTACATCCTATCAACCTTTAATCCTCTATATAAATAAACAATAGATTGAGATTATGTAGCTATAAATCATATACATCATACAATAATAGGGGAGAAGGTTACGATGCAATAACGCAAGCTAAAGGATAGATAATAATCACAATCAAATATATATTATTTCTTAAGGAATACACAATCTCTCACAATATTTGAGAAGGTAGTGAATGCATTACATAGTTCAAATAAAAGGCTCGCATAGACTTGGAACACTCATAAACCAATCGAGAATAGTTTCCTTTAATTTAGGAGAGAATAATTTTAGTTATAAAAATCATTACATTTATAGAAAGAAAAGAGAGGAGAATGGATCTCGAAGATTGCATGATATATGCTTAACCTAATCAACCCTTCCAAACTAGCCCAAAAATGGCATAAAAGGTAATTCCTAACTCATGATGATCCATGCCTATGGGTGCCTTGGTTTGAAATAAAAATCTAAAATATTTTCTATGCGGATGAGCTAAAGCTTAGATAAACTAGTTTCCACAAAATCGGGGAGATAAATGAAGAGTGAGCTTCCAAATGTCCATTTAAACCATAATCATGTATTGAAACACTGATAACAACTCATTTCTTATTACATAGACCATTCAAACCATTCTCTTTATTTTTGTGGGGCCCCGAGGAGAATATACCATCCAATAAAATCACGAGACAAAAATAATTAAACAAAAACATGTGTAATTGAATTGAGCATCATTCGATTGTGAAAGTGACATATAATGACCTAAATCTCTATTATTAAAATATCCCAAGTCCTCCATTATTCTTCTCAAAAGTGATATTTTTAGTGAACTCCTTAGAAAAACACTTCTAATGCAAATGATCTCATGTGAAAAAGAGCTCTAAATAAACAAATATGGCATTTTGAAAATTCTTTTCAAATACATGAAAATCATTTGTATTACGGAGTCTGAATATTCCACATAACCTTTTTTATGTGGTTTCACATTTTACTCCTTATGTAGATTCATCACTCCATCTCATGGGTTTCTTCCTAAAAATTATACTTGATCCTCGAGAAATCGCTAACTCCGTAACTCCTTGCATTATCCAAGTGGCTGTCCTTTTGTTACACAAACTTGAAAACATGCGGAACCCTACACCTTTTGAACTCTGTGGAATATTGAATTATTGAATTTTCCATAGGGCACTACAATTTTCTTCTTTCATGGAACACTAAGTTTTGACCTCTGCAGTTTACTCACTCTCTGTAATGCCACATAGCCTTTTCCTTTGTTCTATGCCATATTTCCATGCGACCATGCTATGTTTTCCACGGATTCACATATTTCTCGTTCCGCAGATCCATTTCTCATTTTTCCTACAAGTTTACCAACTCCATGTAACATTAGTTTTCCAATCCTATTCTTTTCCTCGAAATTCCGTGAAGTACTTATCCTTTGTTCCATGACTTAGGTGAAACTGCAGAAAACTAAATTTTAGATTTTTGTAGAACAATGATTTCTAAACTCCATGGATGCATTTCTTATGTGGAATTTCAAGCTTCCACGAAATCACTAGGTTTCCAAAATAAGAAGGAAAAATGGCTAAGTCCTTGACCATATTCAACTATGAAACTTTGGATGTGATCCATACAAGTAACTTGAAATAACCTTGAGACACCAAGGTGCACAAGTATTATTTTTTGTTACTAGTGGCCCAAAAAATAAGTGGCTTCTTATTTTTGCAACATGTATAAAATGTCACAAATTTTGATGCATGATTAAAAATAACATGTGTAGGGGAAAACCCGTAAGTTTTAAATGTTTATTTCTCATGTCAATTGTGTAGTTTTATATGTTGTGCACATTTGTGTTTGTAAAATGTCATTTTGTTTCTATAAGAAGTGCATGTTAGCTTCACTATTTTTATTTTAAATACATTTTATTTAGTAAATCTTACATATAGATGGAAAATCGGGGTTTTTTTCATATAAATATGTATTTGTAAGTCATTTCATGGGACCTTTTCACAACTAAAGATTCTTACTTGTTCGAGGAATTACTTTGAGAGACTTCTAGAAGGGATTTCTTTAGAGATATTTGGAGAAATGTCTTTCTATCCATGATTTTGTAAAAATACACTACATTTCTTCAGGGGAATTTGAATAACTAAAGACTTGGAGGGAATTTTAGATAGACTATGTGTTTTCCATAATTGTGTACAAGAGCTTTTGAAAATAAAAAGTGTATGCAAATTTATATTCGTTCTCATAAATAAATATAAAGAGATTTTCTAAGCTTTGAGTCATGGTATATTTAATAAAAGCATGTGTTCTTATGTCAAATATTTAACTTTCTTGATTATTTTCATTCATATGCGATTCTAATGAGAAGTGTTTCTTATAATAAATAATATCCTTGTAAACTAGAATACACTCTAACTTTTTACTTATTTGAAATGCATATTCTCCTCATATCTCTTCGTCTCGCTATTTTCTCCATTCTTATCTTCTCACTTTTATATTCCTTTCCATGGGAGTAAAATCCAACCCCTACAAGTTATTTATTTTAGATATTGTATGTATTATTTTTTGTTTGGTTTTGGCTTTTATTAAAGGGCATGTCCCCTCACAATAAAGGAAATAATTTTTTCAACACACTATTCCCAAAACACCATATTTGTCCTATGGTTTTTTTTTCTAACACACTATATTTATAGGGAAATATAGGTGGTTCAACCACACATATTTGGAGATGCCTTGACACATGGAGGGAAAAAAATTACTCTATTTTACATGAAATTATGATGGAATGCTGCTTGAAAGATGAAACATGTGGGTATGAAGTCATATATTTTATATATTACAAAAAGCGTGTATTGGGAAATTTAAAATATGGAATTTGGGTATTGGAGAATATTTTATGAGAATATAGAAGATGAAAATTTGTGTAAAAACAAGACTGGGTTTGTAAGAACCAAACAAGGTGTGGGTAGATTTGAAAGTGTGAAGGTCAAATTAGAAGATTACATGAAAAAGGAAAGGGATAATCCAAACAAAATGAATATGCGAGAAAAATTATTTTTGACCTTAGGAACCCATGTAGCATACATTTTGTACCTTGAAAGTTACTTTTTGTTTGCTTGGGATGCCCTATTACACTTGTCATTTGAGGGAATTTCACCAACTTAGAAAACAATTTCTTTTGTCATTTTTAGAAATATCAATTGGTTCATTTTGAAAAAGACCAAAATATATACAAAAATATCTCCTCAAAATTCCATTTTGTCCTTAAAAAGTGTAAAAAATAGGCTAGCTCTCTTTGGAGGGGTGTTTTATACTTCAGTATATAAATGGAAGTTCAATGCTCTTTTTGGGATCAAAATCTAACCTTTTTAAATTTTTAAGAAATATATAAAAGGTTGTTGTGAAGAAGATTTAATTCTCTACAAAACCATCCTAGCCAAAATTTGTTTCACTAAAAATGCCACAAAAGGAGGCACCCATTAGAGGGGTGTTTTCATACCTTAGGTTTTCCAGGGAATTTGGGCCATTTTAAGGGCCAATTTCATTTTTTGAGATGATCCTATGGAGAAAGTTTATCTTAGTGTTATAAAATTAATTTAAACTATGATTTTGACCACTTTTGAGAAATTTGAATTTTGAGGCACCCCTATGGTGGTATGAACATACCCCTCTGAGAGGCTCGATGTGGGAGCATAACTTCCGGAGACAATAACTTTTGATCCGATTGTTGGATCACCTTGAAATTTTCTAGGGTGCTATATATTGATTAGTAATATGCCATGACGACATTTTCATAAAGGATGGGTACCATTTTGGTATATTTTTGGTGATCTCAGTAACTCCAAATTTTTTTCTAGACCATGCACCCTTATAAGTAGATTATTTTTACCAAATTCACCCCAAAATAAATCAAATTTAAGTAAATGCAATGCAAGAATAAGAACCACACTACACAAGGGTTATAATGAAGTTTGAAAGAATGCCTACATATTCAGGTTCACAAACTAGTTGAACCAATCCATTATAAAAATATGACCGTAATGCAATACAAATAAATTTAATGGCACTATAATGAATGTTTAAACGAGATTGGTGTGTTAATTGGTCCAATAGACCCCGACTGGTCTTAAAATCTCTGTTTGGGAAAAATCCATGATTTGACACCTCTTGTTGACCTCCACTCTATTGGATGGGAAAATAACCTCTACTCAAAGATAAGTCTCCAGATGTCTAATGTTGATTTCCATGATCATATTCTACTCTCTTGCATGACAAAATAACCTCTATGCAAAGCCAAAATCAGATCTAATGTGTGGTGACGATGACGTAAATTTTCCACTTTGTTGCATGACCTCAAGCCTCTGCAGATCTAAGATCGACCCAACCTCTCTAATGAGCTCAACAATGATTACGACTCTCCTCCGTGGCCTCTAAACAACTAACTTGGTGATATGCCCAACATACTAATAATTAGAGCTTATGTATGGGTGTGCTTCTCTAGTGTTGCATTACGTCCCTTGGCTTCATGATCATGTCTCTCGGGATCCTACACAAGAATAAGGCATTAATTCAGCCTTTACAAATAGTCGATGAGTTAACAATAATAACTCCCGAGTTACAATGTGCCTATAATAGGACTTTATCTCTCCATCATGCATATTAAAAATAATAATAGGTATTTTCATAAACAATGCCTATTTAATTAAATAAGTATTTTCTTCAATATTTCTTATTAAAATAGGCCTCCAACATACATATCAACACTAATAATAGGCCTTACTATTCTCAAATGCATATAATATAGGGCTCATATTTTCTCCACAATGTTGCCTTATCTCCTTAAGGCTTCCTTTACATTAATCTCCTTTTGCTCTCGAGCTTTGTAAATGAGAAGTTTGTTGTGTTATGAATCTAGAGGGGGGAATTTAATAGGCCTTTGTGTCCCACTTATGGTGCATAAAATCCATATCGCCTAATCCATTACCAACCCACCGAGCTGGGAAGGCTGGTTAGGCCTTGTGAGTAGGGTATGGAGGTCATCGGTTCAACTCCCCGCCTATCCTTTTGGGGGCTGTTGTGATTTACGACCAACCCATTTACAGTCAAATCTTCCACATCTACCACATGTTCCATGTTAGTCACCCTACGTATGACGTGTGTCTTTAGTGCCACCACTTCATTGCTTTGACCCCGCTGACATCCACATCATCCCTGTCGGTCCAAGTTGGCCACCGGTGTGCCTCCGATTCCTTTGCTTGGTAGGTGGGGTTAGTACCACATTCGTGGGTGTAGATAACCTAAAATAATTTTCAAAGGCTTAAACCACCCGTTGACTATGCGGCTATGGCCATGTATCTCCCATTCATTTTCACAACATTGGGATCATCGAGTCTATGACATGTGGTTGGTTTTCCGAATGGTGGGGAGTAGTTGGAATGCCACGTAGTGGCTTCTTAATGACTCACCAAGTTGGTTTTATAGCTCATTACAATGTGGAAAGATGGTGACACGTAAGGTGGTGGTCTCGAGGACCCACCACATGGTAATTCTCCTAATTAACTTGAGATGAAATTAATTAATATCGGTGGTAAAGTCACCCTCCAATAAAATAGTGTGTCAACCTTGGTTGAGGGCCCTTGTTAGAAAATAGGGAGGCCTACTCATCTGAAAATGAGCATCAAAGACTGGAGTCGCAAAACCAATATTTTTACATTTTTACCCGATTTTATTTTTCCACGTGTCGTAGTTTGATGCAATAGTTTTCCCCAATTGTGTTCTTTCCAATGACATCTTCTTCGGATGATACTTGCTTGCTAAAACTAAGTCTATTTTTCATGTTCTTTCGTAGGAAATGAAAATATCTCAGAGCATTCTACTCTACTATGATAATATGGGGAGGTTTTGGGAAACTTCATCTAATAATTTGACATCTGGAACATTAAGTCCAAATTCCTTCATCTAGTGGTCTAAAATTAGTTTTGAATCCTTTTTTGGATTTGTCTAGAACTTATAGTTTTAATATATTTTATTGTAATTTATGGAAAAATCTAAGATTTGGTGTAATCCATTTATGAAATCATATTTTGTATAAACAATTTGGGGTCCACATGAGGTGTTTTACTTATTTGGGTTTTTTTTCCGAATTAGAGTTTTTTGCATTTTATGGTTATTCTTAGAGAATATGGAAAATAAAAGGTAGATTTTAATATTGTAAAAGATTAGCATGGATTAAAGAATGAGAAGGAAAATATTTTTATGCTTTTGGAGTTTATGAAAATTTTGTGTGTGTGTGTGTGTGTGTGTGTGTGTGTGTGTGTGTGTGTGTGTGTGTGTGTGTGTGTGTGTGTGTGTGTGTGTGTGTGTGTGTGTGTGTGTGTGTGTGTGTGTGTGTGTGTGTGCGTGTGTGTGTGTGTGTGTGTGTGTGTGTGCGTGCATGCATGCGTTTTGAAGGCATTTTTACCTCTTACAGTTGGATCCACATCAATTGGTATCAGAGTAGGATTTATATCTTGTGGGAATGATGAAGGTGATATATTACATTTGTCTTTGTGATTTATTAAATCTATTTTATATAAGCATGGAAATAAATTAGAGAGGAGGTTATGCCAAGATGAATAGGCATATAGAAAAGCTACAAATAGAATTTTTTGAGCTCATAGGATAAGTTACATGCCTCAAACAAAGACATGCAAATCAGGATGTAGACCTAGATAGTGATACTCAAAAATTATCTTTGTTAAGGAGTGAAGGAGGAAATTAGAAAGAGAATGAGAGATATGAAGAAACATTGAATGAGCATCCATTTGAGGAGAGAATGATCTAAGATTTTGAGGGAAATAATGATGACATCAATATTAATGTTCTTAATTATGGTGGAGGGTTACAATGAGAGGAGTTGATTGACTAGTTGAATCACAAGGAAAAATTATTTAAGTAGAAAACCCTTTTCGAGGAGAAGAAGGTTACGTTTTCATGCACTAAGTTGGTCAGACATGTATTAATCTTATGGGATCACATGTAAAATGAAAGAGAAAGGAAATGAAAGGACAAGATCTGAAATAGGAATAAAGTAGTGAAGAAGTTGAAAGAAAATTTTATTCTTGTCGATTATTCCTAGACACTATTGTTAATAATCACTAAAAAACAACACCCTCTAATTTTTCATGTGTGTGCGCATGATCTATCGTGTTTTTTTGAAACATTGGACCATCTCTCAAGTTTTGGGACTTACTACTTGAGATGGACCTCTAGAAAAATATGGTTCCTCTACCTAATCCTAATGCTAAACTACTCTTAGATAGAAAAATGCAACTAACTAATCCTAATATACACTTATAAGGGACCAAGGAGATAGAGGGTTAGAAATATGCATAGAAAATAAATCCTACACTAAAAAGGTGATAAAACAAAGAAAATGGGGTGTGGCCACTTCAAAAACAAATGAAAATGAGAGGAAATGGGGATAAAGAGGGTGAAAAAGCACCACAAACACACAACATCGACACCATTTCCATAAGCACAACATTATTCAAGTTTGCAATGAGAACAAGAAAATGCACAAAATACTTGTAACATGAAGAAAGGCAAGATAGAACAATAGAAACCCAAGCAAGGATAGAGAAACAACCACAAAACTTGATTTTATTGCTCCAGAAGTTTGCACAATACATCAAAATGGAGGTAGAAGGCATGATTCATCATTACAATGCTAAAAATGAGGCTTGGAGCTCCAATATCTTCCCAGCAGTTGAAGAAGAGAGAGCAACATTCCAAAGTGTCTAACTCTTTTTCAATAAGCTCTCTTTTACAATATATGGAAGAGAAATGAGAGAGAATGAACTCAAAAATGCCATTCAACCACCAACAAAATTCATTAATTGACCTGAAAAAGTGATGTGGGGACCTACAAAACCCATGCCCCCATGTCATCTTGCTTGTGGAAGAATAAATTTGTCTCAAAGTCTTCATTTAATGCATTTTATTCACACAAAGTGATCATTTACAAATAGAATTTTTTTCTTTATTTTTCTCCCACCTACTCCCACCAATTATCTGATTTCTCTATTCGATGAGGAAGTACATCAAATTCCAAATCCATAAAGTATATATTTTTTCCAATTTGGTTGTCGAGGAGAAATTTATGGGGTGTGGATTTCAGGGGTTGGTTTTCCCATTTTTGAAATTCCAAGCCTTGTTCCTATTTCCCCACAATACGCATTGCGTTGGGTTTTATTTTTTTCTTTAGATGTGGGTATGTTAGGTTTGAGTGGAATTTGAGGTATAATGTTGAGAGTTATCGCTAGGCTTGAAATCACCACACCTTCCGCAATCTATTTTCTCGCCCTTTATTTCCTTGGTTTGTCTTTGTGCTTGATCCATTTTTTGATCTTTTGAAGCCAAGAAGAAGGGAAATTACACCAAATGATTCCAAATTCTCCTAAATCAAATGTAAGTGCCCTAAGATCATAGAATTTACTTGTTCCCTCTAGATTCAACCTTGAATCCTGGCAATTTCCCAAGTCCAATTATCGTAAGTTGTTTAATTTTTGCAAGGGGTGTAAAAATGGAAAACATTTTTGGTAACTCATAGGGGCCATTTGCCTGCTAGATGAGTTGATCAAATGATTTTGAAGCATCCATTGGGCATGAAGTCATATTGATAACTTGAAATATGATCTAAACTTTGAAAATTTTCCCTAAATCACTTGAAATGTTGTTGAACCTAGAATTTGATCCGTTGCTTGAATTTTGCATCTTTTATAAGAAATTCTTGAAGTTTTGATCAAGTGGAAAATTTCTTTGAATTTGAAATCCTTTCTCTGTTTCATCCGTAAAATGATCTATTGAGAGATGAATGGATCATCTAAAGATGTCTTAAAATATTATTTCTTTTCCAATATTTGAGGAAAACTGAACTATATTGTGATAAAGGTGAAGCATTGTAGAGGTTCTAGAACACATGCTGATTTGGAATGCACTTGATCGCTATTAAAAATGATTTCCCCATGAATAATTCCACTTTTAATGAACTATGAAAGAGAAAATAAACCCCATAACACACTATATACAAAAGGGGAAGATCATACATGCCACAAGAGGAATATGTAGAGTGTGCACAAGCACTTCTTCTACTAAAAAAAATCTACTCCTACCCTACTCTAACCAGAGAAACATGGAACTCAAGCAAATCTTGCAACTAGAGAAGAGCTTCCCTTTCTTACAAATTGGGACCATGTGACTAATTTGGCACTGAACATGGTCTTATACAAGAGTAAAAACTGATATGGAACTAATTATCCACCTAATCCACCACAATATCAACTCGAAAACAAGAAAAATACCTCTTTTAGTTGCTCTGCATTTAGATTTAAGAGGTATTGCAACTGATCCTTGGAACTTTGAAGCACATCATCATACTCAAAAGTAAGCATGATTGGCATAAAATCTTATTTTTCTCTAAGGAAGCCATATAATTGATTGATCAAGGTCCTATCCTTGAAGTTTTCCCATTGTCATGAAGTTCAACTCCAAGAATGGAGTCATCTTGCAAAATTTTCTCGGAAAAGGTGATTGTTTGCATGCTGATTTGATCCTTGGTCCACTTCTACAAACAACTCATCCCCTACCTTGATGAATGATCCAACAATGGTGTCATATTTTTCTCTTTCTCCTCTTCAATATGAAATTCCTCATGACTGTGGCAACATCTAATGGAGTTCTTATTTAGTGACTACAACTAGTTAAGGTTTCCGATCATTTGGGAGTTTCTCCTCTTCCATTTTAAGAGAAACTATTATTGATGTCTAATTTCCTCATTCACCCTGAAGTTTGATAAATCAAATTCTTCCATATGCTATTCTTGAGGACTATTAGTGGCTGCAAGGTATTCTTGGGTGTCCTCCTCCATGACAAGTTCATCAACAAAATTAGACTTCACAAAAGAAAGTTGAAATAAGCCTTTAATGATGCCATCTTCATCTAGAGTCTTTGAATATGATTTTATTTCTTCCACGTTCTCCTCTTCACTTAGATTTGGAGCTGATTTCTCTTCCTCTACTACTTTTACAACTTGTGATGGATCAACAATTTTTGAGAATATAGTGCCAATGTGTACACTACATTCGAGCAAATGGCTTTTTGATCATCTATTTCCTACTCTTGTTCCTCTCGTAACATCAGTCTTCACCACTTATTATTAAATTCCAACCTCTTTTGAAGGCCTAGTAATTAGTGGAATTTGAGTGAATTGGAATTTGTCACCCAATGCTTCAAATTTTGTGTTAATTATTCTTTTTGCTAGGCTATTTGATTTTCTTCCTCCTTGATCGATTTTATGATTCTCGGTCTACCCTTAATCAATTCAAGATTACAAGAGGAGGGATGGGTTGGGTATCAAATAGTATTTTCATTATTTAAGGTGGAAGGGAAGATTTAACTTCTTCTATTTGTGGAGGGGACAAAAATTTGGAAGGGAAAAGTGAAGAAGATAGAAGGTGGGGTGGAAGATAAGTGGATGGAGACTTGGAATCCATGATGGGAGAAACAAGTAGAAGGCTTGGAATATGAAACTTAGGTTGAGATGGTGTAGATCGGGAATGAGAATAGGAGTGATGTGAGATGGTAATATAGGAATTCCCATTGACATGGCTACCTAACACTAGATTCATGAGCCTCCATCCTTTTAACCCACTCTATAACTTGATTCAATGTTTTGATTATAAAATGTAGCTTTTGTTGAGGATTGAACTTACTTGGGAAAGGGCCAATCCATGGATATGGAACTTCAAAACCAATATGTGTTTTCTTCATTGTATTATCAATCCTTATCTACACCATGTTTAGCTCAAAATTTTGAACCTTTCTCTGCAACTCAACATCTTTTGGTATAAGATGGCCTCTCAAATCTGCATACCCTTATCCTTGAACAACTCCATAGTTTGGTGAAAAATCAAACTGATTTTACCTTTCTCATAGGGATATGCATGCTCAATCTGATTTTGATCATAAAATTGATATGGAGGTAGAATGTAATAACTTGGAGATGGATTTGAATGACACTACTATTGTAAGTGAGAGTTCCATGAAGGGAATGAAGTCATGATTACAGAACTTCATGAATTGAAGAAAATGGAAAGTTATGGAAAGAAAATGGAAGGAAATGGATGGAAAGGAAAGGTAAGTAACTTAGAAAATGGGTTTTTTGAATTAGTGGAGTTGTCATATGTTCTTTGAATATACCTATAAAGGATAATATTCCAACAAGAACACATTAACTTGTTAAAGTGAAGATATAAAGCTCCTCAATCTTGTCCTACAAGGTATACTGGCTAATCAAGTATCACCGAAAAAAACACCCTCCATTTTTTCATGTGTGTGTGCATGAGATATCAGTGTGTTTGGGAAACATTGGACCATATCTAAAGTTGTGGGAATTTCTACTTGAGATGGACCTTCAGAGAAGGTTGGCTCCTCTAGCTAATCCTAATACTAAACTACTCCTAGAAGGAAAAATTAAGCTAAATAATCCTAATCTAAAATTCCAAGGGACCAGAGAGAGAGAGAGAGAGAGAGAGAGGAGAGAGAGAGAGAGAGAGAGAGAGAGAGAGAGAGAGAGAGAGAGAGAGAGAGAGAGAGAGAGAGAGAGAGAGAGAGAGAGAGAGAGAGAGAGAGAGAGAGAGAGAGAGAGAGAGAGAGAGAGAGAGAGAGAGAGAGAGAGAGAGAGAGAGAGAGAGAGAGAGAGAGAGAGAGAGAGAGAGAGAGAGAGAGAGAGAGAGAGAGAGAGAGAGAGAGAGAGAGAGAGAGAGAGAGAGAGAGAGAGAGAGAGAGAGAAGAGAGAGATGCATAGAAATGAAATCCTACACTAACAAAGGTGATAACACCAAGAAAAGGGGGTATGGCCACTTCAAAATGCATGAAAATGGGAGAAAATGGAGATGGAGAGGGTGGAGAAAGGTACTTGTGGGAGAATCTATTTTCTCCACCATTTGTTTCCTTGGTTTGTGGTACTTGTGGGTTTTTTAAGTCCTGGGGGAACTTGTTTCAATGGGGAACAAGTTCCCCAAAATCCCCAGGGCCGTCACACCTTCACTTCATCCGCATCACCACTCACTCCCCACACCAAATCGCTCCTCCTAGGCCCCGAGACCCATCTTCACCACTTCGCCACTTCACCTGCATACAAGAAAATCACCCCTTCCTAGAGAAGGCAGCCCAACGGCCTATCCAGAGAAATTGACCTCACAGGGGAACTTGTTCCCCATGGGCCTCTTGTACCCACACAATGCTCTACCCCACAATAAAGCCCATGACTCGCTCCAACATACTATGGCTATTTTGGCCAACTAGAGAACTAGTGACCTGATGACCCTTATTCCTCTTGGGTCACCAAAACTCACATATTTTGCATTACACTAAAAATAGGCATTTTGTATTTCTCTTCATTTTTAAAAAAATTTCTTGATTTTTCCTTGGGCAAGGGAGTTAGAAAATGAATCAAGTGTCCCTAAGGCCATTTCACCCAATTTTTATCCATTTTTGATATTTTGAAGCCAAGAAGAAGGGAAACCGCACCAAATGATTCCAAATACTCCTAAATCAATTATAAGTGCCCAAGATAATAAAATTTACATTTCACTCCAGATTCAACCTTGAAGCCTTTTCAACCGCCCAATCCCAATTCTCTTGAGTTTAATTTTTTTCAAGGGTGTAAAATGGACAACTATTTCAAAGGTTTTAAAACCTAAGACAAAAGGATCTCAAGATCGAATAATACACCAATGAATTTTACAAGCTATCTATTAGGGTGACACAAGGAGAGTCTAAATCACATAAGGCTATAATGTATGTAAATGGGTTGAGCTATACCATACAAGATGAATTTAGTATGCTCTAGGTCCATATCTTTGATGATGGTTATCAACTTACATTGAAATAAAAATAAAATCACAAGAGGGGTAATTTTAGAAGAGGAGTGAAGAGAGGACCATTTTCATCTCCAATGAGAGGGAGAGTTGGATTCGATTCCCTAAATGGCAAATCCTCTAACATAGAATGGAAAGAAGAATCTAGTCAAGGCCACAATAACTACCAAAGAGGTGGGGGTTTCAAAGAGGAAGAGTATATGGTGGAGTACGGGGTTGGAATAGCCTCCAAAGCTAGTATACCTACTACTTATGTGGTGAAGAAGGGAATACATATTTTTAATGTTTGCACTATCCTACACAAGGATAGATGAAAAGTGGAATAAAAATGAGTAATCCTAGTTGAAGACCCTCATAATAAGGAGGACGATGATCATCCCAAGGAGGAAGAAAGAACAAGATAGTACCGATGGTGATTTTTGGTTGTGGAAAATATCTTTACAAAAAAATGCACCTCTTGAGGGAAGGTATGTAAAATTATTATTTATGGTGGTAGGTGTGAAAATATGGTCTCAACTATTACGGTTGATAAAATGAATCTAAAGTTTCAAAACCACCTTTATCCCTATTGCATATCACATTTCAAGAAAGGGAACATGGTAACCACATATAAAAGATGCCTAGTAAAGTTTTCGATTGGAAATAATTACAAGGATGGGGTGTGGTGTGATTTTATGCTGATGGATGCATTCCATATATGAATGGGGAGGTCTTGACAATATGATACAAAGGTTGTTCATGATGGAGGGAAGAATACTTATAATTTTTGGAAGGATGGTGTAAAGGTGGTCTTGTTACCCTTAAAAGAAGAAGTGAAAAGTGAGGGCTTAGTGGCTATAAAGGAGTTTGTTATAGAAATGGAAGAAGTTGGTGTTAATAAACAAAATTTTAACCCTTTGCATGATTATGAATGAACACCTAAACTTTTGGTGAACATGGACTTGTCTCCAAGTGTGGGATCTTGCATCTTGATACAAACCTTTAGAGAGGGTTGGTTCCTCTACCTATAACTAATGTTAACACTACTCCTACAATTGAAAACAAAACTCGCTAAACCTAAACTAGTCATTTACAGGGACCAGAGATAGAGAAGTGTATGTAATGAAATCCTAAGTTAAGAAAGAGGTGACATCACTAAGAAAAAGGGGGATAAACACTCTCCATGAGGGGAAAATGAGAAGGAAATGGAAAAGGAGAGGGTAGAAACATGTGCCATATACCAAAACTACATTTAACCCTCCACTTCACAAAAAAAAAATGAAAACCTAAAAATTGGAAACATGTACACAATATATCATAGTAAATAGAGAGGCAAGAATGCAATAAACTTAAAACTAAGGAAGAAAAAGAGACAAAAAGATTTTATTTCTTAAAGATTATGCACTGCACCATTTTATAGTGATAGAAGGTAGAAAATGCATATGTAGAAACTAAATGATGGCTTGTAACTCACAAACATGTGGGAAACATTTTTTTCATGACGACTTTACATTTTGAGTTGCCCAACCCTTTATAAATGATAGATTTGTAAAATATATATAGAAAACAGGAGAGAAAGAGGAGGGAAAGAAAAAAGGGAATACCACATTTGAATAAAACCACCAATCAATTGCAATAAATACCTGAAAAATGTACATGGGCATCTGGAAAGGCCATTCCTCTATTCCATATGATCTACAAGAGAAGGCATGGGTGCCATAATGCAATAAATCTAGGCGAGTTGAGGTGGTTGAGTGTTTAAAGTGTGATTTTTGTTCACCAAAATGTGTTTTAAATGTTTACCTGTGCCAAGATACATCCATTATTATACAAAAATGAAGTTCTTCTGGAGGCAGATTCTACCGAAAATGTGTTTTAAATGTTTACCCCCAAAGATACATCATTTTATACATTGCTTTATACAAAAATGAAGCTCTTGAGGAGATGGTTCTAATTCTATTACTTTTATGCAATTTGGAGCTCGAGTTAGAAGTTATGGTAAAAAAACCAAATAATAGTCAGCCCGTGGAGTTTCGTAGAATGTGTGAAACAAGGGAACATTCCTCATCACCCTCAAAATTGATTTAATGATTTATGCCCATGTATTGTAGTGAATTGAAGTTTCATGAGAATGATGGTAGTAGAGAACTATTATAAGTGTACCATGTGGGCCCAAATTATCTAATTGCTTTAGTTAGTGGTGAATGCAGAGGGGTGGAGAACCTTTGGAATGTTGGAAAATTTCCCACTGCGTTCACGTTTGACCTAATTTTTATAATTCTATGCCCTTATGTGGAGACAAGATGGATTCAAGGAAGTGAAAGAACTAGGGGAAATTCTCAAGGTTCCAAGTGGGGATGATATGTATGATAAAAATCTCTCTTCCCATTGTTGTCATTTATGGCTAATTGGGAACTCTCAAAACTCGAGAAATTTTCCAAAAAAGCTTTATAACCCCAACTTTGTCATTTTTAGTGCCCTACCCTCCTAATGTTGATGATTGGGAAAGTGATGGAACTATACAACTATTCCACTTGTTCCTATAAGGCCTAACAGAGCTGATTAATTTTGCCAAAACACTAAGATTTTCCCATAGCCGTAAAATTTGAAATTCCTTTATCCACAACAACACTCCCTAAGTCTAAAAATGGATTTTTAAGTTGTCAAAATAAGTTGGGGGTTATTTTGGACAATAGTTTAGAAACTCAATGGGGATATATTCATGATAGATATAAGATTAGTGACCTTAAAGAATCCATTGGGCATAGATTAAAGTGTGAAAAGATTGAAAAAATGATCTTTAAACTTGAAATTCTTACCCTTGAATCTGCTTAAACTTAGAGATGATTTGGAACTCAAGAAGTGATCTTCGAAGCCGATATGCTTGAAGTGATCTTGGAAGCTGATTTCTTTGGATTGTTGAATGAAACTTGCAAACTGTCCCAAAAAATATGATTTTTTCAAAGGAAGGAACATGGAGAACTATGATTGCATATGATTCTTGGGGTTGAAATAATGCACCAAAACAAAGGCCCAAAAACTATGTAAAAACGTGGAGAATCATACATTCTCGCATGTGGTAAACAAATGTAATCCACGCTACTCTAACCAAAGGTAAATGAATATAAACAAATACAACAATTGGTTAGGATAAATAACTTCTATTCCTTACAAAATTGGACTATGTGATCAATTTTGAAATAAATATGGACTCTAATGACAAAGTGGAAAACTATCTTGAAACTAATTTCCCTTTTCATAATCAACAATTGAAAAGACTAAAAATACCACTTTTTATATGAGTTTTTTTGGAGGTATTGTGGCCAACCTTTGATGTTTTTTATGTATCTCTTATGCTCTGAATTGGGCATGACTGGTGGTAACTCTTATTTTGGCTCTAAGAAAGCTAAATATCTAATTGCGCCCAAGTTCTTTGTAATTGATTGGATGATCCTTATGATTTTTCCATATTCCTTTCTGAAAACTATTGTCAAAAATAGCTCCTTAGTTATTTTGATAACTAACTTTCATATTCCGACTCAAGTTCAATACTATAGGTTACACGCTCTATGGTTACTTCCTTGGCATAATCTTCTTGGATGCAGCTCCTCATGTGCCCTTTCACGCTATCCATTTGCATCGCACCTTCTATCTTTCCTTATTTTCCTTTATTCATCCCATATTTCCCGTGCTAAATCTCAACACATTCACATTCCTCCTAATAGTTCATGCACCCTTTAGTGCGTACCTCAAACTTGCTTCCCAAATTAGCTAAGTCCCTCACATCCTTATGCATCCTCTTCCTTACTTCCATGCATTACCTTATAATTATTGCACCTTTTCCATTGTACCTATTGAAAGTATTTATTATGTTTCTCATCGTGCATTAATTTTACGTGTCTCCTTCTACTTTCTTCTTCCACACTTATTTCCTTTGCGCATGCTATCACACCTTCCTCTGCTCCAGCCTCCTGTGCCATGTATACTTGCATATCGGACATTGAGTAAATAACATACAACCTATGAAAGTGCAACAACATGGTGCTAAATAATTGTAACTAAGTAAGGTGTGACACGTGACGTGAAGATGGAAAAATAGCTGATGACGTGGGTTACACTCTAGATCACTCAAGTTTAAATTTTGGCGGGATTGGGTAGGTAAGAAGATGGAAAATGTCTCTCATGCCATTAATGAAGGATCTGATTGCTCCAACCACCTGATTTGATTTAGATATCACCCCTTTCCTTCTCCTACACACCAAACAGACATGGAGAAGTGCATTTGATATATTTATAGGTGGATTTACATGCATTCATTGTTGGTTGTTGGTGGTTGAGTTTTCAAATCAGATTTTCCTCCTTCTCCTCCCCTTCTCTCATCCATTCATCTATAAATGTAAGAGCATTTCTCATTGATAAGGGTTGGATTCTTTTAGTTTGTATAGGCATTGCCTTTCATTTTGAGTTATAGACCTTTAGATTTGGTCTTTGCATGTGGATATTGGCCTCATACACCATTGTAATCAACTGTGCATTTCTGGAAGTAATAGAAGCATTTTTATGGCTATTTTCTGCCTTAAATTATTTTTAATTCTTTTTTCTTTCCTCTCCCTTTACCTTACGTTGTGTGATTTCTGTGCTATCTCAAGTCCCTTGCATCTCCTTTTTTGATTATGTCTCATGAAAATGGTTGTTCAACTCGTGTTTTGGTCATTATATGCATGTCTAGCCTTCCTTTGCATATTTCCCCTCATTTTCACTCAAATCCGATCGTGTTCATCCCCTTATTTTTGGTGTTATCACCTTTTTTATTTTAGTTTTCTATTTTTATGTTTCTCCTTCTATCCTTGGTCCCTTGGATTGTTTAGTGTAGTATTTCCATTTCAGCATTAGGAGTAATAGTAGCAGTAGAAATAGGTAGAGGAACCAACCTTCTTTGGAGGTCTATCTCAAGCACGCAAGGTCCCACAACTTGGATACAGTCCCATTGTTGACTCAATGACTTAGTTCTACCTGATTTGAGATGGGTGCAAGTTTGAGCTCAAACAAAATTGTTGGAATCATAATCACTCGGGAGGTTGAATCAGTGACTCTTATAACTTTCATTCAAATTCACTTTATCATTCATAAATTATCATTAAGCATTAATCATACAATCACCAAGAATCATAACCATACACATGAATAATATGAATATAAGAACACAAGTACACCATATTAAAGTGGGAAATATTTAAAGGGAAGAAAACCCATTAAAAGAAAGCTTTATTATAACAATGATTCAAATTTAGTTGAGAACCAACCCAACAAGTAACACCAACACATAAGTTTAGTGAGACATCAACCCTATAAGGAGTACATACCCCCATATTTAGTAGATTACCAACCCTACAAGGAGTATCAACCCCTAAATTTAGTAGATCATGAACCTTAAATGGAAGGACCAACCCCTAGATGACTTATCAAAAACTAATCCACCTAATTTTTTTAACCTCTAGAATGTTGCATCAATAACTAATGATGACACCAATTTATCTCTCCTTCCTCTATCTTCCTCAAAAATACCTTCTAGACTTACTCGCTCATGGTATTCTTCACCAAGTTAATTAGGTCATCTGAAATTGAACACCATATTATCACTAGCTTTTAGATCTTCATAACATCTTCTTTTCCCTCTCTTTATGGTCACAAAGTCACAAAGACATTCTACACCTCTTCTAATTTCCCTCTTACTCACACTTTTCCATACTCACACAACATCAAAAATATATCTTAGAACATGCTTATATACATAACTTAAGCATAAAATATATATAGGTCAGCCATCATAGGGAAAATACATTTAAAACAACTTGATAACATCATAAGAATGTTAAATATTAGGACACCGAGAGGAGCGGTGAATCGCTTTCTATTCAACTTTTAACAAACAATTCAATTCACTCAATTAGTGAAAATAAAGCCAAACCAACATCCACAAATAGTTAACAGGAGTGAGAGCACACAAAGACATGATTTAGTGTAGGAAACCCTTAAAGGGAGAAAAACACATTGAAATCAAAGCACTAACTTGGAAAAGAATGTCCTGTAAAGATTACAATGATCTCATAATTGAGCTTCAACTCAACATGGAGCTGTAACTCCAAAATTCAACCAAGCATCTACTTCATATTTAGAAAGATTCTACTTACATGGAAGATTAAACTCCCAAATTTAGTCAAGTACCAAATGAACTTCTTTAAGCATCAACTTACAATGAAGCTTCAAATCTAAAAATGTTAAGCTACTACTTAGACTTCTCGTAAATTTTTGATCACTCTAATTTTGTTGTCCTACACAATAAATTGTGAGGTCTAGATCATCTCATTATTCTTCCTAGTTCTTCTCCTAATCATCCTCTCTTCTGATCACCTAATCAGCTACAAGGTACTTGTTGGTTGCTCAAACATGCACCCACGTCTCGGATCACGAAAGGGCCGAGGTGTCTAAGACCACAATGGAACCGTCCCCAAGCTGTGGGACCTTGCGAGCTTGGGATGGATCTCCGAGAGAAGGCCGCCTCTATTATTCTCTCTGCTCTCGCTACTCCTAGTATTGAAAGGGGAAACTAAGCTAAGAATTCCAAGGGACTAGGGAAAGAAGGATAACATGAACTAAACTACACTAAAAGGTGATAACACCAAAAAAGAGGGGCGAACACTATCTTTTCTAAGTGATAATGATAGGGAATGCATGAAAGGAGGCTAGGCACAAGTAGCACAGTGAAATACAAATTCACCGGATCATTCTTGTGGAAAAAAACTATGGAACTACAGGGGACTTGAAATAGCACAACAATACACAATGTAAGAGGAGAGGTAAGAAGAAGGAATGTAAACACATTAGGATAGAGAATAGTCACAAAACAATGCTTCTATTACTTCTAGAAATACACATAACTATTACAATGATAAGGAGGCCGATATCCACATGCAAGAGCCAAACATAGAGGTCTACAACTCAAAATATAGAAAATATGGAGTCCTTAGCAACATGCATAAGGATCTAGAGTGTCCAACCCTTTACAATGAGCCAGCTCCTTCTTTTATAGATGTAGTGAAGAGGGAAGAATAAAAGAGGTAGGAAACTTGATTTGGAGCTTAGCTACTGGCCAACAACCATATGCAAGTCCAACCATGATCTATCGATTCTAGCTCCCCACGTTTGTTTGGCATGTAAGAGAAAATGGCAGACAAAAATCTCAATATCTAAGTAGTGGAAGCCATCGGATCCCGCACTAATAGAGTGGAAGATGTTTTCTAGAATTTCACCCACCAAAACCTACTAAGAATGATATTTTATGTGTCCATGGTGTAGTGGAGGTTGAATGTTTCTAAAAATCTTCTCCTACCCAAATCGAGTCTCCACCAAAATATATGGCCATTTGAATATCTCGGGTCGTGGGCATGCAATATTTAAAGAGTTTGTCTATACATGGTCCACATGGCGGCCTTGTGCTTCTTGAAGATTTGGCCCCTTCCTTTTACTATGGAAATAGTGCCGAGACTAACACGTGGTGGATTTCGTGGGCTCCATGGTTTCCCCTTGTGTTTTTCCCAAGTCTCTTGTTTGGCAAGTCAAAAGTCTAACCCTGGACATGTGGGAGCTTGGTGCTCATTTGAAAACAGCCCCAAGATTTTATCTTTGAAGTTGTGCGGTCGAGACACGTGGAGACCTATGCTTGCTTTTGGAATTTTCAACGGTTGACTACACCTCTTCGGACTGGGACAAGTGGAAGGCCCACACTCATTTTAAAAAACCGCTTAGGATTTTACCCTTGAAAGAGCATCATTTAGACATGTGGCACCTTCCACTGCACTTTATACTTAGTTGTTTTGGGCCCATTCTCCTTTTTGACCCCGTTGACCATTGACTACATGGAGGGCTAGCGCAATTTTGAGTCTCCACCTTGGGCTCCCATCTTGGAATCACACCGAGCCGACACTTGGCACCTTCTACTGAGTCAAAGCTTTTTTCAACAACTGATGCTACTTTTGGAGCTCTGGACACGTGGAAGCCTCACGCATCTTTGGGTCTCTGCATTTGGATTTACCTTTGGAGATGCACTGGACTCGACATGAAAGAAGGTGAAAGCATGGAATATGGGTGCAAGGAAGAAGTGGAAGAAAGAGCTGCATGAGGAAAGAAGATAGAGGTGAAGAGGGGCACACACTTTGCATGCGGGGAGACAAGGAGCAAGCATGTGAAATGGAAATATAGGGGAGGTGTGCCAGGAATAAAGAAAGCAAGATGCATGCATTCAACTAAAGGAAGGTGCATGGAGGAATAAAAAAACAAGAGGGCATGTAAGAGGAAGGAACACAAGGGAAAATGGAAGGAGATAAAGAATGCGAAGGGGAGCAGATGTGTATGCAAGTTATCCATATCGCTAGGAGAGTTATTTGGATAACCATACTATTATACAAGGATAATTTCATACACATATTCATATGAAATTATACACCTTGAATCACACAAAAAGCATATAATTTTCACGTGTTCAACCTACTACAATACATCATTCATGAGGGAATTTCTTATTCACCTTGATCATACTATGTTTCATGTATTCAAGCATCTTCAAAACATGGTCATCATCACCTCATTGTTATTCACATCCCTCTTCAATCAACTGACATACTTGATTCAGTATCAGAATTTTCTTAATAGGTAACTCTTCATTTCTTCACCAACTTATTCATCTACACTCTTCTCTTAAGGCTTTTACCTGATCCTTAGCTCACACTTAATCATATTAATTTCTTCATGAAGATATTCCTTCATACTCCTTTGGATCTCCATAATTATTTCATTTCCTCCTCTTCTCTATAAGAACATCTATCTCTTCCATATTCTCATTTTCTTCAAGCATGTACCAAAACATATCTCCAAAGCTTCAACCACACTTTCAAGTACAAAGATAAGATTTTTACACAATAGAGAACACATATACATGAATTTTCAATTTCACTTTCAAAAATCTTCATTTTTACACACTTGATTCTTATACACAGGAGATATAAAGGTCATAATTAAAATCTACCTTAGGGAGTTGTCATTATTGCCTATGATAGAAATATGTTATAGTGTATGAATCTACATGCATACATAATATTCTCTAATTCAGATCGATGAGAAAAGAAGTATCTTCAACTCTATGACATCATGCCACATTGAAAACATCCCATTGAGAACTCGAGAACTACTTTGAAATATTTTCTGTCTTTTATCTTATTCTTCCAATGAGATTTCTTTTCCTTTGTAGCTCAACAACTCACTTTGAGATGTAATCTGTTATGTTAGAAAAGTAGCACCCTAGGATTTACACATTACAAAACCCTACTTTTGACTAACATGGGATTGTCTCAAGGTGTGGGACCCTTGCAATTGAGACAAACCTCTAGAGAAGGCTAGTTCCTGACCTATTCTAATGTTAACCTACTCCTAAACTATCAATTCCAAGGGACTAGAGGAAGAGAAATACATAAAATGTAAATCCTAAACTAAGGAGGCGATAACACCAAAATAAGACTAGAGATATTCCTAGTGAGTGAAGATGGAGGAAAAATGGGGAAGAAGAGGGAAGACAAAGTGCCACAGTCCCAACACATTCAAACCTCCAATTTCATGGAGCACAATAAATTTAAACCCTGAAAAAGGAACACAATATGCACAATATACCTACAAAATATAATAGAAGGCAAGAAATGCAATATAAATCAAAGTAGGGCAAGAAGAGCCACAAAACACTAATTTTATTGCTTAAAAATATGCACAATCCATTAAAATATAGGAACAAGGAAAGAATCCTTCACAAAATGCATAAATTTGAGGCCTACAGCTCACAAAAGTGTTGGAACAATTTTGGCAGAGTTCTTTTATATTTTGAAATCTCCCCCTTTCAAATGGAGGGAAAATTACATATATATAGAGAAAAGGAGCTACCAACCAACATCCTTCATTAATTACCTACATGGAGGTATGGGAGATCATGTTGGTTCACTTTCTAATGGTACTTTTCTTACACGATGAATAGGGGTGCCATACCTCATTAAACCAGTTGTTGAGCTACCTTATACGATGCCATTAATTCCCTGGTCGTACTCGAAACTCTTTCACGACACCCAACAAGAGCGAGAGGAATGGATACTAATAAGGAAAGGGGGTTGTCGCATGTCAAGAAGAATGTTGATGTGCAATAAGAAGGAATGTTGATGCGTAATGAAGTTGTTGTTGATGCATGACAAAGTTGCTGTTGATGCATGATGAAGTTGCTCCGATGCGCGACGGTTATTCTGTTGACACACGATGAAGTTACTACTGACATGCGACAAAGTTGATGATGACACATGGAAATTTTTTTTTTGTGTGATGAAATTGCTATTGATGAGTGACGAAGTTGCTATCTTGATGTGTGATGAAGTTCTCACTGGCGATGAGTGATGAAGTTCACTGGCGATGAGCGACGAAGTTCTTTGTTGATGCATGATGAAGTTATTACGACAGCGTTAGGAAGGAATGATGACACATGATGAATTTTCTACTAATGCACATCAAATTTGTTGTTGAAGTGCATTAAATAGGTGACAATCCGTACATTTTTCCATCTTAACCATTAAAGAAATCCCGCTCCAAACCTTCACTACCCTCGTAAACTTCTCCCCATTAACTATCAATACCTAGACCTATAGGTTAATCCATTTTAAAAGGGGGGAATGGATAACATTAACTAACATGTATTCACCTTATGGGATCCTCTTAACCTTCTTTATAACCTTTGATGAACTCATTTTTGTCATTTTATCTTACACACTTCATTGAAGCCTAATAGAGATCACTTTGGATGCTAAATCAATTATCATAGGATTTAATACGAAGAGTGAGTACTCAAATGAGCTAATTCCAAGCTTGCATTAAGGGTATTAGAACTGTAGGAATTCTTCATCAAAAACCAAGGCTTGGTTAATCAACTAAATGGAGCATAAAGCCATTTTACCATGCCTTCAGGAGCTCATAGTCTTAGAGAAACTCAAAGCTAGTTAGATATTAACTTGTCAAGGCATAAAGAGAAAGAGATTATATTTTTCACATCTTATAGGAGATTATTTGTGAGATTTTTACTAGTCACAATCATCAAGAGATCATAGTAGCATAACTCTTATCAATGAAACATGCACTTGAATACGGTATTCATTGTTTTCAAGTTAGAATTGCAACATTAAGGGTTTGGTTAATTTAATGTTTGTCCTTAGTAAAAAATGACTATAACAACATTTTTTATGAAGGAGAGGATTTTTTCACATCTTTCTAGATTAGAAATTTGTCTGATATCATGCCCATTCAATCAAATTAACTTGATCTTCGAAAATTTCATAGTTAACACTCTAAACCCTTTATAAGATTTGATATTTTAACACCTTGTTCATCATTCCCATGCCAAAAAAGTGTAGGATGCCTTCATTAAAGACTTTACAATGATCTTGGACCTTCTTTTTGGAGGAAGATAGGCTAACTCCATAATTTGAATTTGAAAAAGCTTACCATTTTGATTATCACAAAAGAACACACCCAATGTTCAAGAAGGAAGAAGTTGTATATTTGGAAACCTCTGTATAAGGCTTATAGGAAATTAATTTAAGAAGGATACATTCTTTAAGCAACTTATCACTCCAAAACACTCACCAAATTAAGCAAACTTGTTATGAAAATTAAGCAATTTTAGGACTGTGTGCATTGTTTCTCAAGGAACTCATGAATAGTGTTGGTTTTGAGTCTTCTTCTTGACCTATCTTCAATATCATGACCATCTATTATAGAATCACTTTAAGAGATACCTTTACATTACTTTTAATAATGTGAATGCATAGTTTGTAAGAAGAAATTCACAAACAACAACTCAACATCTCAATCCTCTTTGATAAGTCAAGAAATTTAAAGAGAAATGGAAACTAGGCCTTCACAACACCTAACTATAACAAATATGATCTTCAAATTTTTTTCTTGGACATGTATAAGATGCTCTCACTCATTTCTCATCTCAACATCATGCATACTCACAAAACCCTTCTTCAAGCACTAAGGCAGGTTTAGCTTGAGAAGCCCTTCAACGATAGAGAAAGAGGTTTGAATGAATTTAAAATGAACAAAAACTAAACTTCTTAAATATCTTCATGAAACCTAAGACCACAGAACATACCTTATTCCGCATCAGAGGATTCATCTCAAACTCTTCAAAATAGCAATCTTTGTATAGCTAAAAGCTTACAAAACATGGTCAAACATGTACAGAATAGTCAACCATGAGGAAAAAAATGCCACCATTTTGATCTAAGAGGAGTATTATACAATTTTGATAGGTTTTACCAAGTTTTAAACATGATTTGGAGGCAAACAAGCTCATTTTATGCCTATCGCTTCGGAAGGAGGTTTGGAGAGAGAAGAACACTATTAGTAAAATGAATAGAACTTTTTTGTTCCTTAACCATTCATCCTCAAATGTTTTGGAAAGTTCAGTCTTGGAGTTCTCTTCAAAAAGTCCTAATATGATTTATTTGGAGGAGGATTGAATTTTTTTTTTTGAGTGCTAAGAAGACATGTCATTGTTCTCACTTTACCTAGTTTTGGTAAAACTTGAATATCTTCAACAATCCTCTTCAAAATTTGATGAAACTTGACCCAGAGCACTACAACACCTCCTCTACATGCTCTATGGATTTATTTCTCATAAAGTAGCCTATAAGGTCTAGAAAAATCTCATTTTTCAAGCTTACACTATGAGTTCTCAAGGCTAGGTTTAGGGAAAAGTAGAATTTTACGCCCAAGTGATAAAGTAAGCCATGTAGATGCTCCTAAATTCTCTAGGAAGTTTTCCTAGGCTCTTAACATGATTACATAGTATTTTCATGGCATTATTTGAGCTCTTACACCTCATTAGGATCTAGAACTAGGCCCAAATGGGCTAGTTCCAACTATGACTTGTAACACCTAACCCGATGATCACTCTAGAAGCTCTTGTACATCCTTGAGACATCATTTTTGACCCGTGGGACACCCGAGAAAAGAATACTAATCTTCTCCATACCTCCAGTGGGAACCTACCTCATTGACCAAGCTTGTAGCACCCTGAAATCATCCTGAAACCACTTTGTGAACACCAACAACCATTAAGAGGGCACTACTAATCAAACTTTATGCCCTTAAATAATCCTCACTTCACCACTCACACATTTTACATCAATAACACCTGACATCAATGATAACACCAATGCACCAAGGTTCAATAATCCCCCTTTTTCATTAAAGGAAACATACATAAAAACCTTGATGGAAAGCAAGCACGCCAACATATTCAAAGCATTAATACTTTATTTCTGATGACACTCTCTTCCCCTTTTACATTTATGATAAAGGTTCATACATTCAACAACATAAACAACATGTAAGTACTCATTTGTAAAGCAAAACCTTACCTCAATAAGATCCCTCTTAGATTAGACTTACTACCATTTTCATATGTGTCTTGAATGGATGTATGGATATCTCCACCAATCAGCCTCGGTTCCCCCGCCATCTTATTTGATTCATGTTCGCTTATCTCACTTCACCATGCTCAAACATAAGATCAATTATTTCTTAATCTAGTTGATTGTGCTATTTGGAGCTTAGATCCCTTAATCAAATTTTTAGTGCCTTTTAGCCCAACTTTGGCCATCCATAGAATCTATGTACATCATGAACCAAGCTCATGCACCTCCCCTAGGATAATTTTATCCTCCTTTATCTAAAACTACAAGAAATCAAGCCCTTACCTTGCACTCAATCCATAAGGATAGTTTAGTCATATCCAACCAGTCTTAAAGGACATTTTCAGTAATTTCTACTTGTTTTTCTTGTCTATACACTAAATGAGAAACATAACTTGCTCCACCTTGAAGTATAACATATTTTCTTCATTATTTTGTGATTTACTATACTTTCAAATTGCTAGGATATCTCATATAAAATTATTGGACATTTACAACCACTTCTCATGTTCCAATCCTCCTACTAAACCTTTAGGTCGGTGTTTTTGACTTAATAAAGTCAACAATATAAGTATGATGCATGCAAAATCCATTATTGGTATTCACTATAACAACCTTTTGGAATCAAAATGGACTAAGAGGGGGTGAATCAGACCTACAAAACTTTAATTTCATTTACCATTCATCATATGTTATCATTCATACAACCATTCATTCAACCATGTACCATATGTGTGTTTACTTAAGCATATAAACAACCATAAAAAGATCAAGAGAAAGAGAGTACACAAGACACCAAAATTAAGTGGGAAACCCTCATGGGGAAGAAAACCCATTGAAACTCTACTTATATTACACAAAGAAAAGTGATTTAGTGAAGCACCAACTTCACAAGAGCACCAACCCCTAAATTTAGTGAAGAAAAAACTCCAAAAGGAGGCTATAAATCCCTAGAGATGACAAATAACTAACTCAGCCATGTGAATATATCTGATCTTTGATTTTTTTTTTGCCACAACTGATAGAGATCACAATTTCAGCTCACAAACCCTAGCTCACACACTAGGTCTTCAATCTCTCATAATATTGCTCTTTCTTCACTTGTCAAATCTCTAATCACATGCACACATGATATATAATATTCCTCAACCTTTCATTCCCTTAATTAGCATTAAAATAATGCTCTCATACCTGCAAAACAATCTCCTCTAGGTCATACTCCTTCCCTCCAAGAGCACTAGTTCAAAAATGAACCAAACAAACACTTAAATATGATTTTCTTTCTTCTAACCCAAAGGAGGTTGGTACCTTATGATAAATTAGACCCATAAATATTCATTTTATTCAAATAAATTCATTACAATAGTCACATATGACCTAAATAGGTCATTCGAGCTAAAAACCTCATTACATGTGCCAAAAATAGCTCAAAACCCAATGGGAACAAAGATAAAAATGCCCTTACATAAAATAAATACATAGTCATGATCCATAACCCTTTACATATTATTAAAATATCATTTTACATTCATAAATGGTCATACATTTGATCAACCAATCAAATTATTTCATTTAATGGGCCCAGTTCACTTTGTAAATATCAAAACAATTGTTTCTTATACCCTTCAGCACCATGGAAACTTCATAAGGCCACCAAATAACTTCAACAAGATAAAATCATACATGTAAAAAAATTTATGGAAATTGAATAACCTTTAGAACACTTATAATAAATTTATAATCCTTGAATCAACCTCATGCTCAAACCACAACTACTTTTGTCTTCACCAGATCAACCTGCCAAAAATGTTGTTTCCAAAGGTTAGCTCATAAAAACATTTATACATACATTAAAGACCTAAAAATGGATTAATTGGATGAAAATTCATCTATCTTCACATTACAAGTGATATAAATCATCACCAAATCCATCTAATGCTTCAAACAACTCCAAACTTAAACAAAAACACATCCTATCCTGCACTACCAAAAATATTCCTATCAAAATAATGACAATAAGGGTGGAACCTATCTTCCATAATCATGTAGAACCCTACACTTCTATTCCTATAAATGGGAATTACACCATTGGAGATCTAAAAGAAGAAGATGTTGATCATGAACCAACCACTCTCATTGAAGAAGTCCCCGATACTGTGCTAGATGAAGTAAGTGGAGATCATCGTATGATTGCTACGCTAATGTGTTAGTAGAAGAAGAAGAATATGGTTTTATGCTTTTGGAAGAAATAGGATTGGGTACCTACTTCATTCATGAATAAGATACAATCATACCACAACTTGTCAAAACACCAAGCGATTCGGAAGGACTGTGGCAATTGTTATTTGATGGCTCAAGAAGTAAGAATGGATTTGGTGTTGGTGTTATGTTAATTTCTCTAGAGGGAGATAAGTACTTCTCATCTTTCTAGTTGCAATTTATTTTCAATAATAATGTTGTTGAATACGAGGCTCTTTTACAAGGAATTCAACTAACCCAAAATAAGGGATCAAATCCTGACTTTTTTTTGGAGACAATGAGTTAGTTTTCCATCAAGTGACGTTATGCAAGTGCATCCAAGAATGATCTTTTAAGATCATACAAGAACCGAGTCCTGGGACCTAATTGAATATTTCAAGCTTTTCGGATCCATGCAATTCATATAAATTAGAATGAAGATGTTGATAGGATTGCTATAATTGGCTTGCAAATACAACATACTTGTTGATATCATGAAAGAAGGGAAGTGATTTTTCAAAATGGTGGTTTGACTCTATAGTCCCTGATAATGTGAGTAGCTGAAAAGTGTTCGATAGTGAAAAAAAATTGTCCTTTTCTGCAAGAAGAGGCGAAGTTTGCTGTAGGAAATTATGATAAGTTACAAGAGTCATATGGTGATCAAATTATATAATTGAAAAAAACAAACTACCAAAAGGCATCGTCACTCTGAATCCATTTTCAATTCAGATGATCAAGCCAAAAGACAAAGCTCTAACATGGTGGTCAAAGAAGAAGATTTTGAGGAAGTTGAGGTAGCAAATGAGAAGTTTCTTAACATTGGCAAAGTGTGTACTTCCAAAGAGAAAGAATATTTCATTTAACTTTGTCTAGAATATCATGACATTTTTGCATGGAGATATAAAGACTTGCGTGGTTTTGATCTAGGTCTAGCACAACATACCATCAAACTGGATCATAAGGCCAAGCCAGTTTGCTAGAAATAGAGGCCCATTAATCCCAAAATCAAACCACTAATGAGAAAGGAGCTAACCAAACTCATTGAAGCATGTATTATTTTTCCTATCAAACACTCCTCTTGGGTAGCTAATCTAGTTCCCGTAAGGAAGAAGAACAGAGAAATTTGGTTATGCGTAGATTTTAGGGATTTGAATTGTGTGTCACTGAAAGACCATTATCCTCTCCCATCAATGGAGCAGATCCTTCAAATGGTGGAAGGAGCTCAAATATTTTCTTTGTTCTATGGATATTCGGGTTACAATCAAATCCTAGTCCAAGAATTTGACCAATTCAAAATAGCTTTCACTACCAAGTGGGGCATGTATGCCTACAAAAAAATGCCATTCGGATTGTCCAATGCCGGGATACTTTCCAAAGAGCCATAGATATGGAGTTTAAAGGACTAATCAATGATATCATCTTGGTTTACCTAGATGACATAACTGTATATTCTAAGCATGCGATTTATCACATTGCACATCTAAGGAAGGTTTTCCTAAGGTGTAGAGAATTTGGGATTTCTCTCAATCTAAAGAAGAGTATTTTTGTAGTGCACGAGGGAAAGTTGTTGGGGCATGTTGTTTCACTGGAAGGACTGTCAGTAAATCTAGCAAGGATTCGTTTGATTATGTCCTTATCTTATCTCTCCCAAGCCATAAGAAGGGTCTCCGAGTTTTTAGGAACCATAAACTTCATGCAGAGATTCATCCCTCAATTCACAACATTGGCTAAACCAATCATGACCATGCTAAAGAAAAACATGCCATTCTCATGGATAAATGAAGGACGAGAAAGCTTCAAAACCATCAAAACAGAAATTTCTCAAGCTCCCATGCTAGTGAACCCCAGGTTTGATAAAGACTTTATCCTTTATGCTTTTGTAGGTCAAGATAACATTTTAGGGATTCTCACTCGTAAAAATGTTGATTTGATTAAGCATCCAATTGCTTTCTTCAGTCAATCCCTCAAAGACTACGAGCTCAAATACTCATTTGTTGAAAAAAGTCTTTGCAATTATTCAAGCTTTAAATAAATTCAAGCACATGTTTTCAAACAAAAAAATTCATCCGAGGGTGTCTCATCCAGTGTTAAGGTTTTTGTTAAACAAAGAGATGAACGAGAAGTGCGCTAGATGGATCACGAAGGTGATGGAGTATGATGTGCATATCAAGGTTACCAAACTTGTCAGAGGTAAAGGTTTATGTCAACAACTTGCTGCAGATATGGAATCAAAAGGTGATGAGGATATGACGCTCCTAAACACTGATGAGAGTGATGAGCAAGTTGACTGGTTATCCAAAATGAAGAATTTCCTCTTCTCATGGGTATATCCTATGGACATGGATAAAAACCAAATACATAATTTCTGTCTTCAATCTATTCCATATGTTTTGGTAGATAACGTTCTCTTTCGAAAGGATTTGAACGGTGTCCTCCTTCGGTGCATAGGACTAGAACAAGTAAGTAAGATACTAGAAGAGTTTCATAATGGTCTATCTGGAGGACATTACTCTACACGAACAACTACTACCAAGATCATGTGAGTTGGTTACTATTGGCCAGATTTGTTCAAATATGCCCATCTTTAGGTAAGGAAATGTAAGGAATGTGCCTTTTTCACAAGTAAGCAGAAGTTGACATCTCTTCCACTACATCCAATTCAAGTGGATCAACCCTTTGTTCAATGGGGTTGGAATTCATTGGAATGATTAATCCTCCCTTAAGTGATGGAAATAAATGGGTCCTTATTACAACATACTATTTTACTTGATGGGTAGAGGTGGTAGTATTGAAAGAGAGAAATGAAAAGGTAGTTCGGATTTCTTAGAAGGTATAATGACAAGGTTCAATGTTCCTTTTACAGGTCATTTCGTGATAACGTGATGGATTTGATTTGTATGAAGTTGAGTGAATGGGTTGTTAAAAATGAGGTCTACCTCAAGCCTTCATCCACACTTCCCGAGGTCATCATGTGACCTTATTCGAACCTCGACTTCCTGAGGTTGTGCCGAGAAAGCTGGTGTGGAATTGAAATGGGAGTGAAAGTGATGGCGAAGATCAAGCTAATTGGGAAATCTTATGTCTTCGACACGCAATACTAGAATATGTGAATCTAAGGTAAATAATTCTCTCCTAAACTGAAGGGGGGTGATGGTACAATTTGATATGATAGCTACTCAGAGACTCCAATCGATGTCTAGTTTTGCTGAGATTCTATTGATTGGATGCAGAATACGTAAAAACTAACCTGCAGGTGCCTCGTATGGGTTTGTAGATAAGGTCATGGAAATTGAGATAAGAGGTGTAGTGGAGCTGCAAGAACTAAGGGAGATTTTATGGTCTCGTCTAGAAAGTCTTAGCCTGATTGGTTGCTATATTCAACAATGAAAGTTATGTAATGATATCGGGTGGAAGTGGTGAAGATATGAATACCAATGTGCATAAGCTAGTGTCAATATCTAACTGACTAGCAGGCTGTTGTTGGGTTATGGGAATCAGGGTCACAACCAAGTACTTGTTGATGTTGAGGCCCTTATATGGTCATGCATGCGATCAAATCCTATTTCCAGGAGCAGTCCAAATGTCGTAGGCTTGATTCGCAGCTATGTTCAATGCATCTAGCTGTCTTATTTTCTCTGCGTATGTGGCAGTGTGTATGTAAGATCATTAGCACAAGCTTGTGTCAATTTCGCTATTAGCTTTGGCCGTTGGGTTATGGGACCAGGTGTCACAACCGTAATTCTTTTCATGTTGTAGACCATTGATGGTCATGTAAGATGAATTAATTTGTTTTCACTAAATAAACTATCTATGAAAGGAAATCTAACCTATATTTTTGGTGTTTTCTCAATATATCATAACAAAGTAGTAAAACAATCTAATCTATGTAAAATAAATGTTTTTGTTCTTTTCTAAATTTTCAGACAATGCATCTAACCTAATAAACTAGTTTAAAACAAATAATTAGTTGGATGTAGCTAACTATTTGTGTAAATGTGTGAATCTAAATCTAAGATCTATTCTAACTCAAACAAAATCTTTCCAACCCCACCTCAGAAGTGAAGAACAAATCAAGGCTCTAACAAAGCTATTGTTCCCCCAAAATCTCCTCGGAAATGTTGAAGAGAAAGGTTCTTATTCATTTGATCTACTTGATATTATCTAGCTACTTGAAATGAATTGTTTCTCTACTCTATTTGATATGTAATTGACAATTTGACAAGACAAAGCAAACAAATACACAAATCCAACCTGGAAGAACAAGAGCTTTGGAAAATCCAATAGTATCAATATATTTCCCCTAAGTTCTTTCCTTTATTTCTCTGATTTTTCATGTGATTCCAAAGGATTGGTAATGAAAAGAAAAAAACAAGAGGATGGTGCTTGAGTGATAGTAGCTTGGAATCATTCTGGATGCAATGCAAGTAGAAGACAGATATCACAAGAGATCTGAGCTTGTCTATGCAATTCCTAGCAAGATTATGGTAGCAATACAATGCAAGATACACAAAATTCTCAGGTCTTTTGCTTGAATACAAGCATGGAATATATAGGAATGGAGGATAGGAGGTTACTTCATGCACAAGGCAATGAAGAGGTAGTTCCACTCATTAAATCTATTTAAAAATAGGAGCAAGGAGAACCAAGAAAACAAAGCTATTTTTAGCAAATTTGGCTCACGGATGTGTTCAAAAAGCAAACTTAAGTGAATCGTTGCATGTAATTTTATGCATGAATATTTTGGAAAAGCGGGCGGGACTATCACCCTACACAAGGCGGCGCTTTAGGACAGCCACCAGACAGGGAGGCGGTCATGGCATTGAAGGCCAAAACAAGCATAGAAAGAAACAGGAGATGGAAAAATGCATGGAAAAGTTAAGTAAGGCTATCTAGGCTACAAATATATACTGCGAATGGGTTTTGGAGCTCGAAAACCTTCTTGAAAGGATTTTGAATCATCACTAGGGACTTTTATAACCATTTTCCCAATAATGTAGCACATGTAATTTTGGGTATGTACAAATAAACACTAAATCAAAATGATAAGAAGACATACCATTTACGTGAGGATGTAGAAATATACCTACGCCAATGCTCCAGCCCTGTAAATAGAAACACTCAAAATAAAGTTTAGAAATAACCTATATATATCAAAACCAACTCATTCTTCAATTCATTTGTGCATTGTTGATTTGGTTATTTTGATTGATTTAGAGCTCTGGATTTACTGGTGACCATTCCTAACGAGAGTACAACCGATACGTTCATGTCGAGATCGTGATCATGCCTTTGCAAGTGGGAGATCGACCAACACGCTCTCAGGTTAGTTATTTCCTCCTTTGTCTTTTTATACCCTAAAAGTTAAAACATTGAAAAGTTCACCTAGGGGGGAGATTTTCAAAATTTCTTGTTTTGAATGAGTCTTTAGGGGGCACCTATAGGGCATGCTTTTATTTTGTCAAAATGATCAATTTCATCATTTTTGGTCATTTTTAGGGTTAAGCACGTGTTTTTAAAATCAGTTCAGGACCGCCACCCAAAATAGGGTGGTAGTCACGGACCACCGCTAAAGGCAAAGTGGTGGTCTTGGAACCACCACCCTACATTGGGTGGTAGTTCAACAAAATCTCAAAACATGCTCGAAACTTGATGTTTTTTGGATTTTTGATAGTTTACTATGTTTTTGATGAGCTTATCATGTGATGTACTTTACTAACTTGCTCTTCTCTCAAGTTTTGGTGGATGTAGAAAAGGTGGAGTACGTATGCTGGAGCAGAGAGAGAGAGAGTGTGATTAGCTCCCTAGGATTTTAGATCAGCTGACCTAGGCTGAGACGGATCTTTTACAATAGACAGGCATATGGTGAATATCACGGGTGCCCCATGTTGCTCCCGCCACCACATTTTGTGTGTGAATTATTCTCTTATTGGGATGTAGACCGAGCATCTTCCGGTTTCCGGTGTCGGGGGAGTGGACTATTACTCGTGAGTATGTATACCACATCCTTGGACTCCCAGCACTTCATAGGAGACCGAAATTGGTGACAACGAGGTCCAGGGGACATGATGACACAACATGCTACATACATGGGAGAGGCTATTGTCTTATTTGGCTCGAAGAAGGGAATGAAATTTTGGTCTATTACTATCACTCCCATTCCCATGCTTTGGAGAGCCATCATGGGTATCTTGTCCTCGAGACTAATTAGGGATAAGGGAGGAGATACACTTCTATATTTTGGGCCCCCATCATTGCATAGATCAAGGCTCATGGCTGTAAGTATGCCTGGGGAGTAGATATTCGGGGACCACATACCATGACTTATACAGAGTTGTCAGATTACAGGGACAATCCTTGAGCCACCCTACTCTAGTTATGAGTTGGTTCTATAAGTGTTTCATCTTGTATGATAGGGGGTATAGGTATCGATTTAGAGGCTATACATGAAGCTAAGTGGACATGCATGTCAATGCTCTGACACCACATTAGTTAATGGCCTCCCCGATTACAAATGGACATGACTACCACACCCTATTAGGACATGGCAGGGATATGGGGTGAGGAGACTATGACAATGGTAGCTTTCTCTTCCACGAGCCAACTAGTTGATAGGGCCGAGAGACTAGAGATTCACCCCTTTGACTAGGTACCCTAGCAGTTCGGTCTTCCATACCCTGTCATGCTTCCTCTAGTGGTGCCTATTTACAAGACTATTCGAGAGGCACAAAGAGGTCTTAGAGGGGATCCTGGTTGGATAGTTTTTATCCGTAGTGTGCCTTTTGCGGTTAGGCATGTGTATTCTAGGCTCTACAGGCGCTAGTGCTCCTTAATCACCCTTACTTCAGATTGGGGTGCAGCTCCTACTCACAGTGGGGAGGAGGATGAGCCGATTGATTTGGAATCTGAATTTGAGGAGGATGCGAGAGATGATACGGAGGGGATACTAGTCGAGAGGAGGATGAGGGGTAGGACCTTTGGAGGGAGATGACAGTGACCCTAAGTGGCATGATACTTAGGAGATCCTTAGAGTAATGCACGAGGAGGTGAGCATGGAGAGAGAGACTCTAGTCTTGGAGGAGGCACTTGGAGGGGATGATGAGTTTATGATTAAACAACACCATGCCTCTCGGATTTGGGGAGGTTCCATAACCACCAAAAAAACCCGCAACAACCACTAATCCCACATGGATGCCTAGAGACCCAAGTATGTTCAATACTCCTTTCTCAATTTTATCTATTGATTTTCACATGTTTATCTTAGCATTCTCTTTTGATTTACGTTCTGTGATTTTCTAGCTCACTATCTCTTTTTTTTTTTTTTACAGCGTCTGCACACGAGTGGTGAGAGCTCATTCATTGAGTATGTGTGGACACCCTGTTGATCCCCTCGGGAAGACTCAGGCTGATTTGACTATTGATTTAGGGCTTCCCTTATCCGCCACCGATATACCGACATGTTCGCTCCCATCTGGAAGGTTGCGGAGATAGTGACCTCCCTTCATACCATGGTAGCTAGATACGAGATTGTTGAGTGCCTGATGAGGTGGAGCCATTCTCATAGTGAGGCTACAGGCAGTGGGCACCACCATGAGAACTCACACCATTTAGTTCATTCTCGGTGCCATCGAGCCATAGCAGAGCCCTAGATGTGGTCACGCGCCATTTGAGGGATCCTAAAGGGATTGATCCTTTATTACTTTGATACTATTTTTGACACTATATGATTTTTTTGGTGTATATTTTAGGCTCATTGCGAAAATTTTGACCATGCCTAGGGCATGATGAAATTGTTCACAAACTTGATCCACTATGATATATACAGACTCTATTTTTGGTTCGGTATTCCATTGTATCCGAGTTGATTCTCCTTGTCTTATCTCTCATGTGTACTCTAGATGTTTAGAATTTCTACTTTTTAATGCTTTTTAGAATGTATGCAATGGATGTGGAATGATAACATAATGATTTTTTTATATTTTTATAATACTGATATATGATGATGCAAACACAATGTGATCTTAAACTTAGTTTCTTTTACAATCTTCGGTACTTCATATTGTCTTGATAAAACATGATGATATAATGATACGATAAATGGATGTGCTTGCCCCACTCCTAACCCCACACAACTAGTAATATGTGAGGGATCAACACCAAGAGTTAGAAAGGGCACAAGCTATGAAATTTGTTGAATGGAAGTGATGAGAGAAAGACAAAGGTTTGACAAAACCAAATTGGGATGCTACAACCTTACCCTACTCAAGCTACTTCATAGTTTAGAATGTGAATTGCTATATGGTTTATCTGGAATTTGATTCATAGATGGCCACTTGGTTGACAAAATCTGGTTTTTAGGGTTTTGAATTCCTTGGAATTTTGAACATCTAATTCACTTTGTTTTTACTTAAGATTTCATAGTATTTGATTTAATTGTTTATGAATTTCAGATTTTTCAAAGAGACCCCCTACACTTTGCCCCATGCTACCAAAGAGGAAGCACGAGCTTATCACCATGGACAAGACATAGGTGAGTAAGGTAATTTCCTTCCTTTCCCAACCCTACGTCACTAGTAAGAGATGAAAGCTCAACACCGAAGGTTGGTAGGGTAAAGAAATGTGTAAAATAATTTTTTCTATTGATTTGCATTTGGCTTACTTAATGTAGACACCAAAATTGTGTCTTACGATCCTCAGACCCGCATCTCATCTCGCACCTAACCTCATCACCTAAACCTTACACAATTATTTATTAATTACCCATAACTAATGCCTCCTTACTCATGACTCACCCCCTAAACTAACCTAATTAAGACCCATGACTTGACCTTAACTAGCCACTTGACCAAGCCCGCAACCCGATCTCTCGGGAGAAAAGTAGGGAAGGTGGGCTATTTTAGTAAAAATAGCCTACTTTTTCCTTACCGATGCCGGTTCCTACTCGACCGCCGTCGGTTACGTAACCGCCATCGGTTCCCTGTAAATGGGCTCCCCAAACCAAAACAACGGATCGAATTTCATTTGGGAGATCGGTCGAATGATTTTTGAAACAACAGAGAGCATTGCGAGCGAGGAACAGAGTCCAGATCTTCACTTGACAGAGCAGAGACGAGTGGAAATACCAGAAGTGTTTACAACCAAGGAGATCAACTTGCATCTTTGTCAAAACCAGTAAGTCACATCTTGCATGTCCTCTGTTATAACATTTCTTATGCTCTGTGAATTTCAGTCCTCCTAAATCCGTCTCTGAATCTACTACCCAACGTGTCATTGCATCTAACTGTTATTCTTTTGCTTCTAATCATCCCATTTCCTAATATCATCCATAAACCAGCCTTACAAAACACCATAGCTACTAAGAAGATCCTAGAACCCACCGGTATCGGTTATCAGTAACCGGCATCGGTTATCATATCGATGCCATCGGTTCCTCCTCGATCAAAACCGAGAAAACCAGCCTTTCCCTACCCGTTCAACCTACAGGTCCCTAGACCCAACCGCGCGGTTTTTCCTTACCCGGACTATAACCGAAACAACCTTCTCCTACTAGTTTCAACCAAGTAATCTAATTGATATTTTTCAATCTTTTGTGTTAATTCATATTAGCAGGGGAACTGACCACCTTCGAAAGGAAGTTTTATATTTCCTGGGCCCAAGGCAGTTTCCTCATTTATTGTTTAATCAAATCTTGTGGTCTTGTGTTCTTATTTGCAGGTAGTCCTTCCAAGACAAAAAGGAGTTCTTCGCAATCAGCCTGATCTTTCTCTACGGTACGCGCACACCATCTCGACATTCTACAGGTATTCCTCCTAACCCTAACCTTATCTGTTTCTAAAAGGAACGAGTCATTCCGAGTGAAACATTTTGGCACGCCCGGTGGGACCCATTTTGGGTTTCTTTCTCTTGCTTATTTTCATTTTAGGAAGCATACTTGCTGTTGCTGCTTTTGTTATATATTTCGTAAAGAATTTGTCTTGCTTTCCTAGTTTCGCATTAGTGAAAGTCATCTCTCTTGCTTCATCGAACATAATTTTTGATTTGGGTTTAAAACACATGCATTGCATTCCTGCTTGTTGTTCTTCAATTCTAGTGAACATAGATTAAGTAACAGGTCGTACACGTGGGGGTGATATCCACGGTATTGACAGGAAATTAACCCTAGTTTCACTGCACAACACATACCGAATCACTTCACAATTAACACAACAGCTCAAACATCCCCCCTTTTCCGCGGTATTCCTCCGCCCGATTGAGGTAACCTTATAAGCCAAAACAAACTTGACATTTCCCCTAGGTCTTGTTGTTTAGGATTCTGACATCATCTTACGTCTAAAGGCATAAGCCCACGATAACTAAAATTAACCCTAGGGTTAGTCTCTGGATTTGCGTGTGCATCTTGCTTGTTTTCAAATTCTGTTTTCTCTGTCATACTTTGTCTTCTGTGATCAATAAGTTGACAAATATACTCAACGTTGCTAAAAATCAAATTAGCAGCCTTTTATATCTTCTTATCCTAGACTTTTGACACCGGCATCGGTTAACTGACCGACGTCGTCTGCTCTCTGACCGACACCGGTTATTAAACCGATATCGGTTACTGTCTTCATCAGCCCCTGACAAACCAGCAACTTGCCAAATTCATCATTCTGAGGTTGTTTTTGTTCTTGATAGATTGAAACTTTCCTGTGTGTTCTTGTCCATGGTTGTCATCACTCGGAAGCAAGCCGCCGCCATGGTTTCACATGCCTGCTCTGTGTCTTTGCCTGAATCACCCCCTTCACATTCTATAGGGAACCCTACGGACACCAGTGAGATCCCCCAAATTCCTGTAGGAGACAAGGACTTTGCCAAATTTACGGATGCTAATCCCAGTATTGTCTGATACTATTTGTCTCATGCCCCTGACCGTATACGCACGATGGTCAGCTCCTTGTTGGCATGCCTATTAGTATAGCTGCTCATTTAGCTCCCACTCCTCCTGATAACACCGCCTTACTTCCTGCATCTCTAGCCCCGTCTCCCAATCCGACGGCTTCAGAGGTTCATACGACCCCGATTAGCTTTCCTTTGGTTAATCTTGGACCCCACGTATCGTTACCACCAACTGCCCCTACCTCATCTCTCTTTCAGACCACTCCATTCATGACTTGCTCTCTGCCACCTATTCACACGAGCTTTCCTTCTCAAGCTCCGCCTACCTTTTCATTCCCATACACGTATCCAGTAACCTCAACACCTTATATGGGACATCCCTATTCTGTTGCTCCAACATACTCATCCTCCATACCTTATCAACACTTAGCCCCACCATTGTCCAGTGGAAGCCCTTGGTCCAACTTGCCTCCGTTTACCACAACCGCACCATCATCTCATCCAACCACAGATTTCATTAAACAAATGATGGACAAAATGCAAAACCTGGAGGCTTCTGTTTCGGGAAGTCGTAGCGCCTTGACATACGAGCAAGTTTGTCGGGAGCCCATTCACCCTTCTGTCCCCCTTCATTCATATCCTCCTCAATGGGAGTTGCCAAAATTTACTCGTTTTAACAGTAAAGAGGATCCTCAACAACACTTGCGATCATTTAGACACGCTTGTTATTTGATTGCCCATGATGATGCCTTGTTACTCCGCACCTTTCCCATGTCCTTATCAGGACCCGCCTTGGAGTGGTACAGTGCTTTAACCCAGCACTCGATCTTCTCTTTTAACCAACTAGCCCAATCTTTCTTGGATCATTTCTCCATTAACATTGCCAAGAAAGTATCTATCACCGACCTCTATGCCATCCGACAATTTGAGGACGAATCTATCAGATTTCGTTGGACGATGGCGGGGCCTTATCAACCAACTTACGTATGCCTTACCTCAAACCGAACTTATCGAACTGTTTACGCGGGCTGCTTGCTAAGCACATCTCCCCCCACCCTCCAATTCAAACTTTCCGTACATTCGACGAGGCCTTTACCATGGCTCGAAAATTAGAAATTCGAGCCTTAGAAGAAGAAATTGCGGTTGCGTAACAAAAACCCCAATTTCCGAACTCCTGATTCTACCAACAAGCCAAACACCACCACTCCTCACGCGTCCACTTCTTCTAAATCAAAAGGAGCTGTCCACGCGGTAATGGTCAAATCTCAAACACCGTCCAATACTCCACCAAAACCACTTATAAGTATAAAGCCGAGCCCATCAATTACACTCCTTGGGAGAAACTTATGGCGTCATCTTGGAGAAATTGCTCAAAGCGGGGAGCCATTACCTTGCCTCCTGTTAAACCTCACTCTGGGTTTGACTTCACCGCGCGCATACCTTCTGGTACAAAGAAAATGACTTTTGTAACTTTCACCGCGTAAAAGGACATAGTCATGAAAACTGCAAGATGTTGAAAAACATAGTGCAGGAAATGGTTGATGCGGGGGATATAGCCCTCGATAATCCTAACGCCCCTGCTAACCGAAATCTGAAAATTTTCAACAAGCCATTCCCGAATCACTCGTCCAACAGTAACGTAAACCAAGATATCTTAGCCGAGGAGAGTGTTCATGAGATCCATGCAGTCTTCGATTCTCAGCCAAAAGCCTCTATTGAAATTTTTTTGAATCAAGCCTCTCCACCAACACAGGAGTCTGAACCTCCTTCACCACCATCAAGCCAAAGTGAAATCATTCCTTTACCCATAAAAGAGTTAACTGCCTGGACTTCTCTTCTCATCGATGAGTCTTCTTACACCACATCCCTACAAGACTGTGAGCGGATGTTATCTAATTTATCTATTTCCCAAACGTCCCCTTCTACCGCTCTTGCTGCACAAGAGGAAGGCTCGCCACTCCTTTTGACATCCTTAGATGAGAAATCTCTTACACTGACATCACCACATTCTTTAAACATGACAGATCCCCTCAAACACGCCCTCCTACCTATTAGTCCCTCATCGCCTAAATCTTTTCAACGACCGGTTGACCTCTTAACATCTATTGATACAGTGCCTCATCTACCTCCTGTGTCACACCCACAGTGGACTGGAATCACAACCCGTCGTTCTTCCGTACAAAAGTTCATATTCACACGTGAGGACTGTCATTCCACAGAAGATAGACAGGCCCTATGGGAACGTTTGAGTACCCCTTTTTCTACTCAAATGCAAATGACTGATCCTGATGTCTCCACCATATACCCGAAGTGTTTACAGAAGCTTAAAATGCCCCTGTTCTCACCTTCACCCCCCTCACCTCTACCAAATGCCCCGTCCACTTCTATCAACTTAACCGGATCTTCCCCTACGCTTGGGACCTCACCAATGCCCAGTCTAACGCACCCGCCTAAGCGACTCGATCTATCCAAAAATAAATCCGTCCCGCCACCTAGGAGACAAACTCAATCCGTGCCCCTATCACAATCAAAACCATCATCGTCATACCTACCTTCCATATTGGGACCCCATCCCTCTACCTTACATCAATATATCATACCTCCTGCGTTTTCTTCAAAACAACCTACGCCTTCCGCACCCATACAGAAATTCCAGGGTATAGCAACACCGTCACTCCACGTATCCTGTCCACCTATCAACCCTAAACAAATTCCATCATCAAAAGATTTGTTTTCGGTCACTCCTATTTCCCCGTGGTTGTTTTCTGATACCACATCATCTGCGACCTCATCATCCACATAACCTAACTTCGCGCCAAAGAAATCACGTTTAGTGAAAACCACGTATCAACACCCCTCGGCTAAACCACCACCCGTGCGAACCAACCACGCCCAAACATTACCAAAACCCGCACAGCTGACAACCAATACCCTCATCCTCTTTCGATTTTGACCCACTCAAAGGATCTTACGCCAAAATCCTTGCTATGTTGGTGGAGAATGCGACCATTTCCCTACCTCCACTTAGACCTTATGACCCGTCTAAACCCGACCTATGGGTTACGATGAGTCTAAAATCTGCGCTTATCACCGCACACCGGGGACATGATGTGGAGGGATGCAAAGCTCTAAAAACCATCCTTCGTCAGTCACCTCTCCCCGGATAGAAAGATTAAGAAAGACAACTTACGAAGGGAGAGACCTTTAGTTTCCATTCCCTCTCTATACCATCTTCCCCGCCTCACCAAGATCTATCATTATTACAACCCCACCTCTTGAAGACCATGAGTTATCCCAACCATCTTCCTCATCTCAGTCTACGAGATTAATATGATTAGTGTCATTACTCGAGGCGAGAAAAACAATGGGAAAGCAAAAGAAAACACACCTGCGGCATCTCTTTCTCCGTCAAACATCCCGATTGCACCACCACCTAAAGTGGTCATTCGCGGACCCGCCTATCCCGTCTCTAATGGCATTGCCCACCGAAATATGATTAAACAACTTCACCAATCGCCCATAAAAATGACACTTTGTATGATCTCATTCAGACTTCTGAATCTCATCGACAAGCTCTCGTTGAGATCCTTCAAGGGATAGAGGTTTTACCTAATGAAACCCTGCCTGTCGCCTCCATTCTAACACCCAATCACGTTGCTTCTCTCACCAAACAATCCATCTCCCCCACCACTTCTGTCTCTGTACAACAAGCTGCTGCAGTTAGTTTCTCCGAAGATGAAATTGTTGACTTTGGTACAGAAGATCCTGACCTTGACCTGCTCTTTTCATCTCCGCTTACGTCCGGGACATTCGGGTACGTCGTGTTATGATTGACGGGGGTGCCAGCCTAAACATCATCTCTTCAAAAGCCTTCCAACAAATGAATATCCCTTCTAGTTGCATGTGTGCCAACCCCATCATGTTGCGGTCATTCAATGACGCTATTACTTCTACCTTAGGCACCGTGATCCTCAACATTCGGGTAGGACCACGTACTTTACCCGAACTCTTCTATGTCTTGGAGGGAGAGTTCCAATATAATATATTGTTGGGTCGTCCTTGGATCCGAGCCATGGGATGCGTTCCCTCAACATTACATAGATGCATAAAATTTGAGTACGAGGGGAAGTCCTACACCGTAAAAGCTGACCCTCCCCCCTTTAAAACCTGCAATATGTTATACCGCCCTAACGATGTGCTTATACCAATCAAGACACCCATACATTCAACCCAACCATCCTCTTCAAATGTACCTCAACCATCCACCTCAACCGCACCTACGCCTTGGTGATGAAACCACCATCGCAAAACCACTTCCCTTCCCATGACTAACATTCCAACCTCCGACCCCTTAGTAGATGTTTTTCAACGCCTTACTGTTGGGGAGTACCGCCTATATAACGTTAGTTCTTTCCCTACCCGTGGAGTACGGACAATTACATGCACATCCCACCTACGACCGTCGCGTGGGGGAGGTAATCTCTTACGGACCACCCCATTGCCGCACTAACCTAACGTATGGGGGTGTTGACGCATCCTCCATTACCCCTGAACCTCCTCTTGGTGTGGTTCCCTTCCAATCCGATTTTCAATACTTGACAAATCATCGTTTCGCCCTCACCTTCTTGACTCATTTGTGCGTGGAAAGGCTTTGGTTTTGGCCTTTACAAACAAGGCCGACATACACTCATTCCCATCATGACTACCCGTAAACATAATGATCGCAGTGGTCTCGGTTTTCCCGAAACACCTACACAGGAGACACCTCCTGTCAGCTGTATCCTGGAAGAAGAAGACGTCGCCCCTACCAAACCATCATCACCCACTTTGCCATCATCACCCACAGAATCTATAGACCCTGAATCCATCCCTCCTAACTTTTTTTTTTTCATAAATGCTATCTTCATAGGTCCTCTCACTTATCAACGCGATAATGAGGACCCATCTTCTCTTCCCCTTCTGTATCCAGACATGATCGAAGAGGATTCGCCTTTGATTAATGTTGTTGAATGCCAGGATGATGACTCCATCCTCACTTACCTTGGCGCGGATGATTCTTATATTCAACGAGCCTTACCATCCAAACCCAAACCATCTTGAACGAATCTACTATAGAAATCAACATCCACACGGAGGAGGATCCTCACATTGTGAAGATTGGACAATCCCTTAACACATCAGAACAAGCCGCCTTTACTACCTTTCTCCGTGCTCGCAACCAAGCTTTCGCATGGTCTTACGCTGACATGCCAGGAATTGATCCTACCATTGCCGTCCATAACATCACCCTAAACCCCGATTCCAAACCAAGTCAAAAACGAAATTGAGAAAAATGCATCCACGCATTGCTCTCTTGGTCAAAGGGAGCTCAACGACTCCTTTCTGTTTCCTTCATCTTGCCTATTGACTATCCTCAATGGATTTCTAACATCGTACTGTCCATCACTAAAGCGGCACGGGACTTCTTCGGATATGCCTGATTTCGGGATCTTAACCTCGCTTGCCCTAAGGATGACTTCCCCTTACCTAGCATTGACCAACTTGTTGATCTAACTGCAGGTCATGAGATGCTCTCTCTCATGGATGGCTTTTCAGGATATAACCAAATTTTGGTTGCCCCTGCCGATCAACACAAAACTGCCTTCATAACTCCTTGGGGAACCTTCTGTTATCGTGTCATGCCATTTGGCCTTAAGAATCTTTGGTGCTTTACCTATCGGCGGGCTATGACCTACATTTTCATGACATTATGCACACTATCCTTGAAGATTATGTCGACGATCTTCTCGGCAAGTCTAAACATCGTAGTGAACATCTCGATGTTTTAACCATTATTTTTGATCACTTTGTTACAATATTACATCGCCTTGACCAAAGAAATGTGTCTTTGGTGTTCTTTCGGAAAACTTCTTGGCTTTATCGTCTCTTTGCGTGGCATTGAGGTCGATCCATCTAAAGTCAAAGCTATCCTAGAAATGCCCCCACCCAAAAATCTCAAACAATTGCGTAGTTTACAAGGTAAGCTCCAATCTATCCGGCGTTTCATCTCCCAACTCTCGGATCGGTGTCAACCTTTTCATCACCTTCTTAAAAAGGACATTGCCTTTCAATGGAGTGAGGAGTGTCACCAAGCCTTCGAAGCTCTCAAATCCTATCTCTTGCAGCCACCCGTGCTTATCCCACCCCAGGACGACCGCCCTTTCTACCTTTATCTTTCCGCCACTGACCATGCTATAGGTGCTATGCTCGCACATCGGGATTCGACGCGAGAACAGCCGTTTATTATATAAGTCGTACCCTCGTGGATTATGAGACTAGGTATACACATGTAGAAAAATTGTGCCTTGCCCTATCATTTGTAGCCACCAAACTCCGACATTACCTCCTGAATCACAAAACTTTTGTCATCACCAACACAGACCCCATTCATTATATGTACGCCAAACCGCATCTAAACCAACGTATCGCTCGATGGCTTATGCTCCTCGCTGACCTTGACCTTGAATTCGTACAACAGAAGTCAATCAAAGGACAAACTCTTGCAGACCAACTTGCGGAGGCCCCTTTACCTGGGGAACAATTTACCAATTTTACCTTCCCCGATGAACTCATCGCCACTCTTTCACTCCGGGAAGAGTTGTATCAAATGACCCTCTTCTTCGATGGATCTAAATGCCAGCGCGGCGGAGGAGCCGGCGTTGTTCTCATTCCTCTCGACGCTGAACCTATGCCTCTTTCATTCGGCTTGATTTCCCTTGCACTAATAATACAGCGGAATACGAGGCCCTTGTTCTGGGTCTCCAAGTTGCGTTACACTTAGGCATCAAATCTATCAACATTTTTGGCGACTCTCAATTGGTAGTCAATCAAGTTATGGGCGTCTACCAATGTAAAAATGAGGAACTTCAAAAATACAAACACTACGTGGATTCACTTCTAGCCTTATTTACTCACTATTCTATACAAACCATTCCACGCTCCACTAACAAATTTGCGGACACTATGGCTTGCTTAGCCTCGCAAATTCCCACCGCACCAACTGACTCTGAATTATTCGTCGTGGTCCAACAACTTTTTGTCCCATCCTATTCAACCCCGGTAGTTTGTACGATAAATACTGTGTCTACTAGTTCGCAGGATACCTGGTACCACCAATTTCACGACTACCTTACAATCTCTGTCCTCCCACCTGACCTTACTAGTAACGGCAAACGTGCTTTTCTTAAAAGTGTTTCGCGTTATGTTGTCATGGGGGGACTCCTCTATAAACGTGGCTTTGATGGCATCCTCCTTCGCTGTCTAACTGGCGCGGAGGCCACTCATACCATCCAACAGGTCCATGACGGTATTTGTGGTGGACATTTTAGCGGCCTTGCCATGGCCAAACGAATCCTTCGCCTTGGTTATTATTGGCCTACTCTCAATAACAACTGCTACGAATATGTTAAGCGTTGTGTTATGTGTCAGCAACATGCCAACCTTCAACATACTCCTAGCCACCCGCTCCAGGTCGCTCGAGATCTTTGGCCCTTCTCACAATGGGGTTTAGACCTTATTGGTGAGATTCACCCGACCTCTTCACAACGTCACCGTTGGATAATCACAGCGACCGAATATTACACAAAATGGGTGGAGGCTATTCCACTCATTTCAATCAAAAAAGAAAAAATTGTCGAATTCATTAACCATCACATTATCTGTCGTTTTGGTATTCCTCATCGCCTAATAACAGATAATGGTAAATCTTTAAAAACAAGTTGTTACTGAGACCTTTGTGACAACTTTGGTATCAAACTTAGTTTCTCATCACCTTACTATCCACAGGCCAATGGTCAGGCTGAATCTTCTAATAAAACACTAACCAAAATCCTCATGAAAGTTGTCAATGAATCCGGAAGAAATTGGCACGATCACATCCCCTTTGCCCTTTGGGCTTATCGCACTAGTATTCGTACCTCCACTAATGCCACACCTTTTTCTTTGGTATACGGTACCGAGGCTGTTTTGCCTCTCGAAATACAAATACCCTCCCTTAGAATATCTCTTCAGGATATTCTCACCAACGATGATTTCCGCCAAGAGCGGTTAGCCCAATTGGAGCTTCTTGACGAACGCCGTCTTACAGCTCTTGATCACCTTCAAATCTATCAAAAACGCATTAAACGTGCTTATGATAAGCGACTTCATGAGCGTACCTTTAAGGTTGGTGATCTTGTCCTCAAAGAGAATCAACATGTAACCAAACTAGAAAAGAGCAAACGTGGAAAATTTGCTCCCAATTGGATTGGGCCTTATATAATCACTCACACCTATGGATCAGGTACTTATCGTTTAGCTTCACTTAATGGTAAACCTGAGCCTGAACCCCTTAATGCCTTGCATCTTCGACCATTCTACTGTTGAAATTAGTGTTATATCACTTCTTATCCACCTACTGCTCGTCCCTTGAGCTCACATACCACCACATGCACTTGTTTCCTACACCTCATAATAAAATCAAGCTCACCTAGTTTGATTCTCACCTCCCCTTAACGATGCCTTCCCCTTTTTAGTCTAGTCCATGACTTCAAAGTATTAAAATAAGCCGTATTCTTATGGGATTTTCTTGAGTCAAACTTCCTACTAAACTAGATGCTTCACGCCAAAAGAACATCTAGTCATCTAAATTAAATATAGACTGCTCCCTCGAAGGACAGCTATATGCCAAATTATTGCTGCTATTCTCTATAGACTGCTCCCCTGAAGGACAGCTATGCACTAAAATCATATCTGCTACTATAAATAGACTGCTCCCTCGAAGGACAGCTATACACAGTCAGCCTCTAGCAGAAGCTTCTCGCATCGATCAGCTTCGTGAAGACCTCAAGAATAATACAATCAATATCCCTTGTAGACTTCCCGCATCGATCAGTCTACATTCAATAAAATAAAAGCCTCATTCAAAAGAACTTTTGAGTCATGGACTTGTCTATTTAGGGTAGGTTCTCTTTCGTCAGAACACTCACTTTGTAATAAGTTCTCTGCACCTCAGCTATACCATCCACCTCACCTCACCATTTGTTTCAACTCAAGGGACGTAATGTACGCTCGATATATTGTGATCACACAACTCTTTTCACCTATTGACTTCTCGTCTATGCACGGTACCTAGGGCTCCAAGCTCGTTCTACGTTGTGTGGTTTGTTTAGCTCTTTTCACCTACGGAGCACTCTTTCTGCTTTGCCTCGCATCTAGGATTGTGTGTTGACCTTAATCAGGACATGGTTCCCTTCTACTTGGGTAGGCTAACTTTCGCTTCCCTTATACCTTTTACAACATCACCAATTCATTACCAACACCATCAACCTTACCTTTACCAATCTTAATATTTTTACCAACCAACCAATTGCCTAAACCGTACCAAATTGCCTGAATTCGCCTCTCCCTGATCCTAAGGGAGAACTACATCGGTCTGAGGCCCCTCCTTGCTTTGTGCAATGGGCTATGTAGGCAGCACTTCGGAGACATGGGGTCTCCCAAGGTTAGCTCGACCATCCCCTACCATAATCTATCATGTGTGGTATAATAAATATTTCTGTGTATTTCTATTTAATCACATTCCTCTTTATCCTTTTTCAAAACACCGAAAATCAAAACAAAACATTCTTATTATTATCGTAACTCAAATCAACATACATATTCAGCTTTATTTAGATGTTAAACAAATACATCTTCTCTATCATCGACACGCAGGTCGGCATCCTTATTTATTCTTATACCTTGCTAACATTTACTTAGACCCTCACGCCTCATCCCGAACTAGGTGATGATCGTGATCGTCGACCCTCTCGCCAGGGCCTCTCTGTCCTCAAAGGTACCACGGCTATTGGTACCACCCACTGATCTACCAATCTCTCCTGTAACATATGAATACGCCCTCTCGCATGGAGGACTCCAGCCTCTAGTCTCTCCGCCCGTGACTCCGCAACCGCTAACAATCCTCTTGTCTCATTCACCTGCGTTTGGAGCTGCTGAACTAAACGCTGCAGATGATCCCTCTCTGCTGTAATCACCGCTATGTCGGGATGATCACGTATCCTCGCACTCTGCCCACCATAATCTATAGGCCTCTGTCACCATACCTTACCCTAGGCCTCTCCTCTTGGGACCTTTCTAAGGTGTTATTACCTCATATATGGTCTATAACTCCTCCTCCACACCTCATCTACCCTAGGCCCGCAATGACCTCGCCACTCCATGTCCCCGACCTCAAACCATGTAGCTCCCTTTCAATAAACCCCAATCTCAACTTGGCCCGAGAAATACCCTTCCCATGTCCCCGACCCGAGGCCTCAAGTCACCATTTGGTTTTCAAAATAACAAAGTGAAATGACAAGCCGTATTTTCTTTTTTTATAGGTTTTTTCGCCTTTGTGGCCCACCGATATCGGCTTTTATTTTGCCCTAATAAACCTCTCCGGTATCGGTCCTCCTCAACCGATATCGGCCAAGTCGAATTTGGCGACATCGGGCCTTGTCTTCCAACCTTTCCCCAATTTTATTTTATTTACCATATTTATTCGACCCCTATTTACCATTTGCCCCTCCTTTCTTTTTCACATATCACCTATATCCACCCTGCACCTAACCATTTGGCCCCGACCTAAGGCCTCACCACACCCATTTGTTTACCTATTTGGCCCGACCCAAGGCCTCGCCCTACCCCTATTTGGCCCGACCCAAGGCCTCAACCCTACCTATTCGGCCCGACCCACGGCCTCAACCTACCGATTTGGCCCGACCCAAGGCCTCGCCCTACCTATTTGGCCCGACCCAAGGCCTCAACCTACCTATTTGGCCCGACCCAAGGCCTCAACCTACCTATTCGGCCCGACCCAAGGCCTCAACCTACCATTTGGCCCGACCCAAGGCCTCGCCCTACCCATTTGGCCCGACCTAAGGCCTCAACCTACCTATTTGGCCCACCCAAGGCCTCGCCTACCTATTCGGCCCGACCCAAGCCCTACCCATTTGGCCCGACCCAAGGCCTCAACCTACCCATTTGGCCCGACCCAAGGCCTCGCCCTCAACTTTGGCCCGACCAAGGCCTCCCTTACCCATCCGGCCCGACCCCAAGGCCGCACCCCAACTTGGCCCGACCCACGGCCGCACCACTTCAATACCATACCCACAATCAACATTTTTATTTTTATCCATCCATCATGTACCTTTTTTGTTCAATCGAGCTCACTGTTCGTGTTTTAGCATGATTAGGGTCCTTGACTTGATCTCGTCGACCAACTTTACCTAGACCTAGACCGTGACGTTTATCTCAACCAAACCAACCATTTGCAGTACTTGCCGAACATGCCTAAACGTTCTGTACCTTACCCGTTATATAACCTAGAGCTACTTCCTATGCCTTGGATACCGTGGATTATATCACCCTTGTTTGGATAAACTATCGACCTTTGCCTATACATTCTTTGGTTTGCTCGTCAAATCATGTACCCTAGTCGTACTATTGCATTTCAACATGCGCGTCTGCTTCCTTGGACCTACCCCACCACCTTACCATCCTCTCTACACACATTTACCCTTTATCAACCCTATCCCCGATTTCCCGTTCACTCAATCTATGATAGATTTGAGGGGATTACCTATATCCTTAACATGAGAAACCACTTCATATTATTGTCCGCGCAGCTTTTACGAACAAGCTACACGATAATAAGGGGCTAATGTAGACACCAAATTCATGTCTTACGACCCTTGTGACCCGCATCCCATTTCGCAACCTAACCTCATTACCTAAACTTTACACAATTATTTATTAATTACCTTGTAATTGATAAATCCCCATCACCTCACCTGCCACCTCATTTTGCCACCTCATCATGACCTAGCCCTAATCCTAAACTAACCTAATTAAAACCTAAAACTTGGTCTACACCTACACCCATAACTAATGACCCCTTTCTCGCACCCAAAACCGACCTTCTAGTCACTTGACCAAGGCCGCAGCTGATCTCTCGGGAGAAAAACAGGGAAGGTGGGCGATTTTACTAAAAATAGCCTACTTTTTCCTTACCGATACCGGTTCCTACTCGACCGCCGTCGGTTACGCAACCGCCATCGGTTCCCTGTAAATGGGCTCCCCAAACCAAAACAACGGATCGGAATTTCATTTTAGAGATCAGTCGAAGGATTTCTGGATCAACAGAGATTATTGGGAGCGAGGAACAGAGTCCAGATCTTCACTTGACCAAGCAGAGACGAGTGGAAATACTAGAAGTGTTTACAGCAAAGGAGATCAGCTTGCATCTTGGTCAAAACCAGTAAGTCACATCTTGCATGTCCTCTGTTATAACATTTCTTATGTTTCTTGAATCTCAGTCCTCCTAAATCCGTTTCTGAGTCCACTACCCAACGTGCCATTGCATCTAACTGTTATTCTTTTACCCCTCATCATCTCATTTCCTAATATCATCCATAAACCAGCCTTACAAACACCATAGCTACCAAGAAGATCCTATAACCCACCGGTATCGGTTATCAGTAACCGGCATCGGTTATCAGTAACCGCCATCGGTTCCTCTGATCAAAACCAGAAAAACAGCCTTTTCCCTACCCAGTTCAACGAAACAACTTAATTGATATTTTACGCCTCTTTTTGTTAATTCATATTAGCGAAACCGACCACCTTCGAAAGGAAGTTTTATATTTCCCAGGCCCAAGCGCGCTTTCCTCATTTATTGTTTAATCAAAATCTTGTGGTCTTGTGTTCTTATTTGCAGGTAGTCCTTCCAAGACAAAAAGGAGTTCTTCACAGTCAGTCTGATCTTTCTCTACGGTACGCGCACACCATCTCGACATTCTATAGGTATTCCTCCTAACCCTAACCTTATCTGTTTCTAAAAGGAACGAAACATTTCCGAGGGAAACACCCACTAGGGGTGCCCCGGTCCTTTTTGCACCTTCCCACCACTTTTTGGGATCTTTCTAGTCGTTTAGTATCTTTATCTTTTTGGTGGTCAACCATTTCAGGGTTAATTACAAAATTAGATCAAGATAACCCTATTAATATAAAGTTCTGAGACCATAACGAGGGACATATCATCACTTAATACTATCACTCTATCTACAGTTGCATCCATCTATTGCATTGGAGATCACTTGTATCCACATATCTCCATCATCAAGGCACAATGCTAGGACATATGCATCACAATTCATAGGGGAAGGATTATATTCTATTAAATTCACACATTCTATTATATTTTATACACATAGTTATTGTTCGCTACTTCCCAAAGTCTGGCAACCGACACAAAAGCAACCTTAGGCATGTTCACACACATTTGCACATAAAACTACATCGGGTATGAGATGTAGTGCAACGATCAATTATTAAGCCCACCATTGTGGCGGTTGAGGTCATCCACCCTTTCATATGTATTATTCCTTTTTAGGTGTTGATGCTTGTTTTGGGGTATTGTAGGTATTTCTTTCATCTTGGAGTATTGACGACATTCAACGAAGGACAATGAAGTTGATGAAACACAAAACGAGGGTTTCAAATCACCTTTTGACCCTATAAAATTAATTTAAAGATATTTTTCACAAACCAGCGCACTTGTTTTTGATCCTCCTCCATGTGCTCTAGTCTAGCTCGATCTTCTAGATCCATCCTTTTCGGGACTTCTGCACACTCGTTCCTGCTTCTTATTTTTCCAGTCACCTTTGTGACACTCTTCGACAGAATATGTTATCAGATGAGTTATTTCCTCACTCTCTTTTACATATTAGGGCTAGAATTTCCTTTTGCATAGTTTTTAGCTCATTTACACTCTTGTTTACTACATTTATCTACTTTATTATAGTTTTTCATAGCTTATATTAACTATCTATATACTACATAATTAGTCTATTTTTAGTTAATTAAATGAGTTTAGGACCTATAAATGTACCCAAGTGCGTAAATTTTGTGTCTCTCAAGATAATAAATACATATTTTTATAGAATACTCATAAACAAATATAATAAAATATTGAAATCCAGAATTACTAGGTTGCGTCAGACCACAAAGATTACTATGTACTAGATAAAGATTACATGAAACTCGATATGTATTCTTCTAGAATGATTCTTTTTGTTATTTTCTTGTGAGGCAATTAGGAAACTTGTCTATTTCCTTCTTGAGAGATGGAAAACTACTCACCACATCATACCAACGAAGTGTGTTGAGATATCTAAAACTAATGTGACCAAGTCTTTGAGGCCACAACTGTGTGGAGGAGGTTTCTTTTTTCACAAGTGTGTGATCATCTCTCAGGATAAAATTATTTTGAATCATATGTATAAAATTTTAATCTCATTTAACAATTTTATAAATTCTATATTTATCTTGAATGAAAAAAATCTTACCATCTTTGTAATTTAAATCGTATTTAGATTATGATTTAGAAGTTCAATAAACGATAGAAAATTCTTCTTAAAACAAGGGACATACAATACATTAGATAACGTACAATTTCATGTACCAAGAGGTAAAGAAATGTTCCCAATACCTTGAACACAATAAGATGACTCATCACCCAACAAGACATGTTTTATGGACGGTGTGTCTCGCATTGTGGATTACTTGTCTCTCGCATCCAATCATGTGTTTAATGGCACCCAAATCAATGTACCATATCACACTAGAAGACATGGTTGCTTCATTAGAATTAGAATTTTACAAGAAGTTCTCATCATCCGACTGGTTTTCTTGTTTAAAAACATTACCTTGTTGATGGTGTTTCTTCTTCCAATTACCCTTCTTCTTCCCCTACTTATAGCTAGATTTATCCTATTGAGATTGTTGAGTATTGAGTCTCGAATTTCATAGAAAACCTTTCTTATACATGTTGTACCAATAATATTTCAAATCATGTCCTCTATTGTTAATAGAAAATTGTTTCTTCTATTTGTCCCCTTTCGATTCTCGCTTTGGGACTTATTGTATGCGAATTAGATATTTTCTTCCCTTTCTATTAAAGAGAGAGTGCATGATCTTCTTCTTCATCTTTATTGTAAAATGACTCTTCTTTCTACAACAAGTTCACCTTATTTTAAAATTGATGGCCTGATAGGATAGATTGAATGTCATCATAAATATCTTGTATGAGGGAGGAAGTTCTCTCAAACTAATGAGATCAAGAGCATCATATTATATATCCTCTCTCATGAATAGAAGTGAATCCCTCAATGTTACAACTCTTATCAATAAAGCCTCAAATTTATCATTAGGCTTGAACTTCAATGTATGTATCTCGACTCTACAAAATCAATATTATGTTAGATTGTTCTTCACCTCTTACACTTGTGTAAAGTTTATCCCACACTTTTTGGCCATTATGGTATCTTGAATGTGTGGTTACATATCATCGAGACTTCAAACATGATGATAAACTTATCCTTCGATTTTCCATATCAAATTGAGGTAGTTGTGTTGTATCATTTGGTCATCCGTAATCGTATCATTTACAATAGGACAAATTTCTTTTAACTTGAGTTGATTTCAAATTTTGATTTTTGACATGGCATAGTTGTTGCCACAAAGTATTTGTCATCAGAAAAGAAGAATTTTGGAGTATTATTAGCCATTACGGTATGACAATTTACCTAACAAAATGGATCATTAAAACAATACAAATCAATACAATACACTAAAAATCATTATCATCCTCTTGTGTGGAAAAAAATTGCTAGAAGGGAAAAAAATTCTTTTAAAACATTGGTGGCCTCTGGAGCACTATACGACTCAAACATGATAATACCCACGAAAAGTGAGTAAAAATGCCTTTTCGTGTACTACCCTTTCAAAAAAGTTGCACAATATGAGTTTTAGGACTAGTGTAGGACCAAATGTCAAAAATCATTGTTACCCTATATTAGGTTGTTTCTTGCTAAATTAGCTAGCTACGGGTAAAAGCTTTTAGTGGGTTCTAAGGATGGAAACTCTACTATATGGTCATCAGTGTCTGGCTAAGTTGGTCTATTCATGTGAGAGGATTTTAACTTGTACTTGGTGAAGATTGGACCCTTATTTCTTGGAATGTAGATTATAACCAAAATATCAATAGCCATTATAGCGCATAAAGCGCTTTAAATAAACAATCACTAAATTTATATTTTTAAACAAGAAGAAAAGAAGTGTCTTTAAAAAAACTCAACCTAAATTTTGAAATAACAACATGGTAGGTAAGTGGAAGGTCCACGTGGTAGTTGATGGTGGTATTAGGGCTTGCATGCTCTTGTTTATTGATCCTTTCACTTTGTTTGGTTGAATTTCGTTATTATTTACCCATTGATTATGTTGATTTATTTTCCCACTTTTTCTTATTACGCCGATGGCATTACCTCTATGGGAAAGGCCTTTGTGGACATTCACGGGACTATGTTAAATTTGACGACCGACATTTTCCTGCTATTTTTAACAATTTTAAAAATTAATAAAAAAACATAAGTGGAGTTAAGATAGTCTTACGGGTTGCATGAGCAATTTTTAAAATTAATAAAAAACATAAGTGGAGTTAAGATAGTCTTACGGGTTACATGAGTTAGGAATAATGAAACGCATTGAGTTACATGAGCTAAAAACATAGAATCATTGAGCTAAAATCAGATCCTGGGGTCTTGGATTTTGGCAGTTATTTTCTTCCCGCACCAATCACTAAAGAATTTTAATCTTGCTAGAACTGTAGTTGACAGAGAAGATGAGTATTCTGGATAACATTCACAACTGTACAATTACCCATATGAATCTGTACCTGAGGCAGGTTCTTCTTATTGGACCAACCGTTTCAAAGCCAAATCTCACTGACATGGCCAAAATCTTGTTCATGCCAAGGTTACAGGTTGCAGAGTAATTTAGAACTACTTGGTATCAAGGTTGGGGATCAAGGAGACCTCCCTCCCTTGTTGGCTGAATGTATAGTGAGGCTCAGGTTCCCAATAGAAGGAATCCATTGATAGTGTCAAACATACTATGGAAAGGATGAAGGATAGAATCAATCAATTAGAAGAAAGAAGCTATCATGTTCAAGCTCATATCAATCTCAATCCGAAACCAAATCAGTCTAAGATGCACATACGGATCGATACTCAAGTCCCTAATTTCATGTGTGTTTCAGTTTGTAAGATTTTGCGACTATGTATTTATTTTTCATAGCATTTATTACTTGAAAATTTAAATGTGCTTGGTAGTTACTTTTCCTAAGAGAATAATTTTTTTATTGTATCTGTCATATTTTTGTCCTGAATGGTCAAATTTTTCAAATTTTTGACCTCAAGCAGATTTGTAATTTTCCCTTCATAATATAGTTTCACTTTTATCAAAAAAATTAAAATTAATATTTCATACTAACAGAAGATTGATAATTGTAGGGGAAATGTCATTGGAGGAAACACCAAAAACCAAGGACAAAAGGAATTCAAATGCAAAAGATGGAGAACGAGTCCTTACAATTGTTGAACCTTTCACTGAAAGTCATCTTCGATTCTCCAAGCTCAACAGTACTATGGTATTTCCCTTGAGTTCTTCTAATGGCACACCTTTCAGAATATAATTTTTAGTCTCCTATACAATGTAACTACTACTTTTGGAACTTGTAGATTTAGTTTGTAAATGTTTGATCATCTGTAGTTTGTATGTTGCCATTCCAAGTATAATTCATAAAGTTCCCTTTATCACAGGATGAAAGTGAGTAGTCAACATACTGGTATGAGTCTGAAAGCATTGATATTTCAGCATCTAATCCCTTTTATGAGGTCGCACACATTGACAAATATTATAGTCCTGAAGATTGTGATTCAGACTGGGAACTTCAGAAGATATGTGTGTACTAGGACGATAAACGATATGAATAAAGGTAGTGTCTAATGTAATTGAGCATAATCATCGAGCCTGATTCATTTTGAGAGGTAAGTTTATTTGATTTCCTTCTTTCATAGAATGGTTACATTTGATCGGACAGTGGATTAAGTTAGAAAGTGTTTAACTTGTTTATGTGCTCTTACCAGATTCTTAAGTTAGAGGATAGTTATCCTAGGTGATTTGTCAATCACATTAAGCATGCATATATAATACACCTATGGTCTAATGAATCTAGCAATATTATGTTATTGTTTTTATAGGAATCTGTCCTCAAACAATATTAAGGGAGCAATTCTAATAGAGTTGGGATATATTAGTTATCAAAAAATCAGAATTGTTAGTTATCTAGACACCATCTTTCATTGCATAGCATTTAGATGCAATAACATGCACTAAGGGCTCATGTGTGATGGATTTATGGAATATGATGTCCTCTAAGATTTTCTAAGATTGCATGTTGCTTCTTGAATTTTGGAACAATGCCTCTTGAATTTCGTAAGCTTGGAAGCCTTACTTATTTGTAAGTTCTTTCGATTATATTTTGTGTTGTTGATCAATCATGTATATGATGATTGTGGAAGGGTTCTGTCAAGCACATTAAGCATGCATATATAATACACTCATGGTCTAATGAATCTAGCAATATTATGTTATTGCTTTTATAGGAATTTGTCCTCAAACAATATTAAGGGAGCAATTCCGATAGAGCTGGGATATATTATAAATTTACATACACTGTGAGTCTAATTATTTTTTATTTTTTGGTTATCCATCTATGCCATCCTCCATACAATTAAGCCAAGTTAAGAAACACTGGACATGGCCACTTAGAGTAGGACATCTTTATGAAAACTCCACTACATTAACAATGTAAACTTGTTTAGTACTTGTACTGTGGTACCGTGTATTGTCTAGATATATTTTTCTGTGACCACCCTCATTTTTTTATCAACCATGATGGATTGAGTCAATAATCCTTTTTATTTTCCACAATGGAAACCACTTTCTTTGGTACCCTCATGGAATTGCATACTCCATATGAGAGAACCCGACTTCGTGAGACACAAAGGCAAGAGCTCGAGCAGGTATGCATTTTCTTTTTCAAATGGGTATGCTCATTACTGTGAAATTTTGATTTCAGGATTGTTGGGTATTCTGATTGATTTGGGTACAATGTTTGTCTCTACAAATATCAATAAATTGTTTTTGTAAGGGAATTCAAGAAGATAGATTAAATTTTGAAATCAGGTTTGTTGGGTATTGTGAATGTTGTGAGCGCTTTGCTCTTTCAGGCTTTATGTTTTGTAATTTTTGTAGAATGGTTCTTTATGGATTTTTGGCAGATAGTTTTGAGGGTTTATTGGATGTTTCAACTTGTTACGGAGATTTATGCTTAATTTTTGAAGAGAGTAAGTCTGATGATGTGAAATTACAGTAATCGGATTGTGCATTAGGGTTTGACATTAATGAAATGCATTATTGAGGGATTGTGTATTAGGGGTGTTTGGATAATAGAATGTATGCATTTTTCATAGAATATTTACCTTTAGTAGATTTGATGTGAAATTTTGGTCAGACCATTATGAAAAAGGTCAACAATCATCTAGCTTTGGTTGATGTTGGATGAGAGCAACCCTTTTTGAGCTATGCAAAATATTGTTGTAGTAAAATTAGAGTGGGACAATGTTGTGTCGGAAAAACAATGCTCACCATGAGTTCTCTCTATCCTAGGGTCTACTTTTCTCAATGGATGAGTCGATTTTCAAGTAAACAATGACCAATTTTTCCTTTAACAACCCATATTTTTTCATATTAATTCATTCCACTCAAAACCCTTAAAATAGATAAAAGTGTGCCTGAATTTATTTTTGAAGGGGCAAAATTGGATTTTGGGAATTTTGTTCCTTTTCCACTTTCCCAAGAAAAACTTAATTGTAGATATAATTATAGATAAATGACAAGAATAATATGCTTATTGAGTTTGTGTTCACTTTAAATGTCGTTCAAGGGGTATCAAATGTATTCATGTTTAGTGCAAATAAAATTGGCCACAAAAGGCTACCACTCATTATATAAAATATGCAAATGTATGGAATTTTTCATGTATTTATGTTTAGTTCAAATAAAATATTACGTAAAAGGCTACCACTCATGATATAAGATTTGCAAATGTATATGTACAAATTTGTAACAAATTCGAAATGTACAAATAAAACCTTTCAATGTAATGCTTCATCTATATTCGTACACTTATACTATCAATCACACCCCTCATCAACATCAACTACAAAAGTAATTACCTATCCCTCTAAATCAAATAACATATACCTTTTGGCATTCACATTACAATGTACACATGTGATTGCTAGTTATAGAGTTACAAGGTTTGAGAACTCGTATGTAGCTTAACCGCATTAAAGGGGTTCAATATGCGGCTTTTCCGGATAGTATATCCCACGGTGGAGGGGATTGGCTTGGAAATGCTACTTATCTTGACCCATATGTGTATGTGATGCAACACTTTCCTAGCTCGGTGTGTAGAGAGTTAAGCTTGGATCAATTTGATCAAGATGCAACTCAAATGTATAGAATAGTAAAACATGCCCAGTGTCACTTTAGAACTTGACTCCCACTTGATTCATTGTAACCCTAACTCACCAAGGAGCTCGGTGCATATCCCGACCCTTGTCTCACTTTAAGTCACCCCCAATGCAGAGCTTATAAAACCCAACTCACCCCTATGCTGGTTATTTCTAATGACAATTTGCCAACTTTGGAGGTTTAACCAAATTTAGATGTAACTAAAACAACCTCTAAAGTTTAATTTGGATGTTTTGAATTTTGATTTTCCGAGAGCTGAGTGGTACATGAGGCAATGCCTAGGTGACTCCTCCTTTCTTAGTGCACAATAGAACTATGTAATATTCTTCAAAGACATAATCTTGCTACCAGTTCCTAGATAGAGTTGCTTCGCAACTACTAGAGGTGGGTGAACATAAGGATGGAGCTATGGGGAGGTTAGTGGCTGCAATGTCCCACACAAGAGCTCATACCTTCACAAAAATTCCCCAATTCTTCCTATAATATTCCTCTTCCTCCTAACTAGCTACGATACCAAATTTTGATGTAGCAACAAGGAGGAAGCCTCATAGATTTAATGATATGAAAATAATAACTACAGGAAAAGAGGGGGCTGCAATATTTATAGGTATTGTACAACAATATGTACAAACACAAAGTGTTTATACATGCATAACCACCCAACAACTAAATGAATAATAAACAATAATATGGTTTTAAAAAACAAACTATATAACAATATTAAATAATCATTTAAGTAATCACCCAAACTAATTACCTAAGCAACAAATAATTACCTAAGGTAAATGGTAACTAGGATAAAAACATAATTATAATGTAAAATTAGCCTATATTAAGAGTTTTACCTAACAAAATATACATGAACTGAATATTTGAGTCTAAAATATATATATGAAATTTTGTGATAAAAAATTAATAAGATTTCACCGCTTTGCATAATATAGGAAAAATGCTACTCTCTTTGTAAATTGATAGACAACATTTGAATAAAACTTACAAAAACAATTTTTTTTTAACAATATTCATGTTGATTTTATACTTAATGTCCAATATTTCATTATCATATAGAAAACTTTCACAATCACCTCCATAATATTAGTAATGTCAAAAAGTATGTTTAGAGGTACAAAAAGTGCCAAAATGTGGGACACATTATGTGCTTTATTTGTTAATGATTTTGTGATTTTTTTGTATTTGTATTGTGGTTTGCATAAGTCTTAACTATTATATTGGACATGTAATTGCGTTTTTCAATGATCCTAAATTGAATTGTTGTGAAAATAAAGATAAAAAGTTAAAGAGTACTTTACATTGACATATGCATTTCATCTCTATAATAATAACGTTAAGTTGAATAAATTTTAATTGATGATAATAATCCATTTTATAAGAAGATGTTTTTCTAAAAACTAAACAAATTCACAACTAATCTATGGATGTGAATCAAAAATATTAGTGTACTCGAAATAGTGGATTTTGATGATATTATGCCTCAAATATCACATAGTTTGTTTAGGAATAAATTTTCACCATGTTTGGTAGTATAATATGATTTGGCTAAAGTAGTGTGATTGTTTTCGTCCTATTTGTTATATGTTTCCTATAGCTATATTATGTTTTTAGAAACTAATATGATTTTAGAGTTCCAACTTAATGTGGTTGAATGCATGTAGTAGAGATAACTTTTATCATACACACATGGTTTCCTAGTTTAATAATTTATACTTAGATGAATGCTCATTTTTACTCCCTTCATTGAACGACATGACTAATTTGCATTAATGGAATGTGAACAGAGATCCTAGCTTGTAGTCTATGGTTGTGTTTTGGTACGGATATTTGCAAAGAAAAAACATAGCAATCATTCTTTATTCAGCATATCATGAGAATATGCTATTATATAGTCATAGAGATAGTAGAATAGAATCCTAAGAAGTAGGATCTAATAACTTGGGATAGTCACTTGAACAAATAATATTGTTATAACTATATAAAAATATATTTACCATAGGTAATTATTTATTATTATTGTAATTTTCAATACAAATGGGAGCACTATCATGTTTTCCTATCATTACCCCCTAGTACAAATATTATAGAAAAAAATTCACGTGCTATCATCTCGCAATATGCTCACTCATGTGGCATGCCTAACTACATGACTCATGACCTTGAAACAAAAGAAAGGTTATCTCCTTCCACATTTTTAATTAGGCTTACCATAAACCTTGACATGAACATGCCACATCAATTGTCTACCTCGTGTGGTTTTGTGGATCTCCCACAAACCTTATCAAGATCCATAACTTTTCTTACACTCGATGATTTTGTTCTCTACAAAGTTTCTAAATAATGGAAGTGCATAAGAACCACTGCTCACTTATTACCAATTTGAACAAGAATACTCACATTGGAAAAGATTTCACATTACATCCATAAGAACAAAAATTTGTTAATTGTAGCCACCGTTGTCTACCACTGCTACTTGACCTCGAACAACATGGGAAACTGCCACTACCACCTAAGATGTCCTTAACAATAAACATATTTATCTTAGAATGGAAATGGAACATTGGTGCCATGTCCCCCTCCCCCAACCCCACAATGTGAAATTTCCACTTAGGAACAAATAAAAGAAAATCTTATTGAATTGCATAATATTATCTCGATCTTGTTGTCTGGATCTTGCGGTAAATGATCACCATTTCTAGTGAATGTATTCACTAGTCGATCATCTTCCAATGAAGTATAGTAGTCGAGAGAATCTTTGTAGTCAAAGGCTATTTGCAGCTAGTTTCCTTCCTATATAATTATTTTCCAAAGTATCCTTAATACACACAACTCAAAGTGGAAAAATTGTATGAAGCACACTTTGCACAACCGAAAAATCAAATACTCAAACCAAATAAAATTCCATCATAATTGATATGTGGCCCCATTGTTGGCGGCGACGAGAGGTCGCCAATCAAGTATCAACCTCCTTCTTTCGATGCCTCCATCTTCTAGTGTGTAGCTACTTAACTCAATGGAATATGACTTTGAGGCTCAATTACAACTCAAATGTTGGGTAACACCAAAAATGCATCCATAAGGCAATTTTTATTTTTTAGAGTTTTGACAACTTGACTATTTTAAATAGACCATAAAAATGACGAACTCTCCTTGAATTTTAAATAAACTCAACAACATAAATTGAATCATATTTTTACGTTGACATTGACATATATCAACTTATTATAATTTTGAAAGTGACAACACACATTGATGACAAAGAGAACAACACAAAAAAATTGAATATTACTTTTTAACACATTTTACGACAATATAATAACGTTGACTCTAACAATCAATGGACACAGAGTTAGCAAAATGACTATTTACTATTTATGGCAGAAACTAAATATTTAATAAAAACTATGTTCTACAACTTTAACAGCAAATAATCCTTAATCTTATGAGAAAAAACATATTAATAATAAAATAATTACCATATGTCAAAACGGTGGGCTTATAATTGACAACGAGTTATACTTAACTTATGCGATATATAAATTATAAACCACACTTTTAAGCAATAAAACTACCAGTTCTGAGTTGAGTTCAGTCTGCAATGTGTTAGGTTGTGGGAGAATATTGATAATGACAGAGAATGAATGGTGTCTGATATCTCTGAAACCATGTACTCTCCACATTCACCAATAAATCCAATGCATAATGTACTCTTTCCAACGTTGAAAAATAAAAATACAGTCCAATGCATAAGATGAGAATGATATGTGTTTTGAATATGAGCTATCGTATTGCACTTAACTACTCCTCCCTTCATGCCCACACTTAGCAATCGTCAGAAAAGAGACTATAGATAAAAAAGAAAATAGATTTTCTTCAGAACGATCCAAAGTGAGAGAGGTAATCAGAACTTTAGATCTGTGCAATTCTGATCACACTTTAGTTTATGCTTTTGTTACTCTCGTTGAACTTCATAGACAAAAAGAACACCGCTTTTTTTTTGCTACACACTCAGGGCAACAATAAAATTAAAAAGACTATTGCTATATTTATTTTAATCTTTCATTACGATCAACCACACTCTGATACCAAATGTTTTGATACAAAGATTTGCAGAGACAAAACACAGCAATAATTCTCTATTCAGCATGTCACGAGAACATTACGGTAATTTCTCCAATGTAAATGTGAGCACTAGCATGATTTCCTAACAGATTGGAGGTAACTAACTCTGATCACATTCTCTCTCAGCTGTACTAAAATTCAAAACATGGAACACTTCTTGTATTAGTTTTATGTTATACTCTTGTACCACTATATCATAATTTGACAAATGGTTTTCCAAATAATTTTAAAATGGGAAATTGTAAAGTATTTTATTTATTTCTTATATACATAGAGGATTAAAAGTGCCACAATAATTTATAGTTTTCATTTGTTTGAAAATAGTCAATTGGCTTATTGATGAAATCATGATTGAATGTAGTATTTTGGGAAAAAAGGTCAAAACATATAAAAAAACATAATATTACATAAAAGATATATTTTATGAGTTATTTAATTGATTATTTGTTGTAATAGTTTTGGTGACTATGTATGAAAATATGAAGTCCATAATTCATGATGATATGTACATTTTTCACTCTCACATGATTAACTTCTATTTGAGTCATGTTGTAAACTAGATAAAGATTAATCAACCTATTAATTAATTTGATCTTAAATACTATTAAAACTTGTAAATATAATTAAGTGAAGTTCGATCGTTATATTTTGGTATCAAATTGTAAGTTAAACACTCGAGATTCTAACAAGTTAACTCTTAATAGATAAATGACTCATATTCATGCAAGATGTGTGAATACAAATAAAGGGAATTCCAATGAAGAATTAAGGTTTTGAATTTTTCTACTAAATCAACAAATATGTAGCTCCATTAGACTCATACGATATCATCCTAGGGATGAAATCGTTAAGACAACACCTTGATAATATTGATTGCTATGAAAATATGGTATAATGCATTGATGATTTAAGATGCTTATTTTAATTATAGCTTATAAAATGTGTTATAACAATAGGAAAATCTTAGTAATGTAGCTTCAAAACCTCATAAGAAGGGATGTATATTTTGTGTAGTGCATGAGGATAAAATTGATGAAATATAGAAGAGTACGCTTTCTTGTATGATTATTGAGTTTTTTCCCTTGACTATACATCCTTTGAAGTGGGAATTTAATAGTTTGGCTAGCTTAGTTTCTAGACCAAAACCATTTTTAAGCCTAATATAGAATGATAGTGACAAAATTGACCAAGCTAAACTATTAACTACATGAACTGTTATCCAAAGAGTTAATCAAACCCAATGTGTCACTTTAGGGAGATCTTATGATTCTCATCAATAAAAATGGTGGTTCACTTCACAAATTAAAAAATAACTTAATACTAAACAACAAAACCATAACAATGGGTATCCAATGCAAATCATCAATGATATTTATGATCAAATACATGTGGGAACCATATTTTCCAAGATAGATATAAGTTCTAGTTATCAAAATATAAGAATCAATGAAGAGGCCATACCTAAAAAAACCTTTCGAATGATATATGGACATTATGACTTTATGTTCTTGTCATTTGCATTAACTAACGATCATGTGGCCTTCATAAAATCAATGAACAATGTATTTAGGGAATGTATGGATAGATTTATATTAGTGTTTCTAGATGAAATTATGGTTTAATCTAATAACGAGGAAGATCATGTGTACCATTTGAGGCTGGTAATGGATAGATTGAGATGACAAAATTTGTAAGTAAAATTATTGAAATATGCATTCTTTCAAAGAAAAAAAAAAAAAAGGTGCAATACCATGGGCATATTATCTTTGTAGATGCAATTATGGTATATCTTGTGAAGATAAAAATATATAATGTAGTTGACAACAAATAATAATGTCCATAATGTGTGTACGTTCATGGTGTTAGAAAGATACTAAAGGAAATTCATTTTTTGATTTTATAAGATTAATATTTCTATCACTTCATCAAGAAGAAAGGAAAGAAGTATGAGTGGATAGAAAATTGTAAGGACATTTTTAATCTTTTTAAGGAGAAGTTGACAATTGTAGACACTGAAATTCATTGTGCTAATTTATTCATAAATTACACAAATCATATTAAAATAATTATTTGATCATTAATTAATTAATGTTTGTTAATTATTTGATTTTCCCCTCTAGGATATAAATTCTCAAACTTTTGTTAGTTAAATTCTGCTTCACTTGTTGATTAATAACTCTTTTTTAAATAATAAAATGTCATCTTAATCTATTAACTAATGACATTTCATTAATTAAATCCCATTTCATATCACCTTTAAATCTAAGTGTTTCCCTCCGAAATCCTCTAAAAAGGATTCTAGAAGATAATCTAATCCTATCATTTAATTCATAATTAATTAATTAAACCTCCTTTTTCTGATGAAATTCCCATGGAGTATTAGTCCTATTTGATTACGCATAATACAAATTAATTAATCCTAATACCAAATTTCAATTATCCCACATGCACCCACATGAAAACTTTTGAAAAACTGAAATCGATATCAAAATACCAAATTCTCGTGCTACCATTTTAATCCTAGAAATAAAAGGAAATTTAAAGAAACCCATTTGTTGAATGTAAAGGTATATCAAATATGGATAATGTCAATTTGAATAAAATTCTTGTTTCATTAAATCCATCCTCCTATGAAACCGATCATTGTCACTTTGTCTTAGACATGGTTTAACGAGCATGCACAAATAAAAAGTGAATCTGAACATTTAATCGAGAGGATGGGTTATCTTCATGGGAAATAGATTAGATGAACTTCATAGTGACTATTTATATGTCTTTGGGATAACATATCACAGGTAAGAATCTTTAAAAACCATGTTGCACTTTTCACTAGCCAAACATTTTCAGTGGTTATGTTGTACTTTGCAGTGGCCTTCATTTTATAGTGTTTATGTTGTGATTTACAGAAGTTTGGAATTTTTACAATCACACTATTCGTTGTATTGGCAAAAATTTGTGTTATATATCATACTCTATATCCCAGTGGCTCCATGACAAAGACTTGGTCTTTCTCTAAGTGTCTTAACATTCATTATTTTATATTGTTGTTTAACATTTCTTGTTATGTTAAAACTACTAATAATTATGTTATCTACCAAATCACTTGTCAATGACAAAATAAAGAAAAAACACATCAATTTTTATTTTTACTTGATTTACTTAGTATACATTTATATATAGTACATTTGCATATATTACTTGATTTTATTCATTTTAGTATTACTTACTATATTAGGTTAACCATTGTTTAATCACATAGTTTTACTTATCGTACATTGATTTTACACATTCTAATTTCATTTTAGTGTATTAATCATTTCTTAACTAATTTTTCTTATCACATGTCTATTTTATTTCATAAATTTATTTTCTAGCCTTTTCTTAATTGTATATGCTCTTCGGATACATTGAAAGGTGATCTTGGGCATCATAAATAATTAGATGGATTTTTTTCCATTTTAAGGTTTTATGTATTTGAGGTCATCAACAATTCATTTACAAAAATCCCATGTACCAAAGGGATATATAAATTCATGGAAGGACCTATCATTTTTTTATAAGTAGAAGTTTGATTTTTGATGGTGTTTTTGAAGTGAGTGGTACATGTTTGTCCAATATTTAGGCTTTAGATAGGATTCCATTGGAATAAATTTTCATTTTTGGTCAAGATCCATTGAAGCAGAGATAGAGTGAAGGTGAGGGAGAAATTTACCCTTCAAACCCCATCATTTGACAATACTTCATAATTTTAGAATTATTCCTCACCTATCAAAATGTATTTCAAGGAATCCATTATATGCCTTGTTTATCCTAGTTATGTGGTCTTCATTAGTGCAGTTTAATTTCTTAAGCCCCATACATCTTGTTTGCAAAACTTAAATTGAGTTAGTCTTCATGTTTCAAACCTTGATTATGTAAACTAACAAGGAAATATCAGTATCAATTTAAAACCTTGTTTTATGCAAAAAAGGTGAAATTATATTTGATTTAAACCTAATTTTTATCAAACTTGATGTCCTAAAATGCTTCTTAAATTATACCAAGTGTTTCAAAAATAAACCCAAAACTATATCCGAGTAAAACCATAAATTTAAACATATAAATCCTAATCATTTATACTTGTTTATCAAAGTAAAAACACATTACTCTACTAAACTTTAGGTATGTTGTCATGTTCACCTAAAAACAAGACAACCATACCTTAGTGTCGATTTTTTTCTATGTCATACCTTTCCAGACACCACCCAGATCAACCTACCCCTTAGTGTCAAGTCCTATCCTATCCTTCCAGTGGTCCATTTGTGAGTGTCATCATTCCCCATAGGTTATTTAGGAAAAACAAGATCATTCAAGTGCTTTTGGAGCAATATCTCTCAAAGCGGGTTTTCAAGCAAGCTTAGAAGGGGCTATCATCATCCTTTCTAAGACAAGTGCACAATCACCGGAGCAGTTTTGAAGACCTATATTCATCATGGAGGTGTATTCAGGAGCCATAATAATTGTGAAACTAATTTAGGAAGATTATGGGAAGTTTTGGAGGTTTAGGAGCCGATTCATTGAAAGTGGATTTTGGGGCCGAAGGAGCTTGCATCATAAAAGAGTACTTGAACTTTGAGAGGTGATTCCAAGATCTACAGAATTATTTTTGATCCCAAAACATATAATTGGAAATAATTTTTAATCCTCTACATGGTGGAAAAAATAGATCAATCTCAAACCCCATACATTTTTCTAGAAGCTCATTCTTTCCAAGCACAACTGGCAGTCCCAAGAAAAAAAGAGATTTTTGAAGGTGTTTTAGTCATAATTAATGAATATGACCCATTTCATCCTTCTAAATATCCCTTTTCCATGTGAAATCATAAAAATAAGTATCAAAAATCATCTAGGAGCTCAAGTTATGGTCTTTTCAAGTTGTCGCCTAAGGTATGCATTGTGATATTTAGTACAATTTTGGGATGCCACGTGATAGAATGAGGTTGAGGTTCCTTTTTTGTCCTATTCATACATTACCAAGGGGAAAAGAGGGGTAGAAAAATTTTCCCTCCCCCTTTTGGCACGTTGGTCACCTCGTATGACCCCGACAACCCAATATAGCCCCTAGACCAACTTTTCTAGCCCCTCTCTCATTGCATGCACACACAACAAGTGGAAACACCAGGATGAGGAAATGTTTTTGCACCTATTTTAATAAAACATGGGGATAGTGGGGAAGAAAATTTTCCTCTCCCCAAGTCTCTCTCAAGTCACACATGCGATCATTTGCTAAAGACTTTAGAGCTCATTTTTAGCTCCGCATCTCCATTTTTCTTGTCAAATAAACAAATGCAGAATGTCAAGAAAAGGCTAGGGAAATAGTTTTTGCATCCATTGTCCCATCCCAAGGGGAAAATAGGGATGGTAAAAGGCACCGCCCCCTCAATCCTTCCAAAAGCTACAAATTCAACACTTAGACACTTTTTTCTCATTTTCCCCACAACTTTTCATACGTTGTCGAAACTCTCTCGCGATTTCCATAGAATTAAGAATCTACCATTTTAATCCTCCATTAATTCCATTTATGATCCCATGATCTGAGAAAATAAAAAACACAAAGAAATCTAGATTTGGGAAGAACAATAACAAAGATTTTTTTCCAAAAAGACTTCGAAACCCGTAAAGTAGATTTTATCATATCTCACAAACCAAAGATGCACGTTTGCGGTTTTTTTCATTGTTTTACATTCCCAGTGCTTTAAAGTTCCAAGAATATTATTTCACATGCATGCTCTAGATTTTTGTAGTGAAGAAACCCCGCTTTCCTCGCGACAAAAATTTAAAATATAAAATCTTGCATCCTGAGACCTGGATCGAGATGTAACTTCATAGTGCACTAAGATTAAAAAAAACCATATAAAAAAGGTGGTTTCATTGAAAACCGATGTCCATAACACCACTTGATAAAAAATTAAGATTCATACACAAACACTTGTTAGTTTTAGTAAGTAATCATAAAGGGTGATTTCGGCGGAAGTAGTGTGTGCAGAGCTCATCTAGAAGGTGAACTTGAGTGGTCAAAGCTGAAAATAGGTGAAATTTTTCATTTAATACAAATGGTAAACCCCTTCCCATGTGTGGGAAAGCATCTTAAGAACAATGTAATTCAAGTTCGTGAGTTTCAAGCCGGTCATTGCTCTTTCATTTGAGTATGTAGAAGTGGGGGACAATGATGTCACCCACATGGATCTTGATAATCTATAAACACACATGCTCGGCCACCCAAGGGATCCTATCGAAGAAAAATTACTCATGATCAGGTTTTATGTGGTCGGTGGTCATCCTGTATATGTACAAAGTATTGAGTTGGTGTTCGCATGCTCTCACCACTATGAACCTGAGATGAGAACCATTCGGATGATGGCTTAGGCTATGGAAGTGATCACTCCTAAGGCCATCTCATATTCCATGCAAATCCCTACTTGGAGTAACATGGTTGTCATCTCAAAAAAAATGGCGGTGAAAGAATGGAATGACACATATTCATACTTACAAGGTCTTGCACTTGGATCATGGTTGAAATCAGAGAGAAATCCCTCTAGAGTTCTAAAATATCTCAAAGTCATACTCAAACACAATCACGCTTCTCGGAAGGGTCATGGGAGATTAAAACACAAGGGATTTCCAAGAATGGATGGCACTTTTCATACTAACAATCATTAAAGGAAAATAAAAAATAGACTAGGGCGGATCATTATCGATAACTTGCACCACCAGCTTACTCCAACTTCCCCGTCATTGTAGAAACTAAAAATCTACACCCTTATTCTTTATTCAATCAATTAATTAAATAAATCGATATTTCATACCCTAAGTCATACACTACACCCCTCACCTTTGACCCATTAATTAAATACATTAAACATCCCTCCCATCCTTATTCAATTAATTAATTAAAAACATTAACACCACCCCATATCCTAAGTCTCATTATCTTTATCACATTTATCTCACGTAATCCATCTTACAAAATCCTATGTAACCACCTAGATTAACTTAATCATTTTCTAAACCACCCAAATCAACCTAAATCTATTTATTTATTTCCTAAAATCCATTTCTAACTCCCTTACCTTGACAAAAACCTATCAAAATCATCTACACACCTATCAAAATCATCTACAAACCTAAATTAGATAAATCCAAACATAAAAAAATCAAGTATAATCTAACCTATTTTTTCACCCTCCAAAACAAACACAACATGTCCCCCAACAACTTAAAAATTAGCCACTCAAAATCCAAATCAAATAGCCTTGATTTGGAAGTTGTTTCAACTATTTGCCTCACAAAAATCAAACAACCCAAAATCACCGATGATTCGTATAATCACCATCGATCATTTGAGATAGTTTTCTAGCCTCTCTTCAGATTCTCAACTTCAATACGCACGTTCTTACTTTCCATTTGATTTCATAACATCTTATATATCATCATTGAGTACCAAGGCATTTGAATTATCACTTAGAAGAATGATAAAAATTAGCAAGCATTTTCGTGCCATTTTTGGAGCTCCTATGGATCAAATATTCACCCTTCGCCTACGAGACTTCACCACCACCATAGATTACTCTACAATGAGGTTTGAGGCTTCTTTTAGCTCCACATCAATCTCCAGGTACCTCTTATTTTTTATTCATCTCTTTTACATCATCTCTAAATATTTATCACTCTGTAACATCAGTTTAAATCATCAGACATTTAATTTTATTAAACTATTCAAAATTACCAGAATTGTCAGTGATCGGCCCAATCACCAATGATTCATGTCAATTTTACCTTTCAAAAATATTTATCAATTTTCCATCAAATATCTTTTATCTATCATATCAAACTGGTCTAACATATTTTTGAAGCATGGATTACTTTTAAATGGCAATTGGTCGCCTTTCTAATGAAATCACTAGTATCCATTCCTTGTCAATTATTCGACGAGATTTTTATTGGGAACAATATGATATTTTTCATAATTTGAATTTGTGTTCCATCCATCACGCTCTTTTAGATGAATTGGAGATCACTTTCAAGTTCGATCAGAGACCCATCAAGTAGTACAAGACTATTGGTACACATATTTCAATTACATACTCATCAAAGTTGAACTTGCTTGGGTCTGCATACGAGGCTAAACATGACATCCCTTTTGAGCTTGAGTTTGAGCCATAATCTATTTCTGATCTGTCTCTCATTCATTTCTTATCTATCTTCTATCAACTTTTATATCAACTTATCATTTGTCATATATATTTCCTATATCAGTTTATCATGTATCGTTTATTTATTTCAATCCACTTAATTTTTTAAACAACGAGATGACATCCTTTGAGGAATCCCTTTAGATTCCTGGAATTGACCTTTTTGAGAATCTCGCTTATCTATATTTATAATAATATCCTTTGCAGAGTGTCTTTGATCGTAAGTTTTCCTGATAGGGAAGAAGCTTGTACACATCTTTCACGGAGTGCAACATCAAGCATCATCAATCAACATCTATGGGTATCGCTAAACCCCACATCCTTTAAGGTTAGTATATTTCTATTTTCTTGCTTTGTTAATTCAAGTTGAAGGAGTAGGAATATTTCTAAACAATCTATCATGCCCAAAGGGGACTAATCCCTTATTTCACTATTTCATCCATCAAAATATTAATATTTTTTTTGTTTTTTGTTCAGGAATCGCCAATGATTTGGTCAATCGTTAGTGATTGGGTGAATCGCTAGTGATTCAATGAATCGCCGACAATTTTTTTGAATAATTTTGATTACTTTGCAGTTTGTCTCCTAATCACTATTTTTTGCTATTTTTTTTGTTTCTGCTAACCTAGTTTTGTAGGTTGTTGTCTCTGGAGGATTTTCTTGCTGGATTGCTTATTGCTAAAATAAAAATTGGAAAATTTTCCAAAAATTAAAAAGGAAGTGTTTATCACAGTGAGTCCTAATCCTTCTTTTTGTTTTCTGTACTACATTTTTTCTTTTTTGCTCTCATCGAAATCAATATGTCATTTTGGGATTAAAACGAACAATTGCATTCTTCTTGATCACATAGTTTTTAATTAGGAAAGTTAATTGATTACATTCACTTTATCTTTCCCCACACACAACCAAATCACTCAAAATATCAAACATGCATTTAAAAAATTCTTCCCAGGTGATAACTATTGGGATTTCATCACCCAATAGAGAAACCAACTCGGTGTTCTAGATGAGTTTATACAACTGCAATCGTCACAAGATATTGGTCAAGCACCCGAATCCCTTATTGATTATGGAGATTAATTGCTTCACAGAAGCTTTATTTTACATGTTTTTGGTTTTGATAAAGGTGACCAAGATAGGTCGAGGAAAATGAAATCAATCAAGGTAATCGACATTGGTTAAGAAGTGACTGAATTAGTCGATCAGAAATAACATCGGTCACTGTGCGATGGTGATTTATTATTTAAACAAGAATTAGAATAAATATCTTTCTTTAAAGATGATTTATTGATTGTAAAAGCATAATTAGTTTCCCAGAATAGATATATATGCATGTATGCATTGTATGAGGGTATAAGAGAATAAAATAACAATTGTTTTGCATGTTAGTTATCTTGGTAAGCAAGAAAGAGTAGCTGTATTAGGGAAAAGCATTGAAAATCCTTTGAGGTGTTGGAAGACAAAAGATATTCATTTTATTTCCTTTAAAAATAATAGAATAATAAGATTAGCCATTTCTTAGTGGATCGAGCCCACACAAGGTGAACCATGTTAAATCTGGTATTATCTTTCTCTTATTTTATACCATCTTCTAGTTATTTCCACATTCATTGCTTGTATGCTTTATTTAATTATAGATATGTGAAACACTGTTATATGGTTTAACCCCAACAAATGGTATCGATCTTTGTTTAGAGGTTTTGTGTGTTGACAGGATTTGCTCATAGAGGGTTTTTTCTAATTGAGTGGGAGCATAACAATAGCACAAAATAGTAAATACCGAGTCGAGAAATTTGATGGTCATAATTATCAACTATGAAAGATGTAGGTGGAGGATTATTTATATAAGAAAGACCTATACTTACTTGTTAGATGAGCATGGAAAACTGGACACGATGACCGATGAATAATGGAAGGTT